>CM066729.1:63835000-65035000 GCA_033961575.1 Aselliscus stoliczkanus | reverse complement strand
AATTTTTAAAACAATTATGTGTATCATTATAAAAGTGAATAGATTGGTGTGAGTCAGCATATAGTCTTTCTTAGACTTACTGTCCTGGTTCACTGTCATACTACTTTTAGAAGCTCTTGCAGAGCCTTTCTCCTTCACAAGGGGGTGTACTCTTCTACACATAGCCCTCCTACCTCTGCTCCTGCCTCCACCCCTTATTTATAGCTGCAGCCTATCTGAAGGGTTCACTTCTCCACTGCTTTGAGGCTATATTCTGACAACTTTACTTTTGATTCCTTCATTCAACAAATATTTGAGCACCTACTTGTGCCAGTCACTACCAGACAGTTACAATACAACATAATTAAATGCTTTGTTGGTGGAAGTGTAAAGTGCCATCAGGAGTACACAACTAGGGCATCTAACTGGATTTGGGAGAAGTCTCTGGAAGAAGCAACAGCTGAGACCTGAAAGATAAGAGTTAGCCAGATGAAATAAGAGGGGCACCCTTTCCATGTTAGGAAGTGAATAGGTATTTAGTCTTATTCATTAGTGAAAGAGAATTTTCAACAAGATATATAATTTGCTTCATTTTAATTAAATACTTTAATTTCTTATCAACACAGAATGTACAAAACATGCTTTTTCTAAAAATGCAATATGTCTAGCATTAACATGAGAAACTTTAAAAGTGGTGGGTTGCATAGTTATTTTGTCTTGTCATTTATAAACTGGCAAAGAGACTATGTAGTTTGCTAATTACTCAGTGGATCAATTTTGTATTATTTTCTAGAAGTAAAAATCTATAGAAAGAGTCAATGCTGTTATGTTAGATTCTCCCTTTGTTATGGATGAATTCAGGAGTATAGGTTACTTTTTCTTTTCTTTTTTAAAGATTTTTTTTTGGGGAGTTGGCGGAGGGGAACAGCGTTGGGGAATCGGGGAAGGGGAACAGACAAGTTGCTGTCCTCTTGTTCTTCAGTCTACCTGCGGAGGACATTGCTTCACTGTTGGTATCGTCATTGTGCTCTTCCCGGATGAGGCAGATAGGTCGCTGGCCTCTGGATGTCGCTCACCGCGGCTATTGGCAGCTCACGCTTGGCTGCCAGCCGCTCACGCTGGCTGCGGGCCACTCACTGTATCCTATGGCAGCCCACTGCAGCAGGGGCTGCAGCCCACACCATCATCGGGGCTCACACAGCCCAGCTCCAGGTGGAGCTGTTGCTAGCTGTAGAGGGCAGTGTCACTGGCCCTCATGTGGGATCCGAACCGGGGCCGCTGGCATCCCAAAACCAGCGCTTAACCAATGCGCCACTCGGCTGGCCCTCTTTTCTTTTTTTTATTGTGAAATAAACATTTTTTTTTTCTAAATTAGCTTCAGGTGTACAACACAGTACAACAGTTATACTTTTTACCCCTCAAAGTGAGAACCCCCTCCCCCAATTCTCCGCCCCACTCCTCCCCCCATATCATACATATCTATTAAAATTCCTTTGACTCCCTTCCACCATATAATCCACATCCCGTGACTATCTATATATTCAATTACAGTTAGCATACAATATTATACAACATCAGTTTCAGGTATATAGTGCAGTGATCAAGCCTCTACTCCATCCATGAAGTGGTCTCCCTAACAAGATATGTGACCATCTGACAGCCCACAAAATATTTACAACATTATTATATTCCCCGAACTGTCTTTCATATCCCCATGGCAATATTGTAGTTACCTATTTATGCTGTCTAATCCCTTTAGGTTACTTTTTTTAGTTCATAGATCTGCCTTTTAAAGACTATCTGAAAATGTAATTTAAGCTTTTATGCACAAACTGTTTTGTTGTTAAAAAATTACAGATTTGTGTACATGTTTAATTTTTGTATGCTATGTATTGTACATTTTAAATAATTTTAAAATTAGTTTTGAAAAGTAATACCAATATAAATTAAAATTATTAATAAAAAGAGCAAGGGGTAGCCTATGACATTTTTTTCCTTATTTACTGTGAAGCAGTCATTTTGGATGATAGCATTGAACTGGCATGAAAACAGACACACAGATCAATGGAACAGAATAGGCAGTCCAGCACTTATATGGTCATTTAATCTACGACAAAGCAGGCAAGGATATACGTTGGGGTAAAGACAGTCTAATTAATAAATAGTGTTGGGAAAACTGGAAGATACATGGAAAAAAAGTAAACTAGACCACTTCTTACACCATATACAAGATTAAACTCAAAGTGGATTAAATGTAAGATTCAAAACCATAAAACTCAGAAGAAAACATAGGCGGTAAACTAACATTGCTCTTAATGATATTTTTTTTCTGATCTATCTCCTTGGGCAAGGGAAGCAAAAGTAAAAGTAAACAAATGGGACTGCATCAAACTAAAAAGCTTTTGCACAGCAGAAGAAACCATCAATAAGACAAAAAAGACAGCCTCCTGAATGGGAGAAGATATTGGCAGTGATGCATCTGATGAGGGGTTAATATCTAAAATTTATAAAGAACTCATACAACTCAACATCAAAACAATCCAATTTAAAAATGGGCAGAAGACCTGAATAGACGTTTCTGCAAAGAGGACATACAAATGGCCAATAGACATGAAAAGATGCTCAACATCACTAATCATCAGAAAAATGCAAATTAAAATCAAGTGAGATACCACCTCACTCCTGTCAGAAAGGCCGTCATGAATAAATCAACAAGCAAGTGTTGGTGAGGATGCAGAGAAAAGGGTACTCTCATGCCCTGTTGGTGGGATTGCAAATTGGTGCAGCCACTATGGAAAACAATATGGAGATTCCTCAAAAAAATTAAACATAGAACAACCTTCTAATCCCATTTTAAATAAACTTCTAAATAATTTAAATTTAAAAAAGGAATCCTGTGGGCCGGCTGAGTGGCGCGTTGTTGGGAGTTGCCATCTCTGAGCTTTGGGGACCTGGTTCGGATCCCACGTGAGGGCCAGTGACGCAGCGCCCTCTATAGCTAAGATGGTGAACAACAGCTCGACCTGGAGCTGGGCTGCCGTGAGTCACCAGTGTTGGCATAGGCTGCAGTGGGGCTGGTGGGCAGCAGGCATGTGCTTCTGTGAACTGCCATGAGCCTCGCTGTCTAATGGCTGGTGAGTGACTGCCTCAGCCGGGAAGAGCGCAATGATAATATCAACATTGGCCAGTGAAGCGACGTCTTCCACAACTAGATTGAAGAACAAAAGGACAGCAACTTGTCTGTTCACCTTCCCCGATTCCCCAATAAAATCTTTAAAAAAGTAAAAAATAAAAAAATAAAGGAATCTTATAAATATATATGTAATAAAATCTTAGAAAAAGGGAAACTAGATATAAGTCTCTTCTTGCTTTGTGACTGCAGGCAAAACTTTTTGGTTTAGAGACAGATACGTTTCCTGATTAAAATTCCTCTTCAATTCCCTTAACCTAACATTTTCAAATTGTTAAGAGTCTCATATTTGTGAGACTTTTAAAGACTTGTTAATGTTTACCTTCAAAGAGCAGGCTGCTTTTTATCTCTTTATATTTAAGACAGGAGACGTTTTATAAAAGCACTGTTTTCAATTCCTGAAATGCTAAAAACACAAATACAAAAAAGAAATCTTTCTAGGATTATTTTGCTCAGTTGCTGATTTGGAATCTTGCCCAGGATGGGCTCATTAGGAAATTATACTGGAAAGCTCAGAGGTGTGGGTTTTTTGGATGTAGAGGGGGTGATTATTAGAATAAGTTAAAAAAAAAAAAAAACAACTGGGAAGAGAGTAAGGAGCAAGTGTTTTCCCTATTTTACCTTTCTCTCCCTTCTCCTCCCCCTTCAAAAAAAAAAAAGAAAAGAAACCCTTTAGCTCTGAGTTCTAACAAAATTTTGCTGAGTTTGATCTTGAATATTTGAGACTTATAAAAGAAATCATTTGTGTTTTATCTTTTTTGTATTTTAGTGCTGATTATGTAGGAGCTAATTTATTTGTGAACAGTTTTGATTTTCGTTTCTATTGCATACAATATTCTACTGATTATTGTCTTTCAAATAGTCTATCAAAACCATGGACTTTTTGCCTGCTCACTGCATGTTGAGATGAATTTGGTTTAGGCCTAATTTACAGAAATGATTGTATTCTTTAGTATGTACCCAAGTGCCATATTTCAATATTATGCCCTCCCAGGCATAGTACATTTTTCCATTTTATAATGAGTTACAGAATCTAGGAATGATGTGTGGTTTAGACCAAATCTAGATGTATCCATTTAAGCCAATTTCATTGATAAATAGATTTTTGTGGTGTGGGGTTTTATTATGTACATCATTAATACATTTGAAATCTTCCAAATTTAAAAATGCATCCTGCTTGCTTTTTTCTTTTCCATGCAAATTAGTATTTTACAGCGTTATGTGTTCTGCTGTGAATTGTTAAAGAATGATTTTTCAAACCCCTTTTTATTATAGGTAAAATAATTATAGGAAATACATAACTAGGTTCCTGTCATGTCTGTTACTATTTTATGATAGCAATTCTTTTTTTTTCCATACATTTTCCTTGTCCAATTAAACGGAAACAATTTGCTTTGTGAAATAAAGTTTGAAAATTAGAATAAAGGCGAAGGTGACAGTTTGAGACTTGGATTTTAATATGTATGCCCCTCATTTTGAGTTACAGAAGTTATAACTTGATAATGCTTTCAAAGAATAACTGAAGAATGACTATAACTTCTGCATATTAGTTAAGAGGGAGTTGAGTGCTTTCGGAGGATTCAAAATTATGTAGTTTTCTTCTAAAAATACATAAGTAATATATCAATGTAAATTTAAGAACTCAAATAGTAGTCTATTTAGAGACTATTCCTACCACTCTCTCCCATGTTCACCCCATAACAGCCACACTGGCCATCTTATTTGTGTACCACATGCACCAGGTGTGCCTTCTCTTTACTTGCCTTTTCACATGCTGTTTCCTCTCTTATCCGTATGCCTTGTCTTTTAAGTATTTGCTCACTCATTGCTGTAGCAGAGAGGCCTTCCCTGAATTTCCTGTATATAATAGAGCAATACTTCTTTCTATTGTCCTCCTTTTTCTTTATCCTGTTTCCCTGCTTTGTTGTTCCTTATTAATACTTATTAATAACATCCAATATTATGCTTTGTCTTGACTGCTCTCCACTAGAGTGTGAGTTCCACAAAAGCAACTCAGAGGATGATGGGCTGGACTTAGGAGGGCAGGATGCTGGGAAGTCCTTGGGACATGAGTCCCGCTGTGCTGGAGGAGCTTTCTGCAGCAGCGGACATTTGATCCTCCCTGTTTCCTGGGCCAGCTTTGAGGACTTGCTTGCTGTGTAACTCCTACTTGAGCACTGCAGCACCTGTGCCTTACTTAGCAAAGGAATTCGGCTTATTTACTTATGATAGGAAAATGGCTGAATAATATTCCAGTTGCAACTAATACCTCTGACAAAAACCTTTGACAGTGAATTCTGGACATTAGCTGATGACCTCTTCATTGTATATACCAGAATGAAGAGGGGAAAAATACAATCCTAAATTTCACACATATTTTCTGCCCTTTTCCTCAGTTATGATAAATTTCCAAAGCATTTTCCTCTTTTCAAACTAAGGAGGGTTTCATTTATTTTTTTCATTTTGGAGCGATATTTATCTTGGATTGAAGAGTCCTGAGTCATAGAATGGGACATTCATATACTACTGAATAGACAGCCCAAAAATATAATTTTGAAATATCTATTTGTAAAAGATCTTTTTCTCCCTACTTTTAACACCTGTTAGTTATCTACAACTGGATATATTTTGATCCTCTGGCAAACTTAGGACTCAGCTGAGTAAATGCCAGGTATGTGATAGGCACTTAATGTTTGTTAAATAAATGTTACAAATCCTCTCTCCTTCTGGTCCATATTTTAAGAAATTAGTCTATGTATATACATGAGGAAAGTTTGCTAAATTGTATCTGACAGGGATGATAGGAGGTTGGGAAAGTGATATGTAATTCAGGATGGTACTGTGAATTTAGTATTTTGAGTTACAAAGATTTGTATTTGAATCCAGGCTTAGTGATTTTTGGTTTTAAGTTATGACCCAGTAAACTTAACCTCCCTGAGTCTTTTTATTTTTATTAGTTTCAGGTGTGTAATGTAATAGACATTTTACCCCTCACAAAGTCATAACCCCCTTCCCCCAATCTAGGCCCTCTTACATCGTATATATCTATTTCAGTTCCGTTGACTATTTCCCTATACTATACTCCATATCCCATGACTATGTATGTGTGTGTGTGTGTGTGTGTGTGTATATAATTATAGTTGACATACTCTATTATTCAGCTTTAGCTTCAGGTGTACAGTGCAGTGATCAAGCCTCTACACCATCCATGAAGAGGTCTCCCTAACAAGACATGTGACCATCTGACAACCTCTCTGAGTCTTGATTCCCTCATATGTTAGATTTGGGCAATACTATTGACACAAGACTTGGCTCTTTATAAACACATGGGAGTATTTGTAAAGTAGATTTCTTAGTTCTTTTGTGGTTTATTAATGTAGATGATAAAACAAATGTGTTATCATTGAACTCTCATTTTTCTCTTAATCCCATCATTTGTCACGCTTTGCCTAAAGAATCTTTGCGGCCTTCATTTTCTCCCTGCTATGGCCACATTCTTAGATCTAGCTTGCAGGTTCTTTCTGTGGCTTGGTTTTACTGTTTCTTTTTTTTTGCCTATTTGGTCCTATGTGTGAGAAGGGATAGATGGCACAGAGCTGTGAGTTTCAATTCCAATTTCTTCTCTCATGCTTAAGTAGCATCTGTGCACACTACTTAGTGCAAAGTGATTCAGTTACAAAGAGTTGGTATATTTATTATATCGATTATTTAATAGCAGCTCTCTACTAGGGGTATGTATTAGAATTCCTCGTGGAACTTTTAAACTTTACATTTCTGGGCCCTACTCCAGACCTACAGAACCACTAAACTGTTGTCTGTGTCTATGAATTTTTGTTTCTTTGTTCGTTTGTCTTGTTTGTTTGTTGCTTTCAGTTTTATATCCCACATATGAGTCATATGGTTCTTGACTTTTTCTGTCTGACTTAACTTCACTTAGCATGATAATCTCAAGATCCATCCATTTTGTTGCAAATGGCAGTATTTCATCGTTCTTATGACTGAGTAATATTCCATTGTATATATATATATACCATATCTTCTTAATGTGATCATCTGTTGAAAGACACTTTGGTTGTTTCCATGTCTTGGGCACTGTGAATAATGCTGCAATGAACATAGGGGCACATATATTTTTACAGATAAAAGTTTTCACATTTTTTTGGGTAGATACCCAGAAGAGGGATTGCTGGGTCCTATGGTAATTCTATTCGTAATTTTTTTGAGGCACCTCCATACTGTTTTTCATAGTGGCTGTACCAATTTACATTCCCACTAGCAGTATATATGAGGGTTCCATTTTCTCCACAACCTCTTCATGATTTGTTATTACTTGTCTTGTTGATAATAGGCATTCTGACAGGTGTGAGGTGGTATCTCATTGTGGTATTGATTGGCATTTCCCTAATAGCTAGAGAAGTTAAGCCTTTTTTCATATATCTGTTTAACTCCCACATGGATTGTATTCTTTATATTTCTGTTGAAGAGAAGAGGCTGAGACAGCCTGGACTAGAGAATAATCCAAGATAGCATATTAAAACTTCTCTAGCCATGGTTACTGATTACCTTTGTTGTATATATAAAAACTAGTTTTCAATTCTTGTTGACCTGGAAAAATTAACACCATACCATGTCTTCCTTGAAATACCATCCTGTCCCTCTGGTTCTACCATTTCTGTCTTAAGGATTCCTCTTTTCCTTGGGTTTATGCCTTGACTGCCTATGCATCAGACTCTCCTTCATCTATCTGGATATTCCGATCTACCTTATGGCTTTAGCTACCATCTATATGGTGTTGATTCTCATATCAGAATTTCTAGTCTAGATTTCTTGATCTTTAAGCAGTTATAATAAGTTGGCTTCTAACATTTTCATTTTGATGACCAGTGGGCAACATGAATTCTCATATTTAAAGCAACTTTATATGTTTTCCACACAAAGAAGAAAGAACTTACTCTTCACTTTTTTTTTTTTTTTTTTGAGGGCAGTGTCACTGGCCCTCATATGTGGGAACCGAACCGGGGCCGCTGGCTTCCCAAGCCAGTGCTTAACCACCGCGCCACTCTGCTGGCCCACTCTTCTCTTTATTTTGGTATATGGTATGTTTGTCCAGTTGGTTAAGTTGAAATTTTTATGATGATGCCCATTAGTCAAAGACCATCAGTAAGATGCCCACAGGTAAACTATTAAACAAGTTGGATTTATTGATGCTCCCTGCAGCAAGGGAAGTCACACACCATGGGGGACTGTGGAAAATGTCACAGTAAGACCATGCTGGACAGAGAGAATTTGGGCTTTTGTTAAGTAATTTTGGGGAGGATACAGAGAAGTGATAGGGGTTTGTTCTGGATCGGATGCTGTCAAGAAGTGGGAATAATTCTATGATTGGACGTCTTAATAAATCTTACCGAGGAGGTGGAACACAGTGAGGCTTACACTGTAATTGGTACAGATGCAGTCATCCAAGTTAGCTGGGATGTTTTTTGTGGTTGTACAGACCTTGCTTTTGTCTATACTCAGACTCAGACAGACTGACAGACTTGGTTTTGCATCACTTGCATCCTGGTCACAGAAAACCTTATCTGATATTGGTGAGGGTGATCTGTACAATTTTGTTTGACAGAAATACATCAGTCTAGCTATGAATGCTGCATTTTCTAGCTGTGAGAGACTGCATTTGTCTCTCTCACTTACTTGAAATAGATGTAAAAGATTAGGTACTATTTGGACAGCAGGAAGACGGATGAAGAAGAGCATATATGAACAAAGAATTTACATGGTATTGGCTATTTATGTGTGAGAAGCAGTAAAGGAACTTATTCTACTGAAATATATTAGTAGGATCTAGTGTTACATTGAGACAGAAATGCCTAGCTTGTTTATTCCTTACTAGGGGATCGGGGTTAGTGGGTGGGGTTATGAATCAGCCACATATAGAGCTTTTTAAAGCTAAATGTTTGCATACTTACTCTGTGCCAGGCACTAAGTACTTGTATGGTCTCTTAACCCCTCAGGTACATTGGGTTAAAAATGAAAGATGTATATCCCTAGCATTGGGAAAAGGAACCAACGTAGAGATCCAACTGGGGCTAGTTGTGTAGATGGTAATATTTAAGAGTGTGGGTATCAGCAAAATAGTTTGGTTTTGAATCCTGCCTCCTCCCCACAATTAGTAACTCATCTTGAGCAAGTTACAATACTTAATGATGTAGAACCTCTATATTTTACAAATTTAAATGGGCAATAATTATACCAACCTCAGAGGGTTGGTACTTGGTAGGTACTCAGTATATTACAACTGCTGTTACTACTTTTATTGGCGTTGTGACTGAACAAATCACAAAACTTCCCAGAGCCTCAGTTTTGACATCATTTTGCAGGAGTGGCATAGGGGTCAAAAGGTGTATATGGAAGCATTTTAGAAACAAAGCACTGTACAGATATAATAAATATTAATGTCTAGTACACTGTCTCTCAAATATGAATTTATTTGACAGGTAAAGAACTGTGGTTGGATTGTAATGTTTTGGGGCCAAGTTATACAAGATCTTGAATGTTAGGATGAGAAATTTAGATTTAACATTGTGGACTTTAGAAATCCAGCTCCACGTAGAGTTTAGAGCAGGGTGATAAATTGACAAAAATGGTGGCATAGGGAACTTGGAATTAGAGGTAGAACCTAGAGGTTCAAAGACCAGATTTAGGAACCTTTTTCAGGCTAAATAATGTGGCCTGGATTAGTCAAATGACAGTAGAAGTAGAAAATCTTAGATGTTTCTAAGGAATTACTACAATTTAGTTACAAGTTCAATGTGAGGGATATAGAAATAAGAACCATAAAGGCTTCTTGAACTTTAGTTTTAGAAAAATTGGTTAAATTTGTTTACATATAAATGGTGAATGAGTTTGAAGAAATAGCCTTGTGACAATGTACAGGAAGAGTAGAGACTTGGTTTTGGGTATTTATTTGGCTTTCCCCATAATGCAGTCTCAAATGTATTATGCGCAAAAATGTATAATGTGCTTTTGGGAAAGGGTACAGGTTTCACTGGTAAGCTGTAAAAAAATAGGTTTTAAGTTCTGATAAGTATAAATTTGTTAGAAATATGATTAAAAACTGTTTGCTGTGCTGCAGTCAGGGGTGAAATGACTTTGAAATGCATCAAAAAATGTGATATGTGATAAATCAAAATAGCAAAATGTTGATTGTAGCCTGTTGATGCTGGGCACATGGATGTTCACTCTAAAACTCTTTTAACTTTTCTGTATATTTGAAAGTTTTAATAATAACATGTTAGGGGAGTGGAGATATAAACAGTTTGTTAAAGGCTAATCTTGAGAATTTCTCTTCCCTAACCTGAGACTTTTGTTTTCTCTGTAGGAACTTTCCGCTGTACTTTTTGCAGTACAGAGGTAGAAGAAGATGAATCAGCAATGCCCAAAAAAGATGCACGCACACTTTTGGCAAGGTTTAATGAACAAATTGAGCCCATTTATGCTTTACTTCGGGAGACGGAGGATGTGAACTTGGCCTACGAAATACTTGAGCCAGAACCCACAGAAATACCAGCCCTGAAACAGAGGTGAAGTTCCCTGTGCTCTTCCCCAGAGCGCTTGTAACCTTGCCCTTGTGTTAACTGTCTGTGCTTTGGAGAGCTCGAGTGGTAACTAATTTACCAAGAGACTGAAGACTAACGCTATGTAGATTCCAGCTCTGCCACACTTGTCTTATTAACTCGAGCCTGTGATGAAGTTTGTTTGTACTGAATGCAGAACAGTGTGGGCCTTAGGCAAAAATCTTTAAATAGTCATGTTTGACTTCAAGTACTCACTCTGCTTAGGCCTACTGCAACTCAGCCAATTGTTCTAATCCTAAATTGGTTGTGCCTCCTGAGGATATTTGAATTTTCCTAATCAAGTTCTGAAGGCTGCAGTTCTTTAAGGAATACAGCTTTCACATTTTTGTGTTTGAAGTATTTTAACAACACATTTCTTGCCTGCCTTAGTTTTCAATGCAACTTCCTTGAAAGTGAAGTAAAGTAGGTGTTACCTATGGTTTAATACTTCTTAACTATGGCTTTACATTTTTATGAGTGTACTCTAAATTTGAATTGCAGAGGCAGCCTTAGTTTTGCCATTCGGTGAAAAGTGGTTTTTTTGAAAAGCATACATGAGAAGTGTTCTCCTACTGTACCCCTTTTCTTTTTCCTCCTAGTGTCTAGCTAAGAGCTTAGAGTTTATATCCTTCCATGGAACCCTGTAGTTCAAGTTGTAACTGTGTAGTTTCGAGAAGCTCTCTTAGTATTTTATACCCTCTGGTATTGATGCTACAGAAAAGCCGGTTTTGGGCAGCCCTGAACAAATTGAATTTCTTTTGGATGCCAATTGTACAGAAAGGTTTGTATTTGTACAAGGTATTATGAATTTTCTAATCTAGCACTGTGGATCCATTAGGATGCCTTTACCTGTGACAACTGAAAACCGAATCAGAAATAGCTTGAGTGTAAGCGAAATCTCACTAGCACTTCCAGAAGTCCCGAGGAGTTCAGTTCAGGATTCGTTTCACAGCTCAGTTACATCCTCAAGAATCTAGATTTGTTCCATGTTTATTTTTTATTTATTGCTATTATTATTATTTTTTAAAGATTTTATTGGGGAATTGGGGGAAGGAAACAGCATTGGGGAATGGGGGAGGGGGAACAGACGAGTTGCTGTCCTTTTGTTCTTCAGTCTAGTTGTGGAGGATGTCGCTTAACTGGCCCATGTTGGTATTGTGATCATTATGCTCTTCCCGACTGGGGCAGATCGGTCGCCGGCCATTGGATGGATGCTCACGGCAGCTCACTCTGCTAGTGCTCATGCTGACTGCCTGTCACTCACAGTGGTTTAAAGCAGCCCACTGCAGCCTATGCTTGACGCCTATGCTGACGCCTATGCTGATGCCAGTGACTCACGGCAGCTGTTGTTCACCATCTTAGCTGTAGAGGGTGCAGCATCACTGGCTCATGTGGGATCTGAACTGGCAGCCCTGCTGCCCAGAGCTCATGCTCCCAATCCAACTCTTAACCCACGAGCCACTCGGCCTGCCCTTGTTCCATGTTTATAACTCTGCTGATCTCAGCCTGTTGGTTGTACCCTTGGGACCATGAGAGGAGCTAGCCTAAGATGGCCAAGGCTTTCTAAGTATCACAAATAGATGAAAATGTCCAAATACAGAAAAAAGAGACTGTCCCCTCTTTGTGCCCTATTTTAAGATTGAAGAAGTCTTTCCCAGAGGGACCGTCACCCTACTCTATCCCCCAGTGCCTCACTGGCTAGAATTGCTTTATGTGCTTATTTATTACCTAGCCTCTGGAAAAGGATATGATATCACATGATTGGTGCTTAGACTAGTTAAAGTTTACCTCTTAGGGCTGGGGAAGGTCCCAGAGTTCTTTGGAACAAATAGACATCAGTATTTGAATAAAATCAATAAGCAAAGGAGCCACAGTTGGTAGGCAACCAATATCATCCTTATCACTGATAGCCTTAAATTTTTGTTACTGGTCATTTGGTCTCTTATTAGGAATTTAGTTTTTTATATCTTTTTCTGTCCACTTAAGTAACACTGTAACTCTTAACATAGAAGTTTATGAGGGAAGCTGATTTTACGAATACATAATTTTCTAAGTCTGTGGGCTATTTCAAGTTGAAGTATGCTTCAGCATTCTCTCTGATTGCTTTCTACATAATATAATACTATCTGAGACTTGTTCTTCTGTTTCCTCTTCTAACTATAGTTATTTTCCTGTTTATCAAGGCACTTCCCCACTACAATAGCATACATTTGCCACCACTGGCACCCTGTCTCTAACGTTCCCCACCTACCACAGTCTACCTCGCATTCCAGATCTTTATTTGGTTATCCCTCACTCCATGCCAGAGATGAGTCTGAGTGGTACAGCAACACCAGAGGCCCAGTAACAACTCACTGTATCAAGTCACTTGGCTTCCTGTTAGGAATCATGGTAACTCCAGGGATGAAGAAGAACCAGGAAACAGAGGAAATAAACTGATCAGGAAAGAGGCTTTCCAAACAGTCTGGTTACTAGAGAAGAAAGGGAGAAGTGGAGGCAGGCCAAAGAGATAAAGTGGGATACTTGGAGCTGCCAGCCAGGACAAAGTACAATTGTTTCCACGTGGTACGGAGAAAGACCACTGGGGCTAGGTTATAAGGTGTTACCCTGGCTGAGATGGCTTCACCAAGCATTTGACAATCTCCAGTGCCTGGATATAACATCCTGAAAGTGGTATTGGTTTCGACTTTCTGTATTATAGGCTCTGTTTTAGAGTATAACAGCTCTGTCATAGCCACCCTGCTCCAAGTACAAGAAAAGAAACTACAATACAGTGGCATGGGAGCTCAGAGACGATCGATAGTAATTCATTGATGATTTTTTTTTTTTTTTAGTAAGTAGCATCATTGTTAGTTTGGTTACTGATCTGTAACCAATTAAATTCTAGCTTATACATAGACCAGGAGGCAGAGGCTGCCTCTGCAGAACTGAAAGCTTTAACCCAGGAGCTGATGGACAATTCCAGCCTTTCAGCAAGTCAATCCATCCGTGATACTTAAAGTTTTCCCATCTTTCTTAAATGGAATTCCTTGCACATAGCCTCTCCTTTTCCATCATCTCTTATTAAACACTAACCTTAAAGGTCTTTAAAATTTTAGTTTGAGATAATATTCTTTCCCCACTCCTAAGAGTTATGTCTTTTCAAAGTTCTAAAATTTCTTAAATAATGTAAAAAGATTCAAAACTGAGTTGTCACTTTTGTCGTCTTTAAGTAAAATGTATATATTCTCTCCGTAGCAGACATTTAAATATGCAGAAGGAATGAACCTATGTGTCTCTCATCTAGATTTTTAGTGTCACATTTGCTGATGATTTAGATTTGTCTGTATCTGTGGCAAAGGAAGAAATAAAATCTGTGTAGTCGACTCCCCATAGTTAAAAATATCTTTAAAAAAAAATTCTTCCAGATTTTTGAAATTTGTTTGACTTGTGGTCAAATCTCTCCTGCCTCAAACTGGAATAAAACCAAACTTGTGTTTCTATAGCGGAGTACTGAAAACAAAAAGCAGCCTTGTTCTAACATTTTAATTGCCCTGTTTTTTTCCCTCTACTTTTCTTATTCTTCTCCACTCAAATACTGATTACTTGCTGACCTTCAGAAGATAGTCTTCTGAGTTCATACAGAGATGAAAACAATATGTTTAGAGAGAAACAGTAGCTTCAGAAAGAGTGAGTGAATCATTGTAGAGTCTGGATGAAGGAGAGACAGATAAGGATGGGTAGCTGGCCAGGTCAGAGCTAGAGAAACACTGAGTGGGTGGAGAGAGACAGGAAAGGCATATGACCAGCTCAGGGAGAGACATTTGGGGGTAGGCAGGCATACAGAGCAGGTTCAACACAGCAAAGATGTTGGCTGAGGATAGGGGAGACATTCAGAGAAGTCACAGACAGCTCGGTGAGAGGGGAGAGACTCAGGATGTCGAGTGAGCCCATAAGTATATAAACAGATCAGGCCAAGAGAGAAGAGAAAGAAAAGTGAATGCTTGGAGAAGACCAAAATTCAAAAAGCCAATTTACACTAGAGTAAGCAGAGTCAGGCAATAGTGAAGGCAGTGACCCAGGCATTTAGAAGACATCATGGAACAAGTAGAAGATAGAAAGAGAATGACTAGGGACAGATAAGGATTAAATTGAGACAAACCTAGTAAATAGTGCAAAAAGTAACATTAGAGGAATGCAGAAAGAAAAGGGAGAGAGAAACCAGTTATTTGCAACAGTAGCATAAGACTTTAAAGTATAGCAAGAGAAATAGATGGTTTGGATACAGAAAGGCACCTCAGAATGGGGAGCATGTAACTGGTCCAAAGGTTATGGGAAAAATGGTTTACAGGCAACCCTGGGTACAGCATGAGGCAGTAGCTGGCAGGTGTGGATTAAATGACCGGATCAGCATGGATTGGACAACTGAAGAGCACATTTTTGTATAGCAAAAGTGGCAGTGAGCCTGTAGATTACCAGAGGGGAACAGGAGGGATAGGATAAGCCCATAATTATCTCCAGAGGGCGGTCAGAAAGTGTTCTCTGGGAGAAATGTAATGGCCCAATCAGATAATGGACTGAGGTATATACCAGAGAAACTTCAACTAGCATGAGGCAGAAAGCTATGTATAAGTGGGCCTGGGAACAAATGAAGAGCAATGGAGTAAGCGGAAATGAAGTAGGACCAAAGGAAAGGAAATATAGTGAGTGGCTCATGAGAGAAACAATGGTACAGGACATAAAGACAAATGAAGTAGTATTGGTTAAGCTCAAAATGAGACAGGGCCCCACTGAAGACAGCAGTCCAGGATCCATGGAGAAGATTTAGAGAAAACTAGAGGAGACATCAAGGGGAAACATGGCGCCAGAAGAGTCAGTCAGTGGACACTGAAAGGAGCACAGGAAAAGATATAGGAAAAGGCACAGAGCAGGTAGCTCGTGAAACATGAGGATAGTTTATGGGATGAAACATTAGCTGTCTCAACAGAGAGGGAGGGAGAGTCTTGCATAGAAGTTGATGCAGAGAAAGCATCAGTAGCAGGCGGAGAAAGGCAAAGCGTGAGCTTAGACACACAGAGAGAATCAGGTATAGTCAAAACGATGTGGAAAGGATTGAAAGTGAAACAAGCAGATAAAACAGGGAGCAGCAGAACGACAGAAAAGTTTAACTCAGAGATGAAAATAAGTGACTAAAAGAAGGTAAGGAATGATCAGGCCTGAAACAGGCTGAGAAGATCACGGGTCGTAAAAGTAAAAAGCAAAGCAAAATCGACTGAGAATTAAATCATGGTGACTACAGGGTAGAAATAATGGTTGAAGGATGGATACAGAGAGTCAAAAGAGGTGCAGAGGTGGAAGGATACAATTCAATAGAAAAGTGCGTAGGGAAGTGCTTTACTTGGTGAGTAGCAGAAGAATATTAACTCTAAATTGAGGTCTGGCTTTGCAGAATACTTTCCTAGCTTCTCAGCACACAAAAGAAAGAAAAAAAGCACACAGAACTACTTTGAATTATTCTGGGTTGAACTGAGAGAATGTTTTACAAAATGTTTAATGTGTGTTTTGTTTTGGGTTTTGTTTTTGTTTTGTTTTTAAACAAAAGACTCATGAAAGATGTGACTGGGAGAGAATTTTGCCAGACTAGTGTCTTTAAATGGATTGTCACCATACCATTCTTCCCCCTCCCTAAGTAGATTTATCGAACTGTCTTAAACTGTAAAACCTCAGTCATTTATATACACCAGATGATCCAGTGATTGAGGAACTTAAATAGAATGTGCTCTTCTAACCCATGTGACTTTTACCCTGAGGTATAAGAGGTTTCTCAGAATTGTTAAAGAATCTCTGCATGTTGCTGGATAGCATTTACTTGTAATACTTTAGTAATACCTCCCCTGCTGCCCTCCTTTTCCAACCAAGACTTTAATTTTTCTTCTTCCTGTCCTCCTCTGTCTTTTTATATAGCAAGGACCGTGCAGCAACTACTGCTGGAACTGCTGGGATGGCAGGGGGGCACCACCGGGAAGCATGGGCCAGCAAAGGTCCCTCCTATGAGGACTTATATACTCAAAATGTTGTCATTAATATGGACGACCAAGAGGATCTTCATCGAGCCTCACTGGAGGGGAAATCTGCCAAAGAGAGACCTATTTGGTTGAGAGAGAGCACCGTCCAAGGAGCATATAATTCTGAAGAGATGAAGGAAGGTAAGAGAAGTTATTAAAATGAATATGTCTTGAGTTCAGTAGAAAATCAACTTGACTTCATGGAAAACTGGCTAGGCAATACTTAGTTTTTTTGGTGATCTACTATCTCTATTTTCCAAAACAATTGCATTTTAGCAGGAAGTAAGAAATTGACCCGTAAGCATTAAAACCAAACAATATACTTGTATTAGCCCCTGCATTTGGAATCAGATCACTGAAAACATTGCTAAGACTGATGTCAAGGACCTTACCATCTATGTGTTCTAGTAATTTTATCGTTTCTGGTCATACGTTCAGTTCTTTAACTCATTTTGAGTTAATTTTTGGGTATGCTGTAAATAGTGGTATCATTTCATTCCTTTGTATGTGGCTGTGTAGTTTTCCCATCACCATTGATTGAAGAGACTGTGCTTTCTCCATTGTATGTTCTTGGCTCCTTTGTCATAAATTTATCCATGTATGTGTGGGTTTATTTTTGGGCTCAGGATTCTGTTTAATTGATCCGTATGTCTGTTTTTATGCTAATACCATATTGTTTTGATTACTGTAGCTTTGTAGTATAGTTTGAAATCAGGGAGTTTGATACCTCCAGCTTTGTTCTTTCTCAAGATTGCTTTGGCTTTTTGGGATTTTTTATGGTTCCATACAAATTTTAGAATTATTTGTCCTCGTTCTGTGAAAAAATGCTATTGGAATTTTGATAAGGATTGCATTGAATCTGTAGATTGCTTTGGGTAATGTGGACATTTTAACAATAGTAATTCTTCCAATCCATGAGCATGGAATGTCTTACCATTTATTTGTATTTTCAATTTATTTTACCAGTGTCTTATAGTTTTCATTGTATAGGTCTTTCACATCCTTGGTTAAATTTATTCTTATTTTATGCTTTTTGATGCAGTTTTAAATGGGATTATTTTCTTAATTCTTCTTTCTGATAGTTCATTATTAATGTATAGAAATGCCACAGATTTCTGTACATTAATTTTGTACCTTGCAAGTTTACTAAATTTATTTATTAGTTTTAATGTGTTTTTTGGTGGAGTCCTTAGTGTTTTCTATATATTATTATGTTATCTGCAAATAGTGACAGTTCTTTACTCCTTCCTTTCTGATTGGGATGCCTTCTATTTCTTTGTCTTGCCCAATTGCTGTAGCTAGGACTTCCAGTACTATGTTGACTAAAAGTGGTAATAGTGGGCATCCTTGTCTTGTTCCTGATCTTAGAAGAAAAGTTTTAAGCTTTTCACTGTTGAGTATGTTAGTGTGGGTTTATCATATATGGTCTTTGTTATGTTGAGGTATGTTTTTGCTATCTACTTTGTTGAGAGTTTTTGTCATAAATGTATGTTGAATATTGTCAGTTTTCTTTTTCTGCACCTGTTGAGATGATCATGTGATTTTTTTTTTTAAAAATCTAGTGTATCACTTTGATTTGCAGATGTCGAACTATCTTTGCATCCCTGGAATAAATGCACTTGATCATGGTGTATGATCCTTTAAATGTATTGTTGAATTGGTTTGCCAGTATTTTGTTGAGGACTTTTGCGTCTGTGTTCATTAAGGATATTGGCCTGTAATTTCCTTTTTTTATGGTGTCCTTGTCTGGTTTTGGTATCAGGGCAATGCTGGCCTCATAAAATGAGTTGGAAGCATTCTTTTCTTCTTCAAATTTTTGAAAGAGTTTGAGAAGGATATGTATTAAAACTTGGAATGTTTGTTAGAATTCATCAGTGAAGTTGTCTGGTCCTAGACTTTCGTTTGTTGAGTTTTTTTTTTGTTTTTTTCTCTCGTTTAATCTCCTTACTAGTAATTGGTCTATTCATATTTGCTATTTCTTCATAACTCAGTCTTGGAAGATTGTATGTCTGTAGACATTTCTTCTAGATTGTTGAATTCATTGGCATATAATTGTATGTAGTAGTCTCTTATCCTTTGTTTTTCTGTAGTTTTAGTTGTAACTAAATTTTTATAAGAGTTTATTTGACTCAAACAGGATATGCCTGGAAGCAAGATCTCAACAGATACATGCTTCCTACATGGACTGTCTCTCATCATCCATTTACTTTCAGTTTCTGTGTGTCCTTACCACTGAATTGCCATAGTGGAGGGCAGGGCTATGGCCTGGCCTGGCTGTAAGATGCATCACCTGCGGCCTGAGGATAAGCAGGCTCTCAGCAGGGCATGGCCACCTGTGCTAACAGGTAGAATGAGACTTCAAAAATGGCGCCTGCCAGCACCAACATTAGCAAGGTAGTATGAGATTATAGAAATGGTGCCCACCAGTGCTCCATTCCTGGGAAATGTCCCAACAGTTTTATGTCACTTTGGCTTTCAGATTAGTAAGTGGGTTTCCTTCATATATGGTTTAGGTGCTTTTCAAACTGGTGTTTTTACACTGTTTTTCAGAACAGGTGAGTTTGCGCACAAGTTCTTTAAGTGCAGATTTTCTGTTCCCTACAGTTCTGTGGATTTCCTGGACATAATCCCTGTTGGTTTTCAAAGCCAGGTGTTTTGGGGGTTCATCTCTTCTCTGCAGGACCTAACAGTTAAGAAGCCTATATATAGTACACAAACCCCTCACTCCTCAGAGGAGAAGTTCTGTATTTTGGGGATTCCTCCCAAGTGTTGATCTCTGCACCTTGGGTTATTTTTTAATTTTGATATTTGGCAGATGATGTCTCTGCCTCCTGCCCATCTTTATGCTCCCCTTTTATCCTTTGTTGTAGAGGGTTTGTTCATCCAATTTTCAGTTCCTTTCCAGAGGAAATTATTCCATATGTAGTTGTAGATTTGTTGTGTCTGGGAAGAGGTATGGTCAGGATCTTCCTATGCTGCCATCTTGAACTCCTAAATCTCCATTTGTAGATTTAAGAAATTGCTATCTCTTCCTCTCAATTTCTTGAAAAACTGCCATGTGTTCAAGGCCAAATTCATCTCTTCTTTTTTCCTCTGTTGCTGTAATTTATTTGCATTTTTATTTCTTTGCATTGGGAGGTATAACTATACACTAATTCAAACTTTTTAATGTTGTTTCATAAATACCAAGGAATTTATGCTACTTGAAATTTTTAGAAAGATATCACCTGAGTGAAGGATCAAAGATACTCACCATTCAAGAAGATGGGTGAAACTTAATGCTAGAAGATTTTAGAAATTTCTGTGAGCACTAAAGAGTTAAGAATTGCTTAATAATCATAAGCTTGAGAACTGCAAGATTTTACTTTTTAAATGCTAGTCTTAAATTACTGGATTCACAGATATTCGGGGATGATGATTTAGGAGCACATAGAAAATGGGAGGGTAAGACTGGACAAAGATTTCTTAGAAACTAGGAAGCAGGGATGAAAGGGAGTGTGAACCTCTGGATGGATTTTATCAGCCTTCGGATCTACCTTTGAGTATTATTATGAACATGTCACCTTAGTATGGTGTTTTGATGGTAAAGAATTAGTAACTGAGAACCACTTGGTTTTGGCCTTTCTTCTAACCTCTTTTCCTTTATAATTATCGTTTCTTTACTGTGAATGCTAAGAATTGTAAAAGTAGTGTGGAGTTGGGTAATGATGATAAAAGCAGGTGATACCTCTAGTCTGATTCTCTTTGGTGTTTTAATTCCAATCAGAAAAAAAAGTTTGTTTTTGGCAACCGTACTTCACTTTTTCTCCTTCCCACCTATTAGCTTGGCTGTGATCTTTAGTTATTTTAATTCAAGTTGTTCTAGATTATATAGTAATTAGGCTGTCAGCTATTTAATAGGTTTATTTCCCCAACTTGGCTTCTTGCCTGTTCTTGAAGCAACCAAACCTTCTTTTCTGTGAACTTAAAAACAAAATTGAATAAAACTATTGTTAGCCAATATTATAAACAATTAGGCGTATAAGCCTAACATTCGATGTTTACAACTCCTAGAATGATAGAATTTGAATCACAAGGGCCTTAAATAAATCATCTAGTCTACCCAATTAAGTTTTGTGAATATTTCTTTCTATATAAAATAGGATAGTATGCTGTCATGTCTAAATTTGTCTTCATTAAGTTTTATGATAGTAGAATAGGCTCTATCCAGTGAATGTGTGGACCGAGTCTTATTTGTCCTACACTTAATTTTCCTCAGGCTTCAAGTCATTTTAATATCGTTCAGATTTTTATAGACCTCAATCATGTCCTCATTGCTATATCAGAGAGATTCTAATTTCTTTTGATTCTACTGTCCTTACAAATAGTCCTTTTTCCCCAAACCACCTCCTACAGTTTTTGCTTTACTTTAATCTCCTTTTTCTGGACAATCTCCAATCATAATATACTTTGCTGAAGACCTACTGACCAGAACAATACGTGCTGTTCATGCATGGATTCATCATTAATGATTTGAGTTTTATTTCCAGTATCTTTCTGGTTTTTACCTGACACTGTTGCTTTGGTTCTGGGAGCATATTAAGAATAACAACTTTAGAAACATGTACAGGGTTTTTCAAACTGCCTTCTCCTGCCCTGTATCTGATAGCTTGGACCACGCCTTTTAGCATACTTTAGATTATTTTTCTGTAGGCAGATTTTCTTATACTTGCCAGTATAATCTCTGCCCACTTATAGAACCCTCACCTCTTCCTATGTTTTTGCTATCAGCTTGGCCTTTAAGCACCCAGAATTGCTTTAGAAATTTAAGAATATTCCTAAATATTGCTAAAATACTAGCAGCATCAATGAACTTAACAGTTTCCCAGTATATACCTTCTTTGTAATTTCTAACTATTAAATAAGACTGTTGTTAGAATTAGTGTTTCAACTTTACCATCCAGAGATTTGCTCATTTATCCTTATATTTTATTTTTTTCCCTCATCTATAACAGAATCATTCCTTTTTCCCATACCTCTCAAGATGCTTATCAGAAATCATGTAGATACTACAATAAATCTTTTCATTTAGTTTACAAAACTAAATTGCTTTCCCTGTAATTTTATATTTACTTTAAACATTAATTAAAATACTATGTTGGTAATATTAAACTATTTGGAAATTTTTTAAAGAAGCAGTGATTCCCTTAGAGACTGGTATGTATTTGTTTTTGTTTTTTTGTTTTTTTTCCTGTTGAATTACTGCATTGGCAATAAGGGCTCTGGGGGAGAAGGTTCAGCCTTTGGCAGTGTTTTAAAGAACTTTAATTTCAATTCTCATTTTTACCTCCAGGTTGTCAAAAGCCTGTTTTGTTTGACCTAAATTTTTAACTTCTTAATTCCTGTTTCCATTCTTTTATTTGCCCAATATTTCATCTCAGGAGTTCTATCCGTTTTAAAATGTCCAGAGTTACAGCTAATGCATCCTAATATGTTAATGAGAAGGTGCTTTCATTTCATCTGTAGTCAGAATTGACCATTTCTGAGCCTTATGATGATAATGGTGTGATAGGTAACACTATTCTAAGAGTCAGGCCTACTCTAATCACTTCTCAGATATTCACTTAATTCCCACAGTACAGTGAGGTAGATGCTATTGTTCCCCCCCCCCCCTTTTTGTACTTGAGAAAGTTGAAGCAGAGAGAAATGAAGTATCTTGGCAAAAATCACACAGCTGAAAAGTGTTAAGAGTCAGGATTTGAATCAAGGAGTCAGTTCCAGATAACATTTTAAATCCTGTTGTGTATTTTAAATGGCAGTTTGTTTGGTATTATTTTCTGACTACAGAAAATAGAGCTTTGGGAATATAGAGGTGCAGGTAAATTAAGAGAGGGTAACATTTGGTAAAGACATAAGGGAATTAGATGTATAGATACCTAGAAGCAAATATCTCAGGCAGAGGGAACAGGCAGTACAAAGGCCCAGTACAAAGGTAGGACTGTATGAGGTGTGTACAAGGAATACCGTGGAAGCTACTGTAGCTGGAACAGAATGGACGAGGGGAAGGAAAAGAGATAGTCGGTAGGTAGGAGGAGTTCCAGGTAATGTAGGACCCTGTAGGCCATTGGAAAGCCTCTCGCTTTTACTCTGAGCAAAATGAGGAGCCATGTTTTGATTTCCTGTTATGCCAGCTACTATACTTTGTCTTTTGTAGACATTATTTCACATGCTCTTACCCAGAGCCCTAGAAGGTAGATGCTTGTATCACCCTCTTTTACAGAAAAATGTACTGAAATTTAGAGCTAAATAACTTGACCAAGGTGGTACAATTTACATGTGAAAGAAGCAGGATTCAACTCCAAGCTTTAGCACTCTTAAAACCCATGTACTGAACCATGATGCTACTGAAGTTCCAGTCTGTGAGAAACATTTTGAATATATTATGCACAATAACTGAAAAATAGAACCAGTGAAGTCAGTGTTATTTTATACTATTATTGTATATTTAAATATAATATATTAAAATATTTTACATTTTATTAGTTCTAAGGGAATAGCTTTTATATTTAAGGATGTTGACTTTCTGGATTTTTCATCTCAGGTGGCATAGACATAGATGCGTTTCAAGACCGTGAAGAAGGCCGCCCAGGGCCAGATGATAATGAGGAGGTTATGCGAGCCCTGCTCATTCATGAGAAGAAGACCCCGTCTGCCATGGCGGGCTCAGTGGGGGTGGCTGCTCCTGTGACCACTGACTCGGAGAGTGAGACCAGTGAATCAGATGATGACTCCCCGCCCCGTCCAGCAGCGGTGGCTCTACGCCATCGGGAAGAGGAGGAGGATGACGAGTTTGAGGAAGTGGCAGATGACCCCATTGTCATGGTGGCTGGCCGTCCATTCTCCTACAGTGAAGTGAGCCAGCGACCCGAGCTGGTGGCCCAGATGACACCAGAGGAAAAGGAAGCTTACATAGCAATGGGACAGCGCATGTTTGAGGATCTCTTTGAGTGAGCGTTCCCTACTTTTCCCTCCTTTCTCTCATGCTCATTTCCAAAAGAAATTCACTACCTTTGAAGAAAAGTATTTAAGTGGCTTTCTGTTCCTCTTTGAAGTAAAGTGACTGTTAATCTTCCGCAAAAAATAATGGGAGAGAAAGTTTGATTTTTATGCCAGAAACTTCCCAACAAGATAGGTTGGCTATAAGCCTTCCCTTTCTTGCTATTGCTACAGTATTAATATTTTCTTATCTAGTCTTTTTCCTTTCCTTTTTAAGACATTTTTTTCCCATTCTGATAAGTGAGGGAAGTCTGTAAAGTAAATTCTTCGTGTCTGCCTGCAGAAGCCCACTATGATAGGTTACGGTAACTCACTGATCACATTATTTTATCTATTCTGACCAAGCATTCCAAACAATTCCTGATATTGCTGCTAACCAAAGCAGTTTGCCAATAGCAAATGATTGATGAGGGAACAAAACAATCATAAAACTTCATATTGCCTCACAATTGAGGATGGAGTGAATAAGTAAGGGGAGCTGAGAGTGTGTGTGGAAGAGGGGTGGATATGCCTAAATCTCATGATTAACATCTAAACCAAAATTTGTGTCTTTAGAACTGGTCTAACTGGTAGATCCTATTGTTTTGCTTACTGCCTTTTGGTTTGTATGTTGGATGATGGAAACAGAAAGGGTGCTTGGTAAACCCTTATTTAAAAATTAGGAAAAAACATGGACATATAGGACAAGGAGTCCATGTAAAAGGTTAAAGAGCGGTAAGCGTTGGGAACAGTGCCTTTTAGAATTGCCTGAGTTTGTGCAGATTTGGAAACCTTTTATAGAAAGGTAAAACTGGTCCCCTACTTTTTTCCTTCTACAGTGCTTTAAGTTGTTTAATGAGGCCATTCCAGCAGACATCAGCAGATAACAATGATTATTCCTCTCTTTTTCTCTCAACATCGTTGAAGGCTTCCTTTGTCGCCTTTTTGATTGTTGTCAGACGTGGTATTTTAGAGTACATCCAGTACATTGTTGATCATTGTAACCTCAAGGAACATAGTTTATTTTTGGTTCTGATATGTAGCATGGTATTATGCCCTACCGCAGAACTTTAAAAATAAGGAACTTTCATACAAGGATCTATAACAATTGTATTTTTTGTAATATTTCCCTTTGCATTGTAATTTTTAAGTATTTATCATTTTATAGTACATGTGTGAAGTTAAGATAGCTATTAGAGTATCTGAGCCTTGTATGAAGTGATGTCTCATTTACTTGGATTGTATTAATGACTGAATATTGACAACTCTGTTTTATACTGACTGAAATTTGTTAATTCCCAGCTCTGTAACATCTTGGAGCATAATTAAAGTGAATACTCTTCCTATTGAAAAAGTTTCAGACTTTTTTCTCTTATTAGTCATATTTTAAATGATAGATGCAATTATATGTGGTCCAAACTCTTTCTGTCAATAAGTTGCTTTAAGAATGTATACATGAGGGCCGGCCAAGTGGCTCAGATGGTTAAGACCTTGCTCAAGAGTACAAGATCTGAGCATCAGGGTCGCTGGTTTGATTCCTGGCCCAAGCTGAGCAGCCGCTGAACTGCCAACAGGTGGCAGGATGGCTCAGCTAAAAAAAAAAGAAAAAGAAAAAGAATGTATACATGGGCTATTCAACTTTTAAACATTGTTTTATAAACTTCCATAGCTCATTTAAATAAAATAGTAATCAGATGTTAAGTTTTAACACATAGTTTTAGGTGAACTGTCAGCTCTATTTCAATGAATAAATGCTTCTTGCTATTTTTTTAATTTTAAAGATTTTATTGGGGAATTGGGGGAGGAAAACAGCATTGAGGAATTGGGGAACGGCAACAGACAAGTTGCTGTCCTTTTGTTCTTCAGTCTAGTTGTGGAGGACGTGGCTTCACTGGCCCATGTTGGTATCATCATTGCGCTCTTCTGGGTGAGGCAGATCCGTTGCTGGCCATTGGATGGCTGCTCACAGCAGCTCTCAAAAGTGCACGCCAGCTACGGCAGCCTATGCCATAGCTGACAACTCATGGCAGCCCCGCTCCAGGTGGAGCTGTTGTTCACCATCTTAGCTGTAGAGGGTGTAGCGTCACTGGCCCTCATATGTGGGATCTGAACTGGGGCCCTGCTGCTCAGAGCTGGTGTCCCAAGCCAACTCTTAACCAATGCGCCACTCGGCTGGTCCTTGCAATTTTTTTCCTTGAATCTAACTTGATGTAGCTCCTAAAACTAGTGTTCTGTTTTTCTTTCCCATTGTCTACCAACTTCTTAAAGAATTGTATAGACTATATACATATTTCTTTTATCTCCCTCTTGCAGTCTGGGTTTTGCCCTATTCCTACACTGAAACAGCTTTCTCCAGTCTTAATTGTCCAACATAACGGCGCTTTATTCTTCAATTTCTTTGGCTGCTCTTCAGTATTTGATGCTATCAACCTACTCTTTCTCCTTGAAACTTTTCCATTTAGTACCCTAGCCATTACGCTGTCCTGGTTTTCCTAACCTCATTGGCTATTCTTTCTCAGTCTGCAGACTTGATTTTTTCCTCTGCTATATGTCTGAGCATACTTCAAAGGCCTAGTTCTTTGTGTGTGTGTGTGTGTGTGTGTATGGAATTTATGTTATGGGAAAACATCAAAAGTGAAGATAGAAGTATGAATAGTTGTATTCATTGCAGCAGTTTTTGAAATAGGATATGTAGATGCATAGATATACTAAATGTGCATTAATCAGAAATTAGATTATTTTTTCAAGAAGCCATGTAGCCATTACAAAGAATGTATTGACAGGAAAATATATTTATAATGTGTTAAGTTTTCTACGTGTGTGTATGTGTAAAGAAAAAAGTAGCTAATATATGTGTCTAGACACTAACTGCTTTACATATATTGACCCATTTAATCTTTATAACCTGTGAGGTAGATATATGTATACAAAGATATATATAATTAAGAGTTGAGAATTACAGTGGTCTCAGTGTGTTATCATGGAAAAGATATTCCCATTTTGGAAAAACAATCAAATGGATGTTTAAAGAAGTTCATGGAGAAAATGCCTGGTAGAATTAAAGAAATAGAGTGACGGAAGCAAGCTTTTCATGTTACAGCTAGGATTTTTAGATATACCTTTTTTAAATCCTGGATTTATCATTTCCTTAGATAAACATCTCTGAATTTATACTCAAAATGAATAGGAGAATACAACTTAATGTATAAAATTTTGTCCATTGCCCCATATTTTGATAACATATCTAATGACTCACTAGAGTTTGAAATTACTTTATCAGACAGGTTTATGTCTATTGAGTGGCACAATATTTTGGTGAGAAAAGCCAAGCAGTGACAGGATGACGCAAAATGGGAGCCTTGCTAATTAGCAGCCTTTGAACTCTAGGGATGTCAGACTCACATCCAAGGTTGGTCAATATATGTAGTCACAGTCTGTGTTGACCTCAGGATGGCTGGACTTGTTACCAGTCACAGCCGATAATAAGGGATGGTCAGTAACTCTTCTCTGAGTTAGGTTGGCTATATTTAAGTATAACTCAGGTGACAGCTGCCCAGGTATCCCAACCTTTCCACTGTCCTTTCAGATTTAAATAGATCATTTTTATCAAGGAATACTTCAGTATCATTTCTTTTTTTGTGGAGTGGGGTGCGGAAGGGGTTGGTGGTTTATATCCTCCTAATTGCCTCCCTGCTTCTTCTCCTCTCCTCTGTACCACCTGTCCTGACTCCCACAGTGCCATTGATGCAAGCCTGTGTAACAGATCTTCACCAAAGTTTTTGTAGTACTGGGCAGGGGACAGGCAACGAGAGGGGTTATTGTCTCAGCATTGCATGATCAAGGAATATAAGAGTAGATCGTATGCATCCTTGTTCTTAAGGAGTCTCTTCATCTTCCCTCACAGGCTTCATCGCAAGTAGAATCCTGGCTTTAAATCATACTAAAATTTCAGCTCCCCTTTTTCCTTCTCTTCATCAACCCTACCTTAAGGCCTTGGAAAGTAATAAATATATTAGAGGAAAAAAAACTTTGTTCTTTATTTTATTCCTATTCCAAATAGTGCCTTGAAAGCTCCTATCCTATCCAGAATCGTCTATCAAGATAGTTCCTTAACCCAGGAGCCATCTCCTCACCTCTAGGAGTCAGCATGGGAGGTTAACTGTGGCTTTAAAAGGAACTTTTTTCTCTTCCCACTGCGCTAAAGAAGTATTATTCATCATTATATCATTATACTTTGCTATAAGTAAGGTGATGGATAGCTCTGGCCCTAGGTGATCCATAGCCTTGTATCTGATAGAAAACTGCTTTCATTCTGTCTGTCTTTGAAGTTGAATCCTTTTTATTTAGATGCTCTTTTTTTCCTAAAACCTTTAGGAGTATTAAGTTTAAATGATTAAAAGAAAATATCTAATTTGGCATAGCCTGGAAGTCAGGAGACCAGGTTCTAGCCCCAACTCCAGTTGTCTAGACACTTGCATTGTGACACTGTTATTTAATGTAATCTTTCTGGGCCAGTTTCTCAGCTGTCAATCATGAGAGGATTATGCTAGGATCACCAGTGGTTCCCTTCTGCTCTGTTATTTAGGGAAGTCATACATTTTTAAGTAAGGCCAAATAATAATAACCAAAATAATAAAAAATTAAAAAACGTCAAATCCCAAAAAGTCCTCTGATGTGCTACAGCAATTCAAATCAAGTGAAGGATAATTTAGTTGAGGAACTAGTGTAGGTGGCAGGTTTAGGATTTATAATGTAGCAAACCACAGAATAAACAATAGCTAATTAAGTTTCTCTTTTCCCCTCTTGCCAAGGTACTTCATTTCTAATCATCTGAATGACTTAGGAAGAAATAATTGAATTTTCTCATAACTCTTTTTTGGCACTGTTTTGAGAAAATTGGACACTGAATGGGGATAAAATTGGAAATAGCAGTTCATTTTCTTTTCTACCAGTTGGCTTTATGGCTAGATTCCCAGCCCGGACCACAATAGAAAGACTTAACATATGTACTTTCTTTTTCTCTTTATTCCTGAGTTTTAAAAAAGTAAGAAATGACAGTCAAAAACAAATACAAAAATCTTTAGAATTTAGAAACTGGTATAATTCCACCTTCTATTTGTTTAGCATTGTGTTTCCACCGAAGCTATTTCACATGTGTTATCTCTAGCCAAGTTAGTTTTCACTTTGTTTTTTAAAAGTATCTAAAAATCTCTTGGGAAAATGAAGAAGATTTTCAGAAAGAAACTGTCAGTATGGTAAATTTACTGTCTGTTCTGTTGGCTTTTTCTATTATGAAAGAGGCAAAATAAACTGTGAACAAAATAAATATAGATACTCTTAAAACATGTAAAGCCAAAGGGTTAAAAGGGGAAAGAGTCACGAACTTTTACTCCTTTCTTTGAAGAGCTAAAGGAATGAACTGATTCTGGTGTATCCTCAGAGGAATGAACAAGTACCTTAGGTTCTCTTGAGAAAAAGCTTCCAGTCCTGAGTACCAGAGGCTGTCTTTCGTGTTCCAGTTGCAAAGGAGATAGGCCTAGGACATGACACAGTTTCAACAATCAACCCACATTTCCCATCACAAAAAAGGACATTATTGTCTACGTAATGTAAGTAAGTCTGAGAAAGTAGTCGGAAAGAGACTGGTGCCAGGTCCTAAAGTGCCTTGAATCATGTTAAGGCATACAACATGGTCATACAGTTTTCTTGGTAGTTATATGAATGTATTAAATTTTTGAAAAATACATCCAAAAAGCATACATAGTGAAAAATGAATATATTCCACCCAGCCCATCGCCATCTCATGACCCCGAGGTGACTTGTTAATCGTTTAATGGGTGTCATCCCAGACCCTGTTTAGGCCTTCAGAAAGGACACACACACTCACACACACACACACAGATATATTATGATGCTTTTTAAATAAGTGCAATCACATACACGTTGCCATTTGCTTTTAAAGTATCTTTTAAAAGATGAAGATCTTTCCCTATTAATACATTATATTTAGATCTGCTTCAATTTTTAAAGTAAGGGCTAGGTAGGATATTACAGTATAGTTGTATGATGGTTTGTGTAATGATTTCCTTATTGAATGGCATTTAGGTAAGTGTCCAGTTTTTTACTCTTAAAATGCTATCATGGACCACTTCATGGACGGAGTAGAGGCTTGATCACTGCACTGTACACCTGAAGTTGATGTATAGTATTGTATGCCAACTGCAACTGAATATGTGGATGGTCATGGGATGTGGAGTATACTGTGGAGCGGACTCAGGGGAGTTGTGATGGATATGTATGATATGGGGGGGGAGTGGGGTGGTGAACTGGGAGAGGGGGATTTTCACTTTGGGGGTAAAGAGTATAACTATTGCATTGTGTTGTACACCTGAAACTAATAAAATAAAATAAAATTTTAAAAAAAATGCTATCATGAATTATCTTCACATTTTCATTCTCTGACTGTTTCTGCAGGATAGAATCATAAAAGACAGCCAGTCAAAGGGCAGGTGCATTTTAAACTTAGATATTGCCAAATTGCTCTTCAAAAATATTGTTGGAGGATTTTAAGCAGGGGGACAATTTGCAGCCTTGATATTCAGTTGGAGTTTAAACCTGGAGATTAGTAAGGCCATTTCAATAGTGAATAATTTGGTGTAAAAAATTGTCCATGTCAGTGGAGATGGAGAGGAGCTGACTGATTTGAGAAACTTTGGAGAGGTAGAATTCATGGATTTGATGACTGGATAGGCAAGTGCCTTGGATAAAGCTCAGGTTTCTGACTGGATGGTGGGTCTGTTTAGCAAGATTAGAAATTCAGGAGGAGGGGCAGATTTTGATCAGTTCAGTTCCCCATGTCAGTAAATGACACCACTATTTCATCTATATGCTCAAGTCAAAAGTCTAATAGTAGGCCATGATTTTTTGTTTTTATCCCACAGCCAATTCGTCAGCAAGTCCTGTCAGATCCAAATTATAATCTAATTTATATAATTTTGAAGGTAGAGTTAACAGGACTTGCTGATAAATTTAAAATATATTCCTAATCTAATTTCTTACTACTTTCACTACGCCTAGCCTGCTCCAAGCCACATCAACTCTCACCTTGGCTATGGCAGCCTTTCAACTGGTCTCCCTACTTCTACTCTTAACACACTCTGTCCTCTCCCTCCTCCCTCCCCCAAGGATTTGACCATTCCCCACACATAGAAGGATTTTATTTTTTCTTAAAGATTTTATTGGGGAATTGAGGAAGGGGAACAGTATTGGGGAATTGGGGAAGGAGAACAGCCAAGCCAAGTTGTTCTTCAGTCTTAGTTATGGAGGGCACAGCTCCAAGTCCAGTTGCCATCTAGGCCGCCCTTCATTGCAGCCGCTCAACTCAAGGTGCGGTGTTCAACCTTAGTTGTGGGTGGGCGTAGCCCACCATCCCATGCGGGAGTCGAACAGGCAACCTTGTTAGGAGCACGTGTTCTCACTAGCTGAGCCATCCTGCCACCTGTTGGAAACTCAGCAGGAGCTCAGCTTGGGTGTAGCTCACTGGCACATGTGGGAATCCAACCGGTGACCTCAGAGCTCATGCTCTTAACCAACTGAGCTACTCAGCTGGCTCCCCAGAAGGATTTTTTTAAAAATGTATATAAGGGCTGGCTTGGGACGCCAGCTCTGAGCAGCGGGGCTCTAGTTCAGATCTCATATATGAGGGCCGGTGATGCTGCCCTCTGTAGCTAAGGTGGTGAACAACAGCTCCACCTGGTTGCCTCTATAGCTAAGATGGCCCGCGATGGTGTGGGCTGCAGCCTCTGTTGCAGTGGGCTGCCACGGGCTGCAGTGAGTGGCCTGCAGCCGTTGTGAGCAGCTGGCAGCCAGCGTGAGTTGCCAAAAGCCGCTGTGAGCGGCCGTCCAGAGGCTGGCGACCGATCTGCCTCACCTGGGAAGAGCGCAACGATGATACCAACATGGACCAGTGAAGCAACATCCTCCACAACTAGACCGAAGGACAAAAAAGGACCACAACTTGTCTGTTCCCCGTCCCTGGTTCCCCAACGCTGTTCCCCTTCCCAAGTTCCCCAATAAAATTAAAAAAAAATAAAAATGTATATAAGATGATCATCTCCCAACCACTCCTGACCCACTTAGAACCCTTCATTGATTTTTTTCCCCTTAGAATACCATCTAAATTCCTTACCCTTTTTTCCCTAGCCCTAAGGGGTCTGATTCCTGGCTACCTCTTGACCAGGTCTCTTACTGTTATTTTCTTTGTTAATTACTCTCTAATCACATTGACATTGTCTGTTTTGCAAATATGCCAAGCTTTTTCCTGCCCTAGGTCTCTGCCCTAACTGTATTCTCTGAATAACACAATCTTCTCCACTCTTGTACGCTGTTTCATTCTCAGCTTAAGTGCCACCACAGAGAGGCCTTTTCTGTCTGCCCTGTCTAAAGTAAATCTCCTCTCTCATTCATGATCATATTTTCCTGTTTTATTTTCTTTATAGCAAAATTGCTATTTGAAATGAACTTGTTTATTTCTTATTTAGTTTTATTTATAAACCTCTCCCCCAAAAGACTGTAAGCTTCCTTAGGGCAGGATACTGACATATCAAATTAATTCTGGTACATCGAAAGCTCTCAATAAATGTTGGGTTAATGGATAGACAGATGAATTGACAGTAGGTGAACACAGCCCTTTCTCCATCAAGGCTGATCATTTTGTTCTGCCTCAATTGCAAATATATGTATATTCTCTTAATCAGTTAATTATGTTCACTTGTGATTCATGGTACTGAGGGCTGTGTCTCCAGGACTAACAGTAGAGGGTGCCAGAATATAGGTTCTTGGGCACAGCCAATGAGAATGCAGGAAGCTTCAATTCTGGGGAGCAATTAGCTTTAATCATGGAAAAGCAAACTTAGAGAGTACTTTGTTTAGGGCCACACTGTCCAGCAAGGTAGCCACTGGGCACATGTGGCTATTTGAGTACTTGAAATGCATCAGGTCTGAACTGAGATGTGCTATAAATGTAAAACACCAAATTTTGAAGACTTCATATGGGAACAAAGAATGTAAAATATCTTAGTAATTTTTATATAATGTGTTGAAAAGATAATAATGTTGATAGGTTGGGTTAGAGGAAATATACTACTAAAAAGTAATTCCACCTGTTTCTTTTCATTTTATGTGGCTATTAGAAAATTTAAAATTGCATGTACAGCTCACATTTGCAGCTTGCATTATATTTCTGTAGCACAGCACTGGTCTAGGGCATTTTCTTCAGGTGCCAGAGTTATATGTATTGTACTTAGTGATTATTTGCATTTTTCCTCATGTACAAGTTTTTGATCTGAATGCTGTGCCCACCCTCCTCCTCCACCTTCTATGAGAAAGGTAGACTTTGTTCTGTTTGTTGGCTCTTTGTTCCTTATGACAGTAATGGATTTTGCTTCTGGTTTAATGTTGCCCCTTTTAGGGGCAGGAATGGTTCGAGTATGGTGGGGTTTTTTTTGTTTTTCTTGAAGTAGGATGAAATGTAGGGATAACGTCAGCAATGGTGATAAGGAACTGAGAAGTTTTGACCCCTGAGGATGTTGTGATGCTGACAGTGCTGCTGACTTCTGGGTACCTGAGGGTTCTGGGCACTTGTGAAGCCATACCAGAGATAGTCAGGCTAAGAGCCGGTCCTAAATCGGAGAAGAGCTGGAAGCTAGAGGTGTTGTTCTATTATATGCATTATGTTAATATAGCATATGTGAAATTGCTAATGTGTTTATCACCGGTGTCTCCATAAGCTCCATGAAGGCAGAGACTGTCTTTCTTGCTCATTGTCCTATTCCAGCTCAGATCTCTGTCTCAGTGCCAGAATGCAGTAAGTAGTCATCAATACATATTGAATGAAGAACCGGTTATGTTTCTTCAGGCCAGCAGTAAACTATGGCCTTGATATAAAAGACTGTTATTTTCAGTGTCTGTCAATACTGTGTACCTAATATTTGTGATACCATTTTGTATTAATTATCTTCCTGTTTGGAATGCTTACAGATGGTGAGTGCTGATCTGTGTAGCAAAGGACACTTTCCCAGCAACTGGTGGAACCTCCTATCCAAAAGTACATCTAACAAATACAGTTAACCCAAGACTCATGTGTGAATTCCTTCACTTAGTCTATGTCAAGGTCATTCTTTAAAGAGGAAATGTGTAAAGAACAAAGTGGTGCTCTTTCTTCAACTTTTGTCTCAAAATTACTTGTACATGGTTTCCTTCATGACATCAAAGACCCAGCTTCCTTTTATCTTTAGTGTTCAGCTCTTCTTGTCAAATGTTTGTTGCTTCATGGTCATATAATGGCTGATCCACCTACACTTTCAGATAGAAAGAAGGGAGGGAGTAAGGGGATAAAGGTGTCACTGGAGGCTCGTGGGGATATCCAAGAGAGGACTCGATCCAGAGCAGTGGAGACTGCATTCTTGTGTCCATGCAAGAAAAATTCAAGAGTGAGACAGATGCAGGTGAGTGAAAGTGATTTATTGAAAACGAAAGTACGCACTTGAGAGGAAAGTACAGGTGAACTCAGAGAAAAAGTCGCACTGAGGCAGTCACGATCAGGTATATTTATTCCTTCCAGGGTGGGGAATTGGTGACATCCATTGTCCTTGTTCATTCATCTGCTTCCCCTGGGCAGCAGGACCCTCCATTTCCCCGCTTTTCTACCTTATTTGGTTCTGTTGGAACTGTCATGGCCTCAGATGCATGATGGGAGTCATAGTAACTGCAATGCAGATTACATTATAATGACATTAAAATTAGCTAAAAGTCAGGTCCCTGGTCATAGAGATTAGCCTTGCTGGATGAAACGGGTTCTTGTTTTTCTCCAGTTGCAGGTGCTGGATACAATCATTTGTTACTTATGTAACCAGTGAGGTTCTTCATGTGGTACCCTGGAGGGGGTTATCAATTTTGTAGGCAACCTATTGTCTCCAAGGTATATGCCAGCTGAGTCAGTATCCCCCTCCTTTTTGGGGGAGTGCGGGGAGGTTTGTTTTTCTTGGGTTTTTGTGATTTTTTAACAATTAGTTTCAGGTGTACAAAATAATGCAATAGTTACACTTTTTGCCCCTCACAAAGTGACAAACCCTCTCCCCCAATCCACTGCCACACTCTCCCCACCTCTTAACATCATACATATCTGTTGGGGGGAGGTTTTTTTTATTGTGAAATCATATGACATAAAATTAACCATTTTAAAGTGAAGAGTTCATTGGCATTTAGTGCATTCACAATATTGTGCAATCACCATCTCTATCCAGTTCCAAAACATTTTCAGGGCCCAAAAGAAAACCCAGTACCGATTAAGCAGTTGTTCTCCATTCTTTCCTTTCCCTAATCCTTGGCAATCACCAATCTGATTTCTATAGATTTACCTAATCTAGATATTTTGTATAAATAGAATGATACAATATGTAGCCATATGTGTCTGGCTTCTTAGCATAATGATTTCATGGTTCATACACATTATAACGTGTATCAGTACTCCATTCCTTTTTATGGCAGAATAATATTCCATTGTGTGTCTATATCACAACTTGTTATCCATTCAACTTTTGATGGACAGATTGCTTTTACATTTTGACAATTGTGAATAATGCTGCTATTAACATTTGTGTATAAGTATTTGAGTACCTCTTTAATTTGGGGAAGGACATGCCTAGAAGTGAAATTGCTGGATCATATGATAATTCTACATTTATGTGCTATTTCTTTTTAAAGTAATACCTCTCTCAGCACTGTGTGCAATAATTACTGTCATTCATTGGGGAGTAGACAGGGCCATTTTACCAAGATGTCTGTGAGAATCAACAGAGAATACCAGACCTCTAGGATTTGTGACCAGAGAGCTTTTCCTGGTAGCAACTACAGAGGATAGAGTAACAGGAGGCATGCGTATGAGATGAGAATTCAGAAGTCCTGGATTTCCTTTCCTGAAGGCATTAGCTTCTCTGAATTGCCCTTTATATTCATCCCTGGGATTCAGGCTCTATGTCACAACAGCATGGACTCCTTCCAGAGTGCTAACCTGGACCCTGTGATCTCTTTCCAATTTTCTGTAAGTTCAGGGTCAGAGTGGGCTCTCTTCATTTGCTTAAACATGAGGTGAGGCCCTTCTGTTTGAACATGCTTGGAAGGTCAAGGGTGATGGTGATGGCAGTTGTTAAGATCCAGAGGATGGATCCAGAACTAAACTGCCTCTCACAAATATTTGCTCAGTATGAAATAGGCTGTAATCAACCCTATTCCACCAGCTTCAAAAACAAGAGGCTGGCAGCTTTTCAATTCAGGGCACTGATCTGCCTGGGAGGTCTAAAGAATGATTTTGACAGTGTTCCCAGAGAATCTTTCCCTGCTGTTACATGCCTGTGCGCAGGTATAATGTGTGTGTAGGAGGGTGGGACAAGGCAAGACAGGGTGGGCCTTTATGTTTAGTGGGTGGGTGGAGGGGACTTAACCATGCTGTGTCACATTTCACAGCTCTTTGACAAGCTGTAACTTCCTGTAAATTTAATGATAATTCCATTGCTACTTTTCCCACTGAGATTCATTAAGCTATAAAATTATGACAGTGTCATGGACATCAATGTGCATCTTTCCTGCATTCGTGTAGCACCTTCAAAATGGATACTGTCTTTTCCCTCCCTCCCTCACCCCCAACAGTAAGGGACAGAAACACCTACTAAGCAAAAAAAAAAACAACTGAAAGCCCGTGACAGTGGCTTTTGCCTCCTGAATTACTGCACTATTTCTCAGGGATTGTATTGGGCCACTTTGGGAATTCTTCAATATGTCCTTGTTGTGTTCTAATGGATTTCTGTTTCAGAACCCATCTCATTATACCACCTCTCCATTCCCCAGAGTGCACTTTTTAAACTTGTTTTTATCTCCAATAAGTGCTATTCTACCTCTGCTTTGAGTTCTCCCTTGCTTTTCTTCCTTTCTCTGTCCTGTATCCTCTTCTCCACAATCATCACTTGTGAAACGAGCCCCTTAAGTATACTTCCTATGAAGGAGGACGTGGGTAGTTTTCATTGGCTCCCCAACAGTTTGCATTTCTCCCGGACTCTCCATCCATGGAATTCAGCTGAGGTTGTTGCCAGTCATAGTGATTGATTCAGATCGTCCAGGATGGACAATGAGAGTTTATTCAGGATTTTGGTTGAAATGAGAAAAAGACACACTGTGCTCAATGAACTCGTAAACTACTAGGCAACTAAACTAACCAGCTTACCTGGTAGCTGCTGGGGACAATCTTGGTCATTGTTTGAGGATGACCTGCTTGAAAGTGAAACCAACACAGAGGAAGGCAGACACTAGAGATGGAAAGAGACAGATTTCCAACTATAACACCTGAGCCCCTGAATCCTGCCACATTTGAGGCCATTTTATCCTTGCCGTTATTTCTGTTATGAAAGTGAATACATTTTATTCTTAGGCCAATCTGAGTTGGGTTTCCATCCCCTGCAATTAAAAGTCTTGACTTAGACAATACCTATCAGCCCACTGATACCGCCACTGCATCTCTACCCTATGTTTCCCTCTGGGCCCTAGTTCATTGGAGATAGTGTCTCCCCTATAACCTAAATCTCCTCAACTCTTCCCACTGACCCGCATCAGTGTCAGGGTCCCATACATACTTATCTAGGACTCTGTAGTTACCAAGAGTTTTCCTGTCTCATTTGATCTTCACCAAAAGCTGTGAGGACAGTAGAGGAGGCATTATCACCCTTTTTCTTCAACTGAGGGAACAAGCTGAAAGGAATTTATGATGATTTGCCCACATCATATTTGTAGTCACTGCTGGGACTCAAACCCAAGTTTCCTGACTGCTCATCTAGATGAGTTCTTTCTTTCATACTGTGTTGCTTCCCCTGGGTAGAAACATGGCTCCAATGGAAACCCACACTCTCCTCTCCCATGGAGACCTCTTCTCTCTAACACCCATAGGCCCAATGGGACAGAAGACCTTATTGTTGTTTCAGTATCTCTTTCAGATTGGCTGTCCTCCATTTTCCATCATTTGGATTCCATTTCATCTGTCTGTTCCACCTGTCACAAATCTTTGTTACTGTTATAGGATATTCCTTAATGTTTTACCTAGTTTAAGAATATGACTGGCTCTGGATTATATTATGACTTTGGCCTCACAGCCGATTTGAGAACCCCTTTACTTTTTCAACTCTCAAACTTTAACATCCCGAGACCTCCCACAAAGTCCCTCAAATCATCCATTGTCCCCACATATCTTCTTGATCTGCTTTTCATGTTCCCAGTCCTGAGCTGGGGCGTGCAGCACCAAAGGCAGTAGCTCATGCACTATTAGACCTGCTGCTTATTTTCATCTGCCCTTCCTGCTCTGCAGATCTCTAGATGGCTGCAGGGGCTGCTTTTGTCCTCTTCGACCTTTATCAATCTGTTCATGATCTTTCTTTCATGTCTGAGATCAGTTTGCCTTCCTTCTACTTCCATAATAAACATTATTGGTTGCCTGTTCAGCATCCATTGCTCACTTCTAATAGTACCTGAGTTTTGCTAAGGGATGCTCTTCCCAAGGAAACACATGAGCTCTTGGTGGAGCTAATGCTGTAATCATCTGTTCAGTTGGTCCTGATTGAGCCAAGGGTGATTGTAGTAGTAATTGGGGCTATTCAGAAATATTCTGGCTCTCCTAGATAAATGGTAGGATTGCATGTCCTAGCTTGTTGAAGTTAGGTGTGGCCATGTGACTTGCTTTGGCCAATAAAACGTGAAGAGGAGTGATGTGTGTCATTTCCCAGCAGAAGCCTTTAAGAGCCAGCGTATGATTCACCAGGTCCCCTTTACCCTGCTACAGGGATTGCTAAAGCATGGGTCAACATGAAGCTTCCATCAGCTTGGGCCCCAGAATGACTCTAATGGTAGAGCTCCCCCTGCCGACCTACACTGTCATGTAGTGAGAGCAAGAAAGAAGTTTTGGCAGTGTTAAGCCACTGAGGTATGGGTGTTGGCTATTAACTGCAGTATAAGCAGGCTGTCCTCACTGATATAATCTCATCCTCTTACCAGTGTGCCTCGGCCAGGAACCTAACCTAAACGAAACAATCCATGGCATTCCTTGGTCACAGAACTGGTCGAGATAAAATAAAGGCTGTGGCTGTTGGTACACTAAGATGAGAAGGGAGATTTGCTGGGGCTTTGAGACAAGACATTTCCTCACTTTTAAGAGAGCCACCAGAAGAGATGGACTCTTTCTTCCTCTGGGTGTTACATGTGAATGTGAAGCCTGGGATTGCTACAGATACCTTGCGACCAGCCTGAGGGTACAGCCAGCACTGGGAAGAGTAGTACCAAAAGAATGACAAAGAAATGCCAAAGCCCTAATTGAATCATAAACAATCATTACTCTACCTCTGGCGTTTTTCGGTTGGAAAAGCTAACAAATCACCTTTACAGTTTAAGCCATTTGAATTGAGTTTTCTGATGTGTACCTCCAAAAGTAACCTAAGAGTTGTTACTGTCTTTGTCAGTTCTTATCTCTACTTCCCACTCTTCCATCTAGTCTCAGGGAAATAATAACTAGTCAGGGAAATAATAACTAGTAACAGTGTCCATTTATAGAAGACGTAACTATGTGTCTGCTACTATGCTAAGTGCTTTCCAGAAAGAGGTTCTGATTCCATTTCAGAGTAACAAATATATGTATGAGCTTCTGAAGAGCAAGAATTTTTTTAAATTTATATTTGTTTCACCCACATTTGGTGCAAAGTAGGTGCTCAACGAATATTGATTAACTGAACAAATATAAATCGAGCTTTACCCTTAAAGAACTTACACTTTATTGACTCCAAGTCTCACCAACCTGAAATATTAGAGACCAGCACAAGAGAGTGTAAGCTGTTAGGTACTAAATCGAAGTTCCAAAAGGCATGTTATTAACAGTAAAGGCTATGAAGGAAGTACATTATTGCCTAAGGGTTGGGAGCAAAAGGTTTTTGGAGAAGGTCAGGCTTGATCATTGAAAAAACAATAAATCAGTTTTGGATAAGCAATGCAAAGTGGGAGAGTGGGTATCTCTCAGAGTTAGGGCAATAATAAGCAACAGCATGGTCTCAAGAAGAAGCCTGGTACATTGAAGAGCATTTCATGTGCTCAATAAATGTTAGATCATTTATTTTTCTCATTATGAGACAATAATGGAGAGCCATTTTCTCTTGAACTGTTTGATGTAGGCTTGATACAAAAGAAGGGTGGCCCCTTCCCTTGCATATAGCAGGCAGTCAAAGATACTTATAAAATTGCAAAGATCCATCTATGCACCATTTCTCCCTAGAGAAAGAAGCTTCCAAGAGCTCATCTGCCAAGCGCTGTACTTTGCTTGCTTTCTTAACTCAAGGCTTGGCACACACGAAGCCCTCAGTTAATACTTTGATTTGATTTGATACAAATTACCTGGTTTGGGAAGAAGTTATTTGTCTAGTGAGCCTGGTTTCTCAGCACATCAACACTTCATCAAACCTCTGTCAGATCAGATTCTCAATAGGGTATCTTAAATACATATTATTAAAATACCTAAATAGAAGCCCCATCTGTTTGAATAGACTGAACTTGATGAATCAGCCAGAGAGGTGGGAGGCTGATCCAGCCAGACATGAACTGAGCCGGTGGGGGACAGGCAGCTCTCTCTCCCTTTGCCACTCCAGAGTGCTCACAGGAGAGAGTGCAGATTTATAAAGAGAAAACTGGATCAACTAGCTAGCAAAACATGTGGGCTGAAGCAAGCCACAGGGCAGTGTCTGTGGGCTAATTCACAGAGGTCCACCGTGTCCCAGCTGTGAATCATGCTGAAGTGTGTGTCAGAGCAGGAGAAAGAGGAGCTCGGGGACTTGTCCCTTTCATCATTCTTGCACCTCTGGAATATAGATTTTGTTTTTCATGCAATTGTAAAAACCATTTTTAAAAAAAACAGGATTTATTTTGGGAACTGTCACTGGTGAAGTCACTAAGGACTTAATGACCTAAGATAAAACACAGGGAAGGAAACGTGTTGAGAAAGCTGCATCCTTTTTTTTTATTTTCCCAAGAAGGATTTTGCACAAACATCCATCCCTGATGAGATGTCATCAAGCCCTCATTTCCAGATGGTCTGGGCTGCCAGAGCCCTAATCACAGTCAACTTCTCAACTACCATCACCTCTCTTTCCCCGCCTCTTTTTAAATACCCTGGATGTGGACCGCACTCTTTGATGCAACCATTAAAGAAGGAAAAAGATTTGGGGGTCACTTCACCACTCCAAAATACATGTTAAAAAGGCCTTCTTTCCTAAGCTTTACTCCCCTTAGTAATATTTAACACACAGGCCTTGCCCCCAATAGGTGTTCGATAAGTAAATAATCCGTTAAATTGGATTGAATAAATTCTCACTTCTCCAGGTTAAGAAAAAAGCTTGATGTGCTTTCTTATCACAACTGGTCTGATTTATTTTCTGCTCTGCTGTCGACTTACCCCTCCCTATCTGTGTCCTTCACCCAGGTCCCCATGCTGACGAAAACAGTCCCACTCTCTCCCATTCAGGTGTTTCTGTTGCCCCGTTAGGGTTTTGTTTGGCAGTATTTTCTTTATTAAATGAGAGGGGAACTGAGAAGAATAATGTATGAGACAAAAGATGTGGATTCTTGGGCCCACTGAGTGGCGTGTTGGTTAAGAGTTGGCTTGCGACGCCAGCTCTGAGCAGCAGGGCCCCAATTTGGATCCCACATATGAGGGCCAGTGACACTGCCCTCTACAGCTAAGATGGTGAACAACAGCTCCACCTGGAGCTGGGCTGCTGTGAGTCCCTGGGATGGCATAGCTGCATCCTGTGCTGCAGTGGGCTGCCATAGGCTACTGTGAGTGGCTGGCAGCTAGCGTGAGTGGCTGGCAGCCTCTGTGAGCTGCCAAGAGCCGCTGTGAGCGGCCATCCAGAGACCAGTGACTGATCTGCCTCACCCTAGAAGAACGCAGTGATGATACCAACCTGGGCCAGTGAAACAATGTCCTCCACAACTAGACTGAAGAACAAAAGGACAACAACTTGTCTTTTCCTCTTCTCTGGTTCCTCAATGCTGTTCCCTGCCCCCAATTCCTCAATAAAATCTTAAAAAAAAAAAAAAAGATGTGGATTCTGGCCCTAGCTGTGTCATTTACTTTGGATCTGAGGTAAGCGACTATGTGCTCTGATTCCTCATCTCTGAAATAAGAATAATAGTAATATATGCCTGACTTGCCTTCCAGGTTGGTGCAAGTATCAAATGAGCTAATATATATAAAAGCCTTTTGGGAACAGAAAAAGTATTTTGTTTTATTTTTTAGTTTCAGGTGTACAAAACAATGTAATAGACATTTACACCCCTCACAAAATGATAACCGCCCCCCCCATCTACTACCCCTCTGACATTGAATATAACTGTTATAATTCCATAGAAAAAGCATTTTAAACATTAAGTTCCAAATCCTTTTTCCAAGTCCATGCACCAAGTATTATCAAGAAAGCCTTCCATACTGTGTTTCCCTGAGAGATGGGCTCCCTCTCACCTGCCTTCCCCAGGAGAGGCTAACTGGCTGGCTTCCAGGGCCTGAATGGGATGCTTTTACTCTGATGAGTTCACTGGGGTCCAGGGTCAGGCTCTCAGCTTTGCAGCCTCAGAAACTCAATCTTGGCAGAGCCTCTAAGGTGATCAGACTCAGGGCTGCTGACTCATAGTAACTCAGGAGAGACTGATCTATATCCAGAATGCCAGTTGATTAATTTACAGTGGGAAACATTTGGCCTGATCTGCCCCTTTTCTGTGTACAGGCCAGTTGCGAGGGAAGAGACATCATCAGGTTTGCTCAGTGAGCAAGGAACTTGGACAAGGGGAGCTGGACAATTCAAATGTTTAATAACATCAGTCTGCTCATCAGCTCTGCTATCCTCTCAACAAGAAGCCACCTTCCAGATGGACTAGATGGTTCTGGCACCCTGGCAGGGAACCCAATTCCAGAATCCTGCTTGCGTGAGCCAGTGTGCCAAATGTCCCCTATCCCCCCACATTCCCTTGGCTGACCAACTCTCTTCTGACTACACATTGCTCATTATATGTGTTAACCCTTTTCAGACCAGACCTTTTGCAGTAGAACTATGGGTCTCAAAGCTAGTCTGCTGGCCAGGGTGGGGCTGATTGCCACTAAAGTACCTGGGGATTTACAAAGATATACAGACTTTTTTGACTTCACTAGAAATTCTAATTTATTGGGTCTGTGGAAGAGTTTAGGAATTTGAATGTTTACAGGGATCCCAAGTGACTTCTGATCATTAGCCAGGTTTGGGAACCACTGATTATAAAAGTTTTATTTGGCTGAATCTATATTATTGAATCTATACTGTTGCTTTAAGATGACTATGCATATTCTGATCTGATCCATTATGGATTGATTGTATAGATTAACTCTCAGAACATTATTTCCTAGTTCTTAAGGGCTGATCATTGTTGCATCCTTGAACAACAACAATGTTTCTTCCCTTCTCCCTCCCTCCCTCCCTCCTTCCCTCCCTCCCTCCCTCCCTCCTTCCCTTTCTCTCTCCCTCCCTCTTTCCCTCCCTTTCTTCTTTCCTTCCTTCTTCCCTTCTTTCCTTCCTTTCATATTTATAAATACCTAATGCATAAGGAAGCTTACCAAGAGAAGACTGTGGCAATCAACTCTCCAAGTGCCAAAAGCAAAAGCTGCTTTTAGGCGATAATAGACTCTGAGGATTAGGATACATAATCCTGATGCACAGAGGGCTTGAAGGCCAGCCAATAAAACCCAGACCTGACACTGAACAATCTAGAGACAATTTTCCTGTGGTAGCTAACCATGGGTCTTAGCATACTTCCTGAGCTGATGTCCTCTAGGAAACAATCTTCTGCTCACCAGTGGCTTTGAGGGAAATTACATGTCCCCATTTCACTCATGGCAAAGACAACAGCTGTCTTTCCTCTCAAACATGGTTCCCATCTCACTAGCATCTGGCAGCAGCTTGCTTCCAGCAGAGCACCAAAATTAGGGGAATCAAGTGAGAATCATCTAAGGAGGGGTGCCAGCCTGTGATGGGCATCTCAATATACTAGGCATTCTGCTTCCATGCTTGATATGCCTGATGCATCACAGAACCTACTCTTAGAGGTTAATAGCCCCATTTTACAGATAAAGAAATTGACGCTCAAAAGGATTAACTTGCTAAAGCAGTTAAGTGGTAGAACCGGGATTCAAATCCAAGCCCACTTGGTTCCAAGTTCTGTGTTCTTTGCATTTCCCCTTGCTGTTTAGTAAGCAAGGGGTTTTAGAGCAGGTGTTTTCAGCATAAGATTAATTGTGCTACACATATGTATTTATAGATAATACTTAAAAATTTGTCTCTACAGAAGATATATATTTCATATATTCCACAATGACAATTATCACATTCCTACATATAAAATACACTAGCATTTAAATATGCATCTGGTTATACAGCTAATTCTGATTCCTTTCTGGAAAAAAAACTCTATAATTGTAGACAGAATTTGGAGTCAGGATACCTGGTTTGTACTTCTGGCTCTGCCCTTCGCTCACTGTGTATCTTGGAAAGCTCTATGCCTCCTTGGGCTCAATTTCGTCAACTGAAAAAATAATCTAGAGACCTAGATTAGACTTGATCTCTAACATGCTAAGATTCTGAAAACCTAGTGACAACTGTTATCATGTCTCTTAATTGTTTTAAAATAAAGTGTAACAAATGAATACTAGAAAAAAGAAAGGTGACTATATACTGTGGGTGCCCAAAACATGTATACACATGACTTGCATTCCTCTTTTGTTATTAGTGTATATTGAGTATTACAATTTTTTTTTTCTTTTGAGGGCAGTATCACTGGCCCTCATATGTGGGACCTGAACTGGGGCCGCTGGTGTCCCAAGCCAGCGCATAACCACCATGCCACTCGGCCGGCCCTTGAGTATTACAATTTTAATACAGTTTTTCCTTTCTTAAAATGTGTACACATTTTTTTGGCGCCGTGTGTGGTGTGTGTGTGTGTGTGTGTGTGTGTGTGTGTGTGTATAAAACTATTTAGAAAACTATTTTAAAATAAGTAATATTTACTGAGCACTTTATAGATTCCAGAAACTGCACTAACTAGTTTACAAACTTTTGATTCATTCTTATCACATTTTATTTATCTATCTCTGAGGAACAAAGAGATAAGTAATTTGCCCATAATCACATGCCTGTTGGATAGAGAAGCTACTGTTGAAATCCAGGCTTGATTCTAGGGCCAGAGCTAAGTATGGTCCTATCCTCCACTCTGTTGTTTTATGGCTCCCACTCTGCTGACTATTCCATTTAAGATGACCTGACCTTGGAATATAAGGAACAAAGAACCCATGGAAGGGAATTTCCTGGAGTCTGTTGTCACAATTACTCCCTTTGGGAGGGGAGCTATAAAAGTCAGACAGTATGTTCAGGTTCAGAGAGTATGTGTTCATTCAACTGTATCTGAGAAAACATTACACTGGTCAGCAGGCCCTGGCCATAAACCTGTTTCTCTTCCTTAGTTTTATTAGTAAGCTTTGTTTTCCTAACATTAAGCTCATAAAAGTTAGGCCCCAATTCCTCTTCCTGGGTCTAAATAAGAGGAAATAAATCAATGAGGGAAAACTCCTTTCCTGTCTGGTACCGATCCCAGGGAGGTGAAGGAAAGAGAGAGGGAGAGGAAAATAGAGAACCATCGAAGGACTGAGTCTTGTACAGACTGGGGCTGCTGCATTTCACACATCCATCCTGCTCAAATGATGCCTGATACAAAGCTGCTGCCTCTGATCTTCCTGGACAGGGCAGTTGGGTCTCTGGTTGATCCATGGTGTGTGAGAAGCTGTAATCACATCGTCAGCCTCATCTAGTCCCAAGGGCTGAAGCCTAGATCTGACCACAGGAGTGTTCTGTCCTGGGACCAGGGATAGGAGAATAGGGAAAAAGGTGCAAGTAGTGTCACTGCTTCATACTCCTTTCTTCCTTGCTCACTATCCACATTAAAGAAGCCTCATTTTCTTCTTTGTTTGCCTTGTATTATGTGTGGTTCAGGTGGGTTGGGGAGAATTGAAAAAGGCTGTCTATAAATTGCTCAAGCTAATTTAGAAGTCATTCTGCATTGTATACCCAAGCCTGTACTTTCAACAATGTCAGAAAAATTTGCTTTACTTTGGCAATGCCTTACTAGGTTAAACGGCATTTTAAAATAAACCTATAGGTGACACAAAGCTGGAAAATATAGCTATAGACCTAAATCAAAATTCAAAATTGTCTAGACAGTCTGGAGTGTCTTGTCTAACTCAATAAGATGAAATGTATCAGAAAGAATTGCAGAATTCTATTTTTAGGGTAAAAAAGAAAACCGGCTATTCAGGATGGAGGAGACTACCTGGACAGTGTTTGCTCATATGAAAGACCTGGGGACTTTAATTAACTGCAACTTGAATACTTGCCAACACTATGATGTGTCTGCTGAAAAAAAACAACACCTACCCAGTCTTTGACTACATGAAGGGAGGTGAGGTGGAGACCACAAGCAGCCCTGGTCTGCAGTGGGCTGTGGTCAGACCACACTGAAGTACTGGGTTCCATGGTAGGTACCACAATTCTTGGGGGGATATTGACCAATGAGAGCAAAGCACATAGGATGGTGACAGTCAGGAAATCAGAGATAATTGATAGAAATGGTCACATTTAGCTTGGAGCAGAAAAATAGTCAACCAAAGGAACACCAGATCATTGTCTATAAATATTTCAAAGACTCTTGGGCGACAGGTGGAATAAATGTGCCTTTCCCTGTCAGGAAGCAGAGCTACACCAAAGAGTAGAAGGTAAGAAGGCAGATTTCAGTTCAGCATAAGAGCTGTTCAGTAGCGGAGCCAGTGTCCTAGAGAGAAGGAGCTCCTGGATTCTAGAAGTACCATGGCCACGTCTACCTTGGAGGAGAACTTTATACTGGGTGGGGGTCAGGTCAGAAATGAAGAAGCATTGTTGGATTTATACTCCCCAGACCAAAGGAGCCACCATTGTTTCTGTTTTTCCCCAATTGGATTCATTTCTCAGATTTCACCTGATATTTCATATAAAAGAGCCACCGACATCAGCTGGAGGACTAGACATAAGGAATCAAGGCCTGTGACTTTCTGAGCATGGACCACCACTTTGGAATACCTGAGCCCCTAGGAATTCTCCCAACAGTGAAACTCAAATTCTTGTACTCATACATTTGCTTATTAACAGAAAGACTCACTTGGCTTTTTGAGCATATATTAAGCAATTATTGTTTCTGCTGCAGAAATAGTTTTAGTATTCCATATGTTGTACTTTCATTTTTTTGAGTTTCATTTGGTAATTCCTAGACACTTTTTCCCTACTTTTAAAAATGATGAACAGAATTTTGATAATATAATTTTGTCAATAATTCAATTTATTACACACACAAAAAAAAGGTCAACAGGAAGTTTCTGCTCTAAGGCAGTTAAATGATACCAGGAAACGTCTTGCTCCAAGTTGCATCCATTCAACCCTGAAAGCAACTGCTCATCATGACCCTATTATCCCTTACCTTACAGCTATCCCACTAGGAAAGGCAGGCCTTCTCATTATTAAAATCCTTGATCCAGGAGGTTAGGAGAATTACAGCCTAAATTTCTTTTCAGGAGAATACAAGCCTGGCTTCAAAATCTCTTGGAATAAAATAACAGCAACAAATATGTTCAAATGTGCTAGGCACTATTTAACCATTTCCATAATATAATTCATTTAATCTTCATAATAACCCTGTGGTAGGTGCTATTACTATCTTCATTTTATAATGGAGAAAATATGGCATGGACAAGTTATATAACTTGCTCTAGGTCACAGAGCTAGCAAGATAGGAGGCTGGGGAGTTGAGCTCATGAGTTCCGGTTCCAGAATCCAGGCTCTTAACCACCATGCTATATATTACCATCATACCATGTACCCTCTCATTTTTAGAACAGTATAATTCCTTAAGATAAATCCATGACTAAAGTTTCTAGTTTCAACTTCTTATAATCTTTTAAAACAATATGTATTTTTTCCATTATAAAAATAATAGTGTAGTAGCTAAGAGTCCTGACTTTAATGTCAGATAGATCTGGACTCAGATGCAGGCTACCCGTTGATAAGTTACTTAATTATTTTAGTTTCCTTATATGTAAATCCATACATTTGTAAAGAAGATTAAGTGAGATCAAATATGTAATATGCTTAAGCAGGGTGCCTGGCCCACGGAGTCAGTGCTCAGGAAATGTTAGCATTCATTAATATGTATTATAATCCAAGAAAACATGGAAAGACTGAAAGTAGAAAGAAGAAAAATCCCCACCAATAGTTCTACCATCTGGACTGATTTTGAATTATTTTCATTTTGTCCTATATCTATGTGTAAGAGAAAATAATGTTTTAGTGTTGTTTATAGTTCTGAGAATATCCTCTGTTTTGAGGAGTCATGATGGGTGGTGGGGATAAAATTTAGAGATAGAAATTGGTGTGTACTTGTATGTGTGTGCAGAATTGCTCTACATGAGATAGAAATGTAAATGAGATTCCCTAGGGGAGAAATGACAATCTCTGGACTAGATTTTCTGAGCAATCCCTATTAAAGACAGAGAAGAAAGCCTTTGAGGGCCCCAAATTTTAGAACTGCCTCTGTCAGGATGGACTACCTTTGTGATGTCGTTTATACCAATTCCCAGTTTCTTGAGAGCAATGATGAATCTCTGAGAGCTGAGCCTGAGACACTCCTGCCATTTATCTAGCCTTCCACCCACTCCAAGTCATTCTCCTCTGACCCATTCTTCTCAGGGGCAGCCAAGGTGGTCTCTGTGTTTTTCTATCTCAAGTTGGGCTCTTATGGAAGTGGTAGCATACATAAACCAACTTAAATCACATTAGTCAGTAGTCTGAATGCTTTATTAGTAGGGAATCTGGAACCGATTGCTCCCCTAAAGGCCTGGGTTCAGGGCACCAAAATCCAAGAAGAAAATCTTGACCAAGCTAATTTATAATCACAAGCTAATGCTGCTGAGTGATACCTAAGGGAGAATTTTACTTACCACTAAAATCCATGCACTAACATTGATATTTAATAATTAACTTTTTTTTGCTGATTTATATCCATGAGTTGGATATTTTAGATTGGTTTGAAAGTTATTTATCCATTAAGTAAATCTGGACTCTAAAGATTGCAAGTCCTGTGTGTTGCCAGAATCATAACTCAATGAGAAAGATTAGCATACAAATAATAAAATGGAATAAGAGCCTCTCTATTTCTATGGCTAACATGTGGGGAAAATTTTTGATACAGCCAGAACTTTTTCATTAGCCACCTATGGATAGATTTTCAGCTGGGTCCAATCAGCCATGATTACTCCTTGCTGGAACTATGGGGAACTAGTTACTCAGTTTGATAAAATCTGTTAGGAAGAGAAAAAAACGAAATCTGGAAATTTTAGATAAAATTTGAGCACATCTTAGAGGATGTTCTACAGAGAAATATTATGTGTAAATCTTCTGCTAAGCATTTAGTATAAAGTTGGCCAGGATAACCCCTAGCAGGTGCACAAACTAAATTGAGCAGGGGATGGGAGTGAGGGGGTGGGGTTTAAAAGGGAAAGCATTTTCCCAGGCAGAGCCAGGCCTTTTCAACCAGAAAGCAACCGGAAATATAGCAAAGGTAAGAGGAAAAGGTCCCAGCCCTGGGAGTCCAGAGAGTTAGGTCCACAGAGTCTGAGGGCCGAGGTTCGGCCTTGCCAAAGCACCAATGTGAGAGGGAGGTGTGCATGGAGAGGATTGGGAACTCCCGGGTAACCAAAAGATTCAGACTTAAAACCATAGCAAATCCAAAGAGGGTGTTCAGGGAAGCTCTCTCTGAAAACATTCCAGGGTTGTTTGGCCCCTGTATCAGCAATTTTTAACTTCAAGTTAAATACATACATACATACATATCAAATAAAAGTGAGACTTAAACAAGATGGACATAGACTTTCCTCTCAAATAACATGAAGTTGGGAAGTTGCTAGTCCAGAGCTGGTGTGACAGCATCACCATGTCATCAATGTCCTGGCCTTATTCTTTCAGATGCCAACATACTTAACCTATACCTCCCATCTTGAGGATTACCTCCTGGCATCAGTTGGTTTCTGCAGCCCCAGCCATCACAGCTACCATACAGGTAGGAGGAAGGGGAGGCAGCAAACATGCACTCATCAACTGAGTCAGCCTGTCCCCTTTAAAGAGCAATCCCTGTAATATGCCACCCTGTGATGTCTGCTTATATCTTTTCACCAAATATGTTTCCTATGACCAACCCTAACTAAAAGAGAGGCTGCAGAAATAGCATTTTTAAGCTTGGCAATGAGTTGTCTTAAGTAAAACTGGAGTTCTCTTAGTAAGGTAAAAGGGAATTCTGGATATTAAATAGGCAAGTAGCAGTCTCTGCCACAACCCCCCAACCACAGAATGACATAAAAATGATTTCTAATCCCCAGTGATGTGTTGGGTGAGACTCTGGATATATTGGTGTTCTCTGGAGGTGCTTTCACTGATTCCAAGGAAGAGCAAGACAGTTGATAGCCAGCATTTTCCAAACTTGGTTTGAGCTAAGTCAGGTTAAGGACAGATGACAACGATATTAAAAAGGAATGCCTAGGAGAACAGCCTGGAGGAAGTATATCATATGATTACAGTGGTGGGTAAAGTGATGAGATCATGACTTTTCTAGTTTCCCATTATGCATTTATTTTATTTTGAATTTTCTTTTTTAAAAAAACAGAGGATTTTCTATTAAGTTTGTTTTTCCTATTTTGAGACTCATTGTCAAGAGAAGGCATTTGGGCCAGCCTAGTTAAAGTAAGACATATGGCCAATGTGCAAAATAGGCCAAAAGGCCACAAAATGTGTGTAGAAAACAAACCAGGACATTTGAGATTGCCCTTGTATAGACATATTGTGTGTTTGTCATACTGAGTTCCATGTCATAGGGTGAGCCATAATGAGCTGGCAAAGGCCCTAGGAGGGAAAATTAGAAGATGAGAGAGCGGCCCCAGGAAAGTTACTGAAGAGCGCGTAGTGAAGGAGGAGGCCTATGGGAGGGGGACCTGTGTCCTTGGTCTTTCACCGCTCCTGCCTTTAACTATTGTTGCTGCACGAACTTGGGAAAAGTAACCTATTTGTCCTGGTTTTCTTACCAATAAGATGAGACAATAGGACAAGATGATCATTAAAATTGTTTGCAGTCCTAAACAGTTTTCTTTTCTGTGATTGTTGAACCGAGGTAGAAAACTATGACATATTTTGTGAGGTAAGGGTAAGGGGGAATGAACCTAAGTAGCCTAACATGTGAAGAGGCATAGCCAAGAGCAAAAAAGACTTGGAAGAGGAACATGGAAACTAGGAAGCCATTTTGGGAGGATTTTAGGTGCATGGTAGCTATATGGAACCCCTTTGGACTGGGGGATTTCACATCCCCCGTGGATGAATTGAACATGCTAATTGCAATCCTAGTATCAGAAGGGGACTCAATTGAAATTCCTGAAAAAAGGAATTACTTTTACAATCACCCAAGTCAATGAAATGGACTAATTCTCTTAGAAAGATTTTAACGCTATTATTTTTAAATAGTATCAATTCCACAATTAACCTTGCTATATAGCGTTTCCTAGTGCCTGTTCCTCCAAACTCCCAGTCCTTTCCTCTTTAAATCTCCATAAGTCTTTTTCCTCTTTAAATTTAGAAATATTTAATGATCAGTTTATCTTCTTTCTGAATGCTTTTTAATTGAAAAAGTGTGTATGTACATTTAATTGGAAAATTAAGCATGCGTCTGTGTCTGTGTGCACACCTGCAAGAGACTGCTATAGTTCTGAAATATTTTCCTGAAAAATACTTTATAATCTAATATACTGCTTTCATGATATTGTTTTTCAAATGCAAATAAGTTCCTGACTTCTGCAGAAAAAATGGAGCTTCTCTCCATGCACTAGCACACTAATTAGAATTATTTTGTTATAATAGTTCTTCCTTGAGCAAAGTTTTGCTTGTTCGTCCTGCTACCAGAAACTTGAAAATACATCTGTTTCCTGGTTGGTGGAGAAGTCAATGAGCAGAATGTTAAATAAGAGAAAGCAGAAGAGTGTGAATTTAGCCCCAGATTGGGGGAAATTCAGGCTCTTCATCTTTGCTGTGGCCTCATGGCAGCCTCCACTCCTTGGTCTTCCTCAACCTGAGCCTTTAGGATCGTTTTGATGAACTTGAGGATTCCAAGTCTTCTCCTCCAAGCCTCTGCTTTCATTTTCAGCACACAGCCCTATCATTCTATGAAACTGCTCATTCAAAATTTCCCTTCACTGTGACATAGTGAAAACCCGTTCCATCCTTGTGCCCTCATCTTACTCTCTAGATCCAGACAAAGAGGTGGCTGGCTCTCTGTCTAAAGTTAATTTCTATAATTCACACCTCCTCCCGCCCCCCCACAAAGTTCATGGAGACCTTACCTCTGGACTATCTAGCTCTCATAACAGCCAGACTCATGAGGCACATTATTGGAGACTAAAGAAAACCTGAGGCAGAAAATTCTAAAGGACAATGAAGATCTTCACTTAAAGTTTCTATCTCCTTAAAAGGATGGAAAAGAGATATGCCAGACTTCCTTAAAATATTTTATAAACTTGTCTCCTTTCCACATCTCATTTCTTCCTTGCTTCTCCTTCCTCTACTTTTCATACCTTGATCTTTCCCTCTGGGAATCAACTTCATCTTCTGAAGCCATTTGTCTTCCATCAGCTTTTCCAGTGACCTTCTCCCCTCTTCACCACGTGGTCAATAAGGCTCAATAATTAGCTGCCAAAGAAAATTTCCTTCCTCTTTAGAGCTCAGGGGACTGGGTGAGATTCATCGTTTAACATTAGAAAATAGGGACAAGGATCATACCTCACAGAGGTGTTGTAAGAATTAAATGAGATAATATATGTGAAGTTCTTAGAATAGTAATTAGTGCAAGGTAAGTGCTAAATATATTTTAGTTGCTATTATTTATTATTAGCTATTTTTTCCTGACATGTTACATTTGTTTTTTTCTTTTCTAGCAGTTTTTATTAGCCATTTTATTCTGTTCTTCATCTTAAGCAATATACATTGACTATTTCCAACTGTTCTTTCTTTCTTTTTTCATGATAAGCCTCTTGGAAATATAAGCTATCCCTCTACATTTTCATTTTGTAATTGCCTATTACCTCCTCAAGTTCTTGATATCTAGGAGTTTAAAAGAGGGGAAAATAGGGCCGGCCGAATGGCGCGGTGGTTAAGCGCTGCGTTGGGAGGCCAGTGGCCCCAGTTCGGGTCCCACATGTGAGGGCCAGTGACACTGCCCTAAAAAAAAAAAAAAAAAAAGAGGAGAAAATAGCATGAAAGAACACATTGCAATACTTACTATAGCCTTACATAGCTGTTAGTACCAGAAGGATAATAGGATAGAGAGAATATCATGCTAGGTGGAGTGGGCTGGGAAGACTTTAGCAGAGTTTAGTAAAAGAGGAAGATAATTTTTGGCAGAGAGTGGGGAGGGGCATTCAGATGGGAGTGAACTGTGGTTTGGAGCAGAAATGTATAAGTTGTTTTCCAGGAATAGTAAGACTGTTATATAATGAAGCAGAATGTCTGAAACAGAGCGCTGAAATGTGAGGTTATTAAACAGTATAATTTGTGATGAATGAAGACTAAGCTGGAAGTAATTGTTAGAGAGCTTAAAGCAAATGCAAAACTGTCTTGATTTAATGCAGGGAGCAAGAGTATGATTATGTAATTAGGGTTCATAATTATCAATAATAGTGATGATTGGTCTCATTTTTGGAGGGCTTGCTATGTATGAGATATTGTGCAAGAACTTCCTACATGGTCTCCTTGCATTTCCTTTTGTTCTGCTAATGCTTACATAGCAGCCACAGTAATTTTTTTAAAAATCCAGTCATGTTCCTGACTCCTCCATGCTTCTTAAAATCCTTCACCAGCTTCTCTTTGTTCTTACGAAAAAGACCAAAATCTTTTACATGACCTTCTAGGCCCTGCCAGACCTGGCCCCAGCCTCTTCAGCTTCAAGTCCTGTTCTCTTTTGGCCCCTTAGCACAAGTCCTTCCCTCTCCTGGCTTGGTGCTTCACAGATGTTCTTTCTTATTCTGGACAGCTCCCACTTGCACCTCTTTTTGTTTTTTTAATTTAAAAATAGTCGGTAAACAATCTTATATTGGTTATATTCGTTTCGGGTGTACCATAGAGTGATTCGACATTTTATTCCACTAATTCCACTAATTATCTCTTGGTCTGGTTGACACTGCCTTGTTTTCCACATCTCCATTTAAATGACACTTTGTCAGGGAAGCCTAGATTAGGTTATGCATTAACCTCTCTTGTAGCCTGGACAGCCATTCACTTGGAGGTACACCAAGTGAATCTCCTTTCAAGAATGCTATTCAGTGGCAAAGAGGGCAGTTGACAGGATGCCTTCTTTTAGTGCCTTCAGGACCTGCCTCAGCTTTCTAGCCAAGGCCACATTCTTCTGGGGCAGCCCTGATCTAACGACTAGACATGGTGGATAGTCCTATGCCTGCTCATTTCTGTTCACTGTGAGGTGCCTCTAATGGACAGCCATTGTTCCTAAGTCCCTCTTAAACTGGCTGAGCCTTTGACAGATCTGCATTGAAACTGAAGCTCTTCCTGCCAAGTTGGCTTCCTCTGCCCTTAACGTTTCTCAGGCATTAACCACCAGAAATCTCTCATGCTTCTAATTCTGTTTTTGCATCTGCTCCCTGGAGGACCCAAGTGACACATAGCACTTATCACTATGTACTTATATATTTATTTGTGTAATACCTAACTAATATTTGAAGCACACTGAAAAATTCATGAGGAAGGGGGCTACCTCTACACTTGAAATTATATCCTTATTTTTCTTCCAAAATACCTAAAAGCCCTCAAATACTATTTGTGGTAAGAAAGTTAACTTTTACATGCATTATCTCACTAATCCTTGGAGAGGGATTCTATTATTGTGCCATTTTGAAGATGAGGAAACTGAATGAGAGAGATTAACTTGTCCAAATTTGAATCGAGGTGTGTCTGATGCCAAAGAGCTTCTGACCCTCTACTTAATTCCCTCCTAACCAGGTGAAAAAGGGGATCACATGACTCTTCAACTAGGCCCCTTGGGTTTTTACCTTCTTGGGTCCTTGCTCCTATCAAATATTGTGAGCTCGATTTGAAAAGGGGTCTTATCTAATTAATTTTTGTATTTCTAATAGTGCCTGACACAAAGAAGTGCTTCACATCATATATAGCAAACTTGATGGGCAGTGGAGGGCAAGGATAATACTTAAAGTAGATGATTCTTGCTGCCTCTATAGATGCCAGTAGAGGAATGTGAGTCAACTCTGGGGGTTCTCAAGATGAATCAATATCCAGTACACAGGAGCACAGCTTTCTTGAATCACAACTCTCTTTCCACCATGTCTGAGGCCCCAGGACTATGTTCTCTGTAAAATTCATTCGTGCTGCAAACAGAAATCAGTGCATCTGAGAGCCAAACGTTTTTCTTCTCGCATTTAGAGTTGTGATGCATTTGATGCAGCGAAGAATGAATGAATAATTGCAGCACAGCTTGGAAGGAACCTTAGGCTAAACATTGCTTCAGAGAGAATTGCACAACTGATTTTTACTGGGATGTGGCCCAGGTAGAGAGGATCGGGCCATTGGGGTGAACAGGAGGTTCTAGAATAGCAGTACTGTGCAAGAATCAGTATTTCCTAGACAATTCTGACCTCTGGAAAATAAGATACACTCACTGGAAAGAGAACTGTAATTGCTTGACAACCGTTACCTAATCTAGTTTGGATCTTCTTATTGGAAAGCCCGACCAAATTTGAGTTTGCCTGCACTGCTTCCTCAAATCTTTAATAGTTCTAGCCTAAAGCCTTCACTGCTTTCTTCCAAGGAGCTCTTGTCACAGCTCTGACATTGTCTCTGTGTGAATATTTGTGCCTTCCTGGTGTTATTTTCATCTTATAAATTAAAAAAGGAGGCAAAAATAGGTCTTGCCATAGGTCATACCATCTCAATAGTAGGACCAATCTCCCTTTATTTACAAGGGTCAGAGGATAGATGGATCAGGTAGCCCTGGTTCTCTCCCAGCCACTGGTCCTCCCTGGTGCCTGTCAGCCTTCCAGGAGCTGGTGCTGCAGTTCTCTTAGTGCCTATCATTATATTGGCTGGCAAAGGGGCCTTGCTGGGTTTGGAGAGGGTCAGGGCACAGGGCCAGCAAAGATGAGAAGCCACAGAGTGAGAAGAAGTGAAGAAAAAAAAAAATTTGGGGTAAATGCATCAAAACAGTGCTGAGAGCAAAATTCTGGCTATGGACTGATGATTGGCAAGAAAGTGAAACAGGCCTGTTCAAGGTCAAAGCTGTGAGGACATTCTCAAGTTGGAAACTGAAATCAATTCTTCTTTCCTTTCAGCTTGGCAGCTGCATCTGGTGGATGCCTAGGAAGCTGGAACACTAAGAGGCAGTCCTGGCAGCAGCACTAATAAAGGCAGGAGGGCCCACAGCACAAGGCTGGAGCCAAAGGAACTCATTTTTTGACTCTTGTCATAGGACCCTTGCTAATAAAGACAGAGCCATTCCACGGCCTATAAAGGGCTTCATGGGAGCATTCTTGTGGGCTCTCATTTTCATCATGATTAGTTTTTCATAAGTTTTTTTTTTTTTTATATATATAGGAATCATATGTCCTTGTAGCTATGGCCATGTTTTGATGAGAGTGGGGGGGTGGGGGTGGTAAAAGGAAATGCTTTCTCTACTATAAACCTTAAAATTCAGGGCAGGGAAGCTGCTGTATTTCTTACCAGAGTCAGTTCTTGCCAAGACAGGTCCAAGTGTTTTGGATCGATGGAGCAAGAGGAAGGAAGGTAGGGAATATAGGAAAATAAAATCCTTTCGTCTCTTTTCTGCTTCACCGCTTGTTAGAGTGCATAAACGTGAATGTAAGTTAGGCACTGAGAAGGGAGCAAGGGAAAAAAATGTCCAGAGAGGAAAAGGATCACAGAATGAGAATTTCTAAAGATAGAAGAAAATCCATATTTTGAAAATTTCAATGTGACAGACACATTTTCACACACATATATAGTTTATGAAGATCCATAAATGAGCAAATAAACTGAGGGGAGAGAGAGAGAGAGAGAGAGAGAGAGAGAGAGAGAGAGAGAGAGAGAGAGAGAGAGAACAGTGGTTAAAACAATGTGGACTGGAGGCAGATCTGAGATCCTCTATAATGGAGAGAGAGGGAAAAGATGTGGTGAAGGCTAATAGTCCACCCTCTTCATATTTCAACTCAACCAATATTTACTGAGCATGTGTTAGTTGTCAGGTATTATTCTGGACACTGGGTATTCACAAGCTAACAAGGTGAAAGTTATACCCCTAAGGAGTTCACATACTAGAAGAGGAGGTGATAGATTTGTTCACAGACAACCTCAAAACAAGGCATAATGTGACAGATTCAATAGAGAGACAAGATGCATGCTACAGAAGACAGAGGAGGCTGAGATTAACTCCATCTAACCGATCATAGAAACCCCCATGAAGGAGATGATATGAAATTCGAAAGGCGATTTTCTTTTTCTTTGCTCTGTGCATTGGTATTTTGCTTATTTGAATAGATAAATTTATTAGCTTAAGAAAATTAAATCTCCATTTTGCATTAAAATAACAACACCAACAATATGTGTGATGACACTTGGGGATATTATCATCATCTGTCAGAGCATCCATATTCAATTGCTCCAAGAGCCATGCAAAGGGTCTTATAGAAACAAGAGAATGCAGAGTACAGGGAGAACCCAAAGAACTACAGAAGGAAACAGGAACTTCTCCAGGGCAACTGGCAATACATTACTTAAGAAAAACAATATTGCCCCTTCCCCAATAATATACAGCTATTGCATCCTCGTGATCACAGCTTAGATCATATTTATAATACACTGTTATTGTTTGTTTGAATTAAAGTTTATTGGGGTGACAATTGTTAGCAAAGTTACATAGATTTCAGATGTACAATTCTGTAATGCATTACCTATATATCACACTGCTATTTTTAATGTGAAATTGCTTTAAGAACATAGTAAGTATTAAAGTCAGAGATTGGACCACTTCACTCAGATGTTTTAACCAGAGGTCAGCAGATTTATTTTGTAAAGGCTTAGTTAGCAAATATTTCAGCTCTGTTGCAACTACCCAACTCCGCCATTACAGCATGAAAAGCAGACATAGGCAATATGGAAATGATGAGGGTGGTGGTGTTCTAATAAAACTTTATTTACAACAATGGCGACCCAGATTTGGTCCCAGGACCATTCTTTGCTGACCTCTGCTTTCAACCATCAGTTTAACATTATTCACCCTGCTACTGTCCACTTCTGTAACCTGAAGAGCTGTATCCATTAAGAACACAGCCCTTCTTTCAAATCCCCCATTCCTATTTTCTAATTGATAATTTTCTTTTTATAATTTAAAATAAAAACATTCTATCCCTACTTCCAAACCTAAATTTCCACCTCCATATTTTCATTTTCTTCCTCTAGCCAGGTATATCTTAGTAGTTACATGGATCAATCTTCTCATCCTTAGCAACAACTCTGGCTAAGCTGCTCGGGAAACAGAATTTCTAGAGCTCTTTCCTGAAATGTGGCATAGAGAGCTAGTTGTTAACCTCAATATTAATTCTTCTCCTTCCTTAGTAATATAACGTCCAATATTTGTCTAGGCATATAGGTGCCCAGAATAAAGACATTTCCCTGTCTCCTTGCAGCTGAGTATGACCAGATGATTAAGTTCTAGCTAATGTGACATAAACAGACATTGCTCAGCACCTTCCAGGAAACCATTTCAAAAGGCATCTGGTGGGCAGGCTGAGAGGCGCGGTGGTTAAGTGCTGGCTTGGGAAGCCAGAGGCCCTTGTTCAGTCCCACATATGCGGGCCAGTGACACTGCCCTGGGGGCGGGGGAGGGGGGGAAGGCAGCTGGTGAGTGTCTTCTCCTTCTTCTTCATCTTTTTCTTCATTATGCTACATGGAAAAATGAGGTGATGACTCAACTCCAGAGGGCAAGGACTTTGTCATGAGAATGTCAAAACAGTGAGCTGGGGGAACGTTACTACCTGAGGATGGTGTATTCTCATACTAGCCTTGGACCAACTGACTTTTACCTCATAGAGAAATAACCTTTTCTTAAGTCACTGTTACTTGCAGCTATACTTAATACATACATTCAGATGCCTCAAATTTTAAATAAGGAATTTTTTTTTGAATCAGACTGAGATAAGCTTCACTGTAGTTCTTAAAATGACTATTTTTTTAAAAAAAAGCTATCATCATTTTAACATTTAAACCATTGAATATTTATGATTATTAAATGTGATAGAAGATAGCACAGGTGTCTATTTGAATTTATTGGCAGTTTGAACTATAGCTTGTAAACTTTCATTGCTTCTTACGAATTCAAATAAAAAGAGAACTGAAACAGACTAGTACGTTAAGTCATCCCGGGATCTGGAGCCTGCCTGGTTCTCTCAGCAACAACTGTTAAAGCAACAGGGCAAAGGTTATGCTCTGTGAGCAGGTAACTGACACCATCAGGGCACTCCACAGAGCAGTATCTCTCAGGAGATCTGAGGGTGGGCATATCCTCCACAGTTCACCCCTAGCTTGCTCTCCAGGCTTGCAATCTGCAGCAATGCCTCTTCCTCTCCCTGTCCCACCGCAAGCTTGCACTTTAAGGATAGCTTCTTGTGGATGGTAGGCTATATGACAGAATCCCATAGGTATCGGCTTACACTCTGGGTTCTTTGGAAAGGAACCAATCACAGTGCCTGCGTTCTAGCACTGCTGTACAAGTTCCCTATGAGAGGAGGCCCTGCAGCGGTCTTCTGCCTGGTGCTCTAATACCGAGCAGCATAATTTGTCGGTCCCTTCTTTGCGCTTGGTGCGGTATTCCCTGCCATATTGCTTTGTAAGACACAGGACAGAGCCGCTTTCTCTAATTCTCTCACTGACATATGGCTCCTCTAAATAATGTTGTCTACCACTTTTTATGCTGCTCTCCTGATTGGCTTTCTTTTTGTTTAGTCACCAAATATTTATTGATTACTTACCATGTGCCCAGTCCTGCTCTCGGCAGAAAGAATACAGCAGTGAACAAAACAGGCAAAACCTTGGAGTTCAAAATTGAGTGGGAAGAGACAGGCAATAAATAGAGGATAAATGTGTAATGTCAAGTAGCAATAAATGTTATGAAGACAAATAAATCAGGGTAAGAAGACAGAGAGTAGCGGAGTGCCATCTTAGATAAAATGGCCAGAAGAGGCTCTCAGGAGGTCAAATTTGAGCACAGACCTGCATGAATTCCGAGAGGGAGACACGAGCGAAGGATGTTCCTGCAGAGGAAACAGCAAGTGCAAAGACCCACAGCAAGAATGTGCTTGTCCTGTTAGAGGATCAACACATAAATCAGCTAAGGCAAGAGTGCTGAGAGCAGAGAGGAAATTTTATAGACGATAGGGTCAGAGAGCAACCCAGGAGCCAGATTAGGTAGGGCCCTGGAGGGCTTGGTAAAAACAGTCGTGATGGGATTTACAACGTGTCATTCTGGCTGTTGTGTGGAGACTAGAATGAATGGGAGCAGGAGTGAAAGAGAAGCCACACAGGAGGCTAATATACTAATTTAGAAGAGAGATGATGACAGCTTGGACTAACATGCTACTGCTGGGGAAGTAGGAAATAAAAGGATCGGGATAAATTTTGAAGAATTTGCTGTGCGTTGAATGTTGACTACGAGGCAAGAAATTAAATCAAAGATGGCAAAAATTTTTTTTGGCCTGAGAAACTGAATGGTGTCATTTTCTGAGAAGGAAAGCATTGGGGGAAGTGTAGATTTAAGTAGGGGATGTCAAGATTTTGATTATGGTAGATTTTTGTCTCATATTATGAGTTAATTTTATTCTCGGAAAGGATCTGTTAGTTCTCAATAGCATTTCTACTACATTTAAAAATAACAAATTGATAATGTCAATTGAGATACTTGTGGCATAGCAGCAAATATAACTTGGAGTTAGATAAGCCATAATTTTCATGATCATCAGCAAGTTCAGTAATTAAAAAATAGTAAATTAACAACAGAAAATATTTGACTAGTACTTACTATATATCAGGCACTATTCTAAGTCCTATACATTCTATTAACTTAATGCAAAACAACCCAGGGGAAAATGGGCGTAAAGGTTTCTGACTTGCCCTAGAACATACAGCTAGTGGTAAAGCTACCATAGAAACCTATGTAGTGGTTCCAGGGCTTGTGCTCTGAGCCATTGCGCTGTGCTACCTCATGTGGTTTTGTCCTTTAGTCTATTAATATAGTTTATTACATTGATCAATTTTCATATAAAAATACCCATGCATTCCTGGGATGAATCCCACTTGCTTGTGATATATGATTCTGTTTTCTGGTGTTTTGTTTTGTATATGTATTCATAATGGTTATTAGTCTGTACCTTTCTTTTGGGGAGGATTTCTTTGTCTCATTTTGGTATTAGGATACTATTGGTCTCATAGAATCAATTGGGAAGTATTTGTGAAAGATTGGTGCTGGACTTTTCTTTTGGGGAAATTTTATCGATTACTGATTAAATTGCTTTACTTGTTATACAGATTTTCTATTTCTTCTTGAGTCAGTTTTGATAGTTTTTGTCTTACTAGGAATTTGTCCATTTTCATCTACATCATGTATTTTACTGGCATAGAATTGTTTATAGTATTCCTTTTTAACCCTTTTTATTTCTGTAAGGTCATCAGTAATGTCCCCTTTTGTTCCTGATTTTAGTAATTTGTATATTCTTTTTTTTTTCTTGGTCAGTCTAACAAAAGATTTTTTAATTTGTTGGATTTTTTTTCAAAGAATCAACTTGCAATTTTATTGATTTTCTATATTGTTTTTCTATTATCTATTTCCTTTATTTTTTTCTTTTATATAAAAAATCTATTCAGATCCTCTGCCCATTTTTAAACCAAATTGTTTTTGTTTTTATTTTTGCTATTGAGTTGTATGAGCTCTTTATACACTTTGGATATTAATCATTTATCAGATGTATCATTGGTGAATATCTTTTCCCACTCAGTAGGTTGCCTTTTCATTTTGTGGATGGTTTCCTTTACTGGGCAAAAGCACTTTAGTTTGATGTTGTCCCACTTGTTTGCTTTCACTTTTGTTGCTTTTGCTTGGTATGAAATAAAAAAAATCACCACCAAGACCAATGTCAAGGAACTTACCCCCATGTTTCTTTTAGTAGTGTCTTGGTTTCAAGTCTTACATTCAAGTCTTTAATACATTCTGAGTTAGTTTTTGTTTTGATTTGATTTATTTTTATTGAGGTATAATTGATAAATAACATTATATTAATTTCAGGTTATGACATAATGATTTGATATTTGTATGTATTGTGAAATAACCACTACAATAAGTCTAGTTAACATCTGTCACAATTTCTTCTCTAATATTTATTATTTCCCTCTATCTGCTTGCTTTAGATTGAGTTTTTCTAGTTTTATAAGGTGGAAGTTTAGATTACTGATTTGTGATTTTTAATCTCTTTTTGGCTCTATTGAGGAATAATTGACAAATAGAATTGTATTATATTTAAAGTATACAATATGATTTTATATATATATATATAATGATACACACACACACACACACACACACACACATTGTGAAAGGATTCCCACAATCAATTTAATTAACACATCTATCACCTCACATATTTAATTTTTTTTTTGTGTGAGAATACTCTGAGCATATATCAGTTGCACAATACAGTATTATCAACTACAGTCACCATGTTCTATATCAGATCCTCAGACCTTATTCATCTTTTGGCTGAATGTTTGGACCTTTTACCATCCTCTCCCTATTTTCCTTATTCCCCAGCCCCTGGCAACCTCCACTCTACTGCCTGTTTCTATGAGTTTGATTTTTTTCTTTTTAAACATTCCACATATTGTGATACCATGTAATATTTGTCTTTCTCTGACTTACTTCACTTAGCATAATGACGACCAGTTTCATCTATGTTGTTCCAAATAGCAGGTGTATTTTTTTTAAGTCTGAATAATATTCCATTGTGTGTGTGTGTGTGTGTGTGTGTGTGTGTGTGTGTTTCACATTTTCTTTATCCATTCATCCACTGATGGACACTTAGGAGATTCTTTTCATCTCATGACTATTGAGAATAATGCTGCAATGAACATAGAAGTGCAAATATCTCCCTGATATCCTGTTTTCATTTCCTTTGGATATATACCCAGAAGTGGGATTGCTGGATCCTAAGGTAGTTCTATTTTTAATTTTGTGAGAAACCACTGTACTGTTTTCCGTAGTGGCTATACCATTTTACATTTCCACGAATAATATACAAGGGTTCTCTTTTCTCTACATTTTCATCAGCATTTGATATCTTTTGTCCCTTTGGTAGTAGACAGCCTAACATGTGCGAGGTGATATCTCATTGTGCATTTTTTTAAAAAAAGATTTTATTGGGGAATCAGGGAAGGGGAACAGACAAGTTGCTGTCCTTTTGTTCTTCAGTCTAGTTGTGGAGGACGTTGCTTCACTGGCCCATGTTGGTATTGTGATCATTGTGCTCTTCCTGGGTGAGGCAGTCAGTTGCCGGCCATTGGACTGCCATTCACGGTGGCTTACGGCAGCTCACGGCAGCTGCCGACTATTCATGCTGGCTGCTGGCCATTCATGGTAGCTCACTACAGCCCACTGCAGCCTCACTACAACCTACACTGTTACCGGCCACTCTCGGTGGCCCAGCTCCAGGTTGAGCTGTTGTTCACCATCTTAGCTGTAGAGGGAGCAGTGTTACTTGCCCATGTGGGATCCGAACCAGTGGCCCTGCTGCTCGGAGCTCGCACTCCCAAGCCAACTCTTATCCAACAAGCCACTTGGCTGGCCCTCACTGTGGTTTTAATTTGCATTTCCCTGATGTTTTATGTTGTTGAGCATCTTTTTCATGTACCTGTTTTCCATCTGTGTGTCTTCTTTGAAAATATGCCTATTCATGTCCTTTGCCCATTTATTAATTGGTTTGTTTGTTTTATTTTTTGTTATTGAGTTGTATACATTTCTTATATATTTTTGAAATTAAACTGTCATAGCATATGTGATTTGCAAATATTTTATCCCATTCTGTAGATTATCTTTTCATTTTGTTGACAGTTTCCTGTGCTGTGCAGAAGCTTTTTAGTTTGATGTAGTCCCACTTGTTTATTTTTCCTTTTATTGCCTTTGCTTTTGGTGTCAAATCCAAAAAATTATTACTAAGACCAATATCAAAAAGCCTATAAGCTATGTTTTCTTCTAGGAGTTATGTAGTTTCAGGTCTTACATTTAAGTCTTTCATCTGTTTTGAGTAGATTTTTGTGTATGGTATAAGATAAGGGTCAAGTTTCATTTTTTTGTATGTGGATATCCAGTTTTCCCAACACCATTTATTAAAAACACTATTTTTCCCCATTGTATATTTTTGGCACCTTTGTTGAAAATTAACTCACCATATATACAGGGATTTATTTCTGTTTCCTCTTCTGTTCCATTAGTTTATGTGGTTTCTTAAAAAAAATGCCACTACCATACTGTTTTGATTACTATAGCTTTGCAATATAGTTTGAAATCAGGAAGTGTGATGCCTTCAGCTTTGTTTCTCTTTCTCAAAATCGCTTTAGCAATTTGGAGTCTTTTGTGGTTCCATACACATTTTAGGTTGTTGTTTCTATTTCTGTGAAAAATACCATTGGAATTGGTTAATTTCCAGAGTTCTGAAAAAGTTGATTTTAACTATTTGCTTTTATGGAGGAATGGATTTTCATTCCACCATTTTTTATTCCACCATTCCAGAAGTGCTTCTCTTGAATATGTTAAATTTCCATGATTTATTAACATAAGACAGGATTGAAAAAATAACAGCATGTTATCTAGAACCAGATTTGCTTGGTTTATGTATTGATTCTGTCAATTTCTAGCTGTGAGAACTTTTGTCTCATTTTCCTCTTCTATGAAGTGAATATATTAATAGCACCCATCTTATAGGGTTGTTGAGAGTATTATATGAGTTAGTCACAAGTAAAGCATGTAGAATAGTGGTTAACAAACTATGTCTTGTAGAAGAATCATGTCCACTGTTTTGTATTTTAGGGCCCATGAGCTAAGGATGGTTTTTACATTTTTAAAATCAAATGAATATTTCTTGACATATGAAAATTATATGATATTCAAGTTTCAGTATCCATAAATAAAGTTTTATTGATATATACCCATGCTAATTAATTTACATATTGTCTATGGCTGCTTTTGTACTAAAGAAGCAGAGTTAAATAGTTGTGACAAAAACTGTATGGTCTGCAAAGACTCAAATATTTATTATCTAGCCATTTTTAGAAAAAGTTTTCTTACCTCTAATGTAGTACGTTGACAGGTGTGAAAGAACTGAATATTTGTTAGCTATAATTTTTACTAGATAGCTCAGATATATTGCTCAGTCTCTGTTCTTTTTTAAAGGTATATTTCACATAGTTCATACTGGCCTAAACTCTGTCTCATTAGGTCACATTGTGCTCACCATGGCCTCCCAATCTCAGCATGGTCTGGCTGCTGTCTCCTTCTCTGAGCTCATCTTTCCCTCTTGCTCCTTCTGATCTAGTGGCCCTGGCCGTCTGTCAGTTCTGGGAACATGCCGAGCAATTTCCTTCCTCAGGGTCTTTGAATTTGCTTTTCTCTATGTTTGGAACACTCTTTTCCTAACTCTTCACAAATCTGAATCTATGTAATTTTTCAGGTCTTAGTTTATACATCATACCTTAGCAAGCAAGCCCTTCCCAGACCACCTTATCTAGGGTAGGTCCCTCCCTCCTGCCATTCTTTATTTAAATATTCTATTTACTTCCTTCATGGCAATGATAATAATCTGTCATTTCCTAATTCATTTATTCCTTTAACTGCTTTTTGTCTGCTTTCCCACTAGAATGTTAGCAAATTGATAATAGAGACTTCACATTTTTTTTCTTTATTATAACAATAGTAGTGCCCTCACTAAATATTTGTCGAATGAACAAATGATATTTAACCTCAACTCCCATGACAAAGTATATTCATTCTTCTTTTTTGTTCCTCTTATATTCCTGTGCAAAGGAAGCTGCCCTTACTTATACTTTTGCTCAAGGACTTGTCACAGGATCTGTCTGAACCATTATTTGGCTGATTTTGGTCAGATACCCTTCCTTTGTCTAATCGACTATGGACAGAAATTGGAAGTGAAATGGAGTCACAAAGGGCAAAACATGGCTCTCTAGGGTCTGTCCTTTCAGCAGGAGCTGTGGACATCTAGGAAGGAGGAGGGTGCAATCAGAAAACAACTTGGAACTTTCCCTTCACTTCCTGCCCTCTGTGCAGTCACATCTTCCTCTGCTCCCAGATGAAATCTTGGGTAGACCACAGAGTTTACGTGCTCATAATTAGATAATGAAATCTTGTCTCCTCTGGTCATTTGATTTCCTAAAACAGTGTTAGTTCCGTAATTAATATGTCTAGTCCAGGATAACAGTAAACATTTTGAACTTCATTCAAAGTTAACCTTCTTTTTGCCTCTAACTTGGACCTGCTTCAGCTAGCAGCTTGCTGTGCAGGTGGGTGTGAGCGGCTTCCTCTTCTGCTGCACTCACTAGGCTCGCTCTGGCTCCTTTAATACTGAAATGTGGGGAGACGTGGGATAGCAAAAGCCTGAAGAGCACCACTGTACTGGTCTTAATTTCCTCTGGCTGAGGCGGAGATACAAGCAAACTGTCTAGTGGTGCTTTCATGGCCTCCTTAGAGCTCTCCCTGATGGGTTCTCAACTGTAGCCCATGCCCTGGCTCCTGACAGCCCATGCACTGCACCTTTCCAAACCTTATTTATCTAGTGATACTCCTGAGCCTCTTTTTGCTGAAGGTTATCTTGTCCCTCACAGAAAGCCCTTCTTCGTGGACACCATTCAAACCATTTCCAAGTCAGTAGCCTCTCATCTATGTTATCTACAACTGACTCACAGCAAGAAGCACCTCGGTTCTGTTGTCAGCAGGGATGTAGTTACCTACGAACTGCTCTGTTCTACCACCTCAGGTTACTTCAGGCAGTCTCTAGCCCTTTAGATTTCTCACAGTTAACCTGGAAACATGCGGAACTTCGACGTTTTTCTCGACACCCCTGTCACTGGGCTTGAAGCGCAATACAGAGCTCTGGTTGGGACAAGGTAAGCATGATGGGGGAGGAAAATGCCACCATACTTCCACAACTCCCTCTAGGAGAAATCCTTTTCTCAGTCTCCAAAAACTCTTTCAGCATCTACAATCTTTATTTTTCTAGGCAGGAAATGGGTGATCAACTAATGGTTATAAAACAAGTTATGCTTGAGGAAATCTAGCACCTCACTTTGAGATGTGGGAATGGATGGTGTTCATTATCCTAAGGGCATTAGCCAAAGGCAGACAGTCTCATTTTAACATCTCATTACATGTGTCTAGTAACATTAGAAACATTAGATGTCTCATGCATGGAACACTCACTTGTGTGTTTGTGTGTGTGACAGTTTTTATTTTATTTTATTTTATTTTTTTTAGAGGGCAGTGTCACTGGCCCTCATATGCGGGATCCGAACCGGGGCCTCTGGCATTCCAAGCCAGCTCATAACCACCGCGCCACTCAGCCGGTCCAGTTTTTATTCATTCTAAAGATTGCATCATATACTTTTCAATCTGTTCTGGAGGGTTTGCAAAGGCCTATGGCCAAAGATTTTTAGCCTCATGTATGAACTATCTTACACTATTGGGTCTATATTAAAAATATCATGAGCAAAAATTCAATATTTTAAAATGGTTTCAGGTGTGTTGGGGGGGCAGCACAGCTTTCCTGCATGGCAGATTCTACTTGGATCCCTTGAGGCATCACTTTTGTAACACAGCTTATAAAAGCGGCAGAAGGTAGTTCTGCGTTTATTACTTATGTGTTGGTGGAGTGAGAAAGAACAATTTCTAATTTCTGCCAGTAAAATTCTTTTCTGTTCCTGTCTGTTGAGCTTGTTCTGGCAGTAATCATATTCTCCCTCCCTTTTTCTCCCCCTAGCCTTAACAGAGATGCAATTGTGCTCCTGCTGGATTGCTGTAGGAAAGTAGAGAAACTACTTTTTTGGAACCATTAATTTCTTCTTGAATACAGAAATTAAGATTGAGTAGCCTACACATCTAATTGTCTTCTCTGCTATAAAGTGGAAAGAGCTTATAAAGACAGATGAAGAGTTAAATGCATTGTGGCATGTATTAACAGGCTGTATACTTTTTAGCCCTTCTGTTTTTTTGACTGTGGAGGACCTTGTGGCTGCATCAGAGTAGGTGCTCAATACATGCTAACAAACAGATGATTTTCTTGGAGTGTTTGCCTATATGGATACCATGGGTGTTATGGAATTTAAGGGGCCTTATGTCAGGGCTTCTTGATTAAAGAGCTGTCCAAGTATACATAGCTGAGATCAAGTGGCCCTGAGGGTGGGGGGATACTCCAAAGTGGACATCCTTGTTCCAGTTGATGCTGACTGCCCTTGGACTCAACCCAAGCAAGAACACTTTCACCCACACTTTGTGGTCCCAAGGTTGGTTTTAACTGGCTAGGAGAAGAGTAATGGTAAACTCTTACAAACTCTGGCTTAAAAAAAAAAGGATGTAAGGGCCGGCCGAGTGGCTCAGTTGGTTAAGAGTTCGCTCAAGGGTGTGAGCTGAGCTCTGAGCAACAGCAGTTCGATGCCAGCCCGAGCTGAGCTGCCGCTAAGCCACCAACAGGTGGCAGGATGGCTCAGCTTAAAAAAAAAAAAAGGGATATAGATCTCTGGGTAATATTTTATATCACATCCAGCTAATGACTGAATGATCAATTAATCTACCTCTCACAAATTGAACCCACCAACAAAGCAGTCAATATTCGGTTCTCATCTATAGTTGGTAAGGAGTTTTATGGCAGATGATCCTTGGGAGCCCTGGGGCACTCTCACATGGAGGCTTGACTCTCCAACCATGATGATTACACTCCAATCAAAAAGGGGGGCTTCTGAAGCCCACTATGCCTCCTTCTCTCCTTTGAAAGCTCCTGCCTGGCTTATGATTTTCTTCCCTGTGTTCTTTCTACTCCACTGCTACCTCAGGTCTCTTCACCTCACATACAAATTACTGCAGCTCACTTCTGGGGGGCCTTTCGAATTCCAGGCAGTTTGCTTTTGCCTTTGCCTTTGGCCAAGCATTTACACACCCTTGTTTCATTTTAGTTCGGTTGCCAGTGTCCCACTGAATTAAGTCCACACCCTTATTCTGGCCTACTTATCTAACTCTATCCATGCCACCTCTTCCTCTCCCCCAACCCCAATATGTAGTCTCTTCCCTAGTCAAGCACAGAGTCTTCTGTCACCTTCACCTCCAGGTCCCTGTTCATAATGTTTCCTTCATCTAGGATTTTCTCCCTTACATTTTTTTATTTGAATGAAAAATCCAAGGCTCGGAAGAAGTTGAATGGCTTCCGGAGGTTGTACTGCAAGTGATTGAGCTGGATTTACACCTATTCTTCAGATCCTTAAGATAGTGCTTTCTTTCTTTAGCTACAACTGCTTGTTTCAAAATCAGAGTAATATAGAATGGAATCCATAGATGGAAACTCAAATTACATTTGTGTAGCACCTGCCTGACAACAAAATACTACCAGCCCAGGACAGTGTTAGTCCATGAAGACTATCACCCTTAACCTGTAACCCAGCTATGGCAGATGACATTTTAACATGTCCAGTCAAATTAATTTGTAAAATATGACTAAATTTTTAATAGCTTTTCTATCTGTAGTTCCTTAAAAGAAACTTCAAATTCAAAGAAAAATTATAGTGGAATAACCACAATTTGTCCCAAAGTTACTGAAACTCTCAAATTCAAATTCAGCCATAGGGGCATTGCTCCTAATTGTTCTAGGTTTGTACTTGAAACGGCATCCAAAGTTCCAACACTGGGTTTTGTTTTTTGTTTTTTTATGATTCTAAAAAAGGATAAGATAGCATATGTTCAAGCCGAGCAAGCTAGTAGGATGCCAATGGTATGTTTCTGTAAACTTTTGATTGTAGATTTCCTATGCAAATAGGACTTTTCAGGTTTCTGGCTAGTGCTGGTTTTAAATGAGGACATGATATCCTTTAGTTCAAATGGATATCAAAGATTGCTAGAATCTTATTCAAAGTTTTTCTTAGAGGTTCTCAGAATGCAAAGGTCTGGATTTGTGATCTGGCTGTTAACTTGCTGAGTGACCAACAGATGATATTTTTCCATTTCCATTTCCTTCTCCAATGAAGGAAGGTAAGAATTTCTTTTTCCATTCTCCCAGGGATATCAAAGGATTAATGATATTGTGAACATTATTAAAAGAGTTTATATTTTATTACATAAAGATTTCATTAATATGATATAATCATGACAATAGCTAAGGTTTATTACAGGTAAATACAATGGGCAGTTTTTCTTGCTCATTTAGTCAGCCTCATTAATTAGTCATTACTGCATTGATTTGAGTCTGAAAAGCCAGATTCTCAGAATAAACATCAAATTTGATTCAAACTAGCAACACTCATGGCCCTGAGAGATCTTTAAGGAAAATTAGAAACTAGATTGTTGTCAAAATATGCCTCTGGAAAAATCTTCTATTTTCTTAGATCTAGTGTTTCAGCTCCAAAGCCTAGTTACTAATGATAGTGGAAGACATGTCAGCCTCATTCCAAACTCTCCAAGCCATGATGAAAAGCTAATAATCTGTAGTGAAAAAAGCAACTTCTTTCCACTGCCTTTCCAATAAAAGAAAACCACACATTATACCACAAACCAGATACCATTGACTTGTCTCATTCTTTTATTAATTAAGCACCTACAGTGTGTAAAATATTCTTTGCAATTATGGAGGAAGGTTCAAAGCTAAATTCACAGTCTCTGCCCTCTAGGAACTCATAATCCAAAACATATTTATTGCATTATTAATACCATAATTTGTATTTCTTATTTAATAACTGAATTACGTTTCTGCCTTTATTTATTTATTTATTTTTTAAAAGATTTTATTGGGGAATTGGGGGAGGGGAACAGCATTGGGGAATTGGGGAAGGGGAACAGACATGTTGCTGTCCATCTGTTCCTCGGTCTAGTTGCGGAGGACGTTGCTTCACTGGCCCACGTCAGTATTGTCATTGTGCTCTTCCCGGATGAGGCAGATGCGTCGCTGGCCTCTGGATGTTCGCTCGTTGAGGCTATTGGCAGCTCATGCTGGCTGCCGGCCACTCACTGTAGCCCATGGCAGCCCACTGCAGCAGGGGCTGCAGCCTACACTGTTGCCGAGGCTTGCGCAGCCCAGCTCCAGGTGGAGCTGTTGTTAGCCGTAGAGGGCAATGTCACTGGCCCTCATATGTGGGATCCGAACCAGGGCTGCTGGCATCCCAAAACCAGCTCTTAATCAATGCGCCACTCGGCCGGCCCTGCCTTTATTTCTTTTTACACATGGAATGGTATAAAAAGATTCAGTTAAGTGGTTCAGAAATTGGGTGATAGGACTGGCTCTGCCATTTACCAGCTTGTTTGACCTTGAGAAGTCAGTTTACTTCTCGGGGCTCCAGTGTTCTCAGATGTAAATTTTCAAGCTTTAAAGTTCTACTCATTCCGCCAACATTCATCAGCTATTGTTAGAAGACCTACTATGTGCCAGACCCTGGTCCAGAGACTTGGGTTACCTTAGTGACCTAAACAGACACATATTCCTGCCCTCCTCTTCTCTTACATGCTATAGGGGATGATAAACAACACAATAATAAGTAACCTAACATATTAGAAGGTTGTAGTACTATGGAATAAAGAACACAGTGTAAGGGGGAATCAGGAGCATGGAATGGGGCAGAGTTGCACAAATTTTTTTTTTAAATTTTATTGGGGAATTGGGGAGGGAACAGCATTGAAGAATCAGGGAAGGGGAACAGACAAGTTGCTGTCCTTTTGTTTTTCAGTCTAGTTGTAGAGGATGTCGCTTCACTGGCCCATGTTGGTATTACCATTGTGCTCTTCTTGGGTGAGGCAGCTCAGTCGCCGACCTCTGGACGGCCGCTCACAGCGGCTCTTGGCAGCTCAAGTTGACTGCCGGCCACTCACGTTGGCTGCTGGCCACTCACTGTAGCTTATGGCAGCCCACTGCAGCAGGGGCCAGCCTATGCTGTCGCTGACGACTCACGGCAGCCCAGCTCCAGGTGGAGCTGTTGTTCACTATTTTAGCTGTAGAGGGCAGTGTCACTGGCCCTCATATGGGGATCCAAGCCAGGGCCGCTGGCTCTCAAGCCAGCTCTTAACCAACAAGCCACTCTGCCGGCCCTTTCAGTCATTATTTTTAAAAACAAACTTACTGCCCTCTTCCCCTCTTTTCCTTTTTTTTTTTCTTTTTTTCTTTTTTTATTAGTTTCAGGTGTACAACACAATGCAATAGTTATACTCTTTGCCCCCCAAAGTGAAAAACCCCCTCCCCCAGTTTGCCACCCCACTCCCCCCCATATCATACATATCCATCACAACTCCCCTGACTCCCCTCCACAGTATACTCCACATCCCGTGACCATCCACATAGTCAGTTGCAGTTGGCATACAATACTATACAACATCAGCTTCAGGTGTACAGTGCAGTGATCAAGCCTCTACTCCATCCATGAAGTGGTCTGTCTCCCTAACAACACATGTGACTATCTGACACGCCACAAAATTTTTACAACATTATTACATTCCCCGAACTGTGTTTCCTATCCCTGTGGCAATATTGTAGTTGTCTATTTATGCTGTCTAATCCCTTCCCCTTCTCCACCATCCCCACCACCCTCCCAACTAGCAACCCTCAGTTTTTCCTCTACATCTACGAGGCTGTTTACTTTGATCGTTCACTCAGCTCTTCAGACTCCACACACAAGTGAGATCACATGGTACCTGTCCTTCTCCGACTGACTTATTTCTGGCAACGTAATAGTCTCTTTACAACATTATTGATTACATTCCCAGAACTGCCCCCATATCCCTGCGGCAACATTGTAGTCCCACATTCACTGTCCAAAACCTTCCCCCTCTCCCTCTTCCCCAATCCCTCGCAGCCAGCAACCCTCAGTTTTTCCTTTATATCTGCTTGATATGACTTCAATCTTCTTAAATTGTCTCTCTGGGTTAACTTGTTTACCCCTTTCTTTTGTTTAAAAAAGCCCTTTTAACATTTCTTGCAATGCTGGCTTGGTGGTAATGAATTCCTTAAGCTTATTCTTTTCTGAGAAGCTCTTTATTTCTCCTTCAATTTTAAGTGATAGCCGTGCTGGGTAGAGCAATCTTGGTTGTAGGCCGTTATTTTGTGTCACTTTGAATATCTCCTGCCACTCCCTTCTGGCCTGCAGAGTTTCTGTAGACAAGTTAGCTGTTAGTCTAACAGGAGTTCCTTTGTATGTAACCTGCTGTCTTTCTCGTGCAGCCTCTAGGATTCTGTCTCTGTCTTTAACCTTTGCCATTTTAACTATGATGTGTCTTGGTGTGTGGACCTGTTTGGGTTCAGCTTGTTTGGAACCCTCTGCACTTCCTGGGCATGTATGTTGATTTCCTTTACCAGGGTAGGGAAGTTTTCAGTCATTATTTTTTCAAATACATTCTCGCCCCCTTGCTTCTTCTCTTCTCCTTCTGGTATCCCTATGATTCGAAGGTGGTTGTGCTTCACCTTGTCCCATAGGGCTCTTAAACTATTTTCATTGTTTTTTATTCTTTGGTCTTTTTGCTGTGCCAACTGGGTGAGTTCTGCTATTTTATCTTCCAAATTGCCTATCCGCTTCTCTGCTTCATCTATTCTACTGGTGATTCCTTCGAGTGTGTTCTTCATTTCAGTTGTTGTATTCTTTAGTTCTAACAGGTTGTTTTTTATGGTTTCCCTATCCTTCTTTATGTCCTCGCTAAGTTCCTTAAACATTCTTATCATCAGTGTTCTAAACTGTGTCTCTGAAAGGTTGGATCCCTCTGTTTCATTTGGTTCCATTTCTGGAGGTTTCTTCTGATCTTTTACTTGTGACATGTTTCTTTGTTTCCCCATTCTGGCTGTCGCTCTGGGATTGCTTTGATGTATTAGATAGATCACCAGGAGATCCCTGGCTGGATCACGCAGGCACACAGTTCACGGCCCAACACTCCCAGGAAAACTCCCAGTCTCAGCCTGTCCCAATCAGCCGCTTGCAGATCAGGCCAAGTAGCCTGACAACCAATCACCAGCCTGGCAACTCTGTAAGCGGAGTGCAGAGAGCGGGGACTCGAGGCGGCTTGTGCACTCCTGGGTCTCAGTGAGCAGCCTGTTTCAGCCGGAGGGCACCGGCCCAGTGTTTCCCTGGCAACGCAGTATAAGCTGGCTGGAGGGTGGGGATCCAAGGCCGCAGGCGTATGCGCGCACACGCACTTCTGTGCCAATTCCACCAGACCAATGAGGTCTCGGACCTGATCCTTCGTGGGAGGGCCCAAGCCCCACAAAATGGCGTCCTCCCCACACCACTCGCGTGCAGGCTCTGCACCACGGGAACAACAGTTCAAAACCCTCCAGCCTTTGCACCAAAGGTGCTCAGTTCAGTCCATCCCCGCAGGCTCCCGGCTCACACAGCCACTCCCTCCACCAGGAACCAGGTAAGTGCTCACCGGCGAGCAAGCCCGGGCATCGGCCCCATTGATTCTCCAGCCGCTCTTAGCCTCACCGAGCTGAGCAAAGATAGTCCTCACTAATTTACTGCCAGCTATCTTAGAACTTCTCTTCCCGGCAAAGGAGCTCTGGGCTGGTGAGCTTTGGTGTGCGGCCAGAGGGTCTCTCCCCCAACCAGAGAAGCTTCCCACAGCTGGGACCTTCCTCACGGGGTTCGCCTTCTCTCGTCTCCGCCCGTCCTACCAGACCCGACGCAGCTTCCTCTTTAAGTTCTTTGTTTAGTGGTTCTGTTCCTCCAGTGTTCCGGGAACTCCAGGGTTGAATGCTGTATAATTTGCTTGTAATTTTGGTGTGATCCTGGGAGGCAGTTAGCACAGCATCTGTCTATTGCGCCATTTTACCGGAAGTCCCCGAGTTGCACAAATTTATAGAGTGATCAGGTAGGACTGAGATAGTGCCATTTAAGCAAAGACTTGTCAATGCCCTGTCCAATACTTTTTCAGAGTATTTTTTTCTTGTGTGGTAAAGGGAGAAAACTTAGAGAAGTCCTGGAGGAAATACCACAGAGGTAGCGCAACCTTTCCTTGCCTTGCTCTTTCCTTTCCTTGCAGCTGAAGCTAGATACTTAGAACTGCTCTGTCCAATATAGTAGCCGTATATGTCTATGAAGCTCTTGAAATGTGACTAGTCCAAATTGAGATATTCTCTAAGTGTAAAATACAAAGCAGATTTCAAAGAATATAAAATTTATCAGTAATTTTTTATATTGATTGCATGTTGAAATCATAATATTATGTGTATGTTGAGTTAAATAAAATATATTTTAAAAATACATTTAATTTTACAACATAATGGATTATATTCCTCCAACTGTATTTAATATCCCTGTGACAATATTGTGACTACTAATTTGTGCTTTCAAATCAATAATGTAAAGATTATGTAGGGTGCCAGATGGGCACTGGGCTTACTAAAGATACCACTTCATAGACTGTGTAGACGCCTGACCACTGCACTATACATCTGAAGCTGAAATAGAATAATATTGAATGTCAACTATAATTAAATATAAATATACATTTATATGTATATATGTACATATGTGTACATATGTATATATGTATATATATGTGTATATGTGTGTGTATATATATATATATATATATACTCATAGGATGTGGAATACAGCATAGGGAATAAGGGAATATAGTTAATGGAATGGTAACAGCTATATACAATGTCAGACAAGTAGTAGATTGGGGGGGTTATCACTTTGTGATGGGTGTAAATGTCTCTATTACATTGTTTTGTACACCTAAAGCTAATTAAAAAATACATTTAACTTGCTTATTTTTACTCTTTTAGTGTGGCAACCAAAAATTAAACATGTAGTTCACATTATATTTCTATTGAGCAGCTCATATCCAGAACTTGAAATGGGGATTGTTATTAGAGTAAATATCAGACTTGCCTTGCTAGGTAAATCATCTCTCATTTTGCCGAATGTCTTTTCACTGGTATTCCTCAAGTCTTCTCCTTATGGCCTCTGGATGGAGGAATTCAATCATAGGGTTCACATTTCTAGAATTCATTATACTTTAGGCCTATAATTTAGACACAATTTGGGAGGGGCAGGGAGGAAAAGAAATTTAAGTTCTGGGATAGGACATGTTTTAGAAACTATAAGACAGACCATTTTGATTTAGTTGTTATGCTAATTAGAGTAAATTCTATCTTTAATCTTCATTCTGAACTTGATGACAGAAATTATTAGCTGTCACAAATGGTAAATGAAGGTAATGCTGGTGTAAAATAGGAACCATTTCTCCAAACCACAGCTATTCTCAGAGGTCAACAAACTTTGGAAAGTCAAACTTAAAATTGGAAAAGTCCTATGTAAAATACAGAAACCTCTTGGGTTTTTTTGTTTTGTTTTGTGTTGCTTTATTTTGTTTCTGAAAATAATGGTATAGCATGGGACCAATTCAACATATAAATATCACTCTAAACAATTCACTTTCTAGAATCTTGAATTCCCCTAAAACATGTTTTTTGAAAATATTTGGGAGCCAGGGAGAACGCTGAAACATTGTTCAACTACCTTTCTTAAAGCAGGCAAGGAACTAAATCCTCATGGAGATTCTTGTTCTCTTTGTGATGATTCCCCAAAGATAGTAATAAATACTTATTTATTTGTGGCAGTTACGTATACTCGTATGTAGCAATAAATATTTATATGTGTATTAGAGATTCTGTGATCTCCCTTAGGAGCCCATTTCAGTATTTCATTCCTTTGATAGTAAAGAAAGCCTTATGGTATACAACACAAAATATTCTTTATTCTAAGCTAATTTTCTTGTCATTTCTTTTCTTTTCTTTTCTTTTCTTTTCTTTGCCTTGCCTTGCCTTTTCCATGGATAACAACTGATAGCACTGGTCTCTTAAAAATTTTCAAGTGTACTGTAAGAAGTTTGAATGCAATTCATCTCTTCTTATTCCCTTCACTAAACCATTGTATTAACTGCAAAGCTCTACACAGTTGCACAGTATTGTTCCATACCTTACATTTATATTTTTGTACTTCTGTACATAAATCATCTACCTTGAATTTTCTTTATTGAATTCCATTTTGTTGTTCTATTTCTCATTTATCAAGGTCACTATCAATGTTTTTTCTTTCACTTCATCTTACCAAATAGATGTGTTTCTGAACCTGCAGGATCAGAATGCCATAAACCATGACTCTACGAAAATATATGTTCCAGTAGGAAACTAAGAGAAACCAGGTCCCACTGAAGAACATAAAAGAGAAGGAACAAAGACTGTGAGATTATGAGGAAGTTGATAACTGAAAATAAGATAGGAACCAGTTACCACAGAACACCAGGGGAGAGGAAAAGACAGAATTTATTGAAAATAAAAATGATTCCTAGGTATCCCAAGTTAAATTATAAAATGGGGTCATCTCAATAAGTAAGCTATTTAGAAGTCCCCTGCTTGTCCAGTATAGAACAATTCAGTTCAGGCTTTTATTCAGAGCACTTATCTTTGAGAACAATGGAGAGTAAATCTTGTTCAGGTCCCAAAGGTTCTTCTAGTGTTTTTTTTTTTTTTTTCTGAGACCAATATCTCATTGGTGAATTACACAGTCTAATTGCTGTTGTCTTCCTGGGCACCAAATAAAACTCTAACTGAAGTGAATATAACCTTTTTCCACTGGTCTGATGAATCATTGCTTCGATAAGAATGTAAAATACTCCTGAGTCAGTTGCTTACTGATGGATCAATCATCTTGGTTAACAGAGGGGAGGGAAATACTGCCTTTTGTGAAAGGGAAATTCCTAAAAAAGAGGGTCACAATCCCAGGTATCTGATATAATTGCAATTATCTCATTTATTTTCTGTCTCCCTCACTAGTCTGTAAGCTCATTGAGAGTAGTGACTCTGTCTTATTCATCCTGGGATTGTCAGATCTCACTTCAGGATTCAGAACAAAAGGTATTCAATAAATAGTTGGTCAGTAGATGAGTGAATCTATAAATCAGTGAGTTAAGTAATCTATTCATTATTTAAATAAGTAATTCATTGAAAAATAAGTGTCAATATTAATATTTTAAAGCAAAATTATTCATTTTAAAATAATTAATACTAATCTAGTTTGTGTATAATTCTACTCTTCACTGATGAAACACTAAAGTAATAAAGTCCCTTAATTTTACATACATTAGTTTAGAAGATAAAATAAATAATATATAAAAAGAATTATATATACAAAATGTATATGTATTTATGTGTGTGTATATACATTATATATGTATATGTATGTATATGTATGTGTGTATATATATATGTGTGTGTGTGTATATATATATATGTATATATCTATATATGAAATAGTACACACACACATATATATGATAGTACATGGGAATGAAAATCAAGGTGATCATCTTAACCAAAGGTGTGGCATAGGTTAACCAAGGAAGGTAGCAAGTGAATCTTGAATCTGATTTCAATTGAATAATTAGCCACGAATTTATGGGGAGATGCTGAGAACTACACAGACAAAGAGAAAAATCATTAAAAATCTCAACAAAAATGGAAATGATCAAGAGTTTAGGAGGAGATGGTAAGAATATGAATTTGACTTATGCCATGTAAAGAATACTAATAGATGAGGAAATAATATATGCACATCCATCTACTTATTTATATTTAAATCAACAGGCAATTGAAAGAAATTGGTTGTTCTTAAGGAAGAGAATGACAAGATCAAAAAGTTTTTTTTGAAAGCTGTGCCAGGAAGAACTGGAGAACAGAAGAAAAAAGTCCAGCCAGGAGGATACTGTGATAATATGAAGGTGAAGTGATTAGGGCCTGTACAAAAATGATGACTATGAGATCATATAGGAAAGAAGAGATTTGAAAGACATTCAGTAAAATCAACCACAGAATTTGTAGCAGGATGCATACATGGAACAAAGAAAAGTAAAAAGTAAATTTGAGATTATGAGTAAGGGGAAATTGAGGATATATAGATCATTAATGATGATGGAGAATTCAGAAAGATACAGTATTTTGAAGGGGATAGTTTTTGATCTTTAAAGTTTTGGTGTCATTAAAATGGCTATCTCTGGAGGTAACTGGAAATTTGGGATTAATGAGAAGTCAGGGCTAATTTTTTTAATCTTCCGTCCTCTCAGCCTGATAGCTTCTCTATTTCAGGAATGATTCACTATTTGTTTTATTTGCTGGCTTTGGAACAAACTGGAACAAACTGAAGACCTCTGTCTATTATTGGGAAGTTGTACAAGTCTCTGAGATAAGGCAATTCTTTCATTTACTCATTTATCCAAGTGATACGAACTGTGAACTGCATACCTTCTCTGTCAGGAACAATGCTGAGTGCTGTAGACACAAAGAGGAAAACGTGGCTTCTTAGTAGTCATCCAAACAAATAGTTACAAAAATAGCATAATTACCAGTGAAACCCAGATTACTTAGTTATCCTTGCTTAAGGGAAAATTCAGGATACAACATTCATCATGAAACTGTGTCTCTAGCTCTGTCTCCAGCTCTGTCTCCAACCAGCTCAGCAGAAAATCAAGTCCTTTCAAAAGCCTCTAAAATAATTTAGGACTCTTTAGAAGTGTCACATGTTTTCTCTCAGCTACTATATGGCATGCCTTTTACACCCTAGGATACATGGAAAATTCTGGACTAAATTTATTTCAGTATTGCTATTATATAAAGTATGGAATGATGCCTAGTAGGACATGAGGCTGGTTGAACAGGGAGAAGTCAGATATCCATATTGGACCACTCTGATTTCTGTAAGATTTCTTCATAATTTGCTTTCATGAAAAGTTACCCAGCCTTCATAGGAATATTCCATAGGACTACTGTTCAGAGGAACAAAGGAAAGCAAGCAGATCCTCTTTGTTCTGCATACTTGGAAATCTTTTGTATGAGTTGGGCTAGCTTCCACTGATGGAATGCTGCCATTTGCCTCCTTTGGCTTCTCCATCTCTCTCTTCTTTGTTTAGTAACAGAGCCTCTCACTAATTTAATCTCTGGCTCTTCATGGCTAGGTAATCTTCTCCCAATCATCTACCTCTAGGCCTGAACACTGCCTTTGGGACTTATTCCTCAGAGGGTCTTTAGAACTGCCTGTTCTCCCCCGCCCCGCCCCTCTTATTTGCTTTGCTGGCCACAGAAAGGATTCTGTTCTCTCACCAAGAGGTGCCATCCTGCCACCTGCAATAATGCTGACGCTCTAGATTTTCCCAAGTCTAGCTTGGGTTCAAAATGCAACACATCATCTACCTCCAATTTGACAGATTAGCCCCTTCCTTCTGTCCTCTCTTTATATAATCTGTAATGCTCACTTGGATACTCCAGGGATGTCCTCAACTAGTGCTTTTCAAATGTTAAATTACTCATACATAGGAATCAACTAGGGGTCATGCAGATTCTAATTTAGTAGGTCAGAACTGCGTCCTGAGATTCTGAATTTCTAACGGTATCCCAGGTGAAGCCAGTGCTACTCATCCACGGATCACACACTAAGGTAACAAGGTTCTAAGACTTTCTTCTGGGGGGTCTACACTAACTCAGGTATAGATAAACCACCTCATCTGAAGTCAGGATGGTAGTCACCACTGCATCTGCCTCACCCAAATATGCCTCCATTCACCCATGTTCCTGGATCTCTGAACTTCCAGTTGGGTCTCTCAGGGGACTCAGCATGAGTCCAAATGGAATCAGCTTCATGTCTGGTCACCAAATTTCAGGGAAACTCACCTGGGCCCTTTTCCTGGCCCAAGGTTTCCAAAGCACCTTTCTGTGTCCTCCTGCTTTTTTCTGTAGCTATTGCCATCTGTGGAGATCCATTTTCCCCCTTGCTTGGCTACAGAGTGGGACACAGACTCCTTAGCTCCCAGTTTCACAGCCTGTTGAGGCCCACAGGCCCTATTAGTTTTAAGGGTGTTCCTTCTTTGTTCTGGCAAAATATTTTCTTCTTACTATGGTTTATAGTAAAAATTATAAACATAAGGAAGTTCTAGAGATTGAAGTTCTTAAAATCCTGATCCCTATTTTGCAACTGCAGCTATCTTCCTCAGAGATGGTAAAATGGATGTCTAAAATCTCTTTCCTCTGTTATCAAAATCCTACTTTCTTTTGGATACACCACACCTGCTATCTGTTGGTTTCTCCCTGTTTCTCTGGCTTTGAGACCTTCCTCCTTGGTTGCTTTCCAATATTTGGCACCCCTTCTTATGACCCTCTCATTTCCTGTGAATTCTGACTCGGACTTCCTACTTCTGGTCCCTTGCCTGCTCCAACCTGTCCAACTTACCATTTTGCTTCCTCTAAGGAGGCAAGGAATCAGGAAACTGTTGGCTTGATAGCAATCTTTCAGATGTTTTAGAATGCTCACCTTGCCAATGTTACTTGACTTTGCTTCCCTTGACTGCAGCTCTGGCTCCTGACAGGTACTTTGGACCTTGGCTGTGTTCACACTACGCCTTTGTCAACTGCTTGAGTATGCCATTGACATGATTATTTTCTGACACTTAATTTGGACTCCTTGTCTCTATCTGCATTTTCCAGTCCTGATCTGTGGACCTGCTGCCAAACAAAAATATTTAGCATTAAGCAGCTAGAGCCATCTCTTACCTTTGTACGATATTTACGTATAACAAACTGACTCGCCTTACTACTGTTTAAAAGAGTTGAAAAATTCAAATTTTGTGTTGTAAATTCAAAATAAATTTAGAGGGAATATACTATTTCCCAACTGCATCAGCCTTTTGCATATGTTGTTTCCTCAACTTTGTATATGCACTTGCCCCCAATGTTCTTTACATGGCTGGCTCCTTTGCATCATTTATGTCTTAGCTTAAACATCACCTTCCAGAGAAGTTTCCACCTTCTTCTGCCATTATGCTTGAAACTTTGTTCTGTTTATTTTTTTCTTAGCCTAATTACAAGTTGTGCTTATGTATTTATTCATCTCCTATTTGTTTATGTTTTTATCTATTCACTAGGCTACAAGGACATAGGAACTGGGTCTGAATAGTCCAAAATTAAATCAGCAGCATGCTGATTTAAGTAAATATATATCAGCATGCTATGTTGTAGTTGTTCAATAAATACCTGGTGACTGGAGGCTTGAGTTGGATCTAACTTTGGTAGGAGAACAAATATGCCAGCATTAACTCAATCAAAAGAATGTTTTAAGATTTCTCAGTGACAGTGGGGGCCCAAAACTTTAAGTTGAAGTAGACTGCATGGGAAGCATGTAGGCTCATGTGGAGTTCTGTAATTCCAGAATACCCAGAGAGACTTCAGGACTAATTAGCAATCAAGCAGAATTGCTCCCTTGACCTAGTTTTTGCTGAAATCCCTCATAAATCCATCAAACATAATCAATTATTGGATTAACATACAAAGGATTAATGGTGCCTCCTTGTTCAAATGGTTTAAAAAGCCGATGTAAGGCATTCATAGTCTCTTAGTTTGTTCCTTGAAAGGTTATTTTTTTTTTCTCTGCCCTTAAATTACTTGCCATAGCTCTTGTATATGACTGGAAAGATGATCACTTATTTTTATTCTTCTTTCAGTACAGTTAAAAAAACAAACAGGTGTAAGGAGGTCTCTAGGTGAATTAAAAGGTGAATGGAGAGAAATATAGCTTGGTATAATTAGGGAATGGAACTCAGCATAATTTTAGAAACATTAAATACATGGTTAGAGCTCCTTGAAAAGAACATTGAAGAGAATTAAAACAAATTTCTGTCATTGTTGTGAGAAAGGAAAACAAAAGCCGAGTAAAGGCTTTTATACAACATTTTCTGTCTCTGTTCTTAGAAGAAGGCTTTATTAGGCTTAGACTGATCAACTTTTTTAAACCTTGGAAAAGGAAATAAGCTTCATGTAAAAGAATAACATATATATGAATATGGGTAAGTGTAACTAAAAGAAGGGAAGAAGAGAAAAGTCGTTCTTTGTGTGCACAGCAAAACCCAAAGTTCTTTCCTTGGAATGTGGAACCATTAGAACCCCAAAAGTGCTTCATAGAACTAAAGCCAAATATGTGCCTCCCACATGATTCAGCAATTCTACTTCCAGCATATACCCAATAGAAAGGCATACGTATACTCACCATAAAGCATGTACTTGAATATATATAGAAGCATTATTTATAAGACGCTGAAACTGGAAACTATCCAAATATACAATAAAAATAGAAAGAAAAAGTAAATTGTATATTCACACAAATAGAATGCTATCCTGCCATGGAGAATTCAGGTCTAAAACTGTATACAACAATATGGAAAAACTTCACAAATGTTAACACTGAGCAAAAGAAAACAGGCACATAGAGTATGTATAATTCAAATGATATAAAATATGAATACAGGAAAATGTATGCTGTTAGAATAGTAGTTACCCTTGAAGAGGAAAGTAAGGACTAAAGGGGACTTCAGGGTTTAGGATTTCTGAAAGGTTGCTAATATTCTGTTTCTTATTCTGAATATTAGTTAAGTGGCTGTATTCAGTTTGTGAAAATCCATCAAGCTATATGCTTATGACATTTGTACTTTTCTATAGGTATATATTATATATTAATTTTTTCAAAAGACAGCTCTCCTTAAGGCTAAAGATTCTTTATTTCCCCAATTATCAAACAGTTACTCTCTTTTTTCCCTGCTTCCATTTTGTTTGGTTGGTATCTTGAAAATTTAATAGAGCAACAAGGAGCAGTGATTTGAATAGCTAGACCCACATGAAAAGAGTGAGAATCAAAGAAAGGTTTCTTTTTTTCCTAAAGGAAGGAAAGCAAGAATGATTTTTAAAAAAATAGAAAATCTTTTTTTGTAGTAACATCCTTTGTTTTTAAGTTTTTATTTTTATTTATTTTTGTTAAATTTATTGGGGTGACATTGGTTAGTAAAATTACATAGGTTTCAAATGTACAGTTATATAATATGTCATCTATATATTGCATTGTGTTCACCACCCAGTCAGTTGTCCTTCCATCACCCTATATTGGACCCCCTACACCCTCCCCTCCCTGCTTACCTTCTGGTAATGACTAAACGGTTGTCTGTGTCTATGAGCTTTTGGCTGTCTTGTTTGCTTGTTGCTTTCAGTTTTATATCACTCTTGTGGTTCCCGACTTTTTCTGTCTGACTTATTTCACTTAGCGTGATAATCTAAAGTCTGTCCATGTTTTCACAAATGGCAATATTTCATCTTTTCTTATGGCCAGGTAATATACTATTGACAGACATTTTGGTTGTTTCCATGTCTTAACCACCGTGAATAATGCTGCAATGAACATAGGGGTACATGTATCTTTATGTATAAATGTTTTCAGACTTTTTTGGTAGATGCCCAGAAGAGGGATTGCTGGGTCATAGGTAATTCCACTCTTAATTTTTTTGAGGACTCTCCATACTCTTTTCTATAGTGGCTGTACCAAAAAGAAATCCCATCATATATTATCAACCCTGATCACTTCCTTCTGGTGACCAAGCTACTAGACCTTCTCCCTTTAACAGCTGCCATCTTTCCTCAGCCGGTCCATCACAGAGTACTCAAGTTTTACACAGCCTGGGGGCTTTGTCAGGGAGACATGGCTGAAAGGAGATAGAGAAAAGAAAAAAGGAGGAAACGATAAAAAAGAAGAAAAGGGAGTCACCATCTTCAGTGAGGCTTTTTATAAATCACCACTTGCACACTGTTTTGAAAATTTTACTTATTTTCTTGTCATAACTATTCAATTTTGGGAAATACACTGAATAAAAAACATTATCATAGTTTTCAAATCAAACACATTTAAACTAGATACAAGCTCTCCATTTATTCCTTAATACATGCAAAACCACTAAGCTTAGTTTTTCTTTCAATACCATGACCAAAATTTATCTTTGATCTATTTCAAACAGTATCTATGTAAGTGAATTGCTTTCATTCTCAAAAGTTTCAGTGGTTTACAGGAAATAAAGCTGAAAATTGCTTTCTAACAAGACTCTTTTGACTGGTTGAAACCTGACCTGGCTGGGGCAAATGAGTTAAGGCACAGAGTAAGAAGACAAGCATTAAATAGTTTGATTCCAAGTACTACTGAAGTATAGGATGGCTTGTGATAGCTCTTTTCTGTCCTTGGGGTGTCTACATAATAACTTCTAAATGAAAAAGCCCAATTGGCTCTTTGTCTACAGAATACCAAACCTTCAGGAACATCTGGATGATCCATTTTCTATCCAGAAATGAAGCATTAACATAACATTGTTACTCTTTTCCAATAAATTGGAAAACTCTCACAAATCAAAAGAAGCCACATGGTCTGTAGTTTTAGAAGAAACTCTAATGATCATCATGTGCCAATTCCTTATGTTTATAGATGAGGAAACAAAGGTGAAATAGCTCATTCAATGTTACATGAGGAGTTGGTAACTGGCCCAGGTAATCCAGTAATGGCATCCCTGGTTAGTATGTGATATCATATATTATTTTTAAGAATTTGGTTTTATTTCAATTTCAGGGTACAGAAGAGGATTACACTATTTTCAGTTTTTAAATTTTAGATATAATTATCATACAACTGGGAATACAGGTTGTAGAATAAATACCCCCCTCAAAAGCTTCTTCTTTAAATAATGTGTGCCTGCAAGGATATTTTCTGCCCCTCATTTTTTTCTTCCATAATCTTTTTCCTGCCGTTCTTAATATGACTCAGTCTTTCATTATCTGTTTTTATTCATTCATTCTTCTCATTTCTGGGTTCAACTGGGAGATGATTTAAAAATAAATACTTGGATGAAAATGTCCATATGTAGACCTCTTACTTGTTTAAAGGGCCTAGTTATAGAAATTTTGAAGTAGGAATAAAATTTTGTCTTACATAAAGTTTTTTCTGTATGCCATTTCCATTTTTTTTTTTTTTTTTTGAGGGCAGTGTCACCGGCCCTCACATGTGGGACCCGAACCGGGGCTGCTGGCTTCCCAAGCCAGCGCTTAACCACCATGCCACTCGGCCGGCCCTGCCATTTCCTTTTGAAAAGTATTTTGATCTAAAACTAAGTCATTCAGAATTTTTCAAAATAAATTATTTTCTCCTCCTTAATCTTGAGTAATTGTGGAAGTTTACAGAATATTTGGTAGAAAATAAATATTTTGTTATGTAAATAAATTTTTGCAAGTCTTAAAAGAAAGCATTTACTTTTCTTCTATGGATAAAACAAGGTTTTAAAGTTATTTTAGACACTAGGATATCATGAGATGAAGATAAAATGTTTTATAGTTTAGAAAGTATTTTAACACAAATTAAACTTACTTAATCCTTATAAAAGTATGAAAAATAAGCAGGGAAAAATTATTATTCCCATTTCACAGGTGAGGAACTGAGACTAAGGGAGGTAAAGATATTTTTGCACAGTCACATAGCAATTTAGTGGCAAAAACCATCTTGAAACGATTTTTGGTCTTTACGTTCTGTTTTTGTTTTTTCTTAATGCTAGCTATACTATAACTGCTGCGTTTCTTTTCCCTCACTGCCCCACCCATCATCTTCCCTCCCCACTCCACACAGTGCTTCTAAGGTAGACTAAGAGAATGTACTCAGGAAGACATATTGAATCCAGAATTCTGGCTGTACAAGCCTCCACCCTCCTACCCAAGTGAAAAAATTCTGACAAGGCCATCTGTTTAATCAAGCATGTGCCTGATGGCTGTGGGAGGATCGACAACTGTACTATCATGGATTTAGGCCCTAGAGAGTAAATATTGAAAAATGTGTTTGTTTCTGTACATGTGCCTCAGGGCTCAGTGATGGGCACATTTTAAGGATCTAAATAATAATAGTGATGGTGATGCTGCCAGCCCTAGTACTATTGCAGTACCTGAGCTTCACTTGAAGGAGAGCTGAGGCCACTTTGCTGATTACACATCCTTTCTGTCATTCATGCAGTCTCTGGCCAAATCCCTGCTGTCCCCATACCTGCCTTGGTTCCTACCTGCATTCTTTCCTACTTTCCTAGCCATGTTTTCTTATTTGAAGGGCATGCTGTGCTTTTCCTTGGATTCTTGACAATTGATTTCTTCCAAGGAGATACCTAAATTCCTATTTTTTTCTCCTCTATAGGATGGAGTTTCACATTACATGTATCAGTAAGAAGCAAATAACATAATCATCAGGATTTTTGGAGTAGGGTACACATCAGGTATCATAATAGATTATAAAACTACTAGAATGCTGTATCTACCCTCAATTATCATCATAATTGGTTTGGAAGGTAAAAGATGAAGTCACTTAAGAAAATCAACCTTTATATAAGTGCTCAATAGTATATGTGATGGCACAGACAAGGGAATAAAGGGAACTCTGAGTAAACGAACCAGGTGTGGTTACACAGGGGCAGCTTTTAGGAAGAGAAAAAACAGTGTGAAATGGCAATTTAGGTGGACTTAGAACCTATAATCTCCATCAACACTCATTCCCAAATAAACATACAATCCAAGTTTTAAAAAAATGAGTTTTCTATCCAATCACAGCTTCAAAATAAGACCCCTACCTACTCTCCTCAGATAAGGTTGCCACATAAACACATAAGTTCTTCATATTAGGAAGTCCTGGAGATAACATTGAGAAGAAGTGAGTTTTAAAGAAAATGATGCATACAGCATTTTAGAAAAAAGGTCTGAAGGAATTTTTCCAGTTGGAGATAGAGATTTATACAAATCCAATAACAATTATGAAAAAAGGACATGTAGCTAAAGCAAAAGAAAAGCCATATCAGGTTGTAGAGAGAAAAGAAAATGGAGATTGGAAAAGAACTGATGGAGGTTGCTGAGGGCCAGAGTAATAACAACAGTGGTTAACATTTGATCAAGCCTCAGTTATACGCTGGGCTCTGTTAGATATGGTGCACTATCTTATTTCAGTTTCACAACAATCCTACAATGAAGGGTTATGAATCCTGCTTTATGATATAATAAAAGGGTGAAAAAAGTTGACCAAAGTTAGATGGCTAATAAGTGACACATCTGTCTGAATTTGCGGTTCATGTTCCTTTCCCTTTTCATAATTTGAATAACAAGTAGTTTACTACGACTATGCTAGGAAGTTGGGAGTCTTTATAGGTTTTGTCAGTTGGCTATTATTTTTGTCCGGGTAGCATATGCAAATAGTTTTAAAAGTCAAATATAAGACATAACAAAATTTAGCAGTTTGTTGTCCATGCGTCCTTCCTCATCTCCAGGTACTGCTCCTCAGAGGTAATCAGGTCCATTTCTGTTCGTTTTTTCAGTCTGTTCCATTTTCTGTACTTCACAGTGATGTTGACTGGCAAAAAAATAACTCTCCGAGTAATCCACAAAAGAAAAGGTTTATTCGGGAAAAGAAAAAGAAACGTAAACCACACAGCAGTGTGGAAAGCACACCTCCTACACTGGGCTCCAACAGGCAGCCCATGTGGAGGCAGAAAGACCCCAGTTTCAAAATGGCTAATCCCTTTATTATGATCCCACCCCCAGAAATTACCATAAGGATAAATGGGAAGTCAGGATTACAGAGTTAACAAGGGGCCCAGCTCCACCCATAGTCCTCCCAACTCTATGGTTAAACATCTTAAGATGCTAGTTCACTTTATCATTCCTCCCTCCCTCCTGATCAAGATCTTTCTTCTAAAAGATCATTGATCAACAGTCAGGTCTTTTAGTCCCAGGTTTTTTAGTGTCCATTCTTTTGTCCCCTGATGTCTGTTCAACCTCTAGTCCCTTGGTGTCAGATGGGCCTCTTCTAGGTGTTATTTCTCAAGTCATGGGGAAGAGTGCACAGATCGGGAAAAGGCTGACATCCAGTGACCAATATCTGAAGAAGACTTAAATAGATCGAAGTTAAACGTTAGAATTAGAACATAGCAACCTAACTTGTGTGACAGGTAATAAAACCAGGAACTCAGGCTCCATAGGGGTCATCTGCCTTAAAATTTTGACAGCTTTAGTTTCAGGTCACCAGACTGTTCGCTTTTCCAGTCAGGGCTTGGTGCTTTCTTCAGGTGTGACACGTGTATCCAAGAGTCTACTCCCTGTAGTTTAGCAGCACAGAGGTTTGTCAACAGTACTTGGTAAGGGCCCTTCCAGTGTGGCTGGAGGGGAATCTTTTTTTTTCACGGCAGTGTTACTGGCCCTCATATGTGGGACCTGAACTGGGGCCGCAGGCTTCCGAAGCCAGCGCTTAACCACTGCGCCACTCGGCCGGCCCTGAGGGAGTCATTTTTTAGGTGTCTTTTCCAATAAATGAAATCTCCAGGTTTTAATGTATGAATTTTTAGTTTTTCCTTTCCCTGGAGGATATGGTGAAACAATTGTTTGACTAAAGTATGGTTATTGTTGATAGAATTAATTAATCCTTTACAATACTGAAGTATGTCTGCTTTTACCAAATGTGGATCCAGAGAGGCAGGGGCCAAATGCATAGGGCATCCTGTAATTTATCTCAAAAGCTGAGAGCTTATGAGTCCCCAGAGGAGTAGATCTGATTCAAAAGAACTAATGGCAATTTCTTTGGCCAAGATATTTGAAGAGTTTCTGTAAATTGTGCCAATTGGGTCTTAATAATCCTGAAGACTGAGGGTGGCAAGCACAGTGAAAATGTTGTAGGATTGGCCAAACAGCACAGACTTGCTTTAGCAACCAGTAAAATGGGTTCCTCGATCGCTGTTCAAGAGGAGTTCCCCAAGTAGGAAAAGTCTTCTCTAACAGTACTTGAGTACTTTCCCTAGCCTGTCTGCAAGGGAAAGCGTCAGTCCAGTGAGAAAACGTACTTGTATCATGACTAAGATATACTTGTATCTGTGAAATGGGGGGAGATGTCTGAAGTCTAGTTGCCAGGCCTCAAATGGAGGGAAGGAAACTACGTTGTTTCCATAGTTTCCCAAGGTCATGGGCCACCCCAAAGGCATATCCGCTGTCAGTATAAATGCTGACAGCTTTACTCTTTGCTAAAATGCAAGTAAGGGCATACAATTCAGCTTGCCCTGCTGAATTGGCTAGAGGTAAAGGTGCTGCCTCAATGATTTCAGGAGTTACAGCAGCATAACCAACACAGTGCTCACCATTTTCATCTTTTAAGTATGAACTACAGGTAAACCATGAGAAATCAGCTTTACCCAGAGGATTCTTCTGTAAATTTGTCACAAGGAGTTAGATGATTTGTTAATGTCAGGCAGTCATGAGGGGCTTCCTCAGGAGTAGAAAATCCAGCATGCTACTTCACTAAGAAGTCTCGGTCTAACGAATGGGTAGAGGCAGACGAACTAAGGAGAAAACAACGTTAATATTCACCTAGACAAAAGGGAACAGGTTCAGATGCGTGACCCTGTTGAGGTTATTTGAAATCCCTACTATGTGAAATGTCTTGTTACTCCGAGGCAGGGGCTGATTTATAATAGTGGGGTTGAGCACTGAGAGTGTAGCACCGGTGTCAAAAAGAACAGAAACAGTTTCCTCCCCAATCTGAAGAGAAGTTTCTCCAAGATGATTAAGGGGAAGAACTGGAAAAAGCCCCTGTAATTTCTTGGAGCCCCATCACTGGGAATCTGGAAGGCCTGAAAGATGCTGGTTAGAAGGCAGAGAGCGCTTTGTGCATTTCAACTTACGGCAATCCCTTTTCCAGTGTACTTGCTCCTTGCAGTAGTGGCAAAATGTGGGGGTTTTCTGGCTTCACACAGGGCCTCTCATTTGTCACGGCTGAAAATCAGGTGTCTTGGCAATCTTGCTTTTAGGTGGCTCCTCTAGGGTACTGGCAAGTTCATTAGCTAAATGTACCAATTTTAGGGTAGGCATAGTTCCCCATTCCATCCTGGATCTCTTAATCAGGATGGAAAAGTTTTTATTTAGCCCATTGACAAACAGAATTAAAAGGAACACATGTGGAGTCAATATCTGAAGGAAGACCAGAATTTTCTTTAAAAACCACCTGAAATCTATTATAGTAGTCATGAACAGATTCATGAGACATTTGCGAACAAGTGTGGATTTTGTTCCAATCGATAGACCTTGGAAAAGCCTCAGGGATTGCTCGATGCAGCTTTCGAGCAAGATCCCTGGCTTCCACCCAATAATTGGAGGTTTGCTTTTCTAAATCCCTTTCAGGATGTTGCCATCCGGCAATCCTCATCGAATGTCTAGCTTGGCCTTTACCAACAAACATATGGATCAGGTGGTACAAATCCAAAAACCCAGGCTGATAAGCTTGAATAATATGCCAAATTCTTTAGCAAACTTATTAGAATCCTCAGTTACTATAAACTCCTTTACAATGGCTCGTAATTCAGCTTTTGTTCAGGGGAAATAAGAAACATGGGGTTTATTAGGATCTCCAGAGGGTTTAATTTTAACTGGAAAAGTACTGATAGGTTCTAAGGAAGAAGAGAGAGAGGGAGATTCGAAAAAAGGTGTCGCTGGGGTTTGAGTCAGAGGTGGGGGCGAAGAAAAGCAAGATGGCGTTGAAGGTGGAAGAAGTGAAGAGCAAGTTGGCTTCAAAGGTGAGAGAGACAGCAAAGAAGCAGTGGGGGAAGGGCAAGGCAGTGTTGTAGACAAAGAGCACGAGGTTTCAGATGCTATTCTGTCTCTTTTAGAATTTTTAACAGTTTTTGTTAACTTTGAGACTATTTTGTAAACAGATAACTTTAGATTTGCAGTCCTGTTTGGCAGCCTCCCTGTACAACTCTAAATAGGCATTCCATTCCTCTTCTTTAGTTTCAGCGCTGTTACTATACAATCTAGTTTTCAGAAATTCTAGTTTGGGAATCTCGAAAGTTCTGCACAGTGGCCACTGATATTTATAATTATCCATAGTCAGATCTGCCCATTTAGCTAAATACGTGCATGAAACTCTCCACGGTTTGTGCGCATGTGCTCAGCTGTTGTCCCTGCAGGAGGGACAGTGTTAGAAGACTTTAGAGATCTCATTTTTAAACTCTGGGCCAAAACAATTGACAGCTTTTATAACCTGCAGGTTTTCAGCTCACCTCACTCTGGAACAGTCTGGATCACTGAGAACCAGGCCGAAGGCTAAAAGCCAGTTCCAGGTGACTAACCAACTCTTAGGGAGTTTAACTTACAGGTTGAGCTGGCACTGGGCCAAAATCAGTCCACAGCTCAAACAAACCGGGAATCTTCGGTTTGCTCCACTCTCACTCTGGAACAGTCTGATCACTGGGAATCAGACTGAAGACTAGAGCCAGTTCCAGGCAAATAACCAACTCTCGGGGAGTTCAATTATCGGCTGAGCTGCGTGGCACTCCGTTAACTTTTCACTGAGAGCATGATCTGATTACTGGCTAAACTGACCACTTTCAGTAGAAATAACCTCTTATCGCAAAGGGACATTAGGCAAAGGCCAGTTTTTTGTCTCAGAAAGAAACAGAACTTGCTTTCTGAAGAAATCAAGCCAACATACCACTAGTACAAGCAAACAAATAGGCCTTAAAGCATTCACACACAACAACAACAAACAAAACAAACGAATGAAACAGAACAAAAAATTTAAAAAAAATTCCTGAATAATCCCTGGAGAGTGCCAGACGCAAAAGCCCGTTGGTTCATATCCAGGAGAGGAAACTCACCTGAGGTTTCTAAGCCAGGGAGTAAAAAAATCGAGATAAACAGCTCAGTTCGGTGCCAGTTTTTTGCTCACCGATCAGAAGTCATCCGAGTTCTGTTCCTCTCTGGATCCTGGACAAGCCCCCAAAATGTTGACTGGCAAAAAATAACTCTCCAAGTAATCCACAAAAGAAAAGGTTTATTCAGGAAAAGAAAAAGAAACAAAAACCACCACCACCACAGTGTGGATAGCACACCTCCTACATGGAGCTCCTACCTGCATCCCATGTGGAGGCAGAAAGACCCCAGTTTCAAAATGGCTAATCCCTTTATTATGATCCCACCCCCAGAAATTACCATAAGGATAAATGGGAAGTCAGGATTACAGAGTTAACAAGGGGCCCAGCTCCACCCATCGTCCTCCCAACTCTATGGTTAAACATCTTAAGATGCTAGTTCACTTTATCAGTGATATGCTTAACTATTTATTGTTTTATCGTTTTTAAACATGATCTATTGATATCTTACTCTTATAGATGAAAATTTCCCTTTTATGTACCTCTACCCCTTCTTCCTCTCTCCACTCCATCCTCTCAACAATTATATAATTTGGGGAGGTAAATTAATATTCAATGTTTAGATTATGATGATAACATAAATACCATTTACTGCCTAATGTACCCTGATTATGTTTTTTTCTAATATAACTTTTTGCTTTTTTTTGTTGGAGTAAGAAATTGCCTTGATTTTCTGATGACTTTGTTTTCTATACCCCTATTGCTCATTCTTCCTAAGTGCTCCATAGATTTTTGATAACATTTCACAATACTATTTTCATATGCTCAAATGCATCAGATAACCTATCAGTTCTTTTTCTTTTTTTGTCCTTGAGAACCTCTGTCTGCTCTTGTCTCCTGCTCAAATCTGGACCAGTTGCTCTACTGTCATCTTTCACTGGTCTCCTGTGTTGGAGTTCATGTTTTCTGAATTCTGTATCTTTTTATTTCTCAATTTACTCGATTGCTTTTAGTGGAGCATGTCTCCCAGAAGTGTCCCAAACAAGGGTACATGGAAGGTCCAATTTTGAGTCATTGTATGCCTAAAAATATTGTTAGTCTATTCTTATAATTGATTGATAATTTCACTTACTACAGAATTCAAAGTTAAAATTTCCCTTAGACTTTTACAGTATCTCCTGTATCTTCACTTTTGAAAGTATTTCTCTTGTATCTTAGTGCTTCCATTGTTGATATTGAAAAGTCCAATCCTTAATCTATGACTTTTTTTCAGAATTTTCTCTTATCTCTTATGCTGTTATTCTCTATGAGTCTTGAATTCCTGGGTCTTTTTTTTTTTTATCCTTTCCCCTCTATTATCCATCTTGTCATTTATTCTATATTTGAGAGCTTTCCACTTCTTTGTCTTCCAAGCCTTCTATTGTATTTTAATTTTTATCACATTTTACATTTACCAACGTATCTCTCTTAGTCTCCATTTGTTCTTCCTTCCCCATTTTTGCATCATAGATGCAATAACTTCTTTTTTTCTCCAAAGATATTAGGTTTTGAGTAATCTTTTTCTGGAAAAATTTTTCTTCTCCCTGCTTTTACTGTTCCTTCTATGCTATTTTGTTTGTTTGTCTTGGCTTATTTTTCATATTGAAGGCTTTCTTCAAATATCTTGTTGTCCTTGCCTGACCATTCATATGACAGAATGAGGAAATACAAAACTGGAAGCTTTGTGTGAGGGGCAATATAGGGTGATAGAGCAATCACATAGCTCTTTCACTGAAGACTTCCAAATGCCAGTACTGGGTAGTTATGTTTTCTCTGAAGTCATTCAGTTGCTACAGAGAAAAATCCCCAATCTTTTGTTTGGGGCCAATGCTCCAGCCTTTGTGAAGAGAGCTAATACGAGGAAGCAGAGGGGAGAGGAGCAGTCGTTTGATTCAACATATAGATTTTCTTTTGTTTTACCTATTTTTCAGCTCCAGCCCTCACTCCTCCTCTGGTAGTTTTAGTATTCCCAATTCAGAGTCTCCCTAGTCCATTTTTCCAGGAAATAAATTTCTAATCTCATGCAAGAATAAAGGGAGAAACCTAGGAGCTGTAAGCATTTGACATGTGTATTTCAGTTTCCTATTATCTTGCATCTGTCTCCAGGGCCTCCTGTCCTTCCAAATCCTGAGTCTTCAGAGGTTCTAGAGAAGAAATCACCCAACATCTTATTGGTATCTCACTCTACAAGGGTTATTGCTGCTTCCTTCTTTTTTTCTTCTAAGACAACTATTATTTCTTCATCCACCAAGGTAATTTTTCTTGTTCTCTTTGATGTGATAAGTTAAAAACAAAAACAAAATTACTTTACCTTCATTTTAGTGGGGTTTCTAAGATATGGAAGATATGTGTATGCCCAATCTGCCATGTTTTACATTGTCACGGGTTGGGATTCCTGGAAGCAGATACTGAGATAGTTTGGGGTTCAAGGTGAGAGATCAACACTTGTAGAAGGAAAGAGGAGAAAGCAGGATTGAGCAGAGGAGGTCAAACCATGATACAGGTCTGACAGAGCCTCAGCCAACCCAGCAAGGGACTCTGTAGTGAGCAGTGCTAGTTAGAATTGTCGGTCATCCAGCAAAAATGGCTGGGCCTTCATAGCCCTACCTCACTGGAATGTGAGCTGTCCTGGGAATGGTTTGACCTTGGATGTAAAGGAAAAAACTCATTTTTCCATCTGTGTTTTTCTCCTGTGTGTCCCCTTTATTACTCACACAGAATACTTTACTTCTGATACTTCTGGTCACCAAATGTGTGGAGGTTTTTCTGTACACCAAGCAATTCTCTGCAACACCAGCTAGGTTTCCTACAACTGAACTCAATTCTGACACTATCACTATTAGATAGTGTCAGCTTCTACAGAGTAGGGACTCAGTCCAGCAAGACTGCCCCTACCCCACTTCAGATGTCAATCGCAAATAGTAGGTCCCCAGGTTACCCACAAACTTATGTCCAGTTTGGTTACAAATTAGAGGTTCCCACAACCTCCTCAGGTTCGATGAATTTCCTACAGTAGCTCACAGCACTCAGGGAAACACTTATATTTAACAGTTTATTGAAGGATGTGATAAAGGATACAGATGAACAGCCAGATGAAGAGATACATAGGATGGCATCTGGGAGGGTCCCAAGTGAAGGAACTTCTGTCCCTGGGGAGTTTGGGTGTGTCACCAATAAGTGGATGTGTTTACCAAACTGGAAGCTCTCCAAAAACCATGCTGTTGGGATTTTTATGGATGCTTCCTCACCTAGGCATGATCAATTATTAACTCCATTTCCAGCCCCTCTCCCTTCTCAGGAGAAGTGTGTGTGTGTGTGTGTGTGTGTGTGTGTGTGTGTGTGTGTGTTTAGGGGGGTGAAAATTCTAAGCTCCTAATCATGGCTTGGTCTTTCTGGTGATCGGCCCCCATCCAGGAGCTCATCCAGAAGCCACCTCTTTAGAACAAAAGACCCTCCTAGTATTGTTATCAGTTAGAAATTTCCAAGGTTTTAGGGGCCCTGTGTCATGGAAAGGGTCAAAGACCAAATATTCAAACAAGAAATGCTCCTAGTGTTCTTATCACTTAGGAAAGTACAAGCGTTTTAGGAACTCTGTGCCAGGAACTGAGGACAGAGACCATTGTAGATATTTTCTGTTTTCTCACATTGAGCAAGGTAGCTCTCTGAAGCTGAGGCCAACCCTGAAGGAGCTGACAGCTGTAAGCTATCTGCTGACTGTGCTCCTCACAGCTAGGCAGCAAGTCCTTCCTTGAAGGAGGATCTGGGTAGTATCTCTCCATGTCTACCGCAAACAGGAAGCCCACCAGAGGTTTTCTTTATTTTTAAAAGATTTTATTGGGGAATTGGGGGAGGGGAACAGACAAGTTGCTGTGTTTTTGTTCTTCAGTCTAGTTGTAGAGGACATTGCTTCACTGGCCCATGTTGGTATCATCATTGTGCTCTTCCTGGGTGATGCAGATTGGTTGCCGGCCTCTGGACAGCTGCTCACAGTGGCTCTTGGCAACTCATGCTTGCTGCCAGCCACTCACAATAGCTTATGGCAGTCCACTGCAGCAGGGACTGCAGCCTATGCCATTGCCGGTGACTCATGGCAGTTCCAGGTCGAGCTGTTGTTCACCATCTTAGCTGTAGAGGGCAGTGTCACTGGTTCTCATATGGGATCCAAACCAGAGCCCTGCTGCTCAGAGCTGAGGTCCCAAGCCAGCTCTTAACCAATGCACCACTCGGCGGGCCCCAGAAGTTTTCTTTCAAAAACAGCTTTATAGAGATGTAATTCACATACCAAACAATTCACCTACTTAAAGTGTACAATTCAGTGACTTACAGGATATTGGTAGAGTTTTGTATCCATCACTGCAATTTTAAAACATTTTCGTTACCCCAGAAAGAAACCCCTTAGCTGTCATCCCCCAATCTTTTTATCATACCCAGCCCTAGGCAAACACTAATCTATTTTCTAATATATAGATTTGCCTTTTCTAGACATTTCCCATAAATGGAATCATACAATATGTTGTCATTTGTGACTGGCTTCTTTCAATTAGCATAATGTTTTTAAGGGTTATCAATGTTGTAGCTAGCACATGTCCGTTCTTCAGTTCTTTCTATTGCTGAAAAATATTTCATTGTATGGATATTATTTATCCATTCATCAGATGGTGGACATTTGTGAATAATGCTGCTCTGAATATTTCTGGGCAAGTTTTTGTATGGACATATGCTTTTGTTTCTCTTGAATATGTACCTTGGAGTGGAATTGCTGGATCAGTTAACTTTATGTTTAACTGTTTGAGGACCTGCCAAACTGTTTTCCAAAGTGGCTGCACTATTTTACATCCCCACCAGCAGTTTATGAACCAGCAGTTCTTACTTCTCCATGTCATCACTAACATTTATTACTGTTTTTTTTTTTTTTTTTAAAAATTATGGTTATTCTACTGGTGTGAAGTGGTATCCTGTTGTGGTTTTGTTTGGTGTTTTCTTGATGGCTGATAATATTCAGCATCTTTTCATGTGTTTATTGGTCATTTGTATAACTGTTTGGAGAAATATCTATTCAAATCCTTTGACCATTTTGTTTTTTAAAGAAAGTGTTGTTGTTTTTTAAAGATTTTTTTTAAAATTGGGGAATTGGGAAAGGGGAATAGCCAGGTTGTTGTCCTTCAATATTAGTTGTGGCGAGCACAGCTATCTCAGCTCCAAGTTCAGTCACCATCTGGCAGCCCGTCAGCAGCTCGCAGCCTCTAAGCTCAAGCTGCCATGTTCAATCTTTGTAGTAGGTGTGACCATTTAAAAATTGGATTATCTGTCCTTTTATCATTGAGTTTTAATTGTTCTTTATAGATCTAGATACAAATCCTTTATCAGGTATACAATTTGCAAATATTTTCTCCCATTCTGTGCGTTGTCTTTTCACTTCCTTGTTATTAATGTCCACTGAAGCACAAAGTTTTTAAATTTTGATGATGTCCAGTGTAATCAATTTTATTCTCTTTTGTTGATGCTTTTGGTGTTATATCTAAGAAACCATTCTGTAATCCAAGGTCATAAAGATTTATACTAATGTTTTCTCCCTTAGAGTTTTATAGTTTTAGCTCTTACATTTAGGTGCTTGATCCATTTTAAGTTAATTTCGTATATGGTATGAGATAGGGGTCCAAATATGGATATCCTATTGTCCTAACCACCATAGACATTAAACCTAGAGAACAGCATGATTAATTTTTAAAAAGGTAAGAAAAATAGCAATTGCACATTTATTCTGTATGTGGTATTGTATTCGGCATTAAGATATAGGACTACTGTCCTCTATCTGGTTATTAGTTTCTGATTCTTATGCACTGGACCACTTGCCTTTAAAATTTTATTTATTAATTGCTAGCATTAGAATGTTGAACAGGATAATGGTCATGTACAGAGTATTTAAAACATGCCACTTAGGAATGCTTTTGTGATTGACCTGTATCCATTAAAAAGTTCATTTTGAGTAGGCTTGTTCAAACTTCTATGAATTCAGGAAGAATGGAATGGGTACTCAGTATTGATCAGGCACTGAAATAAATGCCATAGATATAAAGAAATATAAAATATGCTCTTTTCTGTCATTGAGCTCCCAGTCTAGTGGGAGAGAATGACACATTCTAAAGAAATTTCAACCCACTCACCAAATCATCCTCCTATGTCACACCGAATCATCTTGTCCATGACAGTCTAAGAGATTTACTGAAATTATCATCTGTCTTTAGAATTCCTATTATTAAGCAAGCCTATAATCTTAATTACAGAAAATGATTTTATTTTAGGATCCCATGCTGGCTCCTGATGGTCACCACTTCTTTATCTGTGTGCTTAAAGACGATTGTAAATAAATGTTTGCAGTTTTGTACTTGATTTTCCATAGCTCCTAGTCATAGGAGAGTTATTCTCTCTTTTACCTTGCCACTATTGTGAATTGGACAAAAGTTATCCATTTCTAATCTTCAGTTTCCTTTACTATTTTCTGTGATTACTAAACATTAATTTGTAATGGTTCTGTGAAATTGATTTTTCTTGTTCATTTAGTCAGGAAAAATTCTCAGCCTTACATATGACTCTTTACATGACAGTCTTCTTTTCCATTAGTAAATGCAATCACATAATAGTGGGCCAAGTAGGACAGGGAGATACAGTTCATAATCAAGGGCTATAATGAAGAAGTCACATTATACAGGTAGAAAAAAACAACTTTTTAAAAAAGATAATGGATGAAAGTGACTGTAATTTATAGAATGGGAAAATAAATGAGTATAAAGACCTTTACAATGATCTAATTTTTAAAGTACAGCATATCTTTTTGGTCTTAATGATTCTAGTAGAGGTAATAAAAACTTACCAGAGCCTGAAATCTTCTTATCCTAAAATAAATACACTTTGGTCTGAAGGCATGGTACACTTTCATGTCTTCCTTCCATTCTCTGTCAAATTCCAGGCTTGCTTTGCTATATGAACTTTGGGGGTCTGGTTATATTTTCTTTTTCTAGGAAATGGCCTGATTTGCTCAATCCCTCTCAGAGCAAATTTCTTTTCTTCTGGCTCAAAACTCCCAGAATTCTTTGAGTTCTCACATTTAACTTGAATTTTTCATCTGAAAGATATGCCTTATCCATAAGCATGGCAAAAGTAATTAACATGTGTTCCTCTTTTGAGCTCAGGTTATTGATTCTCACAATTCTGGGTAGTTTGAAGACATGGAATTATCAGAGAATGTAATGTTTCTCCACAGTTTGAGGATTTTGTAGAATGAGTGACTCTGACTCTCCACCACTGCCTGTTATTGCAAATGATGTACCCAGCAGAGATTTATAAGATTGCACCAATTCATTCTGGACTTCAAGATACACTTTAAAGTTACTCTTTTAAAAATATTAAATCCATGATGTTGAGTTTTTGGTGTTTTTTTTATTTTTATTACTTTGTCTCCTAAAAATATAGAGCCACAGAAAACATCCTCAAGTGAACCCAGCCTCAGTAGTTGAGTTCGTATTAACAGAGATTTTACTCTAAGAAAACTCATGAAGTAGAAAATATTTTTTAAAAAAGAAAGCAATTATAATCCAAACCCTACCAAAGTTCCCAACTCATGATGCAAAGTGAACTATTTTAAGTCTTTCCCTCAATTTTCATGTGCAGACAAAGAATTGTGTAACCATAATTTTCTGTTTATCCTTTTTATTGTAATTCCACTGTTTATGCTGCACCATGATGAGAGGAATATTATATGTGAAATCATTATGAATTATTGTTGGCAGGAAGAAGAACAGACAGAATAAGTGATTAAAAAGAGAATGAGTCAAGGGTCTGTGAGGATAGAGTGTGGTGCTGCAGCTGCTACCTCAGCATGAGAACAGAGACCTGTTATGCACATGGGGGGAACACATGGTCCGTTTCCATCCTTGCAGAACCCCTGTTTCCGCTGAGTTCTCTGCTGATTCTGGTTCTCAGTACAGAAGGCATTGGCACAATGTTTACTACCTGGAGGGATCAGAAAAAAAGACCAAAACCCCCACAGTGCCTTTGAACACATAAGCTTGGAAAGCCACAGAGGGGAGGACAGATTGTTAATAGCAACAGGAGGTGGGTATACCTTCTCTAGTATGGCCCTAAGGGAATATTATCCATGGGCAACCAGGAAGAAGAAGAGCCAGGTTTCCACCAGAAAGAATTCTCATTGCCTGAGTAGGGACTGATCAAAGACACTGGCCCCGCAATTATCTACTGCCTAGTGGACTGTTTAGAATACATGGGCACACAGAAGCAGCCATTGTTCTTTTGGAAACTGCCTCTGAGCAATCTCTTTCCTTTGGCATGATGACCCCTCATTTTTCACATAAAACACACTAGCATCTGGGTAAAACTCCTTGGAAATTCTTCCGAATGCACTTTCTGAGACATGCCAGGTTCGTGGCAGTCACTTGGGAATCACAAAATTAAGAAGCCAGAAGAGGCCTTAGAGGTCATTCTTTTAGCTGTGTATGCCCAATAGACACTGAGTGAATCATGAGTTTTCATCAAGTTTGGCATCTGCTTGTGAATTTACATGATGTTATTTCAGTGCTGACAAATGAGCAGCCTGGCTCCAAGCAACACTTATGTGCGATGTTTCATCCACAGGCTTTAGCTGGTTAATTTGATGAAAAATCAGTTCTTTCTGACTCAGTGGACTGCAGCATCAGCATTCTTGTCTTGTCTAGGCTTTGTTTTTCTGTCCCTGTCACTATGAGTGTTGGGGCTCTGGTTTTCTCCGCACTCCGCTGCTGACTTTCTGCTGAACTATGTAATTGGCTCACTCTTCTCTCCTCCGCCCAACTGCCTTGCACTCTGCCTTCTCACACTCTCTCCCCTCAGATTAGGGGAAATGAGGGGCAGAGATCAGGTCTCATGTCTCAGGATGAGGGTCGATTGACCATCTTCTCTCAAACTGAAAATTTTTACTTCTCTTCTGGGGTCAGGATCTTTATGTTCCCCTCATTCCCTCCCTCGCAATCACATTGGGAGGATTAGGCAGGGGAAAGGCCTGCACCAATCCTGATTTCAGCCTATGGGTCAGGGCCTCAGACCAGGCTGGCCATGAAGAGAGAACTGCAGAGCTTTTGTTCTAAAGAATATCCTCAAATGGGTGAAAACACAGGAGTCCTGATTCTTAAACCAAGGGGACCTCCTAGATACAGAAATAATGAACCCAAGATGGAATAGGCTGCAGACCTTTCTCTTAAACCCACTTGGCCAAAACCTCTCTCTTGACCTGAGGCCATAATAAGCCTGAAAGATACAAGCATGTCAGGAAAAGGAACATTGAGAAAGGCTGTACGGCTGAGCTAAACATAAACAGAGAGACAAATTTTGCTTTGGGGATGAATAAAGGCAATGTTCATCCATTCCGCTTCTGAATCAACAAGTAATCCAACACTTGTCAGAGACGTTTAAGAGTGATGATAGTTAAACATCTATATTAAGGGAGCAAAATCCCCTAAAAGTCTGAATCAGCACTTTTCAACCTTGGCTTCACACTGGAATCATCTGGGGGCTTTAAAAAATACTGATGCCTGCATCCTACTCTCAAAAATTCTAATTTAATTGGTCCAGGGTGCTGCCTGAGTGTTTGAAATCTTTAAAATCTGCCTAGTGAAATCTAACCTAACTGTCCAGGATGAGAGCCAATGTTCTGAAAAGAAATGCTCACACATGCAGGGAAACTTTTCAGAGATTAAGTTTCTTTATCTTTTCTCAAGAAAGAGAGGTCCCATAAAGCCCCTTGGAATCAGGTAGGACTCTCCTTTAGAAGAGAAATTACCTTGGAATCTGAGAGTAGTTTCTTTGAGACAGGCAGGAGCCACTGGAGTCTGAACTCAACAGTCACTGTCTACAGGAAAAGGGGATATGATGAGAGGCTTTGGGTTTTGAAAGTTCAAAAGAAAAGACTACTCAACCCTTTGTTGTGGATCCTCAGAGAGAAAAAAGAGATAGGGGCTCCGGGTCAGCTGATGTCCTGGCAGGTGTCCGTATATGACTCTTACCTTTGCTTTTGCTGCTCTGTGCCGGAAACTCCCTTCTCCCTCCTATCAAGTTCCCAGCTCAAATTTCAACTCTCCTGCCTGCAGTTTTCCCTGACCACCTCAGGTAAAATTAATCCATTTTGCATTTCTAGAGTACTACATGTATATTTCTATTTCTGCACTTGTCACATTTTATTACAGTGATTTGTTTATCTTCCCGCCTTCTTTCCGAGCTAGACTGTGAACTGATGAAAATCAGGGACTTCACTTTTCATCTTTATGAAATAAATGTTGAGAGTGCCTGACATATGGTACAAATATTTACGGAACTTGTCAGAAACAATAGATTAGGTTCCTGAATTAGTTCAGCATCCTGCTTAATTTACAATGTAATTGAAATAGATATACAAGTTATGAATGGTAGAAAGCAATAATATAGAACAACTCCTATCTGTAAACACATAGAATAAATAAGAACATAAAATAGATAGTGCAGAAATTTCTCAACATACTATCAGTCAGGGGTCCGGGCATCATGTGCCTGGGATAGACGAGTGGCTGGAGGTGAGACTGGGAAGGCTGTCTGGAGCTTGTTGTGAGAAGCTCTGAACACTGTGGGAAGCATTTGGACTTTACACTGTGGTACTGTGGAGCTACAGGGGTCCTCCAAACAGCAAATGACAAGACTGGATTAGCCATTTAGAAAAGCATCAGTAGGTTTAGGAAGAAGCCTGGAAGTTGAGGGCATTGGTAGCTGAATAACGTTTATGGTGGAATCCTGGGCTCAAAACTGAGAATCATTATTGGTGTGGTTTCTTGATTTAGTTGTTCTGAGGCCTCTGGGTTTGTAGGAGATCTATAGTCTTATGATAAACTCCATTTTAAGGAGATTTCGCTTTACTTGAGCTATTTTAAGGAGATTTCTCTTCCCTATAACGTCCTAATACAAAGGATTAGATGAATTCTAAGACTGAGATTAAGCTTTAGAGACTAAAATTATGAATAACCACTGATATACTACCAAATGTATAATTTCACATATTCTTTTATTCTTGAAAGCAGAAGACAAAGTCTGCACCATATATAGGGGGCAGAACAGAGGGGAAAAAAAGTGATTAAAGTAGCTGCTTCCATGATTCATGTGAACTTTCTCTTTGAATCTTCTTAAAATAATATGTCATTTATATATGAATATATGTATATGTTAAATACACCAGAATAATGGGTAGAGTGTTACCTGGAAAAGAAGGCAGAAAAAGGACATGGAATTGAAGCATGAAGTTCCATGATATACATAGAAAGCAAACAATTTAAAATCTATTCCTGGGCCGGCCGAGTGGCGCATTGGTTAAGCGCTGGTTTTGGGATGCCAGCGGCCCCGGTTCGGATCCCACATGAGGGCCAGTGACACTGCCCTCTACAGCTAACAACAGCTCCACCTGGAGCTGGGCTGTGCGAGCCCCGGTGATGGTGTGGGCTGCAGCCCCTGCTGCAGTGGGCTGCCATAGGCTGCAGTAAGTGGCCCGCAGCCAGCGTGAGCGGCTGGCAGCCAAGCGTGAGCTGCCAATAGCCGCGATGAGCGACATCCAGAGGCCAGCGACCGATCTGCCTCATCCGGGAAGAGCGCAATGACGATACCAACAGTGAAGCAACATCCTCCGCAACTAAACTGAAGAACAAGAAGACAGCAGCTTGTCTGTTCCCCTTCCCCGATTCCCCAACGCTGTTCCCCTCCACCAATTCCCCAATAAAATCTTAAAAAAAAAAAAAAAAAAAAAGTTAATTATAAAAAAAAAAAAAAAAAAAAAAAAAAATAAAATCTATTCCTATACTATTAAAATGGATACATAAAACAGCAATATTATATAATGTTTTCCAAGAAACTCTAAATAGATGCCTAATGGTTTCATTTTCTTCAGCAATTTTAATTGTTAATGGATAATCAATTAAAGACCTTCTCTAAACCTATGTATTATTCTAATCAAGGAAAATTTTAGTAGCTTCCTGAATCATATTCAAATTCCTATATGTGAGCATTTAAATCATTCTTAATTTTCTGAAAATACTTGGTGATGTGCTTCTGGGGTGTGATTCATTTTCCTCTTCTCTCTGACTCAGTTTTGTCACATGAGGCTTCCTTTTTATGGGCATTGCCATAGTTTCAGGCTAATGGCTCAGCTTCCTCCTCTTTATAAGAGGGTTTGGGGAAGCCTTCTGGGTTTGGTAGAACATTTCTAGGCAGGGGTCTGCATTCAAAATTAGGATCTGAACATGGGATTCTACTCTGATGAGGTTTGGGCCTCTGAGGGAGAGGCCTGGGTGCTTTCCCCTTACTCACCTAGGACTGGCTGCCCATCAGGATGGCCCTCCAACTGACTCTCATAAGGAGGAGAGAGAAGCCAGGCGAGGGGGACCTGGCCTTCTCTTCTCAGTATCTGTGACAGAGGAAATAGTTGGAAATCAGCAATTAAGTGATCAGTCCAGGGTCAGAAACATGGAGTCAAGGCTGGCTCAGAGAACAAAAGAAGCAAAGCCATAAACATATAAGGATACAATAGGATGGTCTGGTGGTTAAGTGCACAGGCAATGAAATTGGGGTACTGAGGCTCAAACTCCAGCCTGCCATTTATTTACTGAGTTTCTTGACCTCTCCAAGTCCTAATTTCCCATCTGAATAGACACATAGTAATATTAGTACCTCCCTCATAATGCTGCTTTGAGGACTAAATGTGATAACAGATATAAAATGATTTAGTTCTAGCTCATGTGTGACAAATGCTTTATATTGGTAATATAAAACTCACCAACCTAGAGGAGAAGAGACATGCGATGAGGGGACAGAGCCTGGGCAGGTATAGGCTGCATCTCATGGGCAGAGCATGGAGGGGTATGTAGGGCAGGTATAGGCTGCATCTCACACTGCCTTGTTCTCTATCTGCACCTGTCACAGAGGTAACCTGTGCTTTATTGGCTGGGCAGCTGCACCAACATGCAATAAAATAAGACATTTGGAGACTCCTCAGAAAGCAAAGAACAGCTGTGCCTTTCTCCTCTGCTCAGCTTATTTGTGTTCTCTGTGAAGGCCATTCTAGCTCCTGAGATTAAAACATCCCCAAATCCACTCCCCAACAAAGCTCTCTCTCCAGTAAACCAAGAGATTTAGTGGCAGCACCAGTGACAGACTATCTGTCTGTCTGTCTCCTGTGTGCTGGCGCCTCTCCACCCCCACCCATCTCCATCCTAGTTTTGGCTCTCCTGGTCAGACTTCTCTGCATAGCAGCAGAGAGTGTGCTCAGCGGCCCTGCCCAATGACTGACAGACCTGCAGCAGCCCCCGCTGAGGAGGCCCGGCTGTGATTCAGACTTCAGAGCACATTTGGAGGGTACTGCTTCTCAGCTGCCAGTCACAGCATGAGATTTTGTATTTTGTTAGAGATGGGCACTCTGTGGTCACCTTTCAGATAATTAGTTGTCTTGTCTACTACATAACTCTCTTCCCAACTGTCCTGTATCTTTACTCCTTTTCCCTCCCATCCATTTCCTACTTGTTCTTGTGAATAACTGAAGATTTCAGTGTATTTGGATATGAAGTCCAGTCTCTAATCCGATGGACAACAAAGTTTAATTGTGAATCCCTTTGGGAGGGTTCTACATAATAACAGATGAGGCTACTCAAAAGAAGCCCCTTAGTCCACATACCCAATGCCTGTCCAGGGATAAATAAGTGTTGGCAGCTGGCCTATACATCCTATAGACATTTCATTCAGCCCTCGGGTTCCCAGATCCCCTGAATCATATGTATAACCAGACTATTCTTTCCAAAGACTGGGAGCCTGAACCAGGGACATGTCTGGTGCCTCTCACTGTCCTATTACATTCAGGTGATTTTTTCTACGAGAATATTATGTTTTGCAAAGCACACAGACCTGTTGTTGATTGTGACTGAGATATTTATAACGTAAGGACTAGGACAGAGCACTAGAGTTTGACAAAAGTGCCCCAGAGATTTCAGTGGTGACAATGAGTATAGAGAGAGGTAAGCTGGCAGCCTGTGAACCCTCCCACCCCAATTCAACAAGAGAAACTCTGCTTTATGAGCTTTGCATATTATGAGCTTTGCATATTCTGTTTTGTGGATATTCCCTGTTTAAATCCATGTGTTCCTGTTTAAATCCATGCTCTGCCGTTCTCTATCTTGCTGACTTTTGTGGACTGCATCATTTGGGTTTCCTTGACCTCTAACTTTCCACTGGGGTCAGCCAATGGGAAGAGCAGAAGGAGATTGAAAGGCAGAAGGAGAGGGAGAGAAGCAGGGGTATTTACTCCCCTGACCTTTCCCTTCTAGGCTGTGGCTTGGTAATGGCTACATTCCTCTACCAAAATCCACAGCTTCTATCTGGTGCACACCCCCCGCCCTCCAGTAGCTAGTTTTTGTCAGGTTCTGGTAACCTCTCTTCCCATTCCCTTAGCCCTTCAGCAGTGCAGGTGGCCATGCCATTCTACTGTGGCTGGCCCTTTGGTACTTCCACTTCTCTCACTGGTTTCCCTTTACACTACCCAACTTTTGTGAATCGTCTCCTCATTAAACCCTTTTCACTCACCTTTCTTGAGTTTTTCATCTGTGTTTGAATCTTCCATGCTAGGACTGTGACTGATTCAGTCCTCTAAGTTTTTGTTTATTAAAGGACTTCACTGTTAAATAAAATTTGGAAAACCATGACACTGGACCAATCAGAAGCATTGTAAGAACAAATATCACATTCTTCGTGAGTGTGAATCACCCAAGGTGGCTGAAGCAATGTCTTAAAACAAAACAAAACAAAACAAAAACCATTCACTTGAATAATTTTTGCCATACATTTTAAAGTTTCTTTTGAGGGATACATTTAATTCAGTGCTAAATTTAGTTACTAAATGAAGGCTGAAATGTCTCTGGAATTAGACAGACTTGAATCCAGACTCTGAAACTTACCATCAGTATTATTTTGAGTAAGTTATATAACCTTCCTTCTTTAGGCCTCAGTTTTCTCATCTGTAAAATGGAAGTACAATTAAACCTTGAACAACATGTGTTTGAACTGCACAGGTCCACTTGTATAGACATTTTTCAATAAATACTATAAATGTATTTTCTCTTCCTTATGATTTTCTTAGTAAGTTTTTCTTTTCTGTAGCTTACTTTATTGTAAGAATAGAGTATATAAATATATATATATATATATATATATCATACAAAATATATATAATTGACTGTTTATGTTATTAATAAGACTTCCAGTCAACAGTAGCATATTAGTAGTTACATTTTTAGGGAATCAAAAGTTATAGCACAGCTTAGGCAGTATAGTCAATGGAATCGTAACAGCTATATATGATGTCAGAGGGATGGTAGACTTAGGGGTGGTTATCACTTTGTGAGGGGTGTGTCTAACTATTACATTGTTTTGTACACCTGGAACTAATAAAAAAGTGTTTTTAAAAAAGTTATACATTGATTTCCAACTGTACTCAGTGCCCCTAAACCCTGCATTGTTCCAGGGTCACCTGTAATAACATTCTCTACCTCATGGAGCTATTGTGAGAATTAAATGAGATAATATACAGAGAGTGCTCAGCTTGATATTTAGCTTGATACCCCTCAAAATTTAACTCTTGCCTTTATTATTTATAATATTAAAATGCAAAAGGATATACCAAACCAGCAAAAGTCAACAGTATGAAGAAACATTAATTTGAAAAACTAAAGGTTTGGATGGGGAAGTGACATGTGCTTTTCTCAGACAAACAGCAGACCTGTTTCTTTCTGGAGCTTGTAAGTACTTAAATCAGCCTTCCTGTCCAAAGATCATGGTGAATCAACATGCATCTGTGCCAGCAGAGGTTCACTGGTGCCATCAGTAAATTCAGTCAGGCATTCCATACAAAAGGCAGAAAAGGTGGAGGCTACCTGAGGAAGTTACCAATGCTGAAGCTCCTCCAAATCTTGGCTCACATGTCGTGCTCTCAAGAAGATCTATTTCTGACCTATTTAAAACTGCAACTCACTCCCAGTCCCCAGAGCTCCTGATCTCCCGCGTCCTGATCTGTTTGTTTTCTTTACTCCATTGCACCCATCACCTTCAATCATATCACATAATTTGTTTATTTATTCATTACATTTCCTGCTTGTTGTCTGTCTCCTCTAGTTAGAATATAAGCTCCACAAAGTCAGGGTTTTTCGTTTTTCTTTTTTTTTTTGTTTTGCGCACTGATGTTTGTCAACTCTGAACTGAATAAATATTTCTTGAATGCTGTTGAGTTATCTCTGCATCATGCTGTGTGTGAGATTTGGCTAGCCAAGTACACTAAATGATAACCTCTGAGTGATTGTTTAGTTGTGGTCAATAGATCTTTACATCAGTTAAGCTGGTCAGTTGTCATCGATGCCTGGTCTCCACTTGAATTGTGTCCAGTTAGCAGTCTGGCACAAAGTGGGCACTCAGAAGGTATTAGTCTCTTTATGGGTTTAACTGTGTGTTGGATATAGCTTTTTTTTTAAATTCAATTTTTGTGTACATATATCTGTGGAGATGGGTATACCTCAAGACACATCTGTGCTTGAGAGCCATGTTAAAAACCCTCAACTGGGCCGCCGAGTGGCGTGGTGGTTAAGTGCTGGCTTGGTTCGGGTCCCACATATGAGGGCCAGTGACACTGCCTTCAAAAAAAAACAAACAAAAACAAAAACAAAAAACCCCAACCCTCAACTAACTATTTGAAGCTCATTTGAGAAAATACATTAATTGCTTCTTTAGTACTCCCTTCCCACTTTGAGTGTTCCCCCTAATTTCCTTCCCCTCCCCAAGAGTGACACATTTAATTCTCTAGGTTTTAACCATTTAGTTTGTGTTCCACATTGAATACTTGATAGGATAAAAGCGAGAAAAATCCAGCAAAACTTTTCATAGTCAACATGGGTCCTGTTTGCCCGTCCATCCTCCCCAATTAGGAAACCTTGTGATTCCTGTCCAAATTATTTTCTAAATTAAGAAGAAGCCTCTTCACTTGCTTTCTTCTGATCAAAGATGAGATTGGAAATCAACTTGATAGTCCATAGCATTGGGTCCAAAGGCATAGTTCAAAAAGCTGGAACTAAGTCCAAGACAAAGGATTTGTAATGAAGGATACATGATACCAAGTGGAAGCATCTTGGAAGGAGAACCCAGCAGTCTACCGAATCAAAAGGAGGAGAGCTTTCATAGGACACCTGTAATATGAACTGTTAACGGTTCTCACCTGCCATGAATGGCTAGTACGTGAGGACCCATGGAGATAAGGTATCCTAACAAGGCACAGTGAATAAGTTCCATGTTGTAAAGTATGTAGAATTGACTGAAACAGTGTTTCTCAGAGTGTGATCCCCCAACCAGCAACAATAACATCACCTGGGAATTGGTTAGAAATGTAAGTTCTTGGTCCTTATCTCAGCCCTACTGCATTAGAAACTCTGAGGTAATCTCTTTTTTAATAAGTCCTCCAGATGATTCTGATGCATACCAATGTTTGAGAACACCTGGTCTAGAGTACTGTGTTGAGGATTTTTCTCTCTTTCTTAAAAACAAAAATAAAAAGACTATATTCCTCCAACACTTTATCCAAGGAAGTGGGATCTCTTCATAGGAAGAGCCATCTGGCCACATCACCCCAACTGTCTTTTAGAGATTCACCTTTCCCTTCACACCACGATTTTGAATCCTCATGAGTCTACAGGTAACACTCCAACCCAAATAGGATCAAATCCCTTTCCTTGGTTCCCTTTGGCATGGCTGAAGCAGGATAAAAGTTTCAACACAACTCTATTAAATAGGAAGGAAAGAAGAAAAAGGAAAATAAACACACAGTACAAAAGCATGAAAACAATGCAGTTTACAAAGCACAGGTTTCTGACAGTCTTGTAGCCAGCTTGCTTTCTGACCTTTTCCATCTGTACCCGTTCTCTGAAGACATACTTAGCTTCAAAGCCTTTTCTTAATAACCCCCATCAAGAGATCATTTTAATCCTCTGTAGCTAGACTAAACTAGATTGAGTGCCTTCTGCTTTCAACGTGTCATTGTTCCACTTGCAGTCTGAAAAACTTGAGAGAATCCTCACATGAGTTGTGGGTGAATTGAGGCAGGGTTAAAGAGAGACTGAGAGGAAAAACTAATAATTATCTTATAAATGCAGAATTTTAAAAACATACATTGATATTAAAACTGCTTTAAAACTAAATAAAATGTTCAGAAAGAGGCTTTTCTCTAATGATACCTGGTCTTTACATTTCCCAAATTCAAAAGGAGTATTTTTTATGTAAAGCTGTATACAGTGTCAGGTGACAAGCAACACAGCACAGCTCTCAAATGCAAAATAAAATAAATGTTAGGATATCTTTCCAGTTTTCCAAACTGAAGAAAGAATTAAGGGATTTATGTGCTTATAGACTTCTAATTTAAAAATTGGGGAGTTTTCCTATTCTCCTGAAGTCTGCAGTTAAACAGTGGTTGCAACAAACATCTACCCCTTAGAGACTGCAATCAAGAAGCACATTGCCCTAAATCTGAGAGAGAGATAGAGATAGAGAGAGAGAGAGAGAGAGAGAGATATGAATAAATAAATCTAAGTATATAGTAATAAATAAATGGCTTTTCCTGATCCACAAAGGAGCTGAAAGATCATCATTGACAAGTAAAAGTTTAAATATACATGAATGAGAATACTAGACTATATTTCAACATTAGCATATTTTCCTAGCCTACATAAATCATCATTGAAGTTCTATTTATTGGTGTTATTGCATAATCACCTGCTTGACCTTGGCAATGAAGTGAGCCCACAGGACTAGAAATTTGTTTACATTTAACTCTGTGGGGACCCATCCCTATATTGGTACATGCCCTAGGTTAGCATTTACATACAAACTAGCCTATTATTTATTTATTTGTTTGTTTCCCCTACAACAGAATGCTGGAACCAATTTCTTACAGGTATAGTTCTAAGAAGGATTGTAAGTCTAATGAAAAAAAAAGATTCACAAGTACTGTCCAATAAAATGTACAATCCGATGCTACCAGAGTGACCAAGCACATTTTTATATCTAAGAAGTGTATTGCAGTTTTTTTTTTAAAAGGAATGTTTCATGGATATAAGAGAGTAAGAATTATAAAGAGGAGAAACAAGTTGCCTTTCCCACTCTTCTATTGCCACATGTTCTGTTGCTACTTCTGCAAAGTGAACAGAGAGAGATACCCACTTAACTTCCTTGAGTAACTAAATAATTTAAAACAAGTAAATACACAAAAACCTTTCAGCAGCCTTCATTTGTAGGCAAAGTAACCACAGAGAATCAATAAATAAATTGCCCAAGCACTTGTAAGAAGAATGTATTTGTCCCAGGGCTGTGTTGCTGACTGACAGTACACCTGCCAGGCTTCCTGTCCCCAGATTCCCACAACCCAGGTGGCTACTCTTTTGCAAATCCACCTGAAGCCTATGCTATCTCCCAGGTCTTGGAATAAGTCTTACCCAGCTTATTGATTTGAGATCAAGGTCGGATTTGTTGATGGCCCCTCTTTAACCCTGGTGCCTGTCCTAACTGTTTCTGGTTGGGCTCATTTCCTATCTCCTAATTACATAATTGACTGAGCTTCTTGCCAGTTTCTCCAAATATCATGTTTCTCTGTTCTCTGAAAGCTTATATACAGAGGGTGCCAAAAAAAATTATACATATTTTAAGAAAGGAAAAAACTGTATTAAAATTGTAATAATATATACTGATAACAAAAGATGAATACAAGTCACGTTTGACTTCTGCAGTTACAAAAGGTGCTCAAAGTGGTTACCCTCAGTGTAATTTTAATACAGTTTTTTCCTTTCTTATAATGCGTATGCATTTTTTTTTTGGCATCCTCTGTGTATTAGCTTGCTAGGGCAGCTATAACAAAGCACCGCAAACTAGGTGGCTTAATCAACAAAATTTTATTGTCACAGTTCTGCAGATTAGAAGTTTGAGATCAAGTTGTTAGCAGAGTTGTTTCCTTTGAAAGTTTTTAAAATTAGTTTGAGGTGTACAAAAAAACATAACAATTAGACACACCCCTCGCAAAGTGATAATCCCACCAAGCTACTAACAATCCAACACTGTACATAGCTATTCCAATAGCATTGACTATATTCCCCATGCTATACTTTACATCCCGTGAATATATATATCCAAAAAATGTATACACATTTTAAGAAAGGAAAAAAGTATATTAAAATTATGCGGATGGTAACCACTTTAAGCAGCTCTTGTAATTGCAGAATGTGGGGGTGTCCTCGTTGTGAACCAAGGCCAGCTGCCACCATTAGTGGGCCTGAGTCAACTTAGCCAAAGGCCCAGGGCCCCCTTGGCCTTTGCCACCCGCCAGTTGCCTATAAGTCCCAGCCATTGAAAGAGGCTCCTTAGGTGCAACGGCCAGGCTGGTTGACTTGGTGTTGAGAGTGCCCTTGACTATGCAGCAGAAGCTTGGCGGGGTGGAGTCCCAAGAAATCTTGAGATGTGGTGGTTGTTTTTACAAAGTTAATGCAGATTCAGTTCTTATGCCAGTCCCCAGCCTGTGACCACTTTGCATAGTGCCCTGAGAACACCACAGCCCAGCCATTGCTTGCATTGGGGCAGTGCCTGGCCTGTGACCACTTTGTGAAATGCCTTTAAAACATCACAGCCAGCCACCACTTGCTTCATGCTTGTAAACCCTTGAGAGCTGCCCAAGAGTGGCTGTGGTGCAGGCTTTGGGTCACTGTCTATCACCAAAATCTTCCCTCGCTGTCTACGGCTGTTTGCTGCTGTAAAAAGCTTCCATGTCTTGGGCAGGGCTGGCCACCCAGGTGCCTAAAGTGCCCCTGGAAAGTAGTTCTAGGTGGGTGGGACAGGGCTCCAGGGAGCTAAGGGGTGTGGTCAATGCAGTCTCAGCTCCTGCACCAGTGCCAGTCCTCGACCACCCCACAAAAATGCCCCGAGAACACCCACTAGCCATTGCCCATTTCAGGCCCTCAGGTTCCTGAGAGCTGCCCAATAGATGCTGTGGTGCAGGTCTTAGGTCACTGCCCACCAGCAGACATTTCTCAGGTCACCTGTGGGGCGGTACCAGCAGCCCAGTCAAGAGTGACCCGGGTGATGTAGCACCAGCTGTGTGTGGAGTTGGGACCCAGGGCATCTCCAAGGTGGTGTGCACTGTGTGCACATGCAGATTCCATCAGACCAGGGGTCGGCAAACTTTTGAGATGGGAGAGCTGCCAGGGGTCAGAAAACTGCGGCTCACGAGCTGCAGGCTCTGAAATAAAATTGAAAATGAAAATAAAACTATCATAGTTTCATTTATAAAATTTTTAAAGGATATTATTCACATAATGGTGATTATGTAAAAATGTATTTATGGCTCTCGAATAATTTTTAAATTGTTTTGAGGGACAGGATTGGTTCTTCCAGGGTTCAGCAAACTTTTGAGAGGGAATGTACCCAAAGAGCCACATGTGGCTTGCTAGCTGCAGTTTGCCAACCCCTGCTCCAGACCAATGTGGTCCCAGATTTGGCCCTTTGGGGGAGGGTTCAACACTGAAAAGATGGCTCCCTCCTGTAGGCCACACCTGTGTCAGGCTCCACATAGGGACAACAATGGCTCCTGTCCCTTCAGCTCCTGCCCTGAAGCCACACAACTCAGCCTTTCCCCACCCATTCCTGGGCCTCCTGAACAGCCTCCTGAGCCTCTGCCCCTCCACCAGAAAGCATGGGAGTGCTGGCAAGCGAGCGAGTCCATGTGCAGGCTCTACAAGAAGGCATCTGGGTTTCCAGCTGCCCTTTGCCCCACTGGGATGGGCAGACAGAGTCCTTACTGATTTTCACTGCCTGATGCTGTGGGAAGTCCTCTTTCCGGTACAGGATCCTGGGCTGGGGAGCCTAGCATGGGTCTGGGACCCCTCCCTTTTCTGGGGGGACCTCCACCACCAAGGTGTTCCTCCTGGTATTCAACTAACATCCATGGGCTTGGGGTCATGGGCTGCTTCACTTCTTCCTCTCTCCAACCAGTTCAATGTGGCCTTTTTATATCCTTAGTTATAGGGGTTCTGTTCAGTTAGTCTTCAGGTGATTCTTGAGGTTGATTGTTGTATAATTCATTTGTAATTTTGGTGTGATCCTGGGGTGCAGTAGGCATAGTGTTTACCTAATTTGTCATGTTGGGCCTCCATCGAGTTATTTCCTTCTGAGAGCTGTGAAAGAGAGTCTGTTTCATGTCTTTCTCCTAGTTTCTGGTAAGTTGCTGGCAATCTTTGGTGTCCCTTGACTTGTAAAGACATCACTCTGATTTTTGCCTTCATGTTCACATGGCGTTCTCCCTGTGTATGTGTGTTCACATGGCATACTTTCTACAAGGACACAAGTCATATTGGTTTAGGAGCTCACCCAACTCCAGTAAAACCCCATTGTAACTAATTATAACTACTGTGACCCTATTTCTAAATAGGGTCCCATTCTCTGAGACTAGGGAGTTAGAACTTCAATATATGAATGAGGGGGGCACAATTCTACCCGTAATAGCTTACTATCGTTGTGATTTCCAAATTCTGTCCTGTTTGATTTCTGCCAGTGACAACATGGCTCACCTTTGATTGCTTATTCTGTCAGTTCTTTGATAAGCTTCTTGGATTTGACTTGAACTTCACTTGACTATACTTGTGAGCTTCCTTCTCTCTCCTTAGGACATTTGTGTCTTAGGTCTATACCTACCATGAGTTTCATGTCTCATTATGCTTAGCCCTGTTAGTAAGCAGAATAATGTCCCCCTCCCCAAAGATATATAAATCCTAACCCCCAGAATCTATGAATATGTTCGTTTCTGTGACAGAGGAATTGAGGTTACAGGTTGAGGAATTCAGGTTGCTAATTAGCTAACATTATAATAGGGAGGTTATCTAGGTTATCCAGATAGGCCCAAGGTAATCACAGGGTCTTAAAATGTGGAACAGGGAGGTCAAAGAATATAGTCAGAGAAAGACATAATTAGGGAATCAGAGTCAAAGAGAATCTCTGTTGCTGCTTTGATGGTGGAAGAAGGGGGCTATGAGCCGAGGCATGCAGGTGGCTCTAAAATTGGAAAAGGCAAGGAAATGAATTCTTTCCTAGAATTACCAGAAAGAAACACAGCCCTCCTGACACCTTAATTTTGGCCAGACTACGACCTATGCCAGACTTCTGAACTGTAGGACTATAAAACAATAGCTTTGTATTATTTTAAACCATTAAGTTTGGGGTGATTTGTTATGGCAACAATAAAACACTAATACACCCAAGAATCAGAAACTCCTGCATATGCCCGTAGGTTTAGACATCAGTCTTTGGATGACACTGAAAGTTCTCCTGTGCCCTTACTCCTAAGTTTACCCACAATTAATCCATTCTACCACCACTTCAAATCTTGGACCGAGCATGCATTAAATGCAGCATGGTGTAATATTTTAATTTTTGCATGAGCTTTGGAGCCAGATTTGACAGCAAATTCTGGTTTTGCCACTTTCTGGCTGTATGACCTTAAGTCATGTAAACTTTCTGAGCTTCAATTTTTCCTTATCTACAAAAGGAAGATAATATGAAAAGCTCTTATTATAAGGATTAGTAATAATATCTGTAAATGCACCCAATACAATACATTGTATATATTAAGTATTCAATAAATGACAGTTATTATTAGGGCATTTTCAATTCTTAAGACCACTGTTTTATTTTTCTATTACATGTTATTTTTAATCAAGGCTTATTTGGGCATCAGACTATAAATAGGTAATGGGATCCTAAAAGGAATAATTAGTGAAGCATTGTGTCTTATAGTACTTACAAAGGAATGGGTAGATATTCAGGAATAAAGAATCATGAAACTATGAAAAATGTATTCAATGATTTTTTTAGGAGGGAGAGACCCTGAAATAGAAGATGACAACACCTGTACATTGAGTTAATTGTGCAATATGTGTTCTCCTTCAGTGGACCAAGAATAGAAAGATATTTTCTCTATAGAATAGTAATGTAAGTGACTTGCAAAGCTGTTTGGGAGATGACATACATGTATTCTTTATCCTTCTTGAGACTATATCTCATGGCCTAAATCCACTTCCTCCTGTATCACATCATCATGAACTTGAAAGTCACGAAAAGATCTATAGAAAAATGGAAGTTATAAAACACCTAAAAAGTATTCATAACAAAATGTAGTTTATTTTTTTAAAGGCTAGTTAAAGAATCTCTTCTGTTTTAAAAAATAAACAAGGGATGGGCCGGCCGAGTGGCGCGGTGGTTAAGCGCTGGCTTGAGAAGCCAGCGACCCTGGTTCAGTTCCACATATGAGGGCCAGTGACACTGCCCTCAAAAAAAAAAAAAAAAGATGCAATAAAAAATAAACAAGGGAAAAAAGAATACAAAGAATGCTAAAGTGACATTTAAATTTTGTGGTAAAACTTGATAAGGTGAAGTAGTAATTTCCTTTAAGAGTTAAAAAAAAATCTTCAAGAAATAGCAATAGTTGTTGATGATCATAATGTACTCAGAAAAACGGGGGCAAAACACCTACAGTAGTACTTTCTGAGTTTAACTACAGAACTACAAACTCTAGAATATTTTAAAACCATGACATTTAGCAATTAATGCATCTGAATAAAATAGTGCAATTTTTTTAGATATTTGTTGGCTAAATGATGGATAAAATCAACTTAAAATATACTTTGAGACTCCAAATGTATTCCTAATTTTAAGATCCAAAGAACATAAGGAATAGAGTTTTATTAAGAAACAGAAATAATTGCCATTAGTCCATTCCTGCTGCTGCAAATTTCTTAAAATCCAAATTCAAAAAAGAGAAATATGAAGCCAGCACAATGATCGCATTTTACTGAACTAGAAAGCAAGTGGTATCACCCTGGAGGGACAGATGGGATCCAATGGATAATTCCATTTGCAGAGAACAATCGTGATGACAGGGATGAGGTCACAACAGCACTTGTAAAGCAGAGACTGTCCAGAGATCGGGGAATCTCCAGAATGGAAGTGGAGGACCTAGAAGAAATACAGACTGATCTCCTTCCTGGGAAGGAGACAGATGCCAGGTTTAGACAGGTTGAAGGTCGGAATGTGGCACAGGAACACATGTAATGCACAAGGAAGTAAGTGTAATTGATGTAGAGTTAAAAAGGAGCTGGGTATGTTTAAGGGAGAGAGCAATGAAGAAATAGAGCCAGGAACAGCATGGCATCACTCAGAATCACTGATCAGGAGTAGAGTAGGGGATACTCTGTGGGACTTCAGAATCCAGCAGGCAGTTACCTCTAAAGATCAGCTTGTGGGCATGGTCTAATTTTCTACAATGTCAGCCAGGAGCTTCTCCCTGCTATTCTCAGTTTTTACAGTGGTCAGGCCTGGCCAGGTGGACAACAGTGTGAGTCTTGGCAAGCAGCATCCTTGTGATTTGATATTGCAAAAACAGAATGTATTCAGTAGTAGGTCCCAGAACACAGTCTGGGATTCTGCCAAACAAATATGTCCTGAAATATGCTGAAAAGGCCTTTGCACAGCAAGGATATTGGCACCTCTTGCTTCTTGTCTGACTAAGATGTTCCTGACTTCTTCAGACAGTGACAAAAGTAAACATTCACCCAAACCAGGATAGGACCTGGTTCGTGACAAAGCAGAAAATTGTTTCCATTTAGGCAACCCTGTAATTTTTAGAAGTCTATGAAGTGGGAAAAATAAGATATTAGATTCAAAGAGTCAATTGGGGACTTTCTAAGTCATCTCAGTTATTAATTTATGTAATAATTTCAGGCCAGTGGCCTTAGATGAGAAGTGAAGTCCATAACTACATATATAATTATAAATGGAATATATTGGTATGATATCTTACTCTCTAAGTTGGAAACACCCTAACCCCAGGCTGAAGATTGACAAATGGTTTGTTATATGAACAAGGAATGTTTGATCTAGTTTCACTAGATGAATAAGTAAGTATCCTAGCTAAAACCCGGAAAAGTATCTGAAACATTGCAGGTTGATGTTACATACAACCTATATCTAAACAGAAATCATACTATTTCCATTCTGTCTCCTAAATATCTCCCAAATAAGTACACATTTTTTCCCAGTCCTTTTAGTGATATTATCCTAAATTCAGGCCCCATCACCTGGATTATTAAAACAGCTTCCTAACTGGACTTCAGTCTTGCTTTCCTTCATTTCTTCAAATTTCTTTTTCAAACTATAGGAATTACAGCTTTTCTACATATCTAACTTGATGATTTCACTTTCCTCATTAAAATTTTTAATGGAGTCCCACTTCTTTTGGATAAAAACCATATTCCTTAAAATGGTCTACAAAGATGTTCATGACCTACCTATCATTCACTTCACCAAATTGAATTCCATATTCTAGCCCTACTGGACAACTTTCAGCTCCCACATACCATACTTTCTTTTATTTATTTATTTATTTATTTATTTATTTATTTATTTATTTATTTATTTATTTTATTAGTTTCAGGTGTACAACACAATGCAATAGTCATACTCCTCACCCCCCAAAGTGAAAACCCCCCTCCCCCAGTTCGCCACCCCCCCACATCATACACATCCATCACAACTCCCCTGACTCCCCTCCACAGTATACTCCACATCCCGTGACCATCCGCATATTCAGTTGCAGTTGGCATACAATACCATACAACACCAGCTTCAGGTGTACAGTGCAGTGATCAAGCCTCTACTCCATCCATGAAGTGGTCTCCCCAACAAGACATGTGACCATCTGACACGCCACAAAATTCTTACATTATTATATTCCCCGAACTGTGTTTCACATCCCTGTGGCAACACTGCAGTTGTCCATCTATGCTGTCTAATCCCTTCCCCCTCCCCCCATCTCCACCCCGCTCCCAACTAGCAACCCTCAGTTTTTCCTCTACATCTACGAGTCTGTTTACTTTGATCATACCATACTTTCTCACCTCTAGGTCTTCCATGTTGTGTTTTCTCTGCCTGTAAATTCCTCACTACCTCTCTCCTACTTCTCTCTCCCTTCAGCTTTCATGGCTAGCTGGTACTAACCCTTCTGGTTTGGGTAGGCACTATTTGTGGTCACCAATATCCACCTTTCCTTCTTCATCCTGGGCACATGGCTAGGCTACATTTCCTAGGCTCCCCTGAGGTTAGGTGTGACCATGGAATTAAATAAAATGTGGTGGAAGTGATGTGCCACATCAGGCCTGCCCCATAAAACTCTGCCACCAGCAAACCTTGCTCTATTTCTCCATCCACCATCTGACTGGAAAGGATTCAGAAGACTCTGAGGAGGAAAGAGGCCTAAGATGAAGATGCTTGAGACCTTCATTTAACTGTAACACAAATAAGAAGTAAATCATTAGTGCATTAAGCTGCTGAAAAAATGGGTTTGTTTGGTTTAGCAGCTGGCATTACTTTCCTTATGCAACACAAAATCATAGCTTAATTTTAAAGTTCCATGGGAAACCTTCTTTGACTGACAATCTGTGTCCTCTCCACTCTACTGTAAGCTCAGGAAGGGAAGGGACCTTTATTTTATCCACTATTGTATCATCAGTTCTTATTTATAGTGTCTGCACATAACGTATGAACAACCACAAAAATCTGTTGAATGTTAAATTAATGGGCTTCATATTGTAACTCAGAAGATTCAAATTTGAGTTTTCAGAAGTTAAACATATAAGATTAAATTTGGGAAAGTACATTCCATTCCTTTATAGACCAGAGAGGAAACCATGAAAAACTGGAAAATTCTTACATCCACACAAGCAAACAACTTGAAAGGCCAAATCCTCATGTCGGGGACAAGAACATTAATACAAGGTGCCTCACTTTGGCACTCTAGCTGCTTTGCTTTTTGATTTTAATTGGAAGAGAAAACTATGATAAGGATATATTTCTCTTGGACTATAAAGAAGATTTGAAAAGCTGAAATAGACTCTGGTTTTTCTTATCAGTTTTTAGAGAGCGCCAAGCATTTCAAACCTATTCAAAGTGGCAGTTGACATGTCCGATAATGGTTGGAGCACTTTGTTACAGGACCACAAAATAATATTCATCTACTTATGGGGAAAATGTTGTCATGAGAAAGAAAATTGTCTTCTCTGTAATATTAATATAAAGCAATTTGACTTCTTGGATAAACTGGGTCTCTATCTTTGGACAATATTTTTTTTGTGTGTGAAGTGATCATCAGGCTCTCCCTTAATTAGGGTGTGCTGGGCTTAACAGTGGCCTATAGAAATGATCCTGGAAATTGCAATATGAATGAATTTTCTGAGAGGGAGAGAGAAAGAGAAACAAAACAAAGAGAGAGAGAGAGAGAGAGAGAGAGAGAGAGAGAGAGAGAGAGAGAGAGAGAGAGAGAGAGAGAAATCTCATATACTAGAGTAATCTGTGTGTGAATGGAAAGCCTAAGGGTTTGTATTTCATGGATCTCCCTCAACTTAATAGAAGTCATACAATTGCTTTTTACTGAAATTATTCATGTCATGGATATGATATATGAGTGGGTAAGGAGAAAGCAGTATTCATAATTTATTAGTTCTATATTTCTTGTACTCCTAAGAAATGATTAAATTTCCACCTCATCTGTTTGCTAAAGTAATACAAAAAACATGGTTTCAGATTAGATATTTAAGGGAAGCACCATTAGTTGTCTGCTCTAAATCCACTCCTGTTTTTTCCTTGCTATCAGAAGCCTGACTTTCTTTATGCCCAGCCGTAGATGGTGAAGCAAGACTTGTAAGCCAGTTATGACATCTTTCCTTTCTTAGTCTGTCATATAGCTCAAGGTGCCCGTGTCATTCAGTTCTAGCCAATGAGGCCTAAGATGAAATCTGCTTATGGAATTTCTGGGGAATTTTTTTCCTGATAAAAAGGGATATATGCTGCTGACACTGTTATCCCCTCATTCCTGCCCACTTCCCACCCTATTTTGCCTACTTTGAATGCAGGTGTGCAGTCTAGGGCTTCAGAAGCCATTTGTTATTATGAGTAAATAAGCATGAAGATAAAATCCAACACAGTTTGGGTGATGCAGCAGAAAAATGAAAGAGCCTAGATCTTTGGCATTGTTGAGCAGATGAACTAGTACCAACAGATAAACATTTATTTCTTGGCTATCTGTAATATCAGAAAAATAAGCTCCTATTTCTTTAAGACTTCATTATCCAGATTTTCAAAAACTTGACCAATACATACAAAAATAAGAGTAGAAAACATATTGACAAATATTTAGAACTGACATCAGATTCTCCAATACATACCTTCCTCTCATTGGTTGGCTAAAACAGAGTCTGGGAAACAAGACATATGCATTTGGGTGTTCAGTTTAAGGGTAGAATTGTGAAGATGGGAAAAAAAATGAGTGAAATCATTTAGTTAAGAAATGCTGTTGCCACTCAAGAAAAAGCTTGTGAGACTTTTTTAAAAAAAGTAGATTGAGGAGATCCACCAAAAAACCCCCCAAAAAACCACCTGTTAGAACTAATAAACAAATTAAGTTAAAATTATAGGATATATTGGGTTGTCAGAAAAGTCATGATGTATTTTTTCTATGTTTTTCATTGCAAAAATGTGTCATGACTTTTCTGACAACCCAATACAATCAACATACAAAAATAAGTTGCATTTTGTTTATCTGTAAACATATATGTATCCCTATATTCATTGCAGTATATTATTCACGATGGCTAAGACATGGAAACAACAAAAGTGTCCTTCAATAGATGATTGGCTAAAGAAGATGTGATATATATATTATACACACACACACACACACACACACACACACACAATGGAATACTACGCAGCCATAAGAAAAAGTGAAATGCTGCCATTTGCCACCATGTGGATGGATCTTAAGATTATCAAGCTAACTGAAGTAAGTCAGACAGAAAAAGTCGAGAACCATATGATTTCATACATATGTGGGATATAAACCTGAAAGCAACAAACAAACAAGACAAAACAAATAAACAAAAACTTATAGACACAACAGTATGGTGGTTACCACAGAGAAAAGGGGGTTGGGAGGAGGTAGAAAAAGGTAAAGAGGGTCAAATATATGGTAATGGAAGAAGATTTGGCTTTGAGTGGTAAACACACAATGTGGTATACAGATGATATATTATAGAATTGTACACATGAAACCTATATAATTTTATTGCCAATGTCACTCTAATAAATTTAATAAAATTAAAAAATAAACAAAGAATACAGGTAATATATTTGATAAGACTAGCAGTCAGGCAGATAATGCTAGAATACTGTTATTCTCACATATGAGTTTTGTTTTTTTTTTAATTTACCCATGATTAAGAGCAGGATTGGTCATTAAGTCTGGGGCATGGCTAAACCCATGGTCCTAGCCAGGTAGGTGGATTCAAACTGTGAGATTAAGGAAAGTAAGTCATTGGCAGATAATCATCCAGAAAGAGTTTTGATAAAGTCATGGCTATACATCCCTATAAACCATAGGAATTAGAGATATTTGATTTTTTTGAGGGTTAGAATTTGAAAACCCCTCATCAAATACCTCTCGCTATTAGAAGCTGGGCAAGCTAAACCATTGAGCTGACCCACAGCATAGTAAGAAAGAGTAAATGTTTGGAATCAGAAACCCTGGGTTTGAGGTCAATACTCTGACACTTAATAGCTCATTGACTTTGAGAAAATCACTCTGATACTTAGTACTCTCCATGAATATAATGCTACTTTTCCTCTGTTCCTTCCAGGGTTTTTGTTAGGCTGAGATAAGATAATGAATGTAAAATCTTTTTTGTATACTGTTAAATGTTACAGTGAATGTTAATTGCTATGATGGGGAAGATGATGGCAATTTATATGCCCAGTGTGGTGCCTGGTTATTACTCATGAATTACAATTTCTCTTAATTACTTTCTTGTAGAAATCACAGCGGACTCCTGAGCCTTGTCATTCTATAAAGATCTTTGGCTGCGTTCAGAGAGAAAACAGCAACCTAGGGTCCAAATGCTAGAGTCATAGTTGTGCTATCAGCTAGCACCTTTTGGGTAACCCCTCCACGTTCCTGCCAACCCGAGGTGTATTTTTTAGCTTACAGACTCCTCGCATGTGTCAGAGGCTGAGAGATTTTTAGCGAGGCGGGAAAACTCTAAGAGCCTTTTGCCCTTGAAAAGAAAATGTAATTATTTGGCAGAAAATACATTTACAGGTCTGACAAAGGCCTAACATTTATTCTTTTAAAATGTGTTTACTATAAAACAGTTCATATATATAAAAATTTACAACAATTCATAGTGAATATTCACATACCCATCACCCATCTTAAATCAAACACCAACACTACAATTAAAGCCCTTTGGTACCCTTCCCAGATTGCAGCTCAGTTAACCAGTATCTTGAATTTTGTCATTTATCATACAAGACTTTTCTCTGTATTTTTGCTACTAACGAACATCAATTTTTTATAAGAAAAAATCTTCCTAGATGTATTACAGTTCTATATCCCAACATTCCTTTTTTATCTCTGTTTTAAAGGTTATAGCACTTCGTTTTAAAATTGTTAGTTTCTCACTATCATACATGTTTTTGACATCTCAAGAACTGTTTGGTGGAATATATATTTTATATATATATATATATTTATATATATATAAAGCAATATATATATATATAATATATATAATAAAGCACCCATATTCATTATCTTTATACATTGCAGAACATCTCCCCCACTCCTCTCCTCTTCCTGAACCTCTTCCCCCTTTTTGATTTGCATTGGCATGTGAACTTCTTGTTCCCACCAAATGAGTCAGTCAAGATAGAACGGATGTCAATGTTTCCTGAAAAGAAGATGCCATTCTGTCTTGTAAAGTCAAAAAAAGCATCAGTTTGAGCCAACACTGAAAAAAATTGGGAAAGCTCACATAAAAGTCTGGATTTCTGGCTTCTTCAGAAAAAGTGAAGAGACTGATAGCACAGTGCTCATGGTCCTAAGTGGCAATGATCCACCTGAACCAAGTAGCAGCCGCCTCTTTTAGATGGGGCACTCCCCATTTTACCATATTCTTGTCTCTCCTTTTTTCTCCTTGAGACTAGGCCAATGTCAATTGCCATTTATTATCATACTTGGATTGCTGATGTTTCTTATGGTAGGGAAGAAAGGTTTTTCTTTACCTATATCAGACCTATCAAAAGTGGTGAAACAGGGCCTGCCGAGTGGCGCATTGGTGAAGAGCTCGCTTGGGACGCCAGCGCCCCCAGTTCAGATCCCACATATGAGGGCCTGTGACACTGCCCTCTACAGCTAAGATGGTGAACAACAGCTCCACCTGGCTGTGCAAGTCCCGGAAATGGTGTAGGCTGCAGCCCCTGCTGCAGTGGGCTGCCAGGCTGCCATAGGCTACAGTGAGTGGCCGGCAGCTGGAGTGAGTTGCCAATAGCAGCGGTGAGCGGCCATCCAGAGGCTGGCAACGGATCTGCCCCATCCGGGAAAAGCGCAATGATAATACCAACATAGGTCAGTGTAGCAACGTCCTCCGCAACTAGACTGAAGAACAAAAGGACAGCAACTTGTCTGTTCCCCTTCCCCGATTCCCCAAAGCTGTTGCCCTCCTCCAATTCCTCAATAAAAATCTTAAAAAAAAAAAAAAAGTGCTGAAACAAAAAAGTCCATCAAAAGGACCACATCCACTCTGAATCTACCCTCAAATAAACCCAGGAACCTAGAAAAAACAGTGTGCTCACTTCACAATCACAACTTTAAGAGAAGTTCCCCCCCTTTTTTTTTTTTTAAATGAATCAGATTGGTGCCTTTACCGTCTTCTATAAAAATGTACTCTGGTCAACCCTCTCCACCAACACACACAACCACCAGCACCTTTTCCTTGTCTGGATTCATATGTAGTTGTAACATAGACTTTTGGCAATGAGTGAGGAAAATGAGACAAAAGAAATATAGGAAAAGGATAAATATCAAAACACTCCCAATGTAAGCTAGAGCTTTAAATTTAGGAGTGAGGCACAGGACTTGGTACATAGTAGGTAGCATTATTTCAAAACAATTTCACAGAGGACATCCACTTTAGATATGATATATAGAGTGTTTCTCGTGAGACTGTCTGCTTTTACAACATCTCATCAGGAACTCAATCTAAAACAAATGATGAAGGATAAGCTCTCTAACCTTGGAAATTATATTGAAATATTAGGTTGTAATGACCAAAGCACTTTGTGGACTGATGGGGAATATTAAAAAGGAAGAGAACGAAAGTTAAAAATTGTGAATCCAGCTAGCAGCATCCAAGGAAAACAGACACTATGTGTCTGGCAGATTGACATAAGAATTCCAGCCACTAACGAGATTCCAGCCACTTGTCTCTGGACAAGGCAGGTATAAATATTTTGACTTTGACACAAATTATTCAAATACCTTCTCTCTGGCTTCATGCTTAAGAAAAATTTTCTAATTATTACTTTGGGAAGAGTGTGTCTTTGGTAATACACATGAGGACAAATACTTCCTGATGTAAGAACATTTGATTTACAAACAACTGATACTTTTGGAATATATTCTCAATGTTATTCACAACCCTGTTCCATACACCTGTCTTCCCATATGTGATACCCCTACTTTTTGTACTTCTATGGCACGTCACACGAGAAGTGAGGTACAGAGGTGGGGAATTAAATGTTACGGGTGTCTAGATGTATCAACCTAGCCTCAGGTGACTGCTCTATAGCAGTATTCCTCTTCCCACCTCTTATTCTCTAGGCCTTTCTACCACCTCTGTCATTGGATGGAGAGTGTCAACAGAAAGCTTCTGCCACAGGATAAATGTATTCTTAGTATCTTTATGTAGAATTCAGGATGTCTTTTCCAATATAAATAATATTATAAACTATGACTAAATGTAGCTAAAATAGTCTGAAAGCATCATACTTGAGCATGTTTTTGGGTGGATCAAACTTTTTTAATTAGCGTAGGACTCCAAGTACAATTGCAAAACATTCCACACTTAAAAAAAAAAATCTATGTACAAATGAGATTTTGGAAACAACCTGTTTCTGAATTTGGGAAAAATCTTTGCTCTATCACTAGTATAAATTATTGCTCATCATTAATTTATTATCACTCTGGCTTCAATAGTTTTGATTTAAAAACAATAAAAAAGGAATGTAATAAGGAGGCCTGACCTCCTTTGGGAGTGAGGGAGGACTAAGAAAGGCTAATTTGGGGCCTGAAAATGTATAGGAGTTAACCACTTAAACAAATGAATAATATTCCTGTTAAAAGGGCCAGTATCTGCAAAGAACCTGAGTTGAGGAGGAGGTTGGAGTATTGAAAGAACTGAAAGGAGGTCAGTGTTGCTACAGCGCATTAGCACGAGTTAAGGCTGGAGTGGTAGGCAAGGGCCAGATCAGGCAGGATGTTATATTGCAGGCCAAGTCACAGATTTTAGGCTCCTCTGTGATCACCCACCCCAGACTTGTGCTATCAGTAGGAAGCCACTGGAGTATTTTAATCAAGAGACTGACATGATTAGATTTAGGTTTAGATTTAGTTTCTAACTATAATGACCCCATGATGATGTATTATAGCTGTCCCCCACAATTAGACTGTAGCAAGTAGCTGCCTCAATTCACTATACTGCAGACAGCATCATTCCTTATAATGCATTTCTATACCATATTCAGTAGGATTGTAGATAATGCATTTCTTTTTTTTTTGAGAGCAGTGTCACAGTCCCTCATATGTGTGATCCAAACCCTGGCCGCTGGCGTCCCAAACCAGCTCTTAACCACTATGCCACTTGGCCGGCCCTATAATGCATTTCTAAGTCCATGCTTGGTATGAGCCCTTAAAATATAGGCTCATTGTATCCCACATTGCCTCCTAGAAAAATTGACTTTAACTTCCCCACTTAAGGGATGAATACAGTGACTAATGTTTTCATTATTTCAACTTCAATCTTTTAAAATCTGAATAATTTATCAAGTTTTCTATTAGCTTGTAAGCTCATTTCTAGAAGTTTGACAGAGTTCAGAATCTATGTCAACTCTTTTAGGCCACTAGGAGTTCATTTAGGGAACCGAAGTGGCAATTTATTAGCAAGCTGGCATGGAAACTCATTTCCTTATCTTTATATTTGTTTCTACATTTGGGCCATTCTGCAAAGGCAGTTATTTAAGGCCTGAGAGAGTAAATGCAACATCCAGATTGCTTAATTTATGGCCAGTGAGATATTCTACTGGAAGAATTTGGTTCTTTATAAAATGCTTTATGTTATAAGCATATCTAGAGACTCTTTGGCATCAATCTCTTCTTAAAAATTAAATAAATAAAAGTAACTAAATATAATTCAAACTCACCCCAGACTTGTGCTATTGCCTTTTTCTTGAAGGTGCAGAATTCTGCCTGCCTATCCAGAGAGCTCAGCCTGCAGAAGCAGTGTGTGTGGGGGCGGGGTGGACAGAACGAGATTTTGGCCCTCCATTGCAAACTTCTGCCATTTCAAATGATGCACACATGCTTGGTCCATCTGTCTTCAAGGACTCAGCAGTGCAGTCAGTAAAACTTTCTATTCAGTGTTCAAAGCTGTATTGCCAAATATTAATAACTCATTTTATTTATAACTGATTCTCCAAAGTAGGAAAAACAGGTGGTACTCATGAAGAACTCAATAGTAGCCAAATTTCAAAGGTCAAATTGTGTGAGTGTGGAATGAGAGAAAGCATTTTGTGTTCACACTCTTACTGTAAAATTGTATGCCTGTGGCTCCTTTTCCCAATCATAATACTAGTACTTAAGGCTGCCAGGACCTCTTTCAAGAACTGTCCTCAACCCCCAAATCATTGTTCTCTAGGAAGTTCCCCATGATGCAGACTTTTAAAGATGTCCTCATGGTCCTTCATTTCCTTCCCACATGGTCTTGCTCTGATAAATTATTGTTATCTAATCTCACAACTTGATCCATGAATTGCTTTAGTGATAATTGTTTGGGGTTAATCCCCTCCTGGAGATGATGACTACACAAAATAATATCTATAATAGTGAAAGACTTCAGCTATGTGGCATCTCAGTAGAAAAGATAATTGTGGGCAGACGGGATCTTTCTTTTGTCAGTCTCCCATTCTATAGTCATGAGAACAACAATAAACTTCTGAGGAATCAAAAATAGAAGAGATGCCAGGAGACAGCTTTAAAAAGTGCAAATTTTCAAAAGAGAAAAAAGGTTGCATTTTGGCTTTCCATTGCCCCTCTTTCCTTCTTTTCATAACAACACTGATTTTTCATTTGGGAAATTGTCTCTTTCCCTAGTGGAATTGGATAATAGGGTGCTTGATGTCCTGTATCCATGGGGTGGGCATGTGACTCAATATAACCAATCAATTCTCACTCCCTGGATGAGCATCAGAAAGACTGAATTTGTTTGAATTTCCTTCAGTCCCATTAGAGGCACCTTGAAGAGGCCATTCACTTATTCTTCCTACTGAAGAAGTGCTCTGGTTTTTTATCTTTCTAAAGCTGATTATTTAATGCTCTCTTTTTAGCTTTCCAATGAGTACTTTTTTTATTGATTAAATTAGCTAGAGTCAATTTCTGTTGTTTACAAAGAAAGCTAATTGACACAAATGTTAACTAAATTAGCAAATATGGTATCCATCCTGTAAGATTTGGGAATATGGGTAGTCATTAGTATTATCCACCAAATCTTTCCAATTCCCCTAACCACTTATGTAGTAGGACTTCTCTTTCTAGTCCCCTTTGAGGTATGGCCATGATGGCCATGTGATATATTTTAGCCAATGAAATTGATTGGAAACAATATGTAGCATTTATAGGTGGAAACCTCAAAAACAAACAAACAAACAAAAATAGTGCAATTTGCCACTCAGTGTTCTGGTGATCAGGGAAACTCATGTCTAGATGAAGTCTATTAGCCTTGGTACCTGAGTAACTATGATGAGGAGAGCTTCTGTGGGATCTGCATGGGACTTGAAATATGAGGTAGATATAAACTTTTATAAAGCTTTTGAGATAGACAGTGGGGGAGGACATTAACTAATACAAGTGTGACTTTAGAAGATGGATAGAAAAATGGATATTTCTGGTTGCTGGCATAGAGCCATAAAGGACAAGACATGCTGGATATTTTACTTTCTTGCTTTATTTTACTTTCTTTTTTTTGGTCTTTTTAGAGGGCAATGTCACTGGCCCTCACATGTGGGACCCGAACTGGGGCCGCTGGCTTCCCAAACCAGCGTTTAACCACCGCGCTACTCGGCCGGCCCTTCTTGCTTTATTTTAAATAATTTTTTATTTTTCAAGTACAGTTGATATACAAGATTATATTAGTTCCAGGTATACAACATAGTAATTAGACATTTATAAAGCTTGTGAAGTGATCACCATGATAAATCTAGTATCCGACACCATATATACCATTACAATATAATTGACTATATTCCTTTTGCTATACCTTACATCTCCATGACTATTTTGCAAGTATCAATTTGTACTTCTTAATCCCTTCCTCCTTTTCACTCATTCCCCCCAATGCTCCTCCCATCTGGCAACTGTCAAAATGTTCTCTGTGTCTATGAGTTTGTTTCTGTTTTGTTTTTTCATTTGTTTTGTTTTTTACATTTCACACATAAGTGAAATCAAATGGTGTTTGTCTTTCTCTGTCTGACTTATTTCACTTAGCAAAATATCTAGGTCTATCCATGTTGTTGCAGATGGCAAGAACTCATTTTTTTTTTTATGGCTGAGTAATATTCTATTGTATATATGTACCACCTGTTCTTCATCCATTCATCCATTCAGGGACACCCAGGTTGCCTTCACATCTTGGCCATTGTAAATAATGCTGCAAGGAAGATATGGATGCATATGTCCCTTCAAAGTAGTGTTTTGGGTTTCTTCAGAAAAATACCCAGAAGTAGGATTACTGGGTCCTCCTTTGTCTCTTGTTATAGTCCTTTTTTTTTTTTTTTTCAATTGGCGAATTGGGGAAGGGGAACAGCTAAGTTGTTGTCCTTTTATCTTAGTTGTGGAGGGCCCAGCTATCTCAGCTCCAAGTCCAGTCACCATCCAGCTGCCCATCAGCAGCTCAGGGCAGCTCAGCTCAAGATGCCATGTTCAATCTTAGTTGCAGGTGGGCACAGCCCACCATCCTGGGAGTTGAACTGGCAACCTTGTTGTTAGGAGCATGTACTCTCTCCAGCTGAGCCATCCTGCAACCTGTTGGTAGCTCAGCTTGGACGCAGCTCACTGGCCCATGTGGGAATTGAATGGTGACCCTGTTGTTCAGAGCTCGTGCTCTTAACCAACTGAGCCACTCAGCCGGCCCTATAGTCTTTGTTTTAAAGTCTATTTTATCTAATATAAATATTGCTACCCCAGCTTTCATGTTGGTTTCCATTTTCATGAAATGCCTTTTTCTATCCCTTTACTTTCAGTCTGTGTGTTTCTTTCGATCTGAAGTGAGTCTCTTATAGACAGCATATGTAGGGGCCTTGTTTTCTTTAGCTATTCAGCCATCATATGACTTCTGATTGGAGCATTTAATTCATTGACATTTAAAGTAATTGTTGATAGATATGTAGTTACTGCCATTTCATTATTCATATTTTTTATCTTGTTTTCTTCTTCATCTTAAAGAAGTCTCTTTAACATTCATTGTAACAGAATAGATAGAATCTACCTAAATTATTTTTATTTTAATGATAATTAACTATAAATAAAACTATATACAAGATAATCCGATATTAATGCTATAAAATAAAACTATAAAACCAATATTATTTAAATTCGTCTCATTAATTTCACGTGACAGTTGATATTGTTCAGATGAACTAACATCCCTGTTTAGCGATTTGACTGTGGTACTAATTTCCATGGGTTTGCTCTTCCAGTTCTACCACATGCCATGGGATGATTCAGGTCACCCACGTCTTTTCTTTATTTGAAACACTGCAAAATCATCACTTACAGAGGACATGATGATGTCATTTGGCCTGCTTTTTGTGTGCATGCATCACTTAAGTATTAAGGCATCCTCTGTTTTTAAAAAAATATCAATTAAAGTAGTGCTTCTTGGTACCAATGTAAGGATAAGTGCAGTCTTAGGAACAGAGGAAGTATAGCAGTTCTCAATTATAAAGAGGTCATCCAAATTATATTGAATATGATTGTATTGCTTTAAAAATATTTTTATTAAAATGAAAGGACAACATTAGAATAATTCTCATATGGAACTTGAGGACCTTTGAGGCTACATCTGTGGACTACTAGGGGCAGCATATGTTAGTTTGAAAAACATCACACTTGATAGAAAATATCAAAATTTCAATAAGGTAAGACATATCTCACGGCATGACATATCTTTATAGACAAGATAATAACCTTATTAATACATGGCATAATTAGTTGGATGTTTATTAATGGATCAGTATCATACTGGAAGGAGGTTTCCAGTGACATGGTTCAGAACTCTATCCTTAGACTTGTTTTTTTTTTTTTTTTAAAGATTTTATTGGGGAATTGGCGGAGGGGAACAGCGTTGGGGAATCGGGGAAGGGGAACAGACAAGTTGCTGTCTTTTTGTTCTTCAGTTTAGTTGCGGAGGATGTTGCTTCACTGTTGGTATCGTCATTGCGCTCTTCCCGGATGAGGCAGATCGGTCGCTGGCCTCTGGATGTCGCTCACCGCAGCTATTGGCAGCTCATGCTGGCTGCCAGCCGCTCACGCTGGCTGCGGGCCACTCACTGTAGCCTATGGCAGCCCACTGCAGCAGGGGCTGCAGCCCACACCATCACCGGGGCTCACACAGCCCAGCTCCAGGTGGAGCTGTTGTTAGCTGTAGAGGGCAGTGTCACTGGCCCTCATGTGGGATCCGAACCGGGGCTGCTGGCATCCCAAAACCAGCGCTTAACCAATGCGCCACTCGGCCGGCCCCTAGACTTGTTTTGTATAATTTCATCCAAGTCACAAATAAAAATGCAGCATATGTGTTAAACAAATATATCAATGATAAGCTGAAGGTGAAACCAAGTATGTTTCATAAAGAAGAAATATCCAAAACAATGTCTAAACCATTTCTCTTCCAGGATTTGATTCTTATGTCATCAGATGTCTATTCCACCCACTACTCCGCCTATCTGCAGTCATGTACTGACCCTCAGAAATCACTCCTCCTCATTTCTGTCACCCTCTCCAATAATGCAGCTGTCTTGATTCTCGATGATTTCTTCATACACATAGATGATCCTTCCAATTGTCTGATTTTTCAGTTTCTTGACATCCTCTCTTCCAATGACCTAGTCTTTCACATTACCTCAGCCACTCTATAGGTCATACATTAAACCTTGCATGATTTCAATGTCAAGCTTTCCACATTGACTACTACCTCCTCTAACCTTTCTAGTTCATTTCTTCCAGTATCTCAATTCCAACAATCCTTTGAACACACCAGGACCAATAAAATTTCTATCCTCCTTCCTTTCCACTATCTCATTGTTCATGTCTTCACTTCCTTTGTTATTCAGCTTGAATTTTGTAGTCAATCATTCCACTAACTTCCTTGCCAATACTCTCAGTCTATTTCCACTTTCTTATATTGTTCTCACTTGTCTTCAATATTGATTAAATCAATTTTCTGTCTCTTGTATGCCTGTATTTGTTTAGTTGACATGACTAGAGAAAAACATGCAACCATGCTGACTGATCTCACTTTATGTTCATGATCATTAACCTTAAGTGGGGCCTTAATGCTGCCTAGCAATTACACTCCCACTCAGTTAGACTTCATTATTTCATTCCTTCTTCTTGCTCCTTAAACCTCCTTCATCCTTACTTTTAGCCTCTGATCTTTCTTCCACTTTTCCTGAGAAAATATAGCAACATGTAAAGAACTTACAAAAGCAACACCACCTTTTCTATTCACCCTAATGCATCTGTGACCATAGACTCTGTTTTCTCCCCTGTTATGGATAAACTCTATGGACTCCTAGATAAGGCCAGGCCCTCAACTTGTGTTCTAAATCTTTCCTTTCTCCCCATCTCAAGGATATCTTCCAACTATTCTCCCCACTTCTCATGTATCATTGATGTCCTCCTCTCTAATGGATTTTCCTAATAGTAAACAAACATACTGTTTTTATTTTATCACCAAAAACCAAATCACCTTCTCTTGAGTCACATCCCATCGAGCTAGTTTCCATTTCTCTTCTTCCCATTACAGCAAACTCAAAGAAAAAGGTATTTCATACACTTTACCTCCAACTCCTCCATTCCAATTCTTTCTTGAATCTACTCTAAATAAGCTTTTGCTCTTGCCACTACACCACAACCACTTCTGTCAATATCATCCATGACCCCAAGTCTTTATCTTGTAAGTCTTTCAGCTGTAGTTGACACAGTTGAGCATTCCCTCCCCTCCCTGGACATGAAAAACATACTTTATTAGTTTTTTAACTACTTCATTGACTGCTCCTTTTCATTCTTGTTTCCTGGTTATTACTCTCTTCTTTATGTTGAATGTTCTAGGGCTCAGTCTTTGTACCTCTTCTCTTTTTTATCTATACTCATTCCCTTGGTGGGTTCATCCAAAATCATGCTTTTAAGTCCCATCTAAATACTGGTGATTCCCAAATTTATGCCTTTCTAATATTTATAGCTCAGACCTCTCCCCTGAATACTGAACTTAAATATCCAACTACCAACTAACAGACATCAAAATATTAACAGGTCCAAAACTAAATTTTGATCTGCTCCTCCTCCAAAACTTTCTCCTTCCTAAGTTTTCCCCTGACAATTTAATACAGCTCCATTGTTTTAATTGCTCAGGACTGACACTATAAACTTCTGGTAATAGTGTACCATCATGCACTAATAGATTATTACTTATTTAACAGTTCTTCATATTAGTATTTTTCTTTCCATTATTGGTCAACTAGTTATCTCAGTCTTTCAAGTAAGAGGACTTCTATTTTAAGGTATCTAGGAACAAGAAGGTAATCTCTACATTTCTGGGAACCATAATTTAAGAGGGCTAGATATATCTAGAGAGCAATAGGAGGAAAGTGACCATGATGTTGAAGAAAAGTAAAGGCATGTTTTATGAGGGACAGTTGAAGGAATTGAGGATATATTAAATTAGAGAAGAAAGAAACTGAAGAAGTGATAACTGTTATTATATATTTCTAGAGTCTTCCATGTGGAAGGGCAATTACCACAGTATCCATCTTGGTTCAGCTACGCCATTAGAGATACGACAATGTTTTCTTCTGAGAATGGACGGACTTAATGAGCCACTAGAAGAACATGATACTGCAAGACTTAGGCCATTTAGTTTTCAGAATATCTACAGATATAGATATAGATAAAAAAGGAAGGAAACAATATCTTCAGATGTTTTTCAGTCTTAATATCTTTCTATATATCCTGAAGATTTTTACATGATTGTTACTTTGCAGTATCTCTACTACAATATAAAGGAAGCCCATCATTCAGTGTCCTAAAAGAAAATTTTTACTTGTATGTTATCATATCTCACATGAGAAAGAGATGGGCTGGCATCTCATGAGGAGAGAAGCAGTGACAGAATCATGTCGACAGAGCCAGGCTCCACATAAAACTTTTTTCTGTCCAATTCTGTTTTGCTCAGGTGTGTAAAGTTTAAGGAAAGGGATATTTCCTTCAAAGGCTAAAAAACAAACAGGAGTTATATGTGATGTCTGTCACTTATAGTTCTGAACCTTTCAGTCATGCTTTATAAAATAATCTATTATTTAATTTTTGATATGGAAAGGAGAAGACAGTCTTTCTCTGAGCTTCAGCTGAGAATTCCCAAGAAAACTTCTTTTAGGACCCATAGGCCAAAGTTGCAGAGTGACTGATTTTGGCTTCCTACAAAAACAATTTTATTATTTTTAGGATGTATTGCCTCTAGAAAGGTGATTCTCAACTTTGCCTATGTTTGGAATCACTTGAGAAGTGTTAAAAGATTCTGATTTCTGGGTCCCAACCACAGGGAACCCTGCTTTAGTTGATCTGGTCTGTAGCTTCAGTTTGGCGATTTTTTTAAAAAGTTCCCCTGGATGTTTCATGCATGGCCAAGGTTGAAAACCTCTTCTTTAGAGGTATTTTACTCCTTCTTGCCATTACTGGGGACAGGGGAGTGTAGGATGTTGGGATGGAGAGAGGTGTTTCAGATTTATGCTAGATGGGCACTTGGAGCAAATGTTGTTGAGATAATTTAAATATTAAACAGTTGATTGGAGTAATGAATTTTTATATCTTTCTCACCTATGAGATTCTATCATTTTATATCTCTTCACCACAATGCACATATATGGAATGAAAGAAATATTTACAAGGATAAAATTTTATTGAGCTATAAAGAACAGGATGATTTTGCCAGTATAGCTGTATTCCTAGTTGCTGCCTCTTTGAGCAGTGAACTACTCTTTTATTCTGCTTTTCAGTGCACATGACACAGTTTTATTAGATTACATTATGCACAGCATCACTGAGTCAAAGTGATGTTATTAGCCTGCTAGAAGAAGCTTCTTAACCAGCTGTGAGGGCTCATTAATATATATTATGATGTTAATAGTGCATATGAATATGTGTGAGTTAATACGTGCACATGAATAGGTGGTAGGGGACAGAAATTTCAACCAAATGAAAAATGTGAGAGAGACTGCAGCACATGGGAAATAAATGTTCATTGCCACTAGTCTCAATTATTTTTCATTATTTTCAAGGTCAAGCTGGCAATTTTTCACAACTCCTACCCACAAATGCCCTTCCCGATTGATTGACTCGTACAGCTAGAAGCTCTCCTTACACCCAGGAGGCAAGCCTGCTTTTTTATCGTATTAAAAAAATCTAAATGCCACAGTGAAAAGAATACGGGGCTTCTGTTTATTTTTAACTGAAAAAAAAATGAAACGATGCAAACTCTAAAGCAATGAATTTAGTACTAATCTGAGATTTTTAAAGAAGTTCAAATAATTTGAAAAATAATATGCTGAGGAAATTGTAATTCTTACCAAACCTAAATAAAGTCTAGTATAACTCTGCGAGGTAGGAATCTTCTAATTCTTCCTGATAAAGCATGCTCTATAGTATGGCAAAAGAAAGAAAATACTTCCTTCATCATACCTTCATCATTCCTATTATAGAATGAATATCTTATGTTCACTTATAACTGTGTAGGACTTCTCCTAATGGATATTTTGTATCCCAAATTAACCATAGCTTGGAGAATCAGAGTATATGATCATAATTTTTATATGTAGAGAAGGTGAGCGGTTCCCAAGTATTCTTAATTGTCATGATGATAAACAAAGAGACACATGAAATTTGGTAGAGATAGGAAAGTGGTTAAGTAGGAGAAGGTGGGAAGTAGGGGATGTTAGTAGGAGACATCCCTCTTTAATTGACACAGGGGTAGGGTGAGAGTGGGAAGGCATGAATGGCTGTTGATGTTATTATTGTCTTAAGATTTAATGGTAGAAAGACGAGGATACTCTCATTTAATGGTTTCCATTTTCTCTATTCAGCGCAAAGCCATAATCTCTCTCTCTCTCTCTCTCTCTCTCTCTCTCTCTCTCTCTCTCTCCCTCTCTCTCATCCTCAATAACACCGTACAACATCTAGCATTTTACCTGTAGTGCAAAATAGTCATACAATACATATTTGTCAAATAAGTGAAGCATATTATTTAATTTGTGGCTTCATTATGCATTTAAATTCAGGCCTGAAATTTTAGTATGAAACATGAATATCATGTACTAGTATTCATTCATTCAGCAAATATTATTTATTGAATACCTATGATGTACCAGACATACTGAAACAAATGAGACAAAAATTGATGTTTGCAAGCTATTTTATAGGTTATAAAACTGACTCATCTCTATTCATGGTATTGTCTCTCTTTTCGCATCTTATACTATCAAAACCTAAAGCCTTCTTTAGGTGTGGTAGCATAAGGGTAATAAGGCTCCTTTCTCATCATCTTTGCTTCTCACATCCTGTGGAATACTTGATTTTGTAGATACAGCCCTTGATTCCTTTCTTGGACTGTGGAAATCTCTATAAGAAGCTGATGAATTATAAATGTGGTAACCACATTTTAAAATTTACAAATTAGGGCATATATTCTTACAAAAGATTTATTTTTTCTTATTTGTAAAATAATTTATACCAAAAGTCTTACAGTGATGTAAAATTTAAACCACATTTACTTATATATGTAAAGAATAACCTTCATTCAAAAGTATGCAATTACATAAAGACAAATTTAAAAATTCAGCCAAGACATATATTAGCTAATGCAATATTTGCATCATCATTTTCATCATCTGCTGTTGAATGGTGGCACATTATTCCCCTCATTCTTGTTTAAAGAACTCAGCTTGCTTAATAATTGTTTTTTCTTTGCAGTTTTTTTTCCAGCCTTTCTTGGCAAGTCTTGAGTACTTCATGTGGATTTTCAGGAAAGATTTTACAGTATTATTGGCTGCCAATGGTTATTCCAATCTCCATAAATTGTTAATTAGGAAAAAAAAAACCCAGAAAACACAAAATAACAAAGAACAAGTAAGCAAATAATAACAGCAACAACTGTCTTCTATGTTGGAGTTTGGACAGAAAGAGATACTGAATTTACATGTTTTCTTTCTGTTTCGAAAAATAATGTTTCTATGCTGAAAATCTTTAAGTATATTCAACCATCTTTGATTTATGGACACATTTTCCTTTGTCCCATTTTGCTAGCAAGTTCTCAATAAGATATGACTTGAGGACACAGTGCTTATTTAAGAGATAATATGATTAAATTAATTGCCTATATTCTAAGATTTACCATTCTGGGCCTCCCCAACTGAACTATGCAAAGCTTATTTCTATGAAGATCTCCTTTCTAAAAGACTAGTTAATTATTAACATACAAATACCCAGCTAACTACTTCCCATGGTCCAAATCATAACAAATGGCATTTTAGTAGTTTTCATCTTAGGGTCTTTAGTGGTAAAATTAGTTTTTCTTACAATTCTTTTATCATCACCAATATTCATATGAGACTTTTGGTGCTAAAAAATAATAATAGCTAACATATGTGGAGGATTTTCTATGTGCCAGGCAGAGTGTTGAGTGCCAGAGTTCTCTGTTTATCTTCACAACAATCCAGTGAGGGTGGTAATTTTATCTTTCTTTTATAGATACGAAAACTGAAACACAGAGAATTAAATAACTTGTCCAAGGTCACATACCGAATAAGTAGCAGCCTCAGGTCTATCTGAAATCAGAGTGCCTGCTCTTAAAAATACACTATTTGGTATCTTCCTCCTCCATAGGTTTTGCCACTCAAATTTAAAAACAGCATCATGGAAAACAGTTGTATTTGTTGAGGATTTAGACGGTTTTTGAAATGGCTTTGATGGTTTATGAAAACAATGATACAGAATATTTTAAATAGGAACTTTCCCAGAAAATTCAAGAAATTTGGTATCCATAATTAAAGCACATCAAACACAGACACACTTAAAAAACTATGCAAAGCAAAGTAATATTTGCATTAAACAAAAAAGGGTTATGGCTAAAAACCACAGAGAATGGGAATAATGAGGAGGAAGGAATGAGGCTGATAAATAAAATTTGTTTTTCTATCTGAGGAGATGTACTAAAGCCGTAAATCACTGGCTGTTCCTGAAAAAGTACTTGTAAAGATTTTCAGCTTGGTCAAGGTTAAGAGAACAACAATGTTTTGTCAGGCCAAGCTAGCCAAGGAGATGATTGAAATAGAAAGCTTATCCTGGGTGGCCAGAGAGGACTCACTTAAAGGATTTTCTCTTGTCTCCTGTCCTGCAATTGGGCAGGAAAGAAGTCACTTATCCTCTACGCTCATGACTCTGTTTTGGGAACTTTTGTTTATAGTAAAGCAAAGTCATGCTAGTATCCTGGCTTATTCTCTAAAACAATTCTAGTGTGCCAATTTTAACAGAGCTAATAATTAATATGAACATTTTCAAACTCTTAACATCTTAACCTTTTGTTGGTTTTTATAAAAAATTAATTCAGTAATGGCGTTATTAACTTCTATGGTTGCCATAACAAATGCATATCCCTATTTAAATTAGAGCAATGATTACGAGTCATGGTGAATCAAAGCTTCAGAAAACAGGCGAGGATGGGTTTCAAAGGGACTGTTTCCACTTGTCTCCACATTCGACCCAAGAAAGGCTGTGAACCCATGGTAGTTCTATCATCTGATCAGGGTTAGGGAATCTATGATCTGTGTCTGAATCTTGCTCGCAGCTTCAATTTGTTCAAAAAAGTAGCAAGGGTTCACATCTTTATTTAGTCTATAGTGGCAAAAGCCCAAACTGGTTTTAAAATTCTAAAATATTCTTTTAAGATTTGGTTGTTTTCCTAAGAAATTATCCTTCCATAGGTCTATATTTCTTTCTCTACCCTTTTAAGCTCTCCCTGTGCATATTTTCTCATTTCCCCCCTCAAACGGCAATAACATATGACAAAATTATAATTTTAATTGATATAATTATATGGAGGTTCATACAATTGAATGGAGGTTTGTGTTACTACTTTTTAAATTTAGAAATCAAACATGTAAAGGACTAAGTTTCTTTCTAACTTGAAGTTCTATGAAAACTTTCATATTTTCTTCCTCCAAACTGAAAGGACCAGCTTTACCGAAATTATATGTTTTATCTTGCCATCATTTTTGCTCTGTTTAGTTGATCATGCTTACTAATTCTTATCATTTTAAAACTCTCTTTGAATTTTTTTCAACATCTAAACAAAAGAAGTTAATGTAGGTGGTATGGGACATCACTTTACCAAAGTTCATTATAGCATGAATTCTCCACAGGGACCTAAAGTCTTAAAGAGAGTATAAATTGGTACAACCTTTTAAAACTAAAATTTAAAACTAAGAGTGAAGACATATTATTTTGACATAGCAATATCCCCTAGAAAAAAACCTGACTGAGGAGTTCCTGTCTGAGGAATTGACATGCAAACTTTTAATATACAAGGCACATTTATGAAAAAAAAAAAATCTGAAACTTTATCAAAGATTTAGTGTAAAAGTTCTCCCATTATTATTTATAATAGTGTAAAATTAGAAATAAAATATCCAAGGTTATGGAAATGACTAAATACATTTTATATATATCTGTATGATTAAATATGATATTGACATTCAAAATGGTATTTCTGAAAAATATTTAATGAAATGGGGAAAGCTGACAACAAAAATGTTTAGTTAGAAATGAAACAGGGTGCCGGCTGAGTGGCGTGGTGGTGGGAGCTGGCTTGGGATGCCAGCGGCCCCGGTTGGGATCCCACATATGAGGGCCAGTGACAATGCCCTCTAAAAAAAAAAAAAAAAAAAAGGGGAATCAAAATGTTACATACAGGACACTATCAATTTGTTTAAAAATGTCCTGACGAGGACTAGAAATAAATTTCTAGATTTTCTAAAGTTTCTATAATAAGCACACCTTACTTTTATAACAGATATACATGCACATGCATATAAATAGAAATATTAATAAAAAATGTGATCTTCAGTTACATTTTTAATTAATATTTATATCCAATTAGAGATTGGTAGACACTTTTTAGGGTTCATGTGTTTTTTGCCTACTGTAGGCTGCAGATCATCTCTGTTGGCCAGCTCCTATATGGTACTTTTTATATTACCTTTCCAATGAGACTTTGTTGTATTTGGGAAGAGAATACAGTGAGCTTTGACTAAATAAATCATATAAAGTCACCTTGTCCAAATCTTCTTCCTCTCCTTCAAATTCAGCAACAGTCAATCCACAGATGCAAGGGACTTTTATATTAATAATAATGGGAAAATAAATTCAACTCTAAAGTCAATTCCTATGAACTATTTCACTAAAGCAAAAGAATAATAAATAAAACAAGAATATATTTATTATGTGGTTTGCATTTTACAAATCACTTTTACATACATATTCCCATTTGTTCCTTATAATAGCCTATATAATAGTATGTATATGAAAAACTGAGGCTTAAAAGCTGAAGGCTGAAATGAAAGGGCATGTTAGTGCCCCAGCTAGAAAACTTAGTCTTGTCCCAACACTAACTCCCCTTCTCTTACCACATCCCAATGTAATGGATTGATATGAGAAAATCTATTTTAAAAGATGCACAAATAGCTGATTTTAATCATATGTTTAATAGTAAATATTTGAGTTTTGCCCTAGAAGGGATGAGTTCTGTTAGCAGCTCTGTCTTTAATTGTGTGCTGGGCCATACTTTGTATGTTTTGGGTATATCCTAATGACCCTTGCCTGTTTATCTGAAACACTTTAGAGCTATGATGTTATTTAATTAACCCTGTGATTTCTCCCCTTTTGGGCTTGGAGTAGGCCGAATAAGGTATTTTAATACTGGCTGCTATTTCCTGCCATATGATAGAAGGCTGACAAGTATCAACCAGTACCCATCCTGACCAGTGTATAAAAGAGTCAGAAAAAAATCAGAGGAAGATTTAGGAAGGAAAGGTAATTCCTAATCCTCTTGAAAATTTTGCCAGAAGGGATATAGGTGGAATCCATTTTCAACTGTGTTCTCTGAATAAAATTGTAACTTCTAGACTGGCAAATAATAAAGGATGGTGCTATAACTTGATTGAGGAGACAGAAGGGAGTGATAAATTAGGTTGCTCAGTCCAAGACCAGGTAATTCACAGCAAGCAGATTGGAAATGTTCACACTTGCTAATGTGAGTAATTGCTAGCCTGGCCTTACAGTAAGCTCCAGTCATTATACTCTCTCCACGCAAATTCTCCTTCCAGTTGTTTTGATATCCCCTGACTCTATAGCCTCTCTTAGCAATTTAGTACTGCCTTGCTTGTCTAATTAGGTATTGAATAACTGTTTTTCTTCTATATTAGTGGGATACTCCCCTGGGACTCTTAATATACTCATTCATATTTCAAAGTATGCGTATATTGAGATTTCCTGTGAGATAAGAACATCCTAGTTAGTAGCTTGCCATCCCAAAAGTTCTCTGCTTCTAGGAAAGACCTTTGGGATATGATTTATATGAGTTCAAATTCCTATTTCACAACCTACTAGTTGTATGCTATTGGGCATACTACTTAACCTTTCTTTGCTTCCTTTTTTTTTTCACCTGTAAAATTGAGTTATTAATAGCTACCATACACGATTGTTGTGAGGATTAAATGAAAAACTAAATGTAAAATGGTTTACACAGTTTCAGCTTATTGTAGTTGTTCTCCTCAAAGAATGATGAATTTAATTGTTGTTTGTTTGGGCTGAATTGTGTCTCCTCAGAATCCATATGTTCAAGTCCTAACCCCACTATGCCTCAGAATGTGACTATATTTGAAGATAGGGCCTTTAAGAGGTGATTAAGTAAAAACGAGGCTGTTAGGGTGGGCCTTACTCTAATCTGACAGGTTATAAGAAGGGGATATTTAGACACATGACACAAGGGATGCACACATATACAGGAAAAGCCATGTGAGGATACAGTAAGAAGGAACTCATATGCAACCCAAGCAGAGAGGCCTTAGAAGAAATGAGAGACTTTAATCTTGGACTGCTAGCCTCCACAACTGTGAGAAAAATTAGTTTCTGTTATTTAAGCTACCCAATCCATAGCATTTTGTTATGGCAGTCTTGGCAAACAAACACATGTATATTCACTATTTCAGAAGAATTGACCTCTATTTTTTTCCTATTCCAGTTTCTATTTAATCCTCTAGTTAATAATATGGTAGTGATTAAGAGCATGATCTTAGAGATTAGCCTTGAATTTGAAGAATGAGTAATCCCGCTGTGATCTTAGGTGAATTTCTCAAATGTTTCTCAGTCTCAAATTTCTTCACCTGTAAAATGGGACAACAGCGATCTCATAGTTAAGATGGATCAAATTAAAAGAGATGTTGTAGGGCTGGCCAAGTGGAGTATTGGTTAAGAGCTGGCTTGGGACGCTAACGGCCCGGTTTGGATCCCACATGAGGGCCAGTGACACGGCCCTCTACAGCTAACAACAGCTCCACCTGGAGCTGGGCTGCGCGAGCCTCGGTGACGGTGTAGGCTGCAGCCTCTGCTGCAGTGGACTGCCATAGGCTACAGTGAGTGGCCAGCTGCCAGCATGAGCAGTTGGCAGCCAGTGTGAGCTGCCAAGAGCCTCTGTGAGAGGCTGTCTAGAGGCCGGCAAACGATCTGCCTCACCTGAGAAGAGTGCAATGATGATACCAACATGGGCCAGTGAAGCAACGTCCTCCACAACTAGATAGAAGAACAAAAAGACAGCAACTTGTCTGTTTCCCTTCCCGGGTTCCCCAGCGCTGTTCCCCTCCCCCAATTCCCCAATAAAATCTTTAAAAAAAATAAATAAAGAGATGTTGTAAATTTCATGTATAGTGTCTTGCACTAAATAACTAGTAGAGCTTATTATCTTTATATATGATGAACCATTTACACATATATTGTCAATTTGGCTTAGTTTTCTCCAAGCCTAGTCAGTTTAGCAAATCTTTATGTGAAGTGCCACAGATGTTCTTGATTATGCCACAGATGTTTTTGATTATTTTTAGGATGTAAAAAAGCAGTTTCTATTAGCTTCATTGTTGACTTGAATTCAAGATCACAATCCCTTAAAGTGAGTTATAATATACTTTTAACAAATAACCTAAAAACCCTCCCAATGTATTAGATTTATTTGAATGATCTGATGATTTTTGCTCCAAGGACCAAGCTTAGGCTATTTTTCTTTCTTGCAGTTCTTCATACTTGTCATTTTTTCAGAAGACATCATGGCTTCTGAGGCATTCTTCTAATTTGCAATAAAATGAACAAAAATCTCCAATATTATTATCTGACCAATTCTAAAGTTCTCTACATTATTTATCCAGGTATATTTCATAGTCTGGTCTCATTCCCTTTACCAGATGGCTTATAGAATAACATCTTACTTTTCATTAACTTATTAAGAATAGAATTTGCGGGCCGGCCGAGTGGCGCATTGGTTAAGCGCTGGTTTTGGGATGCCAGCGGTCCCGGTTCGGATCCCACATGAGGGCCAGTGACACTGCCCTCTACAGCTAACAACAGCTCCACCTGGAGCTGGGCTGTGCGAGCCCCGGTGATGGTGTGGGCTGCAGCCCCTGCTGCAGTGGGCTGCCATAGGCTACAGTGAGTGGCCCGCAGCCAGCGTGAGCGGCTGGCAGCTAAGCGTGAGCTGCCAATAGCCGTGGTGAGTGACATCCAGAGGCCAGCGACCCATCTGCCTCATCCGGGAAGACCGCAATGACGATACCAACAGTGAAGCAACATCCTCCGCAACTAAACTGAAGAACAAAAAGACAGCAACTTGTTCCCCTTCCCCGATTCCCCAACGCTGTTCCCCTCCACCAATTCCCCAATAAAATCTTAAAAAAAAAAAAAGAATAGAATTTGCTTCCATAGATATTTCATTGTGCTTCTCTCAACTAGTAAGAGTTTTAGGCTACAATTGTTTATGCTGTCTCCTCATGTACATAATGTACTCTGTCTCTTGCTCATTCTTATCCTTTGCTCACAGTTTGTAAATAGACATTACAATGTCCTCTGTCCACAGGTTCTTTTTCTTTATGAAATTGCAATCATGTTAAGATTTTTACTTGCTATAATTTATTCAAATTAATATTCACCAGGCACTTACTATGTATAAGGCATTGTACTATCTACTGTGGAGGAACAATAAAGATATTTAAAATAGTCCCAAAGAAGTCACAATCTCAGCATTCTAATCATGTTTATTTTTCAGGCTTATTTGGTTGTAAACATTTATATATTCTGACTTGACTTTTCTTTCATTTCTATTTATTGTTTCATATGAAAGGATATCTACTCTGTTACCTCTTTCTTAACTCAAGTGGGCCAATGAATTCCCTTCAGAGTTCTCAAGTAGAATCTTTGTCAATCTGTTTTGTGTACTTTTTAATTCTCAGATCTCCTCTAATTCTTAGAAAAACCACCACCTAGTTTGCTAAGATACTCTAGTGTTAGTGATGGGTGGTTAAAGGGGTTTTCTTGCAAAAGTTACATCTCAATTTACTGAATCAGGGTATCTTCTTTCTTCACTCTCATCAAAAGACCAAGCCACCACTTGGTACAGGCTTGTTTTCATTTACTTGAAAATTAAGGAGTTGCTGATAGATTTTCTGATGAAGGGAAGATGGACATCTAAATCCATTATTTTGCCTACTTCTCAATGAGTTAAAGAAATCCCCTCCTTACCCCCCAGTTAAAGAAAAACTAGGCATAAAAGAAAAGAGGAAAGCAAAGTCTTTAGCCTTAATGGGCACTCATGATTGGGGGTGAAATGGACCAGGAAGAAGAGAAGAAACAAATGGAAAAAAGACAAAGATACATATTGTTAGGAACCCAATATAGAATTTGGAACCCCACTGAGATCTAGTTAACATCAGACATGGCATTTGTTTCTACCCTTATTTTTACCCCTCCCAAACACGATATAATTGGGTACCATCTCATAAATCTTCTAATAACCATTAATAAACCAATTGTTCAAAAAACCCCTTTAAGTGCCTATTATATGTGAAACATTGTGCCAGCTGCTAACCAAGATAGGAGAAATATAAAATTCTATGCCTGCCTTCAAGAGTGTTACTGTATAGCTGTGGCAATGAGAGACTACCAGGCAGTATTGGGGGTCTTTGGGAGGACACTAAGTACTGAAATATTCGAAAGGAGAGGATGAACATTGGGCTGAGGATACGAAAAACTGGGCTTCATTCCATCTTTGCTATTTCCTTGATATGTGACCTTGAGCAACCCATTCCTCTAGGTCACCCCTTTCACTCCTCCCATTCCCCCCCCCCCACCACACACACAAACACAAAGGGAAAAAAGGAGAGGTAATCCTAGAAGATTTCTAAAATGTAAGAATATTTGGGATGATTACCAATGAGTTCTGTTGCGTTACCCAGAATGAAATCTACAGCTAGCTATACTCCCCAGAGCTGCCCTTCATTTTTACAGACTAAGAAATACAGGTACAAATTTCCCCCAATTTAGTAACAAGTCAGGGCTCAGAACCAAACCTTCTTATCCTGATGCAATTAAAAAAATTCTGCACGGAATAGTACATCTTTCATACTGATTATTGTGACTCATAGAAAAAGCTAAAAATATATTCTTGACATGGTTTACTAAATGAGGGAAAAGTTTTTTTAAAAAAAGCTTTGTGAAAATGGGGAGAAGGAATTAGTATTAGAAGTAAAAAATATATTAGAAGGAATAAGGTGAACAATTAATTCCTAAGTATCTGGAAGGCTATACAGTATATCCCAAAACTCTACCGAATTACAATTTCCTTTGGCAGAGGTGACCCGTTATGCCATTATGCAAGTAGAGGGGCAGCAAGGTGAGCTCGATAGATACAGCTGGACAGCGGGAAAAGGCTCCAGAGGCGATAAACTACAAAACACCTGCCAAGTTCACAACATTGTCCAGAGCCAGACCTAGGGAAATCCTTCGTAAAGCCTCGGACTCAAGGAGCCCAAGTTTGCAAGCTTCCAGGCATTCTATTGATTCACACTTGCGTCCTTCAACAGGTAGCGCCAATTACAACCCCTAAAGCTCGGGTGCCCTGCATACTGGCCAATACCGCTGTCAATCAAACACTTCACCTACCTTTCTAAAGTCTTCCCTCCACCTTTCATTGGCTTTTCCTTCGGCCTACCCCCAAATTTCTTCTCCGCCTCGCAACCGCGGAATTTAGCCCTATCTAGGGTAGGATTGAGGCGGAAGCTATTCCCTCCTTTGGATGTCCTGGAGGCGCTCTCCGGCCGGTTCACGGGCTCCGGGAGGCCTGGGCAGGAGGGGGCGGGGCAAGCGAGGCGGCGGCTTGGGGGCGGGGCTTGCCTCCCACGGCGGGAGGGCGGAGCCTGAGGTGGAGCCTGCCGGCTCGGTTAGGACCTCGGAGAGCGCCGGGCTCTGCGACCGGAGGGACTGGAGAAGCCGCCGGAGCCGCGCCGGACCGACGCCTGCGAGCCCGCCTCCCTCTGCACCCCGAGATTCCCGGGCTGGCAGGCGGATCGTGGCAGCTGACGAAGGTGCCTAAGTCGGGAATCAGATAGCCATCCCTCGGGGACGCCGCCGCCGCGGTCCAGACGCGGCTGCCCTCACACCTGTGTGTGCGTCTGTGAGCTGGAGTGCCCGCGCGTGGATGTCTGCGTGAGGGTGTTTGTGTGTGCCCCGAATGGGCGCGCAGTGTTGGTGTGTTCGCGCGCCCGCGGGAGAGAGCCTTCGCGCCTCGGCGCTCGGCCCGGGGAGGCACGGCGGGAGCGGCCGCTCTGCGCGCACAGCTGGCAGAGGCGGGACCCGGCCGTCGCCGCCACTGCTGCACGTCCTCCAGGAGCAGCGGCTGGGCTGCGGGGAGAGCCGACCCGCGGGAGAGCTCGGCGGTGGCTCGGGCAGTGCGGGGTGGGCGGGGGGTGGGGGGGAAGGAGGGAGGGGGGCCGGAGACGCGGGGAGGGACGCGGGGAGGCGGAGGGAGACGCGGGAGCAGCTGGCGCCGCCGCTCGCCCCTGCCGTTAGCTGTGGCCGGGGGTCTCCCGCAGATGCTTTGGGGTCCGGCTGTTGGGGGTGAGGAATGGAAAAAGTCCCCCCCATCATTTCCTGGGGGGAAAAGGGGCGTTGAAGAGAATGGGGTGAGCCCAGAAGGTGGTGGCAGAGTAAAGACCGGCTCCCCCCCACCCCCCCGCATCATTTTTCTGAAAATAAAATATTCTGAGCTGAATCTTTAGTTGTGAAGCCCGCCCTTAAGAGAAGACAGACTCTTGGTCTGTTGGACCCTGGTTTGATTGTATAATAATGATGATATAATGCTAATGACGACGATGACACTGCCTTTTATTTTTACCCCAGTGCTGATAAAGCGTAGCAGCAGCTGGGGATAAAGCCTTGGAAAATTTGATGTATAAGGAGGAAATACTGTTGCTTTTGGAATTGTGGTGTGTTTTTTTTTTTTTTTAAGGATCTGTTTTTTAGAATTCAAATTTGATAACATGAAGCCTGATTTTTTGTTTCCCTTTTTTTTTTTTTTTTTTTTTTTTTTTGTCCTGTATAGCCAATGCTCATAAAACGGGGACTGGCTCCTGTCTTGACTAGTGAAAACCTAAACACTTTTTTATTCAGGTATCATTCCATGTGTTAAGTCACCCTTTCCTTTGAATTTCTCAACAGTTTTTAAAATGAAGAAGTTTAATTTCCGAAAAGTTTTGGATGGCTTGACTGCCTCCTCCCCGGGCAGTGGTAGCGGCAGTGGCAGTAACAGTGGTGGTGGGAGCGGGTCCCTGCACCCCGGAGGCACCGCGGGGGTCCTCAGAGAGGAAATTCAGGAAACCCTGACTTCAGAGTATTTTCATATTGCCAAGGTAAGTTATGAGTTGGCTGAAAGCCTATTGTTTCTTTATTTTACTGTTGGGAGGGGGAAAGTATTAAAAACAAAACAAAAACAGATCCAAAACACAAGGGACTGGAAATAGTCGAGATGCCAGCATCAGAGTCTGGTGTACAGAACTCTGTAGATAGGTCAGTTTGCATGAATAAAGATGTTCCAGCATCAACTTCAATGGCAGTGGTAGTTTAAGGGGAAAGCAAGCACACATAAAAAATAGAATTTGGAAAACGGTGAGAAGGCCCAATAGTGGACGAAATTTTTAAGGTAATATTTGTATATAAGGAGCAGACTGAAGGAGGAAATCGTCATTCTGGTTAATCCCGTGATCCCACTCAAAGAAATGAATTGTTATTTTATTTCACTGTTTAATAAAATGATTACAGCTATTAAGATGTTAGAATTACGTAGGTATTAGATGAATATATCCATTTTAAATGATCTAATGGCGCTGTTTTAAATTCATTGTTTAAGTTCTGAATAAAAAAAACATCTAGAGTCATAAACTCTGAACAAACAAACTAACAAATATCATGATTTCATACCTGTGAGAACTTGTAATACGTGTAAAAAAAAATAGCCTGTGTTCTGGTTCAGTGAGGAAAGTTTAGGTAATTATATTTTAATGTTGAACTTCTAATAAATAAGCAAAAGAATTTCTGATAGGGAGAGATGAGAACTTACAGAACAAGCATTATGTTAATATATGACTGTTGTATTTTCTGAAATAAAGTGATTTATAATTTTTACTGTTACTTTTTTTTTTTTTTTTGATAGCTGGAAATGTGCTTTTGACCTGGTATGTGTAATAAAAAAGCTACTAAGTCATTCATATGATACAGATGAATACAGTTTTAAAACGTGTTTGAATACAAAAGAAGAAACAGAAACTTTTTGAAATCACAGGATTTAGTACTAAATTTTTTGGTACTTCACCAATTTTTAAAAAAATTATTAAAATTAGTTTTGTAGTAAACAAATTATGTACAATACAATACATTTCAATTATTACCTTAGTCTCCATTTCCAGTAGTGCTATTAATATAAACATAAAATCTACAGTTATTAAAATATTGTGAGTTAGTTTATATACAAGTGAGTTTATTTAGAATGAGGTTAGATACACAGATTCAATTCTAACCTACTCTATGAGGTTAGTATACAATGCAGTTTTGTACACAAAGTTGTATATATTTTTATTCTCAATTTTAAGAAATGTTTTGTCAGATTAGGGAAGTGCTAAATAGTGGTCATGAGATAAATATGTGAAAGGGTCCTTGGAGGCCAAATTTGAACTGCTAGGCAAGGGAATTATGCCCTGATATTCTAATCTTTGATGTATTACTATTTCCATTTCAAGATTCTGAAAAAAAAAATTCCAAATCCTCTCAGTTCATGAATGTGGTAGTGATGGTTGAGAATTTTAGTGGAGGTAAAATTGGAATAGAAAAAGCAGACTTCTCAAACTGAATGGCATTAGCCTATTGAGGTTATAAAGCTGGTAGAGAAGGTTTTAAATAATAAAAAAAATCTGGAAATGAGTGAATGTAAGAGCAGAAAATGGGATTGTAGTCATCTTCCTATTTATTAGGACGAGATAGTCATGGAAAGTGGCAGGAGTTAAATATTACTTAAAAAACATATTTCATCGTAGGAAGAGCATTGGCCTTGAAATTGGAAAATTTGTATTGTATTTAAAGCTCTGCCACTTGCCAGCCATATAATTTTGGGCATATAATCTGCCTTGAGCTAGATTTTTTCATCTGTAGTATGGTAGTAAGTATTTCTTCTCTTCTTTTTTTAAATTAAATTAACTGGGGTGACATTGGTTAATAAGATTTTATAAGTTTCAAAGGTATAGTTCTATAATAACATACCTGTATATTGTATTATGTGCTCACCTTACATAATTATATATATTTAACCCTTTTTGTACTTAAGGTCATTAGGAAGATCAAACAAGACAGTTAGGTTAAAGTAATGTATAAATTGGAAAAGGTGATACAATCTATATTTATGTTGTTTTTGTTTTGTTTTGTTTTGTTTTAAGAGGGCAGTGTCACTGGCCCTCATATGTGGGATCCGAACCCTGGGCCCCTGACATCCCAAGCCAGCTCTCAACCACTGCACCACTCGGCCAGCCCTATTTATATTGTTAAAGTTTTTAGATCACCTTATTCTTGGTAGAATGACAATAATCAGGGGTAATAATATCAGGTAATAATTTTCAAAGAAATTATAAGGATAGAAAGCTATATAAGCTGAACTCTAATAGTACTGAAATCTTACTAAATAGGGAAAGTACTATTGCATATTTGGGTAGGAAATTAGTTAATTTTAAAAAGTGTTTACAACTATGATTTATGTTACCTGACGTATAATAAAATATATAAAAATGGAGTAAGAAAATCCCCAAATTAGGACTATTACTAAAATGGGGACTGTATTTGGACTCACTGATTGAATGTGAAAAGAATATTCTATTCCAAGTACTAAGCAATTGGCATGAACTAAACACTGCTTAGTTTGACCTTTTCAACATGGTCAAAGTTAAAGTATAAATCTAGAATCTGCTCTTGAAAACTATCCTTCTCTCGATTATCTGATTGGTCAGTAAATGCTATCTATTCTTTTTCCTTAGTATTTTTGATATTTATTTCCTTTTTGCCATCTCCAGGACTTGTTCATTCCATCGTATTTTCTTGCTTGGTCTCTTGAAATCACCTCCTAACTGATCTTATCGCCTCTTGTTTTACCCTATTTTAATAATGGTTATTTCTGAACTATAATGTTAATTTTGTCATTTCCCTGCTAAAAATTTTATTTTGGTTTCCCTAGAACAGTGATGCTGTACAAACAAGTCTTATGTGAAACCCCAGTAAACAACATTTTTTTTTTAATTTTTTTTTTTTTTTTTTAGCTGAGCCATCCTGCCACATGTTGGTAGCTCAGCGACTGCTCAGCTCAGGCTGGGCATCGAACTGCTGTTGCTCAGAGCTCAGCTTGCACTCTTGAGGGAGCTCTTAACCAACTGAGCCACTCGGCCGGCCCTAATAACATTTATTAAATAAGTATGCTAGTTTATTGACATACATTTTAAAGTAAATTATAATAATAAATTATAAAGTATATATATAATTGGTTTTTATTGTATAATGGTATCCATAGTCAGGTAGGATATTTGGTAGCCTTAAAAAAGTAAAAGTGTAAAACTGCTACCTTTATAATTAGTGACATATCTATAAGAAGTTAAAAACATGGAAGTGGTAAAAGAAATTTTGGTTCAAGGTCAGAAAAAAATCCCCCGCAAACCAAACAGTTTAATGCCTTGGTTTAGTGCAATCTATTTTATGTTCAGTATGTATGTATTTAAATGCCCATGTTCAGATATTTGTGAAATATATGAACTGCCTTTTATAAGCTTGAATTCTATGAAACACAATTTGAAACCACTGCTTTGTACAATAAACTTTAAATTGCTTAACTTGATCTATATGTGGTTCCCTTCAGAAGGGGCTCCTGTTTACTTTTCCCTTCTCTTTCCCTAAGCATGTTGTATTCCATGAAAACACTATATTTTCTTGTATCTCAGTGCCTTTTCTCAATCTATTGCTTCTGACTAGAATATCTCTTCCAGCTTTGGTATAACTGGAGAATTCCCAGTTACTTTTTACTTCATAGTTCAAACACCACCTCCATGAAATCAGCTCAGACCACTACTTTCCTTATCTACCAACCCCAAGCAGAGTTAGTTCCCGCCCCCCCCTTCGCCGCCCCCCCCCCCGCCCTTATCTCTGTTTGCCTATAGTACCTGGTGTATACCTGTAGAGTGAATTTAGCACCTTGTTATGACTAAAAAAATTTTATTTCTGTCACTGTCCTTATACCATAAACTCTTCGAGAGGCAAATACATTTTGTTTCCTTATCATTGTTAGGGTGCTCATTACCTAACAGGTCAGTGGTTCTCAACTATGTCTAAAAGAAATATTTCTATCTTCACCCTGTCTTACAGAATCAGTCTCTAGGGATGGGATCTAGGCACTTACAGTTTTTAAAAAAGGCCTCATAGGAGATTCTGATGCACAGTCTGTAGTCAGTAATGAGAACCATTATAGTAGCACTTGATGTACTTTACGAATGAAGCAGCATATACCTGGTTGGTTGATTAATTGAAAAGAAATTAAAGCAGAAAGTCATTTATATATATATATATATATATATATACACACACACACACACACACACATATATGTGTGTATACATATATGTGTATATATGTATATTTGTATAGTGATCAAACAATATAGTGAATGTTTAAATAAAAAAAAATTTATTACAGTAAAAGACACAGTGCCATTAATCCCCCTCAAATACTTCCCCTCTCTTCCAACACCCTTATCCCATCGTTCTTGCCACTTTCTGAAGCAGTTCTGGAAGTCCTCTTTTGTGAGTGTCTTTAGTTGTGCTGTTGTGTCTGCCTCAATCCTGAAATATTTTGACTTTGGGTAAGAGCCAGAAGTTGCATGGTGCCAGATCTGGTGATTAAGGTAGATGAGGACACACTGTAATATTTTTATATGACAGAAATTGCCATACACCAGAAGTGATGTGTGACACAGAGTGTTGCAATGATGGAGGATGATTTATGGCAAACTTTAAAACACACCTTCCCTCAACCTTAACTCACACCTGACTGAAAAATGTCACATGCTATTCCTAAGGTTCGATTTGCCCTTCCATATTGAAGATCCCTGCCTCCACTGGATGGCACTTGGCAGCAGAATTCACCATATTTTGTGATCACAATGGAAAGTGTTACACATCGCTTCTGGTATATGGCAATTTCTGTCAAATAAAAACATGATGGCATGTCCTCATCCACCTTTTCCACTGGATCTGGCACCGTGTGACTTCTGGCTCTTTCCCAAAGTCAAAATGATTCAGGACATCGAGGCAGCCACCACAGCCCAACTAAAGACACTCACGAAAGAGGACTTCCAGAACTGCTTCAGAAAGTGGCAAGAACAATGGGATGAGTGTTCGAAGTGAGGGGGTGTGTTTTGAGGGGGATTAATGGCAATGTGTCTTTTACAGTAATAAATTCTTTTTATTTAAACATTCATTGTATTTTCTGATCACACCTCATGTATATTCCTATAGTTACCTAACTCACACCTAATTAGGTTGGGAGCAGGAGAGTGTGAGTATTGTAGCTAGAAGGTTTACTAGTTTCAAGTATTGGATTAATCATTAGCATCAATCTTTTTACAAAGAGAATGGAGAGTGTCTGTTAATCTAGCGAGTTGGTTAAATTAAAATTACAGAGCATCATCTGTACGACATCGACATCCCGTTTGACTTTCTTAACAGTCCTGTAAAGAAGGCAAGGAAAGTGTTAGTGTTTTTATTTTACTGAGAAGACCAGAGAATTTAAGTGGCATCCTTAGGTCTCCATGTTGGTAAGACATATAGCTAAATTTAACACTCTGTTCTTTGATTCTCAAATCCAGTACTTTTTCTGCTTCATCTTTCTTATTAGAAAGGACAACATGATTAGTTCCTCAGGAAACAGAGATTTTAAGAAGCTAAAAACTATTCTGTTGACTCTCTTTTCAAAATACATTCCAAATCTGACCACATCTCTTTGCTTTCACATGTCTTGCCTCGACTACTGGTCTATGTGTCTATGTAGCCTTCTCAATACATATTTTCCCTCCTTTCATTCAGGGCCGACCACAGTCTCATCCTATAATAGATAGAAGAATCCTTTTAAAATTTAAATCATATCATGCAGTTTTGTTCAAAACTCTCCAATGGCTTTCCATTTCTCTTAAAAGTGAGGCCTTAAGTCCTATTATATCTCATAAAGCTCTAAATGATCTGGCTGCCGACTGTTCTTTCTGTTACTTACTCTGCATCGACTACATTGGCTTTCTTACTATTTCTCAGACACGATTCCTGCTTCAAGGCTTTTTTTTTTTTTGCATGTGCTGTTTCCTTTACATGGAACACTTTCTCCCAAAATAAATATATTACTACTTCCCTTTGTATCATTCAATCCTTGGTTTAACTGTTAACTTCTCGGAGAGATCTTCATTGACCACTCTTAGTCCTCTTTATTCTCTACCCTTATCCTGATTACTTTTTCTTGATAACACGACCACCTATTATTACATTATGTATTTATTTGTTTCTCCTATTATAATGTAACTTTATGAGGTCAGGGCTTTATTTTGTTCACAACTGTCTCACCAGTGCTTAGCACAGTGCCTGCCATGTAGAAGGTAGTCAAATATTTGTTGAATGAATGAATGAGAGCCAGGAAACTGATATAGTGATATGTTAAGAGTAAACTAGATATTTATTTTGAATGGCATCTTAGGAATGCTTTTATTAAATAAATTTTATATTACATAACAAAGAAACCATTCAATGAAAGGTTTACAAACATGGTATATAATTTTCAAAAAGATAAGGCAAAGGAGATTGTAAAATTTAAATTTACTTCAGTTTTTATTGAGGAAGATATTAGAAACATTCTTATTTCCAAATGATCTTTTTAAGGGAATAATTCAAAAGTATTAGATTGACAGTGACAAACACATGGGATGTTCTAGACCTACTTAACAAAATAGACAAAAATAAATGTATCACCAGAACCAGATGGCATAATCCTTAAAGTTTTGAATAAACTCTTAAATTAGCCAATTCAGTATTCATTAATACTTTTAAAATTGTTTTTATAAATGGTCATGGTGTCAGAGCCAACATGTAGAAAACTAGCATGACTTCTGCAGTGAATTGGATTTGTAATCATGATTCTCATACCAGACTTAACATCAGATATTGCTAGATAAATATGTATCAAATCAGAAACATAGGTATGGACTGTGGAGAGTTGGGTTTTCCAGGACCCCGGAAAGATGAAAGGAGATTAAGTACCTAGGTATTCCTGACTGTTATTTCTTTTTCAGGTTTTCCATTGTCTCCACAGTCTTTAAATTTTACATCATTTTATTGAGAGGCTCTGTAAATGAGATTGGCACAAGACCGTTGTCACAGTTCAAAATTTCTGTAATTTTCACCCATTCAAAGAACAGTACAAGATTCCCTGAGATGGGTGGACTTGTCTCATTCTATACTCATAAACTGATATCATAAGAGGTAGTACAGTTGACTCTGCAGGATGACTTATTATGGATAAAGCATCTGACAATAACTTCATGCTCCCATCACCAAAATTGACATGGGTATCTATCTTTAGGAATAGTAATGGATGCAAAGTGGAAGAATTAGGTTACCTTGTTAGGATTGAGATGTTAACAAATTTAAGAACCAAAAAGAATGAAAATTAAAAAAAAAAAATGTAAGAACCAGAAACCAAAACCATATTATTTGGTACTCTGGGCTCACTATTTTGCTTATCCTTGGGAGGCTTGAGTAAAGGATTATAGACTTGTAGGAAGTATGATTATAAATTTTTTTTTTTTTTTGAGGGCAGTGTCACTGGCCTCAAAATATGTGGGACCCGAACCCGGGCTGCTGGCTTCCCAAGTCAGCGCTTAACCACCGCGCCACTCGGATGGCCCTATAATTTTTTTAAGTTGCCATAGAGAACAATAAAATTTTCTCACAAAAGGTCCTTTGGTGCTAGTATACTGTCAGCAAATTGGGTTGTTGGTCTCATTTAGTATGGCAATTCTTATATACTTGAAAACAAGCAGTGCTGTCATACTTTGGGTCTGTCTCAGTATAAAACTAATTTAAAATCTTACATAATTTCCAAATTTATCTGTAGGATTATTACTAGTGATTAAATCAAATTCGTATTTCTTGAAGTTTAGTACATTTTTCTAATCCCCATTTCTGCCTTTACTTGAAGATGTGCCTGCAAAAAAGTCATAAGGTTACATTTGATAGTTTACTTTTAATAACAGGATGATTTATTGATTTCCCATATTATAGTTCAGTAAATCATTTACATGTTAGTTTAATAGCAATAATTTTGACTGTGTCCGTAAAGGTTTCAAATAGAAGCCCTATTTTAAGCTTTCAAATTGAATTTTTACCCGGAAGACAAAATTGAGTTTTTGCTCCTACTTAATTGTCACCATAATGATCTTTATAAAACATTTCAGTTATAGTGACAATTATATTTTTTTGTATAGTTCAGTCGTTGATCCCTTCCTTTTTATCTCTTAAGTAAGGAAAGGTCTAAAATTCAGAGTTTTGATTGACTATTCACTTCTATTTTCTTTTGTTTTTTGGTGCTTTGATCTCTTATATTTTAACTTGCATCCAAACAGAATTTGTTTTGGTGTACAGTGTGACTCTAAAATGATTTTTATTTCAAATAGCCAATCAGTTTTTATCATACAATTTATTAATTGATTCCTTTTCTACTGGTTGTGATATTTCTTTGTTATATATTAACTTTTGATACGTACTAGGATTTGTATCTGGGTAACAATGTTCTTCCATCTTTCTGCTTATTGTTATGCCAATATCATACTGACTTAATAATCAGGCTAAAGAGACTGGTCAAAATAATGTGTAGACTGAGTTTTGGAATATTTGAAAGGAAACAAAGTGTCTGTGGCCATCTACCAAAGATTGCATACCTGTAGTCAAACAAAACTGGGTTTATTACCACAAGGGAGCTTGCACATCATGGGGAACCATGGGATGTCTCAGTAAGAGGGTGTTAGGAAAGTCTTGTTACAGGATTTTGGCTTGTGTTAGGTGATTTTCAGAAAGTTCACAGAAACATAATTGAGTGTTGTCAGAAAGTGGGGGACATTTATATCATTGTTGTATCCTACGGATTTTTATCTAGGAAGCAAGAGGAATAGCATGGGCTACAGCTATTTACTAAAGAAGCAGCAATTATGAGGGAAATGTTTAATCATTTGTGTGGTTTGCTCAAGGTTCTTACATTTATCAGTAACCCAGACATGATCCTGTAGTGGTTTTGTTTTTGTCTTGCTTCATCATGGTCATAAAGGGGCCTTGGTTGGATCCTTTTCTGTGAAATTGTTCATGTTCCGCAGGAGAACACCATGGTTTAGCTGTTAGTGCCAGGCAAACTCCCTCTGATAGCTATTAGAGGCTGCTTTTTCCTCTTAGCAATTTATTACTTCTTCAGTAGCTTTTGTAGCTAAAGTTGCTACAATATGTTGCTAAGCAGGCCTGCTTCAATACCTAAATAAGAGTAAATTTTCTTGTTGATTGAAAGGCAACAATACATACTGGTTGATTTGAATTTGTTATATAATTTGGATTTGTTATATAATTGTTAATTCAAAATGATTTGAAATTGTTATATTATATATAACATATAATATACAACAACTATTGTTTAGTAAAACTACATACGTATTTGAAATAGTATACTTGAAATGTTTATTAAGAAATATTGTCTCTTCAGTTTTTTGAAAGAGCTTGAGTAGGACAGGTATAAGATCCTTAGACTTGTGAATGTGTTACTTTAATTATATTTTTAAAAAAAGAAATAGTATACCTGAAAACAACTATATACTAAGTATGAAAAATTTTTATGCTCTTTTCATTTGTACAATTTCTTTACTTATTCACAATTCACATTTTCTTTTGTTCTCCATTTTGAGAAAATATACAGATTTTATTTCCTCCACATAATATTCTGTAACAGGTAGCCATTTTTAACTCTAGTAGGTAAACTGAAGATTTGAAGTAATTTTTATTTTTCTGAGAGTTCAACTCAGCAATCAATTTTGTATTTTTGTATAGTCAGGTGAATACACAAAATTTCATTTGTTGTGAAAATAAAAGGACTTTTCAAATATAAAACTATTTATAGACATAAAACTAATTTTCAAAAATCCTATAGGAAGCCTTGTTGCACATATACAGTATTAGTCTGAGTAAGGATAGTTACCTATAATACTCTGATTTTTTTCACCTGCACTCTGTGACATCAACTAAACCAGTTATTTTAACTAACTTTCAGAAGAGAGACTATTATGTGGCCTGCATCACTGCAAATATTTTACGATGCTGGAGTATTCTCACTTCTATTTTTCTAGCCCTTCCTTTTCAGTTACTCCTATGCTCGCAAACATATTATTTGATAAAAGTATGTGAGGTAAAATACTATCTTAACAAATACTGGTATATATTTTGAGGAGAGCATTGGATTTGATAATAGGATGGCCAGGCTGTTGAATCAGTCATACTTGAATCTTAACTGAGTCTGGAGAGTCAGGCAAAGTATGTATAGGGCATAGTTACGGAAGGCAATTTATCTAAATGTTGTATTTGCTTGCCAGTATGATCAAATATAGGCAGAGATTAAGATTCAAGATGAAACCCACAGAACCTGGAAGAGTAGAGGCAATAGTGATGCCAGAGAAACTATTATAGTTGACAAGAATCCAGATACTCAGGTTAATCTTGAGGAACTAGGACGAAAGATGAAAGTTGGGAAACCAGAAGCAACGCTAACTCAATGCTTTAAAAGAAATGGCAGTAGTTTGCTGAAACCAGCCAACCACCTTCCTATAACTTCACACTACAAGAAAATTTCAAAATTTTTGTGTCTCTCATTCCCTTTGCTCATGTTAGTTGTAATGAGCTGCTGTTTTTTTTTTAATGATTTATTCCTTTTCCTAGATTTTTCATATTTCTTTGTTTTGTCTTTCTTTATGTTGTCTCAGTTGTTTTGACCAAATTATATTCTGCCTCTGTTCACAAATTAAGAATAATTTTTGGTACCAAATTGTCTTCAAGTATTAAATTTTTTTCCCAATAAATTTTTAATTTCTCTTAAGATTTCTTCTTTGACCCATGTATTATTTAGAAAGATTTTTTTTTTTTTGAGGGCAGTGTCACTGGCCCTCACATGTGGGACCAAACCAGGGCCGCTGGCTTCCCAAGCCAGCGCTTAACCACCGCGCCACTCTGCCGGCCCTGAAAGGTATTGTTTAGTCTGCAAGTATTTGGGGGTTTTCCACCAGTCTTTCTCTTATTGTTTTCTAGATTAATTCCACTGTGATTTTATTTTGTATGATTTTAATTCTGTTAAATTTGTTAAGATGTCCAGAATGTTGGGCTGGCCTAGTGGCGCAGTGGTTAAGCGCTGGCTTAGGAAGCCAGCGGCCCTGGTTCGGGTCCCACATATGAGGGGCAGTGACACTGCCCTCAAAAAAAAAAAAAAAAGATGTCCAGAATGTGGTTTATCTTGGTGAATGTTCTGTGTGTGGTTGAAAAGAATGTGTACTCTGCTATTGGTGGATTAAGTATTCTATAAATGCCAATTAGATCTATTTGATCATATTGTTCGGTTCAGCCATGTCCTTACTGATTTTTGGACTGTGGAATCTGTCAATTACTGAGAGAGGGGTGTAGAAATCTCCAGCTATAAAATTGCATTCATCTGTTTCTCTTGCAGTTCCATCAGTTTTCTGGAATTTCAGTATGATATGCATAGGTACATCATCAGATTGTTGTTTTGTTTTGTTTTGTTATTTATCCTGCTTGGTGTTCTGTGAGTTTCCTGGAACTGGGATTTGGTGTCTACCATAAATTTTGGGAAATTCTCAGTCATTATTTCTTTTGTTCCTTCCTCTTCTCTTTCTGATATTCTCATTACATCTGTTACACCTTTTGTTCCACAGTTCTTGGATATTCTCTTCTGATTTCTTTATTTTCTTTTCTCTTTGTATTTTAGTTTTGGAAGTTTCTATGGACATTTCCTCAAGCTTATTCATTTTTTCTCAGCTGTGTCTAATTTATCAATAAGACTATCGAAAGCATTCTATATTTCTGTTACAGTGTTTTTGATTTCTAGCATTTCCTTTTGATTCTTAGTTTCATTTTTCTGCTTATGTTATCTATCCTCTTGTTACTGCATATTATCCACCTTTTTCATTAGAGCCCTTGGCATATTAATAATAGTCCTTTTAAATTCCTAGGCTGATAGTTTCAAAATCTCTGCCATATCTGAAGCTGGTTCTGATGCTTGTTGTCTCCTCAAACTGTATTTTTGTCTTTAAGCATGTGTTGTGATTTTTTGTTGAGAGACAGACATGATGTACAGGGTAAAAGAAACTGAGGCAAATAGGCATTTAGTGCGGGGTTTTATGTTTATCTGCCTAGGAGCTAGGCTATACTTTCTATTTGCTGTAGCTGTAGGTGCCAGAGACTAAAAATTTCTCTGGTGTCCTTGCTTTTGTCTCCCCTGTTGCCTTTGAGTTTCCCTACAGACTCCTATTTAAATAAAGTCTGAGATGTGCAGTTTTTTCCATTGTTTTTCCTTGTTATTATAGTGGATCCCTATTGATATGGTGGTAAGGTGTAGGGAAGAGGAAGTATTAATTGTACTTCTGTGATTAGTACTTAGTCTTTTAGAGAGCCTGTGTTCTTGGGCTGTGACTTTCACAAGTGCTTTTCAGTTTTATTTTGTTTTTCTCCCTTAGGTGAGCCAAGAATGCTAGAGTTGGTATTTCCCTTGCCCTACCTTGAAATCTAGAGGGAGTTGGAATGGAGTTATTTCCCTTCCCCAGTCAGTTAGGCTTTGAGAAGATAGTTACTCTCTTAAAGGTGGGACTTAAGAAGAACAGAATGCTCTGGGTATATTTCAAAATGGCTACTTTTCCCCTCTTCTAGCCAGAGCTGGAGGGATTGTTCTCCAGTATTTACTGTGAGAACCTAGGAGTACTCCTGGAGGTAAAACTCACAAAATTATGGCTCCCTTCCCCCACCGAGACTGGACCCCTGGGAGTTTTTAACTCTCAAACTTGTCCATATTGAACTGCCAGCAATTGGTCAATTACAGTTTAGGTTCTCGTGTTCTGGTACTGGAAGAACCAGAATTGGAAGAACTGTGATTCTCTATATCTGCCTATCTATCTGTCCCTCAAGTTTTGGGGACAGTGGTTTGCCCTGTGACCTGTGCTCTCTGATGGATCTAAGAAAAATTGTTGAAGTTTAGATTACTGAGTTTTTTCTTGTGTAGATGAGAGCATTGACTTCTAATGTCCTATACACTAGACTGGAGACTAGAACTTTAGTATTTTTTTAAACAACAAATAAATTTAAAACCTTGAAATCTACACTGGAATTAATTTATATAATTAACAAGTGTTTCAACTTCTTAATAATAGTAAATAATTGTTCATTATTTACTACTTATTGAGCTATTTGTAGCCTTTAAAAATGATTTTGAAACACATTAGTAAGAACAAAACAGTAAGGGTGTAAGTTGAACTCTCAAATTATTAACATTTACTGTGAGTCATTTTAAATTCAGGAAGTGTTTAGTGAGTATCTAAGGTGTACCCAGAATGTTTTTTCTTTTAAACTTTTATTTTTTTGTTTTAGAGGTAATTTAGAAAAAAAACTAGAAAATATAGATAAGCAAAAAGAAAAAAATTATTTTACCCAGATATTAGCACCATTAATATTTTGCAGTATTTATTACTAGATGTTTTTCTATACTTATGAGTACATGCAAAAAAATTTTATATAAAAATGGGATCTATACATTCTTTGTAACTTTTTGCTAATCCATATGTTATGAACATCTTCCTTGTCTGGTTATTTATTATGTTTTTACATATGGCTGGGTGGTTGCCTATGATTCTATTATATTTATGGATTCCAGCTTATTTAAATCAATCCCCAATTATATCTAATGTTTTATTGTTATGAAAGACTAAATAAACATCTTGGTGCATTTTATGTAGTTAGAAGTCTTCCTTAGGATAAATTCCTAGGAGAACAAGTTCATAGCTAAAGAGTAAGCATATTTTTTTATGTTTTTGATGTGTATAATCAAATTTTCCACTGGAAAGTCATACAAGTTTATATTTCTTATTGTAAGTTTATATTTATTTGTTAATTGTACCTCAGTAAAGATGAGGGTGGCAAAGAAGTTTATAGGAATACTTATTTCCTTTTGAAAACCTGGAAATTGCTTTATTTTAAAAACTTCTGAGTATATAATTGGCAAGAGATAGTAAGTTAAGGTTGTTTTAAATTGTATTTTATTGTTTGGTAGTGAATTTTTCACATACAAGTAAATATTTATTGCTCATTTGCATTTCTTCTATAGTGAATTAAATATTGTATTTTGAGCATTTTATTTTGGGCAGTTTAGCTTTTTCTTATTGTTTATGAGAATGCTTTATTTAACAAAGATATTAACACTTTTTCTACTATATTATGTATAAAAAAACTGTTATAGACTTTATCTACTATGGTATGCAGAAAGGCTTGAAGTCTTCCTTAATCTTTTATGAATGGGATCTAAATTTGTCAAATGATCAGCTAATCTTTCCAGTACCAGTTATGGAAAAATGCTTTACTTTCTTGTTAATTTGATTGCTGCTTTTAATCATAAATTCAATTATTTATTTACTTGACCTGCTTTTCAGCATTTTATTTCGTTACACTAATCTATGTCTTCCTTTATTAGTGCCATATTAAAATTATGATTGTTTTATATATTAGTATTTCATATCGCTTCCACCCCGTATATTTCCCTATGCCAAAATTCTTGTTTAGTTTTAGGATTGTATTTCTAGATAAAATTTCCTAATAAATCCAAATGGGATTATGATTGTTCTTCTTTACATTTTAATATTACTGAATACTTGATTTTTTAAAATATTGAATCTTTTGATTTTATAGTATACCTCTTTAGTTATTTTTGTTTGTTTGTTTTGTTTTTTGAGGGCAGTGTCACCAGTCCTCATACGTGGGATTCGAACCGGGGCTGCTGGCATCCCAAGCCAGCGCTTAACCACCACGCCACTCGGCCGGCCCTCTTTAGTTATTTTTATATTTGTTCACATTCGTCAGAAATGTTTTGTGTATGTTTTGCAAGGTTTCTTGCAAAGTTTCATTTTAGAATTTTATTTGTTTTGCTGTTTTGAATAGGAACTCTTCTTACAATATATTTTTTATTTGATACTAATATAGAAGAAAGCTACTATTTTGTCATGTTTATTTTGTAACTGTTTCAATAAACTTACTGAAGTCAGGTTGGGATAGAGAGATACCTAGGTTTATGGAGAGATATTTAAGAGATTGTTTCAATTTGTATTTCTGGAATAAACTCTACTTAATAACATTATACTTAAAAAAATGCGCTACTAGAATCATTTTTCAAATATTGGGTTTTTGGAAAAGTCATGGCGCATTTTTGCAACGATAAACATAGAAAAGAATACATCATGACTTTTCCGACAACCCCATATTTTACTTGGGACTTAACCGTTTATATTTCTAAATAGAATTGATGTGTAATTTTCATTTGTGTATGTGTCCAGTGTGTGTGTGTGTGTGTGTGTGTGTGTGTGTGTATGTGTGTGTGTATAGTCTGTCAGGTTTTTAAATTTGAGTTTCATTTTTTTTCTATCTGAAAAAAGGTACGTAGTTCTTTAAAGGTTTGAAAAGATACTCTTTTAGATGGGATCAATTTTTTTTTTTTATGAGTCTATGTGATGAATCATTGTAAATGTTCCAGTGACACTGGAAAGGAACACTAGAAAGTTATTTTCAATTTGGGGCAAGCAAAGCTCATAATATATTTGTAAATCTTACTGATTTTATATGCAGTGCCTCTATATCTTTGTTTTTGGCTTGCCAGATTAGTTAATAACAGAGAAATATACCATCCCACACAACTATTGTGTTTGTGTTCATTTTTCTTCTCTTTATTAATTTATCTTTTGTATTTCAATATAGTGATTTTTGTGCCAAAGCATCATATTTCTATTGTGAGGTATACCCTTTAGCTATATAAAATATTTGCTGTACTATTTAATGCTTTTTGCCTTGAATTGTGATATTAACACTTTGTAAGTGGGCATAAAAAGCTATATGACGAGTTTACTCGTTTCCCGCAAAAAATGTGTTAATAGTGTAATCCCAATTTCCCTTTTGTTTGCATTGCTTTAACCTGATATTTGGCTAGTTTTTACTAGATTTTTAGTTTGCTCTAGATGTTAATCCCATGAAAATATTATACCTAGATTTTTTATTATTTAATTAAACTTTTTATTTTGAAGTAATTGTAGATTCACATGCAGTTGTGAGAAATAATGTAGACAGATTCCATGCATCCTTTACCCAATGTTTTCCAAAGGTGACATCTCGTAAAACTTAAGTACAATACTTGACATTGATATAATCTACATACAGAACATTTCCATCATCACAAGGATCCCTCATGTTGCCCTTTTAGCTGCACACAACCCTCACCCTCACGCCTATAAACCGCTAACCTGTTCTCCATTTCTATTTTTTTTTTGTAATTTCAAGACATTATATAAAAGGTATCAGATAGTCTGTTACATTTTAGGATTGGACTTTTTTCACTCATAATTCTCTGGAGATTCATCCAGAGTTTTTATGTGTCAGTAAATGTTTCTTTTTATTCCTGGGTAGTATTCCATAGTATAGATACACCACAGTTTGTTTAACCACTCATCCATTGAAGGACATCTGTTTAATTTCCAGTTTTTGGCTATTATAACTAGAGCTGCTATAAACATTTGTGTTCAGGTTTTTGCATGAAAGTGAGTTTTCATTTGTCTGGGGAAAATGCTTAGAAGGTGCAATTGCTGGGTCATATAATAATTGCATGTTTAGTTTTTTTATAATTTGATATCTGTATGGTCTATTGCGTGCTCACCATCAAAAGTCTAGTGTCCTTCCATTACCATATATTTGACCCCCTTTACCCAATTCTCCCTCTCCCTACCCTTTTTCCCCTCTGGTTACCACCATTCTTTTGTATGTATCTATGAATTTATTTTTGCTTTGTTTTGTTAGTTCATTTGTCACTTTTTTGTTTTATATTCCACATATGAGTGAAATTATGGTTTTTATCCTTTTTTTTTGACTGATTTCACTTAGCATAATACTCTCAAGATCCATGCATGTTGTTGTAAATGACAATATTTCATCTTTTTTATGGCCAAGTAGTATTGCATTGTATATATTTATACCATATCTTCTTTATTCATTCATCCATAAAGGTACACTTAGATCAGTTCTATATTATTTACAAAATAATGCTGAAGTGAACATAGAGTACATATATCTTTTCAATTTAGTGTTTTCATATATTTCAGATAAATATTCAGGAGAGGAATTGCTGGACCATATGGTGTTTCTGTTCTTAATTTTTAAAGGAACCTCTATACTGTTGTCCATAAAAGCTGCACCAATTTACAGTCCCACCGACAGTATAGTATATAAGAGTTCCCCTTTCTCCACATCCTTTTCAATACTTGTTATTTTTTGTCTTTTTTTAAAATTTTTACAACTTTATTGAGGTTTTGATAATAACCATTCTAACAGATATGAGGTGATATCACACTGTGGTTTTGATTTGCATTCCCTAATAATTAATGATGTGAACATCTTTTCATATGCCCTTTGGCAATTTGTACATCTTCCCTGTAAATATGTCTATTCAGATCCTCTATCCATTTTTCATTCAGGTTGTTTGTTTCCTTGTTTTAGAGTTGTATGAATTATTTATATATTTTGGATATTAACTCTTTATTGGAAGCATTTGCAAATATTTTCTCCCATTTGGTTGATGCTTTTTTGTTTTGTTGAAGGTTTCCTTTGCTGTGCAAAAGCTTTTTAGTTTAATGTAGTCCCATTTGTTTATTTTGTTTTAGTTTCCCTTGCCTTTGGAGTCAAATTCACAAAAACACCACTGAAATCAATGTCTAGAAGCTTAGTGTCTGTTTTCTTCTATGTATTTTATTGTTTTCAGTCTTACATCAAGTCTTTAATCTATTTTTATTAAGTTTTGTATGGTATAAGATAGTCTGGTTTCATTCTTTTGCATATAGCTATTGAGTTTTCCCAACACCATTATAGAAGAGAATTTCCTTTCTCTATTGTATGTTCTTAGCTCCTTTGTCATAAATTAGTTGCCCATATAGGTGTGGGTTTATTTGAGGGCTCTTAATTCTGTTCCATTGGTTTGTGTGTTTATTTTTCTTCCACTACTGTACTGTTTTGATTAGTATAGCTGTGTAGTACCGTTTGAAATAAGGGATTGTGATACCTCTGGCTTTGTTCTTTCTTTTCTCAGGATTGCTTTGGCTATTGGGAATCTTTTGTGGTTCCATACAAATTTTCTGATTTTTTGGTTCTATTTCTGTGAAAGGTATCATCAGGATGTTGAAAAGGATTGCACTGAATCTGTAGATTGCTTTAGGTAATATATTGATTTTGTGTCCTGCAATTTTATTGCATACGTTTTATTATTTCTAATAGTTTTATGGTGGAGTCTTTAGGGGGTGTGTGTATAAAATCATGCTGTCTGCAAAAAGTGATGCTTTTACTTATTCCTTTCCAATTTGGATGCTTTCTATTTCTTGCCTAATTGCTCAGGCTAGGACATCCAGCACTATGTCGAATAAAAGTGGCAAGAGTGGTCATCCTTGTGTTGTTCGTGATCTTAAAGAAAAGCTTTCAGTTTTGCACCATGAAGTCTGGTGTTAGCTGAGGATTTCTCACATGTGGCCCTTTTTATGTTAATGTACTTTCCTTCTATACTCATTTTATTGTGAGTTTTAACATAAATGGATACTGTATTTTGTCAAATGCTTTTTCTGTATCTATTGAAACAATCGTATGGTTTTTATCTTTCATTTTGTTAATGTAGTGTATCACTTTTATTAATTTGTGGATGTTGATCCATCCTTCCATCGCTGGAATGAATCCAACTTGATCTTGGTGTATGCTTTTTTAAAAATATTTTTTCAATTACAGTTTACATACAATATTATATTAGTTTCAGGTGTACAACACAGTGATTAGACATTTATATAGCTTATGAACTGATCACCCTGATAAATCCAGTACCCATCTGACATCATACACAGTTATTACAATACCATTGACTGTATTTCCCATGCTATACTGTACATCCCATGACTGTTTTGTAACTACCAATTTATACCTTTTAATCCCCTCCCTGCTTCATCTATGCCCCCAAACCCCCTCCCTGAATCTGCCAACCATCAAAATGCTCTCTATGAGCTTATTTCTGTTTGTTTACCCTGTTCTATAGATTACATATATAGTAAAATCATATGACATGTGTCTTTCTCTGTCTGACCTACACCACTCAGCACAATACCCTCTTAGTCTATCCATGTTATTACAGATGGTAAGATTGCATTCCTTTTTATGGCTGAGTAATATTCTATTGTATATATGTACCACTTACTCTATCCATTCTTCCATTGATGGATCCCAGGTTGCCTCCATATTTTGTAGGCAATAATGCTATAATGAACTGTAACTAATGCTATAGTGAACTTATGAATGCACATGTTCCTTCAAAGTCATGTTTTGGGTTTCTTCTAATAACAACCCAGAAGTAGAATTACTGAGTCCTTCTTGGTCTCTTTGTTACAGCTTTTGATTTAAATTCTATTTTGTCTGATATAAATATTACTACCCCAGCTTTTGTTTGTTTTCATTTTCATGAAGTATCTTTTCCCATTCCTTTACTTTTAGTCTGTGTATGTCTTTCAATCTAAAGTGAATCACTTGTAGGCAGCAAATATAAGGCTTTTGTTTTTTTATTCATTCAGCCACCCAATATCTTTTTTTTTTAATATTTTTTATTGGGAAATTGGGGGAGGGGGAACAGTGTTGGGGAACCGGGGAAGATGAACAGACAAGTTGCTGTCCTTTTGTTCTGCAGTCTAGTTGTGGAGGACTAGGCTTCACTGGCCCATGTTGGTATCATCATTGCGCTCTTCCTGGATGAGGCAGACCAGTCGCCGACCTCTGGATGGCTGCTTACAGAGGCTCTTGGCTCACATGGGGTGCCAGCTGCTCCCGCTGGCTGCTGGCCATTCCCTGTAGCCTATGGCAGCCCACTGCAGCAGGGGCTGCAGCTATGCTATCCCAGGGACTCACAGTAGCCCAGCTCCAGGTGGAGCTGTTGTTCACCATCTAAGCTGTAGAGGGCAGTGTCACTGGCCCTTATATGTGGGATCCAAACTAGGGCCACTGGCGTCCCAAGCCAGCACTTAACCAATGCACCACTCGGCCGGCCCCACCCAATGTCTGTTGATTGGAGCATTTAATCCATTTACATTGAAAATAATTGTTGATAGGTAGTTATTGCCATTTTATTATTCATATTTTTGATCTTTATTTCTTCTTCTTAAAGAAGTCCCTTTTACATTTATGTAATATTGATCTGGTGGTGATGAACTCCTTTAGATTTTTCTTGTCTGGGAATCTCTTTGTCCTTCAATTCTAAATGATAGCTTCACTGGGTAGAGTATTCTTGGTTGTATGTTGTTTTTCATCACATTGAATATTTCTTGCCAATCCTTTCTGGCATGTAAAGTTCCTGTTGATAAATCAGCTGACAGTCCCATAAGAGCTACCTTGTATCTAACTAACTGCTTCTCTCTTGCTGCTTTGAAGATTCTTTCTTTGGCTTTAACCCTTGGCATTTTACTTATGATGTGTCTTGGTGTGGGCCTCTTTGGGTTTAGGGTTTATATTGTTTGGGACTTTCTGTGCTTCTTGGGCTTGTGTGTCTGTTTTCTTCCCCATAATTATTTCTTCAAATTGGTTTTCAATTTCTCACTCCGTCTCTCTTCTCCTTCTGGTACTTCTATGATGCAAATGTTGTTATGCTTGATGGTGTCCCAGAGGTCCCTAAAAATACCATCATAGATATTGTTTTACTATTATTTTGTCTTTTTGCTGTTCTGGTTGGATGTGTTCTGTTACCTTGTCTTTCAAATTGCTGATTCAGTCCTCTGCTTCATTTACTTTACTGTTGACTCTCTCTAATATATTCTTCATTTTAGTTATTGTATTATTCATTTCTGCCTGGTTCATTTTTATGTTTTCTTTCTCTATTTTTATGTTTCCTATCTCTTTAATGAAGTTCTCACTGAAATCATTGAGCATCCTTGTAATTGTTTCAGTTACTTATCTAGTGATCAGTCTATTTAGATTTTCTAATTCTTTATGATTCAGTCTAAGAAGGTTGTATGCTTCTAAGAATTTGTCCTTTTCTTCTAAGTTGTCTAGTTTGGTGGTAAATGGCCTTTCATAGTATTCTTGTATTATCCTTTAAATTTGTGTGATGTCGTAATTCTTTTTCATTTCTGATTTTATTTAAGCCTTCTCTTTTTTTCCCTCAGTGAGTCTAGCTAAAGATTTGTCAGTTTTGCTTATCTTTACAAAGGACGAGTGCTTTGTTTCATTAATTTTTTTTTTTTTTTTTTGAGGGCAGTGTCACTGACCCTCATATATGGGACCGAACCGGGGCCGCTGGCTTCCCAAGCCAGCACTTAACCACTGCGCCACTCGGCCGGCCCTGTTTCATTAATTTTTTTTATTGTGCTTGTATTCTTATTTTTGCTATGATTTTTATTGTTCCTTTCTTCTGCTGTCTTTGGGCTTAATTTTTTTTTCTAGTTTCTTAAGTTGTAATGTCAGGTTGCTTATTTGAGATTTTTCTTGTTTCTTGTGATAGGCTTGTTTGCTAAACTTTCCTCTTAACACTGCTTTGGCCACATCCCAAAGATTTTGATACGTCATGTTCTCATTTTCATTTGCCTCTATGTGTCTTTTGATTTATTCTTTTATTTCTTTATTGACCCAATAGTTGTTCAGTGGCATGTTGTTTAATCTCTACATATTTGTGATTTTTCTATCTTTCTTCTTACAGTTGATTTCTAGCTTCAGACTGTATGATTGGAAAAAATGCTTGATGTGATTATAGACTTCTTAAATACATTGAGACTTATTTTATGTCCCAACATATGGCATATCCTTGAGACTGTTCCATATGCACCTGTGAATAATGTGTATTCTGTCTTTTGGGGATGGAAAATTGTATAAATATCTATCAAATCCATCTGGTCTAATATGTCATTTAAGGCTGATGTGTCCTTGTTGACTTTCTGTCTGGATGATCTATCCATTGGTGTAAGTGGTGTGTTAAAGTTTCTTGCTATTATTGTGTGTGGTGTATTTCTTTTTTTAGGTATGTTAATAATTGCTTTTTATATTTTGGTACTCCTAGATTAGGTGAATATATATTAACAAATATTATGTATTCTTGATGTATTGTCCCTTGTATCATTATAAAATGTCTATCTTTGTCTTTTTTTACCTTTTATTGTTGTTGTTGTGATATCTACTTTGTCTGATATAAATATGTCTGCACCTGCTTTTCTCTGATATCATTTTCTTGGAGTATCTTCTTCTACTCCTTCACTTTGAGCCTATGTTTGTCTTTGGAGCTGAGATGGGTCTCCTGAAGGCATCTTATAGTTCAGCCTTGTTTTTTAATACATCCAGCTACTCTTTGCCTCTTGATTGGTGAGTTCAGTTCATTAATATTTATGGTTATTATTCATATATGAGGACTTACTACAGTCATTTTATTTTTTGTTATCTGATCTGTATCTCCATTGTCTCTTTCCCCTCATGTTTCTCTTTGCTATTTTAGTTTGGTGGTTTTCTTATGATTTTTTTTTGTCTGTTTCCTCTTTTTTTATGTTTACTTTCTAAGCTCTGGATTTTTGTTTTGTGATTACCATGAAGTTTGTATAAAATGTTTTATAGATAAAATAGTCTCTTTTTCAGTTGAGAGCATCTTATATTCATTCACCTAAATAAGTTCAATTGTTTTCTTTCTTCCCTTTCATGTTTTTGTTTTCACAGATTATGCCTTTTTATGTTGTGTGTTTGTTAACCAAATTGCAGTAGCTATAGTTATTTTTAATGCTTCCCCCACTCATTTAACCTTTATGTTATAATTAAGACTTTAACAGCATATTCTGAAATAGAATTGCAATTTCCTGTTCTGTCTGTTACCATACTCAAATTTTTTATACTTTTTGTCTTTTAGTTGTAGGTAGAAGAACTCCTTTCAACATATCTTGTTATACAGGTCTTGTCATGGTAAATTCCCTCAGCTTCTGTGTTTTTGGGAGAGACTTTTTTTCTCCGAATCTAAAGGGTGACTTTGCTGTCTATATTATTTTTGGTTGATGGTTTATTTCTTTCTGTATTTTGAATATATTATTCCTGGTTGATGGTGTTACTGCTGAGAAATCTGATGATAATTTGATGGGGTTTTCTTTGTCAGTAACTTTTTTTTTCCTGGCTGATTTGACAATTCTTTTTTTATCATTAACTTTTTACAGTTTTAATATAATATGTCTTACAGAAGGCCTTTTTGCATTGAGATAATTAGGTGTTCTGTTAGCTTCTTGTACTTGAATGTCCAGTTCCTTCCATAGGTTGTGGAAGATCTCATTAATTATTTCTTGGAACAAACACTGTTCCCTTCTCCTTTTCTGCTCCTCATTGATACCCATTTTCCTTATATTGCCCCTTCTAAAGGAGTCAAATAGTTCTCATGGTTCTTTTATTTTTTTTTAAATCTTAATTCTCGCTCTTCTACATGAATCATTTCTAGATTTCTATCTTCAAGCTTGCTAATTCTCTTTTCCATATGGTCTGTTCTGTTTCCAGGGCTTTCTAATGCATTCGTCATCTCATTTATTGGATTCTTTGGTTCCAAAATTTCTGTTTGATTATTTTTTGTTTTAATCTCTTTGGTAAAGTACTTCTGTTCATGAATTTTATTCCTGAGCTCATTGAACTGCCTTTCTGAGTTTTCCTGTATTTTGTTAAGTTTCTTCATGAATGCTATTTTGAGTTCTCTGTCATTTAGACCAAAATCTTCCGTGACTTTTAATTTGGTTTCTGGAGTTCTGGAGAATTGTCACTTTCTTTCTGTGTTACTGTGTTACCTTCATTGTTCATGGTGCTTGATGGGTTGCACCTCTGTCCTATTTAGTTATTGTTTTGATTTTACAATTCAGCAGGTTGATAATTAGAGACCTTTTTTTTTTTACAGTAGGTTATGTGATAGGTGTTTTCTCTTACCTGTACTACTTGCACCTCTGGGTTCTTAGTAAAGCAGGCATCACTGTGGTCATGGGAGTCACTGCCACGGTAATCATGGTGGTGAGTGTCCCTTCTGTGTCCAGGTCGCCTTGGTGTCCTTGATCCCAGGGAGAGTGTTGTGGGGGGAGGGGAGCCAGGTTCATGAGCCTGCCACACTGCCTCTTCATTCCCTATAGCTATTGGTGCTGCTTTGCTATAGGTGCATCTTAGGTGCTGCTGTCAGGCTCCATCACAAACCATCGGGGGAGGGAACCAGAGTCTCAGGCACCAACATTGCTTCTGCCCCCCTTACTCTCCATTGGGCCATATTGTGGGGTTGTATCTCTGGCTTCTCCACTGCCACTGGGTTAGCTGGGGCCACAGACGCAGCCACAGTGGTTTGTAAACTATGTCTGCACTGTTTTTGTCCTCACCCCGATCCAATTCTGCCTCCCTTACTGAGTTCCAGTACACCCACTTCAGATATACTGATGTGTGCATTTCTCAGGTATGCTAGTGTCTTTAGCAGAGGAGCCTTTGTTGGATTATAGATGTCTCATTAACTGTAGATTTAAGGGGAGATACTAAGGGGTCTTCTCACTCTGCCATGATGCTTATGTTACTTTAGATTTTGTTTTTTAAAACAAGTTGAATGTCTTCTGTTAACATATGCTTAGCTGAGATGTCTAACAATTCCTCTCTCTGGAAGCAACCAGTGTTATCAATATTTTGTGTATCCTTCCAGAAATAGCTTTGTATATACATGTAAATATATATGTCAGGTTTTGCAAAGAAAAATAACTCATTCTATGTTCTTGAACTAGATATATAGCTAGAACTCTATTTTAATAAATACCTCATAACATTTAATTCAATATAACAAATATAATCCCATATCCCATCAATGCCCTTTTGTTAATGTTAATCTCTTGAATGCTAATTCTATGCAAACAATCTTTCATATGTCTCTTTGCCTTTAACAAGCTGTTCAGTAAAGCTGTACTTTAATTGTACCATTTTTTCTGTATCCAGCAACTTTATTTTGGAATAACTTTTTATTTTATCTTAAAAAAATAAAAAAACAGTGGCATGTTTTCAAAATTCTGTTGACAGTATAAAGAATTACTTTTTTATTTAAAATTATAGGATGCTGTGATGGGGTACTTACTTAATCATTTCGATTAAATGTCTGCTCCATACATATTCCATGCTATTGTCTACAATAGAAGATACCAGATTTCACAGGAGAAATTATTTGATTTGTAAATGTTAACTAGACACTTAGTTTTTGACAGCTTTTATTAAGTATGCTGTTTGCTTTTGGTGGGTGGTTCAGGTAAATGGCATTTAAAATGCCTTTGAGATGTTTGAAGTGAGAAAAGGAAAAATAAGTTGAAAGTTATTATTGCTAGGTTTACTGTGAAAAGGTAAATCAGCTTAATTTTCCTTTCTCTACTTCCTACTTTACCTTTCATTGTAAATTAGCAACTAATAATTGCTTTGCAAACAATTTAATCATTACTTACTTGTTTTTCATATTTGGAATTAGTTCTGAAAGGAAACCTACATAGCATTCTCCTTTTAGTCTTCTCAGCAAAAGAAATAAAAATAATTTAAGACATAGGAATTAAGATTCTGTGAATATTTGGTGAATGAACTCCACTGCTTTTTATGAGCTAGAAATAGTAAGAGAACTTCATGGTTAAGCCCAGTCAGACAATAAGGACTTTGGGTGAGGGACTGAGAGACCTAAAGTTATATTGGGGGAAATACAGATATTTTTGAACTTCTGATGTAAATTTTTACTTTTGTTTTCTTGGAATGATACCTCATTGTCGCTGTGAGAAAGGGGGTGCTCAAGCAGAGATACGAAAGACAGTTTGGGGAATATAATCAATAATGTTGTAAAGATTTTGTAGGGTATCCAGTGGACACTTGTCCTATTTGGGAGACCACTTCATGGATGGTGTAGATTTCTGACAACTGTAGTGTAAACCTGAAGCTGAAGCTGAATAATAATGATTGTCAACTACAATTTAATACTATATATATATATATATATATATATATATATATATATATATATTCATGGGATGTGGAATACAGCATAGGAAATAGAGTCAGTGGAATTGTAACAGCTATATATGATGTCAGAGTGGTAGTAGATTGGGGCAGGGAAATATCACTTTGTGAGGGGTGTAAATGTCTAACTGTGACATTGTTTTGTACACCTGAAACAAATAAACAAACAAAAAGAAGGGATTAGGGAATATGAGAGGGTTTTTGTTTAGGATGAAGTGTGCCTTGGTTACAACATGAGCTGTATGATAATAGGAATCATTATAGTACATAATATGGTAATTTACAAAGTAATTTGGATGAGTTTCGTGGTCTTGCTAAACCCATAATTGCTACTCTAAGCTGACCAGTGTCACCTTCAGTTTTAGCTTCTGTTGGTAATGAGTTAAAACAATTTCTAAAGGCAAATCCCCCTGTAATAAACCCCAAGATATTGATAAAATAATGTTGTGACAAGTGCACAGTAGGAGAGAAAATACCCCTGTTATGGGAATATCTTTCTGTACAATATCCTTCTTACCCCTACTTATTTGAAAATACGATGTACATTTGATGTTTTCCATATGAGAACCAATACTAATAGGAAGCACAGTGAATCTTTTCCACATAGTATAGCATTGGACAACTGTTTTTAGTGAGGTTTTTGAAGTTTCTTTCAATTGTTAAAGATGTTTTAATTTTATTTCTGATTCCTCTAAAGGATACTATTAATCTGACTTGTATTGTAGAATAGTCTGTATTCCAGAGGGTCCTTGGATAGATAAAGAAATTGAAAGACAGAGAAAGCCTATTTCCCCTCTGATGCACCCATTTGGCCATCTGAGCATTCCTTAACAAAAAAATTATATGAAAATTTTTAACGTATAAAAAATAGAGAGGAGCATAAACAACTATATGTATCCAATATCCAATTTCAATAATTATCACATTTTGCTGTTCTTATTTCATCTATTCTGTCCTCATTTTTTCAAACACACACTTTTTTCTATTGGAGTGTTTTATTAACTTTCATTTTTGAAATAACTTCAGACGTACAGAAAGGTGGCAAAATACTACAGGGAATTCTATATATCTTCATCCAAGTTCCACAAATATTATTTCCCACATTTGAGCTACTATTCTTTCTCATTTTCTAAACTGTTTGAGAGTAAACTACAGACATAATACCTTTTTGTCCCTAAAGTTTTTGTTTCCTTGAAATAAGGACTTTTTTTTTTTTTATAAAACAGTAGTGTAATTATCAAAATCAGGACATCTACATTGGTATAATATTATTATCTAATCTACATACTTTATCCAAATTTTGTGAGTTGTCTCACTAATGTCTTTTATGGCAAAATACAAATACTTTTTTTCGAGCCAGGATTCAATCCCAAATCACATGTTATATTTACTTGTCATGTTATGTTAGTGTCCTTTAAATGGGACAATTACTCAGTCTTTCTTTGACTTCTGGCATCTTTTTTTTAAAAAATAATTTATTTTTCAATTACAATTGACATACAATATTATATTAGTTTCAGGTGTATAACATAGTGATTAGACATTTACATGATTTAGGAAGTGATCACCCCGATAAATCCAACACCCATCTGACACCATACATAATTATAATATTGACCCTATGCTGTATTTTACATCCCCATGACTATTTTGTAACTTGACTTGTGGCATCTTGATATTTTTGAAGAGTATAGGCAAGTTATTTTGTAGAATTGTAGAAATAATTTGGGTTTACTAGAATAATTTAAAATAAGTCCTAGAGGGCCGGCCGAGTGGCGCATTGGTTAAGCGCTGGTTTTGGGATGCCAGCGGCCCCGGTTCGGATCCCACATGAGGGCCAGTGACACTGCTCTCTACAGCTAACAACAGCTCCACCTAGAGCTGGGCTGTGTGAGCCCCGGTGATGGTGTGGGCTGCAGCCCCTGCTGCAGTGGGCTGCCATAGGCTATAGTGAGTGGCCCGCAGCCAGCATGAGCGGCTGGCAGCCAAGCATGAGCTGCCAATAGCCGCGGTGAGCGACATCCAGAGGCCAGCGACCGATCTGCCTCATCCGGGAAGAGCGCAATGACGATACCAACAGTGAAGCAACATCCTCCGCAACTAAACTGAAGAACAAAAAGACAGCAATTTGTCTGTTCCCCTTCCCCGATTCCCCAACGCTGTTCCCCTCCGCCAATTCCCCAATAAAATCTTTAAAAAAATAAAAATAAAAATAAAATAAAATACAATAAAATAAGTCCTAGATATTTATTATTTAGTACCTAGATAAAAGTACTTAAGAAGTTTATATCTCTAATGTGTAAGGATTTGAAAAGAAACAACTATAGTGCTATTATCAGACTCAGCAAAATTAATAATAATTCTTTAATGTTATCTAATATCTAATTCTTGTTCATTTTCCCTGTTGTCTCAAAAATGTCTTTTTATGATAGATTGGTTTGAATGTTGATACAAAGGCCATACATCCTATTTCTTTGCATATGTCCCTTAAGATACTTCTAATTTATAATAGCTCCCCTTCCTTTTTTTTCCTATGCTATTTATTGTTGAAGATAACTACATCATTGTTTTATAAACTTTCCCACATTCTGTATTTGGCTGATAGCTCTTAACTTTAGGCTTTTAAAGAAGGGGGGACAGTAGCTTAAGAAGGAAATAATGGTGCAAATCACATATTCCCCCCTTGATATACACCCTTGTTTCCGGGGCATGTTAATTTCATGATTGGGGCATTCTTTACAGTTGTGATAATATTGTTGATGACTCTTGAATCATGATTTGGCTTTGCTCTTCGGTGTCTCCCAAAAGTGTGTGTTTTAGAGGCAAAGGCAAAGGCATCAAGTCCCGTCTAAAAGTATCAATGGAATTAGCATGATGGTTACTGTAGCAATTTTAGTATATGATCAGGGTTTATTTACTCTCATAATTCTATTCCACTCCATCTAATACAAATGTGTCCTGCTTTGTTCTTAGTCCTAAAGCTGTTGCAAAAACTGAAGGATTGTTTTTCACTAGCTTGTTCTACTGTTAAGAATAATTTATTTAGAAGCAGAGGCCTAATTATTATTGACTCATCTGCTTTATCTTGCCTGGGAAAAGTCAAGTGAATGAAATAAAACATAAACAGGCTCAGCTCTCTCCCGTGTCTAATATTAGCTGGTGGCTGAATGATCTAGCATGGCCTCACTCAAATATCAGTTTGTGATGGCTGTGATACCTTGGTTTTCCTCCCTATGGCTGCTCATCCTTTAGTAGAGGCTAGCTGGGTCTTAAATCACATGATAGCCTTGAGGTGTGCATGTGCGTGTGCGCACACCGTACACTTACCATATTTTCTTTATCCATTCGTCCATCAGTGGACACTTAGATTGTTTCCATATCTTGGCTACTGTGAATAATGCTTCAGTGAACATTGGAGTGCATGTAACGCTTTGATGTAGTGGTATATACCCAGAAGTGAAATTACTGGATCCTATGATTGTTCTATTTTTATTTTGTGAGGAACCTTCATACTCTTTCCCATATAATGGCTGTTACCAATTTACATTCCCACAAAAAGTGCACAAGGGTTCTCTTTTCTCCATTTACTTACCAATACTTGTTATTTTTTTGACTTTTTGATGATAGCCAGCCTAACAAGTGTGAAGTTGTGATTTTGATTTTCATTTCCCTGATAAGTGAAGTTGAGCATCCTTTCAGATACCTGTTGGCTATTTGTATGTTTTTGAAAAAAAAAGAAATGTCTCAGCTTTTTGCTTTTGTTTTTTAGCCGAGTTATTTGTGTGTGTGTTTCTGATTTTTTTTTCCCTATTGATTTGTATAAGTTTCCTATGTTTTGGATATTTACCTCTTATCAAATAGATGGTTTGCAAATAGTTGCTCCCATCCCATAGGTTCCTTTTCATTTTGTTGATGATTTCCTTTGCAGCACAGATGCTTTTTAGTTTTATGTAGTCCCTCTTGTTTATTTTTGCTTTTGATGCCTGTACTTTTGGTATTAATTCCAAAAAATCACTGCCAAGGCCAGTGTCAAGGAGCTCTTTCCATATGTTTTCTTCTAGGAGTTTCAGGTCTTACATTTAAATCTTTAATTCATTTTGAGATGATTTTTGTGTATGGTATAAGAGAAGGGGCCAATTTCTTTCTTTCTTTCTTTTTTTTTTTTGCATATGGCTATCCAGTTTTCCCAATGTCATTTACTGATGAGACTATTCTTTCCCTATTTGATATTCTTGGCACCTTTTGAAATTCATTGTGTATGTATGGATTTATTTCAGGGCGCTCTGTTCTATTCTGTTGGTCTATGTGTTTGTTTTTATGCCAGTATCATCACTGTTTTGATTACTATAGCTTTGTGATATAGTTTGAACTCTAGCTTTGTTCTTCTTGCTAAAGATTGCTTTGGCTATTTTGGGTCTTTTGATTCCATGTGCATTTTAGGATTGTTTTTTCTGTTTTTGTGAAAAATTTCATTGGAATTTTGATGGGTGAATTGCCTTGAATCTGTAGATCACTTTGTGTAAAATGGACTTTTAATAGTAAGTCTTCTTTTCCATGAACTCAGGATATCTTTCCATTTATTTCTGTTACTGATTTCTTTCATCAGTGTTTTAAGAAAATTGTAAGCCAATATCCCTGAAGAACATAGATGTAAAAATTCTCAACAATATAGTAGCAAACTGAATTCAATACTACATTGAAATTATTAGATACCCTGATCAAGTTGTATTTACCCCGGGATGCAAAGATGGTCAACATACACAAAGCAATAAATGTGATACACCACATTACAAGATGAAGGATAAACATTATATGATCATCTGCACACTCTATGAAGTGATCACCTTCATCTGGCACCTTACATAATCTTTACAACATTGTTGATTATATTCCCCACACTGTATTTCATATCCCCATTACTATATTGTGTTTACTAATTTGCTCTTTCTAATCCCTTCACCCTCTCCCCCTCTCATCTGGCAACTAACAGCTTTTTTTCCCTATATCTCTGAGTCTATTTCTGTTTTGTTTGCTCATTTATTCTGTTCTTTAGATTCTACATTTAAGTGAGATCACATAGTATTTGTCTTTTTCAGTCTGACTTATTTCACTTAGCATAATATTCTCAAGGTTGATCCATCTTGTTGCAAGATTTTATTCTTTTTTATGGCCCACTAATACTCCATTGTATAAATGTACCACAGTTTCTTTACCCAGTTGTCTATCAGTGGGCATTTCAGTTGTTTCCATATCTTGGCTATTGTGAATAAACATAGGTATGTGTATTTTTTTTAAATCAAATTAATGTTTTGGCTTTCTTTGGTTAGATACCCAGGAGTGAAATTGCTGGGTCATAGGGTAATTCCATTTCAACTTTTTGAGGTACTTCCATACTGTTTTCCATAATGACTGTACCAATCTGCAATCCCACCAACAGTGTTCGAGGGTTCCCTTTCTCCATATCTTCTCCATCACTTGTTGATTTATTGATGATTGCCATTCTGACAGGGGTGAGGTGGTATCTCATTGTGGTTTTTATTTGCATTTCTCTAATGGTTAATGATGTTGAGCATCTTTTCATGTCTGTTGTCCATCTGTATGTCCTCTTTAGATAAAAATGTCTCTTCATGTCCTCTGCCCATTTTTTAATAGGGTTGTTTGTTTTTCTTGGTATTGAGTTGTATGAGTTTTTAGAAATTGGTTATTAACCCTTTATCAGATGTATCATTTGAAAATATCTTCTCCCACTCGGTAGGGTACCTTTTTGTTTTATTGATGATTTTCTTTGGTGTGAAAAGACTTTTTAGTTTGATGTAGTCCCACGTGTTTATTTTTTTTCTTTTGCTTCCCTTGCCTGAGGAGATATATCAGTAAAAACATTACTAAGGGTAATGTCTGCAAATTTATTTCCTATATTTTCTTCTAGGAATTTTATGGTTTCAGGTCTTACATTTAAGTATTTAATCAATTTTGAATTTATTCTTGTATATGGCTTAAGAAGGTGACTGAAGCTGAAGTAGAATAATATTGTATGTCAACTATAATTTATATATATATATATATATAGAGTCACGGTACAGAGAGTATAACATAAGGAAGGTAGTCAAGGGTATTGTAACAGGTATATGAGATGTCAGAGGGGTATTGGCTTGGGGGGAGGGAGTTATCATTTTGTGAGGGATGTAAATGTCTAACTAGTATGTTCTTTGTAAAACTGCAACTAATAAAAAGATATTTCAATGCAGAAAAAGCATTTGACAAAATTCAATATCCTTTCATGATGAAAACTCTTATCAAATTAGGTATGGAGGAATGTACCTCAACATGTTAAAAGCCATATATGACAAGCCCACAGCTAATATCATACTCTATGGTGAAGAGCTGAAAGTTTAGACTAGTACAAGACAAGGGGGCCCACTCTTACCACTCTTACTCATCATAGTACTAGGAGTCCTGACCAGAGCATTTGGGCAAGAAAAAGAAATGAAAGGCATCCAAGTTGGAAAGGAAGAAGTAAAATTGTCTCTATTTGCAGCTGACATGATCTTACATATAGAAAACCCTGAAGACTCTATTAAAAAAAACTGTTAAAACTAGTAAATAAATCCAGTAAAGTTGCAGGATATAAAATCAAAATATAAAATTGCATTTCTATATACTAACTATGAAATATTTGAAAAAAACATTAAGTAAATAATCCTGTTTACAATAGCAACACTAAGAATAAAATACTTAGGAGTAAATTTAACCAAGGACTTGAAAAGTCTGTACAACACAGGCTTTCTTGAGGTTTCTTTTTACTATAACTTCTGCTGCTACTACCCAAGGGACCAGATATTATAAATTTTCAAGTATTGCCTTTGGGATTAGTGTTTTCCAACTGAAAAACATCTTCATTCATAGTTTATATTTCAGTAGATAAGGTTGGTCTTCAGCTTCCTGTCTTTCTTAACTTTTCTCCTGTTGTTTTATTGACATCTGTGTCCCCTCTTTAGGAGTAAAAACACTGCTACTCATTATGATAGTCCCATTGTGAAAAGGTATTTAGTGAATGTGTTTTATAAAATGTCACTCCCAGGTATTGTCCTTCCCAGGTATTGCTTTTGAGTTTTTGTCGCTGTGATATAGAACACTTGTTGTCCTTGTGTTGTAGAAAATTTGTTGTCCTTCTGAGAATTGAATTTTGGGCAACAGACTAAAATAATGAAAAAGTGAATGTGTGGGGGAGGTTATAGGGAGTCAAAAAAATTTACATTTTTCCTGAAGTTCTACTTTGGTATGTGGAACTCTTAGAGGCAGAGTAAATAGCTCAAATTCCAACCCCCGCTCCCCTGCAAGTATCTACCAGCTCCTTAGTTGTTACCTATGGACTGTACTGGCTATAATTGAAGCCTATTACCAGCAGCAACTTGAGGTGGAGGTGACCCTGACAGAGTGCAGGATCACTAGGCTATAATTTTTTTTCCTTTGCTGATCTCTACCAGCCTTATCCTTTCCCTTCTGAGTATGGATCTTGTTCTCCCATTCTCTCTCTCTCTCTCTCTCTTTTTTTTTTTCAATTAAAGTTTTTGGGGTGACAATTGCTAGTAAAGTTACATAGGTTTCAGGTGTACAATTCTGTAATACATCATATGCATCATCTACATATCACATTGTGTATTCACCACCCAGAGTCAGTTCTCCTTCCATCACCATATATTTGATCCGTTTTACCCTCATCTACCACCCCCTTCCCCCTTACCTTCCAGTAACCTTTCCCATTCTTACTGTAAGTATGAGTTCATTTTTTACTGAACCACCATACCTTTGCCATCACCCATGCTCTTGGTTTTTTTTTCTGCCCTATATTTTAAAAAATGAACTGTTTTTTACATATTGCAGGAAAATTAATAAACTAACACTTTAGATTTTAACAAGTGCCTTGAGTTATAAAGCCATAAGAACTATAAAGGGTTTCATGGATTAGTTTCTTCTTAATCTAACATGGCAGAGTTTATTTCAGAATGGCCCTGGGAAGTAAAGGTAAAAAAGCATTTTGCTGGTCTATAATGCTCTTTTTTCCCATATCTATTACTCAAAGATCACAGATGTTCCTCCTTTTTTTTTTTTTGAGGACAGTGTCACTGGCCCTCATATGTAGGACCCAAACCAGGGCCGCTGGCTTCCCAAGCCAGCGCTAAATCACCGCGCCACTCGGCGGCCCGATGTTCCTCCTTTTTTGATACAATATTATTATTTTCTTGATTGAAACATAAGACGAGGACCACTTCATCTCATTTTCTCATTTACACCAGTTAGTGAAGTTGCAAGCAGAAATGTTTTGTTATTGTCTGTGGTTGCGCTTTAACTCAAAGCCTGATCTCGATTGTACCCCAAGTTGACGTTCTGATATTTCTTATCCTTTTGAAAGCCATTTCTGGTTCTCGTTTTAAATTTGTATTTTACAAATCAGGATGTTACATTCTTTCATTCTGACACACATTAGAGTTCTGAAAGGCTATATACCTCTCATTTCCAAATCTATCAATCAAACAGTGTATTCACTAGCTTAGAGAACTGGACAAGTTGATTAATCTTACTAAGCCTCAATTTCTTCATCTCTAATGACACCATCTATCTCATGGGGTATATAAATAATGAAAATTAAATGAGATAACCCATACGAAGTGTTTTTTTCTGTACCTTGTACATAGTAAACAAATGGTGGTGACAGGAGCCTTGGTGGCAATGATTGTGTGATTGTCTTCATTGTTTATTTTTAATGTAGCAAGAGGAAAATGGTCATTTTCAAGTTCTTTGCAACTGATAGTAAATAGGTTGAGGAAAGAAAGACATCAGTTCTGTATTACTTCTTTGGTAGGGAGCAAAATGCTGCAAGTAGATTGCAAATTTAGGTCGTATTTTATTTGTAATAGAGACTCAAAATGTCCACTCTTTCTATTATTGAATTTAAGAAGGTACCATCTGAGGAAGAGAGGTGTCCTTCAAATACTTGAAGGCTATTTATATTTATAGAAATAAAGATAGTACCAGATATATAAATGAACTGTTTGAAATGCAAGTGTGTAGCTCATGAGGGAATCAACCTAAATAAACAGCAAATCATATTTAATAGTCTAACACCATATTAGTTAGATAATTAGTCTTTTCGAATCAGGGAACATAATACTAATATAAGCCCACTGTTTGTGTTTTTTAGGAAATATATTCTTAGTGAGAAATGCAAAACAACCTATCTGTCTATCATGTACCTCTAAGTCTACCATGATTTTGAGTGCAAATATTTGTATTAGGAGCATGGAATTGGAAAGGACCTTAATTAATTTAGTTCATTCTCTCTATTTTATAGAGGAAGCTGAGCACGTAAGTAATGTGTCCAGGTTAGATAGTGACAGAGGTGGGACCTGAACTAGGTCTCCTGACTCACAGAACAATATTCCTCCACACCATTCTGTCTATAATTTGGCTTCACAAGATTTTCATTTTCTTTTAAAGTGATTTTTACTTTATCCCATGACAAATTATTTTCCTATGACTACAAATTTTCATTTTTTAAATATATCAATAAAAAAAGGTTAAGTTCACAGAAATTTGTTTGATAGCTGCGTACTCATAGACATATAAAACAGATTCAATAAAAGATGTATATAAACCTTTCAAGCATGATACAGAAATAAGTTGAAATGTGTTGAGATGTTAAATAAGTTGGAAATAGAGGCTAGTGTAGCCAGAAAGAAAATAAAGGTTTCAGATAAGGAGGTTTTAGTAGAAGTTCTAGGATGGTAAGACAGATGGAATGGAAGTGATGACAGAAAAAGATACTGTGAGTGAATAGAGAGAATGCCAAATCTGAGTTCTTGAAAGAGGCCAAGAAGTGTATGATAGTGAGACTGTGTTGATTTGAGACTGATGATATTAATTGGTGATGCTCAGTTGAGTTGAAAAGAATGGGAAGAATGATGTAGTCAAAGTGTATGATAGATTGAAGCAAGGATATTGAAGACATTGGCTGTTAGTAGTGCTCAGAACAGAGAGAAAATATGTAAACCAGAAGGTAAAATCATCTAAGAAGATGAAATGACGCCTCAGGATGGAAAAAAAACAAAACAGTGGATGTACTTTGGAGAGAACAATTTAACCATGTTAGAGACTGTTCTGTCCTTCAGTTCTGTGTCTGTTATTGAATAATAAGGATGATAGAATTGGATATCATTTAGAGTATACCCATGGTTACTTCATGTTATTAGTGTGCTAGTATTTATATTATTTCTGTCAGTACACATTTTTATGTATATCTCTGTACTTTTCCGTAGCAAAAATTGGATGTGTGCATATATTATATGGCTTTTTGAAGGTATGTTTCATATGATATGAGAGGTGATAGTATGAGAGATAATGAGATAGTATCAGAGAAGGTAAATGCATCCTATTTGAACTAGATTCCCTCATATTTCTTAACACTTTTCTGTTTAAATACTGTAAACTTTTATATTTGCATAGTATTATCAATTTATAAGGAATATTTATATATTATCTCAATTATGAGTCTTAGATTTTTTTTTTGTAAGATTAACAGTGTACACTGTAGAATCATAGCTACTCACTGTATGTGTCAAACTGTGGTGATAAAAGTCAGTAGGTTTTATTTTGTCTGCCTAACCATTTTACATATTAGGAAATACATTATTCAATGCTGCTGAAAAAAACATTTGTTTTTATAGTTTTAAAAAATTCAAAAGACTTCAAATTAATAACTAAAAATATAAATGGGGATAATCCACCCAATTTTATTGGTAATTGGTTATTGCTAGTAGAGAGAAAAGTTAGGTTTTTGTTTATTTACTTTGTATCTAGACAATTTATCACATTCTTTTGTTTCTAGAAAATTTTAGTAATCTATTTTGTTTATTTCCTGTATTATATATTATTTTGATATCTATGGAATTAGCATGAATCTGTAAAACAAAGCTAAGTAATAATGGGAATAATGAACATGTATGACTTCTTCCTCATTTTAATGGGAATGACTGTATTCTTTTGCTGTTTAGTATCACGTGTTGTTATTTTGTTATTGTCATCTGTCAATAATATCTGTCATCTTTAAGTAGTTTTCCTCCAATTCTGTTTTACATAAGATGTTTGCTTGGATTGACCGCTGAATTTTATCTAATGCCTTTCCAGAACCTTTTAATACAATCATGAGGTTTTATCTTTTAATTTGTTGATTTATGAATGTCAATATATAATATGATATTTAGCTTTGTGTTAGTTGAAATGAGATTAGACAGTCAAACTCAATTTAAATGCAATGGAGACATTTATTTATTTATTTATTACGTATTGTATTTTCATTTTTTTTATTGTATGATTCCATTTATATGGAATATTCAGAATAGACAATCTGCAGAGACAGAAAGAGACTAGTAGTTGCTAGAGGCTGGGGAAGGTGAAATGGAGATTGACTGACTGACTGCTTAATGGTTACGGGGTTTCATTTTGAGGGGATAAAAATATTTTACACCTAGGTAATGGTGATAGTAGTGATGGTAGCACAACATTGTGAATATACTAAATCCCACTGAAATGCACCTTTTAAAATCGTTAATTTTATGTTATGTGAATTTCACTTCCAATTGAAAAAAAAAGCATAAAACAAAAACAAATGAATGAACATTTATGGAGCAGAGAGGTCTGTCAGTGTCAGGGCTTTGCTGTAAGAGTTGGGAGAGGTGAGGGGAGTGGTGGATTTCTCAAGACACAGACAGCCTGAAAACTGTGTGTTAAAGCCCACTCTCTTTACAAGGCAGGGAGAACATGCCCCATAGCTTGCCTGGGTCCTTCTCATTTATGCCACAGTTCAATACCATATTAAATGCCTATAAGGTCCTAGCCATTGTCCAGTCTGAACCCTAGGGAGCTGGGTGCCGGCACCTTAAAGAGGAAATCAAGCTGTAATAACATGCAAAAGCCCTGAACATCATTTTCAAATGATTTTCTTTCAAATAAATATGATAGATTCCTCTTCTCCCAGAACTTTCCCTGGATGAAATTGTTGCAAGGTTTGGGGCAGGCTGCATGGGTTCCGATCCTAGTTTAATATCTTGATAGCTTTAAAACCTTAGACCACTGTTTCTCAGTCAGGGGCAAATTTGCTTCCAGGGACATTTGGTAATGTCTGGAGACAAGTTGGGTTGTTACAACTGAGGGAATGCTAATGGCAGCTAATGGATAAAGGCCAGGGATGCTGCAAAACATCCTACCATGCACAGGACAGTCCCCACAACAAAGAATTATCTGGCCCCAAACAATTGAGAAAGTGCCTTAAACCAATTGCTAAGCTGATTTGGGCCTCAGTTTTCTCATCTGTAAAATAGCGATACTAGTCCTGGGCCAACGTAAAGGCTTGTAAGAATTAAATAAAGTAGTGAGCAAAGGGCTCATAGCATAGTGCTTGGCACATATTCAGTGCTATTTTTTAAGGCATTACTACAACTGTGTCTGATTATCTCGATTATTGAAGACCGTAGTAAGAGCAGGTGAATTTTTCTTTTGCCCCTACTCAGCTCTAGCTGCAAGCCTATAACATGGGAGCATCACTTGTCACAGGACATGGAGTGTGCTCAGTACTAGGGCCAGAAAACCCACTCCAACAGGCTTACCTGATTTAGCATAACAGATAGGACACCCAATTAGGTTTGAATTTCAGTGAACAACAAATAATTTTTCAGTACAAGTATGCCCTGTGCAATATGTGGGACACACTTACACCAGAAAAATGCTTTATTATTTTTCTTAAATTAAAACTTAACTGGGTAACCAGTGTTGTATTTGACCACACTTCAAGCAACCCTGTCTGATAAGGACAGTCTTCACCCACAAAGAGTATCACTTTGCACAAGTTAAAGATCAAAACCATCTCTCTCTCAGAGGAACTGAAAGGGAATGTTATACCTGTTAAAATTACAAGTGAATCTCTCATTTCACAAAATAAGCCACTGAAGATTAAACACAGAGGCCTTCTCAGGGGCCCACAGCCTCATATGTGAGAAAAAGAAAAGTACCAATGATATTCTCCTATTCATCCATCTATTCATATTACTTTTTGGGATGCTATTCTCCTATTCATCCATCTATTCATATTACTTTTTGGGATGCATTTTAAAGTAAGTTGCAGGTGTCAGTACGCTTTACCTTTTAAAACTTCAGTATGAATGTCATTAACTGGAGTTCAATATTTGTTTATAATACATTTTTTCTTGTTTGAGTTACAATTTACACACAAAGAAAGCACAAGTTGTATCATTTGATGAATTTTGACTGATGTGTAATTTGATGAATTTTCACTTGTGTAATCCAAACCTCTATCAAAATATGAAATGTTACCTTTACTCAATAAAGTTCTTTCATACCCCTTCCCACTCAGTTCTACTCAAGTCAAACACTGTTCTGATTTTTTTCACCATAGTTTAGTTTGTTAGTTCAGAATTTAATATAAATGTAATCATACTATATGCACTCTTTTGTATATTGTTTCTTTTACTTAGCATAATGTTTTTGAAAATTTTCCATGTTGTTGCATCTGTCAGTAGTTTTTATATTTTAACTGTTGAGAAGCATTCCATTGTATGAGTATACCAGTTTTGTTTTATGATTTTCTTGTTGGACACCTGGGCTGTTTCTAGGTTATTATGTATGAAGTTGTTAGGGCTATACTTACATAAATTATTATACATATGTTGAATATATGTTCTTCATCATTTTGGGTACCATACATATGAGTGGAATTTCTAGGTCATACAACAGGTATATGTTCATAAGAAACGTCATTTCTAAAGTGGTTGTGTCATTTTATTCCTACCAACAACATTTGCTAGTAGTTTTCTTTAATTAAAAAATTATCATTCTAGTGGTTGCATAGTGGTAGTTTGTAATTTTAATTTTGCTGATGACTATTTTACTGTTTGCTCTCTTTCAGACAGTTCGACATGGTTTTCCTTATCAACCCACAGCATTAGCCTTTGATCCAGTTCAGAAAACCTTGGCTATTGGGACAAGAACAGGTGCTATACGAATGTATCCTTAATTATTTGCTATATTAATATCAATTACATTTGCTTAAATACTCAGGTAAGTGAAATATTTATGACCAAATATAATTTACTGTTTCTTTAGAAGTGAGTAATGATTGTGAAGCCTGCATTTTCAAATTTATTGGCATATATTTAATATCTGTGATATAAGTATGATGTCCCTTCTTTAGTTCCTAATATTGATAATTTGTATCTTCTCTTTTTTTTTGACCATCCTTGATAGAAGAAGCTTATCAACTGTATTGATTTTAAGAAGAGACAACTTTTGGTTTCATTGTTTTTCTGTATTGCTTTCCTATATTCTATTTCAGTGATTTCACTTTGATCTTTTTTATTTCCTTATTTTGCTTAACTTTGGGTTTAAGTTGATATTCTTTTCTTTGTTTCTTAAGATGGAAACTGAGGTCACTGATTTGAGAACCTTCTTCTTTTCTGAAATATGTCTGTAGTGCTGTAAATTTCCCCCCAAATTTTGCTTTAGTGTCATCCCATTTTTAAAAATTAAACTTGTTATTTTGAGTAACTGTAGATTTAATTGTAGTTGTAAGAACTCATACAGAAAAATCCCATGTACTCTTTACCCAATTTCCAATAGTAACATATTATAAAATTGTAGTATAATGTCACAACCAGGTTATTGATATTGATGCACTCAAGATACAGTACACTTCTATCAGCACATGTATTCCCCATTTGCCCTTTTATAGTCATATTCTAAACCTCCAATTCTCCCACCCCCACAGCTGACTACTGACCATCACTAATTTGTTCTTAATTTTAGTAATTTTACCACTTTAAGAATTCTATATAAATGGAATCATACAGTATGTAGCCTCTTGGGATTGGCTTTTTTCACTCATCATAATACTCTGAGGATTCATCCAAATTGTAGTATGTATCAGTTCTTTTTTTTATTTTTTATTGTTGAGTAATAGTGCATGGTATGAATGTACCACATTTTGCTAACCATTCACTTATTGAAGGACATCTGGTTTCTAGTTTTTGGCTATTATGATTAAAGCGCCTATGAACATTTGTGTGCATGTTTTTGTGTGAACGTAAGTTTTCATTTCCTCAGTATAAATGCCCGGGAGTGGAGTTGAGGGGGTTGTATGGTAGTGTCATGTTTAGCTTTATAAGAAGATGCCCAAATATTTTCCAGAGTGTTCTAACATTTTATATTCCCACCAGCAGTGTATGAGTGATCCTATATCCCTATGACCAGCATTTTGTGTTGTTTTATTTGATTTTTTAAATTTTAGCCATTCTGATAATTTTGTGGTGACATCTCATGTATATATATATATATATATATATATATATATATATATATATATATGAATATATATTCTTATATCTTCTAAATACTAGTCCTTTATCAGATATGTGGTTTGCAGTTATTTTCTTCCAGTCTTTAATTTGTCTTTCACCCTTTTAACAGGATCTTTCAGAGACCAGTTTAACAGTTTTTCCTTTATAAATTGTGCTTTTGTATCATCTCTTAGAACTCCTTTCTTAATTATTTTCTTTAATTTTTTTCCTAAGAATTATGTAGTTTTACATTTTATATTTAGGAACAGGTTCTATTTTCAGTTAATTTATTTATTTTGTCTTTGTCTGTTTTGGTGTTGGGGTAATACCATCTTCAGAAGGTGACTTGAGACATATTCCCTCCTCTTCTGTTCTCTGGAAGAGATTCTGTAAAATTAATGTTAATCTTTTTACCTTAGTTGAATTTTGGTAGTTTGTAGCCAGGCTTACTAGTGGATTGTACATTTTATTGACTTTTTTTTGTAAGAAGCCAGCATTTGGTGTAATTGATTTTCTCCATCTTCTTGGTTTTAAAACAGTTTTAAATTAAATTTATTGGGGTGACATTGGTTAGTAAAATTACATAGGTTTTAAGTGTACAAGTCTATAATACATCATCTGTATATTGCATTGTGTGTTCACCACACAAATTCTCCTTTCATATATTTGACCCCCTTTATCTCTTTTACCTTCCCCCTTACTTCTTACCCTATGGTAACTATTAAACTATTGTCTGTGTCTATAAATTTTTTTCTTGTTCGTTTGCCTTGTTTGTTACTTTCAGTTTTATATCCCACATAAGTGAAATCTTATGGTTCTCGACTTTTTCTGTCTCACTTATTTTGCTTAGCATGATAATCTCAGGATTGTTGTCTCAAGTGGAGTATTTCATCTTTTCTTATAGCTGAATAATATTCCATTGTATATATGTAGTACATCTTCATTTTCTTGTTTTAATTGAGGTATAATTGTGTAATTGACATTCAATGTTGTATTAGTTTCAGGGATTGATTTATCTTTATTTCCTTTCCTTGCTTATCTTTGAGCTTATTTTTTTTCTAGTTTTTTTTAAGTAGGAACTTAGATTATTAATATGATATACTTTCTCTTATCTATAAGATATGCATTTAGTGTTATTAATTCTTCTTTCAGCATTGCTTAAATGGGTCCTACAAATTTTGATATGTGTATTTTCATTTTCATTCAGTTATATGTAGTTTTAAAAATTGCCTTTGAAACTTTTTATTTGAACTGTGAATTTTTTAAAAGTCTTTTGTTTGGCAAGTGTTTGGACATTTTTTTGTCTTTCTGTTATTGATTTGTAATTTGATTTCATTGTAGTAAGAAAACACACTCTGATTTCAGTTTTTAAAAGTTTGTTTTTTGTTTTGTGGCCTAGGATGTGGTTTGTGTCTGTGAATGCTCTATGGACTCTGGAAAAACATGTGCATTCTTTCATATTGAGTGGAATGTTTAATATTTGCCACCTAGATATCATTGATTGCTTATGTTGCTGAGTTCTATATCTTTGCTCATTTTCTGTCTGATAATTCTATCAAATCCTGAGAGTGGAATAATTTAGATTCCCCAACTCTAAGTTTGTATGTATGTGTTTTTCTTTATTTTATTTTATTTTTATATAATTTATTTTAGTTTTTTTATAGTTTCAGGTGTACAACACAGTGCATAGTTATACTTTTTACCCCTCAAAGTGACAACCCTTCTCCCCCAATCTGCAGCCTCACTCCCCCGCCACGATATCATACATATCTATTACAATTCCATTGACTCCACTCCCACACTATATTCCACATCCCATGACTATATATATATTCAATTATAGTTGATATACAATATTATATAACATCAGCTTCAGGTGTACAGTTCAGTGATCAAGCCTCTACCCCATCCATGAAGTGGTCTTCCTAATAAGACATGTGACCATCTGACACCGACACCCTACAAAATATTTACAACATTATTAATTATACTTTTTACTCCTCAAACTGACAACCCCCTCCCCCAATCCACAGCCCCACTCCACCCTCCCATATCATACATATCTATTACAATTCCATTGACTTTACTCCCACACTATACCCCATATCACGAGACTGTATATATATATATTCAACTATTGTGGACATACAATATTATACAGTGTTACACAAGGTGTACTGTGCAGTGTGTTTCTTTTTCTTTTCAGCTCTATTAGTTTTTGCTTTTTGTATTTTCAGGCTCTGTGGTTTGGTATGCACACATTTAGGATTATTATGTCTTCCTGATGGATTGGTCCTTTATCATTATGTAATGTCTTTATTTGCCTTCAGTAATTTTCTTTGCTCTGAAATCTACTTTATTTGATATTGATATAGCCACTTCTGCTTTGTTTTTTAAAATGATGTTTGCATGGTATATCCATTTTCATCCTTTTGCTTTAAATTTATGTCATTGTATTGGGAGTGAGTTTATTATAAACAGCATATTCTTGGATCATTTTCTTTCTTTTTCTTTTTCTTTTTCAGGTATAAATGACATATAACATTATATTAGTTTCAGGTGTACAACATAGTGTTTTGATATTTATGCATATTGTGAAATGGTCACCAAAATAAGTCTAGTTTATAGACATCATATAGCTACAAAAATTTCTTTTGTTATGATGAGAACTTTTAAGATCTATTTTTTACCAACTTTCAAATGTGCAATATTAAGGATATTCACCATGCTGTATATTATATCCCCAGGTCTTATTTAATTTATAAGTGGAAGTTTGTAGTTTTTGACCACCTTCATTGATTTTGCACATTCGTCAACCTCAATTCTGCAACCACCAATCTGTTCTCTGTGTCTATGATTTCTGTGTTTTTGTTTGTTTGTTTTTGGTAGTTTCCACACATATTTCAAATCATGCAGGATATATCTTTCTCTGACTTATTTCACTCAGCATAATGCCCTCAGTGTCCATCCATGCAATCCTACTTTTTATGACTGAATAATATTCCATTGTGTGTGTGTGTGTATGCCACATTTTCTTTATCCATTCATTCTTCAATGGACAATTTAGTTATTTCTGTATCTTGTCTATTATAAATAATGCTGCATTTCAATAGATGCAGAAAAAGCATTTGACAAAATCCAACAGCCATTTATGTTAAAAACCCTTAGCAAAGTGGGAATACAGGGATCATATCTCAACATAATAAAAGCCATATATGATAAACCTACAGCTAACATCGTACTCAATGGGGAAAAGCTAAAACCATTCCCTTTAAGATCAGGAACAAGACAAGGCTGTCCACTTTCTCCTCTTTTATTCAACATAGTGCTGGAAGTTCTAGCCACAGCAATCAGACAACAAAAAGAAATAAAAGGCATCCAAATTGGCAAGGAAGTAGTAAAATTGTCATTATATGCAGATGACATGATACTGTATATAGAGAACCCCAAAGACTCCATCAAAAAACTATTGGAACTGATAGACGAATTCAGTAAAGTAGCAGGATATAAAATCAATGTTCAGAAATCAGTGGCATTTGCATATACCAATAATAAACTAATGGAAAGAGAAATTAAGAAAACTGTCCCATTTACAATTGCGTCAAGAACTATAAAATACCTAGGAATAAATTTAACCAAAGAAGTGAAAGATCTGTACTCAGAAAATTATAAGACACTGAAGAAAGAAATCATAGAAGATACAAATAAATGGAAACACCTACCATGCTCATGGATAGGAAGAATTAATATAGTTAAAATGTCCATACTGCCTAAAGCAATATATAGATTCAATGCAATTCCTATCAAACTACCAAGGGCATTTTTCACAGAAATAGAAAATATAATCCTAAAATTTATATGGAATCATAAAAGACCCAGAATAGCCTTGGCAATTCTGAGAAATAAGAACAAAGTCAGGGGGATCACGCTACCAGACATCAAAACCTACTACAAGGCCACAGTAATCAAGACAGTTTGGTATTGGCATAAAAACAGGCACATCGATCAGTGGAACAGAACAGAGAGCCCAGAAATAAATCCAAGCATTTATGGACAGTTAATCTATGACAAGGGAAGCAAGAATTTACACTGGAGTAAAGATAGTCTATTCAATAAATGGTGCTGGGAAAATTGGACTGACACATGCAAAAAAATGAAACTGGATCATCTCCTTACGCCTTATACAAGAACAAATTCAAAATGGATTAAAGACTTAAATGTAAGACCTGAAACCATAAAAATCCTAAATGAAAATATAGGGAGTACATTTGCAGACATTACCCGGAGCAATACTTTTACTGATACATCCCTACGGGCAAGGGAAGTAAAAGAAAAAATGAACATATGGGATTATATCAGACTTAAAAGTTTTTTCACAACAAAGGAAACCATTAATAAAACAAAAAGGAAGCCTACTGAATGGGTGAATATATTTGCCAATGATATATCTGATAAGGGGTTAATATCCAAAATTTATAAAACACTCATGAAACTCAACACCAAAAAAACAAACAACCCAATTAAAAAATGGGCAGAAGATATGAAGAGACATTTCTCTAAAGAGGACATACAGATGGCCAACAGGCATATGAAAAAAAGTTCAACCTCACTGGTCATTAGGGAAATGCAAATAAAAACCACCATGAGATACCACCTCACCGCAGTCAGAATGGCTATCATCAACAAATCAACAAACAACAAGTGCTGGCGGGGCTGTGGGGAAAAGGGGACCCTGCTGCACTGTTGGTGGGACTGCAGATTGGTGCAGCCACTATGGAAGTCAGTATGGAGGTATCTCAAAGAACTGGAAATAGACCTACCGTTTGACCCAGCAATTCCACTCCTAGGTATTTATCCTGAAAAAACCAAGACACTTATTGAAAAAAAGTTATGCACTCCTATGTTCATAGCAGCACAATTTACAATAGCTAAGACTTGGAAACAACCAAAATGCCCATCAGTAGATGACTGGATTAAGAAACTGTGGTATATTTATACAATGGAGTATTACTCCGCTATAAAGAAGAATGAAATCGTGCCATTTGCAATGATATGGATGGACCTAGAGACTATAATGTTGAGTGAAATAAGTCAGTCAGAGAAGGACTAATACCATATGATCTCACTCATTTGCGGAATCTGAAAAACTGTATGAATGAGCAAAGTAAACAGAAACTGTCTCATAGATATAGAGGAAAAATCAGGGTTGCTAATTGGGAGAGGAATGGGGATGAGGGAGAAGGGGAAGGCATTAGACAGCAAAAATAGGCAACTACAATATTGCTACTGGGATAGGAAAAAAACAGTTTGGGGAATATAATTAATAATGTTGTAAATATTCTGAGGAATGTCAGATGATCATAGGTCTTGTTAGGGAGACCATTTCATGGATGGAGTAGAGGTTTGATCACTGCACTGTATTACTAAAGCGGAGGTGGTATACCTACTGTAATTGAATATATATAGATAGTCACGGGATGTGGATTATACTGTGGAAGAGAGTCAGAGGAAGAGTAATAGATATATATGATATGGGGGGCAGTGGGGTGGTGTATTGTGGGTGGGGGGTTGTCACTTTGAGGGGTAAAATGTATAACTATTGCACTGTGTTGTACACCTGAAACTAACTAAAAAAATAAATAAGTAAATAAAAAAATAAAAAAATAATAATGCTGCAGTGAACATAGGGATATAAATATCTCTTCATGATATCATTTCTTAGGGTATATACCCAGAAGTGAAATTGCTGGATTATATGGTAGCTCTATTTTTAATATTTTGAGGAATATCTGTACTGTATCTGTACTTTTCCTCCTGTTACTAATTTCTAGTTTAATGCCATTGTGGTCAGAAAAGATACTAGATATGGTTTTAATCTTCTTGCTTCATATGTGGCCCAACACATGATCTATCCTGGAACATGTTCTGTGTATGCTTGAGAAGAATGCATATTCTGCTGCTGTTGGATGGAATGTTCTGTATATGTCTATTATGCTAATTGATGTATAGTGTTATTCAGATCTATTCATTCCTTATTCTGCAAGGATAATCTCTCCAACATTAAAAGTGCAGTATTTAAATCACCTACTGTTATTGTATTGCTATTCATTGGGTTGTCAGAAAAGTCTTAACATATTTTTGAGACAAAAAACAGAAAAAATACATCATGACTTTTCTGACAACCCAGTAGTTCTCCCTCCAGTTCTGTTAATATTTGCTTTAAATACTTAGGCTCTCCAATGTTAGGTGCATATATATATTGGGGTGCCAAAAATGTGCACAAGTGGACAGTGTTGTTCAAGCAGTAGTTTGCCATAATCAGAAATGTCTGGACGCTGATGGTAACCATTTTAAACACCTCTTGTAATTGCAGAAGGCAAACGTGACTTGTATTCATCTCTTGTTATCGGTATATATTGAGTATTACAATTTTAATACGGTTTTCCTTTTTTTAAATGTGTATACATTTCTTGTGCACTCTCTGTATTTATAATTGTTATATCCTCTTGATGAATTGGGGATAAAATTGATGTATATCTCTATATTATGTTCTTTTTTCTCTTTTGACTGATTTTGATTGAAAGTCTATTTTTATCTAAAAGTATAGATGCTACTGCTCTCTTTTGGTTACCATTTATGTGAATATCTTTTTCCATCCCTTCAATTTCAGCCTACCTGTGTCTGTAAAACTAAAGGGAGTCTCTTGTAGACAGCATATTGTTGGATCTTGTTTTTTAATCCGTTCAGCCACTTTGTGCCTTTTGATTGGAGAATTAGTCCATTTACATTTGAAGCAATTAATGATAGGTAACACATATTATTACCATTTCTTTAATTGTTTTCAGAAATGTTTTAGTTTCTTTTTTCTTTTCTGCCTCTCTTATTGTTTTTCTTTGTGGTTTATTTTTTGCATATATTGTTTGTATACTTTAATTCCTTTCTCTTTATCTTTTATGTAGCTACTATAGGTTTTCTCTTTGTGTTTACCATGAAGCTTACATAAAACATTTTATACACATAACAGTCTATTTTAAGCTATTAATAACTTGCTTTCAATCACAAAAACTCAACACTTAAATTCCCCTCCCCCAACACTTTTTGGTATTGTCACACTTTACATCTTTTTATATTGTGCATCCATTAACAAATTATTGTAACTATGGTTATTTTTAATTTTATTATCTTTAGCTTTTATAATAGAGATACAAGTAATTTATAGCTGAATTTAACTACATATTTACTCTTACCAGTGAGTTTCATACTATCATGTGTTTGTGTTGTTGCCTAGCATTCTTTCATTTCAACTTGAAGAATTCCCTTTAGCATTCTTGTAATGGCAGGTCTAATGGTAATGAACTCCCTTAGCTTTTTTTATTGTCTGGGAATGTCTGTCTCTCCTTAATTTCTGAAGTACATTTTTGCTGGGTATACTGCTCTTGGTTGGCAGTTTTATTCTTTCACCATCACCCCACTGTGTCTTGGTCTGCAAAGTTTCTACAGAAAAATCCACTCATGGGTTCTTTTGCATGTGATGAGTTGTTTTTCTCTTGCTGCTTTCAAAATTCTCTTGTCTTTGATCTTTAACATTTTGATTATAGTAGTCAAGTTTGGGTTCATCTTGCTTGGGTTCCTTTGAGCTTCCTCTACCTGGATGTTGATTTCTCTCCCAAGATTTGAGAAGTTTTTCATTATATATTTTTAAATAAACTTTCTGTCCCTTTCTGTCTCTTCTTCTTCTGGTACTTTCATGATGCAAACATTTGTTTGCTTGTTGGCACCCCATAATTCACTTAGACTTTCTTCACTCTTTTTCATTTTTTTTTTTCCTTTTTATTCCTCTAACTAGTTACTATTTTTTGCTGTGCACCCACATTTTTGGCTCAAACTTTCAGAAAAAAATCTTTCATTTTAATTTTTTAATTTAAATTTCTATTTGTTTATATTTAGGTACTTTTTATATATTATTTATTTATTTATTTATTTTTATTAGTTTCAGGTGTACAACACAATGCAATAGTTATACTCTTTACCCCACAAAGTGACAACCCCCCTCCCCCAGTTCGCCACCCCACTCCCCCACCGCATATCATACATATCTATCACAACTCCCCTGACTCCCCTCCACAGTATACTCCACATCCCATGACTATCCACATATTCAGTTACAGTTGGCATGCAATATTATACAACATCAGTTTCAGGTGTACAGTGCAGTGATCAAGCCTCTACTCCATCCATGAAGTGGTCCCACTAACAAGACGTGTGACTATCTGACATGCCACGAAATTTTTACATTATTATATTCCCCGAACTGTACCTGTGGCAGTATTGTAGTTGTCTATTTATGCTGTCTAATCCCTTCCCCTCCCCCCCATCCCCACCCGCCTCCCAACTAGCCACCCTCAGTTTTTCCTCAACATCTACGAGTCTGTTTACTTTGATCGTTCACTCAGCTCTTCAGACTCCACACACAAGTGAGATCACATGGTATCTGTCCTTCTCAGACTGACTGATTTCACACAACATAATAATCTCTTCACAACATTATCAGTTACATTCCCAGAACTGCCCCCATCTCCCTGGGGCAACATTGTAGTCCCATCTACACTGTCCAAAACCTTCCCCCTCTCCTTCTTCCCCACTCCCTCCCAGCCAACAACCATCAGTTTTTCCTTTATATCAACTCTTTCTGTGTTGATTTTCTGTCTAAAGGGTCTGTCCATTGGTAACAATGGTGTTGAAGTCCCCTACTATGATAGTGTTACTGTTGATCTCTGTTTTTATGTCTGTTAAAATCTGTTATATGTAATTAGGAGTTCCTATGTTGGGTGCATAGATGTTTATTAGGGTTATCGTGCCCTTCTTTGTCTTTTATTGCAGTCATTTTAAAGTCTATTTTGTCCAAAATAAATATTGGTACTGCAGCTTTTTTTCCTTCTCATTTCTATTTGCATAAAATATCTTATTCCATCTGTAAACAGCATATACATGTGTCCTATTTTCTTATCCACTCAGCCACTCTCTGTCTTTTGATTGGAGCATTTAGCCCATTCACATTTAAAATGATTATTGATAGGTGCATATGTATTGCCATTTTGTTATTTGTATTCCTGGTCTTGGTTTGCTTGTTTACCCCTTTCTTTTGTTTAAAAAAGCTCTTTTAACATTTCTTGCAATGCTGGCTTGGTAGTAATGAATTCCTTAAGCTTATTCTTTTCTGAGAAGCTCTTTATTTCTCCTTCAATTTTAAGTGATAGCCATGATGGGTAAAGCAATCTTGGTTGTAGGCCTTTATTTTGTGTCACTTTGAGTATCTCCTGCCACTCTCTTCTGGCCTGCAGAGTTTCTGTAGACAAGTCAGCTGTTAGTCTAACAGGAGTTCCTTTGTATGTAACCTGCTGTCTTTCTCTTGCAACCTCTAGGATTCTGTCTCTGTCTTTAACCTTTGCCATTTTAACTATGATGTGTCTTGGTGTGGACCTGTTTGGGTTCAGCTTGTTTGGAACCCTCTGCACTTCCTGGGCATGTATGTTGATTTCCTTCACCAGGGTAGGGAAGTTTTCAGTCATTATTTTTTCAAATACATTCTCGACCCCTTGCTTCTTCTCTTCTCCTTCTGGTATTCCTATGATTTGAAGATGGTTGTGCTTCACCTTGTCCCATAGGGCTCTTAAACTATTTTCATTGTTTTTTATTCTTTGGTCTTTTTGCTGTGCCAACTGGGTGATTTCTGCTATTTTGTCTTCCAAATCGCTGATCTGCTCCTCTGCTTCATCTACTCTACTGGTGATTCCTTCGAGTGTGTTCTTCATTTCAGTTATTGTATTCTTTAGTTCTAACAGGTTGTTTTTTATGGTTTCCCTATCCTTCTTTATGTCCTTGCTAAATTCCTTAAACATTCTTATCATCAGTGTTCTAAACTCTGTCTCTGAAAGGTTGGCTCCCTCTGTTTCATTTAGTTCCATTTCTAGAAGTTTCTTCTGATCTTTTACTTGTGACATGTTTCTTTGTTTCCTCATTCTGGCTGTCACTCTGGAATTGCTTTGATGTATTAGATAGATCACCAGGAGAGCCCTGGCTGGATCATGCAGGCACACAGCTCATGGCACAACACTCCCAGGAAAACTCCCGTCTCAGCCTGTCCCAGTCAGCCTCTTGCAGATCAGGCCGAGCAGCCCGACAACCAATTACCAGCCTGGCAACTGTGCAAGCGCAGTGCGGAGAGTGGGGACCCGAGGTGGCTTGCGCACTTCCGTGTCTCAGTGAGCAGCCTGTTGGAGCCGGAGCATTCCCACCTGGCGTTTCCCTGGCAACGCAGCACAAGCCTTATGGAGGGTGGGGATCCGAGGCTGCTCGCGCACTCGCACTCCCGGGTCTCAGGGAGCAAGCAGCCTGTTGGAGCCGGAGGGCACCCACCCAGCATTTCCCTGGCAACGCAGTATAAGCCGCGCAGAGGGTGGGGAATCCAAGGCCGCAGGCGCGCGCGCCCACACACACACACTTGTGCACCAATTCCACCAGACCAATGAGGTCTCGGACCTGATCCTCCGTGGGAGGGCCAAGCCCGACAAAATGGCATCCTCCCTACACCACTTGCAGGCCGGCTCCACACCATGGGAACAACCGTCCAAAAACCTCCAGCCTTTGCACCAAAGGTGCTCAGTTCAGTCCGTCCCTGCAGGCTCACGGGTCCGGCTCACACAGCTACTCCCTCCACCAGGAACCAGATAAGTGCTCACCAGCGAGCAAGCCCGGGCGCCGGCCCCACTGAATCTCTAGCCGCTGTTAGCCTCACCGAGCTGAGCAAAGAGAGTCCTCACTAATTTACTGCCGGCTATCTTAGAACTCCTCTAACCAGCAAAGGAACTCTGGGCTGGTGAGCTTGGAGTGTAGCCGGAGGGTCTCTCCCCAAACCAGACAAGCTTCCCACGCTGGGGCTTCCCTCACGGGGTTTGCCCTCTCACATCTCCACCCTTCCTACCAGACCCGAAGTGGCCTCCTCTTTAAGTTCTTCGTTTAGTGGTTCTATACCTCTAGTGTTCCGGGGACCTCCAGGGTTGAATGCTGTATAATTTGTTTGTAATTTTGGTGTGATCCTGGGAGGCAGTTAGCACAGCGTCTTGTCTATTGCGCCATTTTACCGGAAGTCCAGGTACTTTTTATTACAAAGGAATTTTAGCATTTATTTTTTAACATATTATAGTACAAGAAATTTTATGTAACAAATATAAAACACAAAAACAGATACAAGGTGCAAGAAATTTTATGTACCAGTAGCAAATTTACAATATTCGTGCATCATAGAAGGCCAAGAACTCTTCATCGTTGTAAGTTCATCTTAAATTCAAAAAAACTGATTATCATATTCCAGGGTATTATTTTGTATATGGGTATTGTTACTGATTTCTAGAGTTACATTTTTAACTCATAAGCATAAATAGAAGAATTAAAAACATTTATATAGATATGGAATTAGTGTTACCCATGTATAATGCGCATCCTTATTTTTCCTTCAGAAATTTAGGCAAAAAAGTGCACATTATACATGGCAAAATATGGTAATTTCAAATAATTGGTCTTCAAGTTTGCTAATATTTTTTTCTGCATGATTAGGGCTGTTATTGAAACTCGACTAAATTTTTCAATTGTGTTATTGTATTCTTCAGCTCTAAGATTTATGTTCTTTTTTGTGGTTTCTATTTCTTTTTATTAACTACATTTTGTTCATGAATTGTTTTTGTGATTTTATTTATTTGTCTATCTGTGTTCTCTTTTATTTCATTCAGTTTCTTTAGATGATTATTCTGAATTCTTTGTCAGGCAAATCATAGATCTCCATTTCTTTGGAGTCATTTACTAGAGTTCTGTTAGTTTCCTATCAAATTTTCCTGATTTTTCATGAACTATGTGGTTTTGCATTGGTGTCTGTGCACTTGTGAGAATACTTCTTCCAGTCTTTACAGACTGGTTTCAGGTGATAAAGACCCTATGTTTGTTCCCTGAGGTGATAGGATTACCTGTGGAATTAGGTTGGAACTGCTTGTGAGGCTGTTACTGGATCTGCAGTAGGGTCTGTGATTAGTGGGTTTGTTACCAGGGCTGAGGCTGGATGGAACCCTTCTAATGCCTGGGTGGATGTAACTGCCTCCAATACTTTGCTCAGTAGGGTGGCACTTGGACAAGGGTCCACATATGGGTTCTGAGACAGTGAGCCTATTACCAGGTAAATTACCTGCCTCGAGGTCCCTGGGAGGACTGTTACTTGGTCACTGAGTGAATCTCTGGGTGGGTAACTCTGACCCTGAACTGTGGCTGTCAGGGCTGTTTCAGATTCCACAGCCAAGGCTGAGATTCACAGACCTGGCTCTGCAGACATGGATGGGCATGTTTTCCCTCCAGGTCACTGTGTAGGCTGGCTTGGTCCCTGACCATGACTAGAGGGGCTAGAGTGGTATATATAGGGCCCTCTCAGAATCTCCTGTGGTGCAGGTCATGTCTCTCTCTGGGTCCCTGTGCTGGTAGAACTGCTCATGGTTTATTGCTTGGAGGAGCTGAAACTGATTATAGAGCCTTTTGAGAATCTTTAGGAATGCAGACAGGAATGTTCCTGCTGGGTCACTGTGACAGCAGGACTATTCACAGGCTGAAGTTGGGTGGGGCTGGAACTGAGTATAGGGTCCTCTTAGAGTCTCCAAGGTTTCAGACAGGAGTGTTTCCCACTGGGACCCTGGACCCTCAGGACTGCTGGCCGACTATGACTGTGAGGGCGCTAGGGCTATGTATAGGGCCTTTTCAGGTTCTCCAGGTAAACAAATGGGAGTGTTTCCTGCCTGGTTCCTGTTCCAGTAGGCCTGCTTATGGATCATGGCTGGAGGGGACCTGGAATAGAGTATAGGGCCCTTTCAGGATTTCCAGATGGGAGTGTCTCCAGCTGTAACCTTGGACTCTGAAGACTTGGCAGGCTGTGGCTGTGAGGAAGCAGGAGCCACATTTAGGGTTCTTTCAGGATCTGCACAGATGGAAATTTATCACTTTTGGTGCCTATGCCAGCAGGCCTGCTCAGCAAAGCAGCTCAGCATAGACTGGGTGAGGGGGCTGGTCCCTTTCAGGACTCTGGGGTGTGCAGATGAAAGTGTCTGTGTGCCTTATGGGGTCCATGTGTCTTAATGGGGTCCGTGTGCCCACAAGACTGTTCATGAAATATGGCTGGGATGGTCTTGAGCTCTGTTACAGGGCCATTTCAGAATCTACAATCTGACTGAATTTGTCAGGCTTACCTCCAGGGGCTTCTGTACTGCAGCAGAGAGGGGCTGGAGTTGGTTCAAAGGCCTTTTGTGGTTCTGCATGCAGGGACCAAGGTCTGTATGCCTGTTACCTGGTGCATGGGTGGGTGTGACTCCTCTGGGTCCCTTGGTGTATGGCATTTGCTTATTACAAATGCTAAGCCAAACAGGGGTATAGCTGAGTTCTCATAGGGTTCGGAGCTATTTCGGTAGCCAAGACCACAGTCAGCGAGTCAGCTGCCTTGGTGTGAGCATGTCTTCTTAAAGGCTCTCTTCATTCTTGGACTGCATCAGGATTTCACAGTCTCCTACTTGGATCTGGAGGCTCTCATGAAGGCACTTTTGTCTGTGTATGGATGCCAAAATATTGTTGTTGAGGGAAGATACGTGTGATAGATGTCTTATTTGGCTATTTTGCTTATGTCCTGTGCCATACAATGTTATTTGCATCAACAAAGACTAAGATTTTTCAACTCTTTGTTTACAAAAATTAGGATAACTAAAAAGCAAAGCATCATGTATTCAGTTAGTTTCTTCATTACTTGTTGATATTAATGCTAAGTAAAATGTTAGAATCCTTGACTTTTATTTGTATTAGACTCGGGAGACCTGGCGTTGATTGTTATTGCCAACACGAAAGTGGTGCAGCTGTCCTGCAGCTCCAGTTCTTGATCAATGAGGTAAGGATTTTTTTGACTATTTATCTCTCTCTCTCTCTCTCTCTCTCTCTCTCTCTCTCTCTCTCTCTCTCTCTCTCACACACACACACACACACACACACACTCTGCATCTGTTGATGTAATCTTTTTATATTATGATTTTAAATGCTTGAAGATATATATGTATGCAATATTATTCACTGTCATATTTTTCATAAAAGACTATACTCCTGTATTTGTCAATTTATTAAATTTTAAAAGAGAAAGTTTGTATGTACTAGAAGATCCTGTTATTGATTGTGTAGCATAATTTATAGATTCAATTTTTTTTTTAAAAATTACTAAAATCCTTTGCTTGCTTGCCTGGCCATTAAACTTTCTTTCTACACACTCTTCTCCCACCAACTTAAACTTTATAATGCTATCTTCATGTTTTGTCTTTATTCTATGAAATAATCTTTTCACTTATTTACCTATGGGTTCTTTTATCTGTATATAATATGCATTTTTTGGCATATGTATGCATTTGTGTTCATTTAGATGTCCATAGCTATTAGGACAATTGGCTGCCTATGCTATCCCTATTTTTATAGACCTATGGTGATGAAGCACTTCCTAAAGAAAAAGTATGTATTTATAAAGTTCAGAAAGGTTGAAGATCTTCCATTAGTTGAAGGCTACTTTAATGGCTTTTTTTTTAATTAAAGCTTATTGGGTGACAATTGTTAGCAAAGTTACATAGATTTCACATGTACAATTCTGCAGTACATCATCTATATATCACATTGTGTGTTCACCACCAAGAGTGAGTTCTCATTCCATCTCCATATATTTGATCCCTTTTACTGTCATCTACCACCCCTCTCCCCACTTATCCTCTGGTAACCACTAAACTATTGTCTGTGCCTTCTTGACTCTAATTTTTATAGTGCATCTTTGAGCCTTCTAGAGCTCTTTTATGTTAAGTGAGACAGTCAGTGCAAAAATTATTTAAGAGTTTGTGCCATACAAAATCTGCTAAGGTACTTAGCAGAGTAAACTCTGAGGAAAACCACTGGTTACTTTCTTATGGCAAGAACAGTAATTTTTTATTCAATATCTCCATGTATTTGTGTATATACCTCTGTAAAAATTTATAATCATAAGCATGAATAAAATGATGGTTCATGTAACTTCATATCAGGGATACCTGAGGCATGAAAAATTTGTGATATTGATGGAAGTCCGCTTCTTACTTCTCTTGGCTTAAAATCTTTCTCAGGAGGCTGTGAACGACAGCCTCCTGTCTTTATTGACAAACCTAGCATATTTCACCTTGTAGGGATTCTTGCTATAGGGTACCAAAACGAGAGAGAGAGAGAGATAAGGAAGAAAAGGGAAACATCTTTAAAATATTTTATTGTAATAACTAGTCATTGGTATCTAGTATGACAACCTTTTTGAAGTCTCTCTTACTCTGTAGCTCCTAGATGAAAGATCTCAGTCTTTTGCCTTTTGCATGAATGTATACTGATAGGCATAAATTGTTTCCCAGTGTTTGCTCTGGCTGGGATCCTCTGAGAATTGTCTTCAAGGCCCTACGTTTGCCTCTGTGTTGCATAACTAAGAATGTATAAAAGACAAGCCTTCAACATCCTGTCACTGTTTACATTGTTTATCCCAAACTACTCACTTTTATCTACCTCACATTCAAGTCCTGTAACTTTTTCCAGATTTCTCAGTTTCTGACCTCATGACTGGTATTTTTCTTCACAGTTTTTAATCTTTTCATACATCTTCTTTTGTAGTGCTTGTAGACTCACTTTGCTTTTGTAAATGAGCCCTAGATATGTCTTATATCTCTGTTGGTGCTTATGTTCAGTGATTCTGTTCACTTCCCTCCAATGATAAGTTGCCTCTAGTTTTGTCATAGAATTAATAATACTGACTTCCCCTCTAGATTTATTCAGCTGTTACACTAAAATATTATTGACATATATTGCTGTATTTTAATTCCATTGCCTTTGGCATATTATATCTTTTGAATAAGAAATAAGTATTTACTGTGGAAAATGTTTTAATTTCATGTACCACATTTTATTCTCACCCTATCCCAAGTGAATTTCCATTTTCCTGAGAAATGAGATCAGTATCCTATATATAAAAAATAATTGTGGCTCATCAAGCACTTCCAACAATCCTAATAATTTTCTAGTTTGTATATATGAAACATTTGGGAATAGTTTACAAATAAAACAAGCAAACAAAAATAAAAATCCTCAAGGCATACGTAGGGTACATTTATTTCAGGCAATGTAATTATCTGTGAGTTCATGTTAGAGTGTATATATCAATGTATACCTCTTTGAACATATTTATTTATTTATTTATATACAAATATACAAGTTATATAATTTTTAAATGTTTTCAAATGATGTACTCTGATTATGATTGATTTTTTAAATATATTCTTTGAGACTAAAATCATAGGTATTGAATATAAAGAGAACCATTATAGGATACATGAGTATTTTTATCTTAGAAGTTGTTATGGAAGAGCATTTCGATTCCTATCTTCTTTTCTCCTCTAATTCTTACAGAAACAAAATTCTAGGAATTTCAATATAGTTCTTCATAGCATCTAAATGGGATAATCATTTTGATATTGTGATTGATATTATAAATTATGAAAAGTTACTTGTAACAGAGTACTTTAAAAGATATGAAAAGAATTTTAGGTATGTGAGGACAACCATGATTCTGCAAGATCTCTTTTACAGAACACACTTGATACTCTAGAGTAGCTTCAGGCTCTGATCTAGAGCAAGCATTGACATTTTTAGCTGGGAAACTCATAATGGTAAAAGTTCTGACAGTTTAAGATGATATTACTGAATTCAGTGAAATAGTTTAAGCATATATATTTATGATTATGCAATATATATGTATGTATGACTATGTATATAAGGAGTCATAAATAGCAGCTAGTTATCTGCCCATATGGTGTCTGCCAGATTAAAAAGCAGAAAACATCCTGTTGTATTTGAAATAGGATTCATTTGTATTTGGAGGTTTTGTATAAAAGGAATCTCAGTAGTATTTTTGAAGTTATACTGAATTCTTGTTGGAGAAATGTTTTCTTTTATTATAGATATTTTCTTTATCATAGATGAAGCTTCTTGAACTATGAAAACAGATTAAATAAGCTTTTTAGGAAGAATATATGCTTTCCAACTACAGTATATAGAAAATTCTTAGAAATGGAGAATTTTTATATGACCAGATTGGATTTTAAAACTGGGTTGGATATTTGCTTCTCTGTAAAGCTGTGCAGTAAATGTATGAATAGTAGAAACAAAAAGATTAAACTAAGTTTTTCCCAAAGAAATACAAAAAAAATTTTAATAGTCACAGTGATACATACAATAATTATTCCTATCAGAATTCGGCAAACTTTTGAGATGGAAGAGCCAATCCTGTGCCTCACAACAATTTAAAAATTATTCGAGAGCCATAAAACAAATGAAATCACCATTATGTGAATAATATCCTTTAAAAATTTTATAAATAAAACTATGATAGTTTTATTTTCATTTCCTATTTACTTCAGAGCCACATGTACATACCCGAAGAGCCACATGTGGCTTGCAAGCTGCAGTTTGCTGACCCCTGCCCTGTATGATATATGCATATTCCTTGAGCTAGTTAGTCATCCTGACCAATCTCTATGCTATACTTTACTTGCTTCTACTCCAGAATTCTTTGTCTTCCGGATTGAAGTTTGTGTAGTAGACCTTCTTGAATGTCTAGGTTACATAGATATAAATAACTTCAAGCAGGGAAACATTCAGTCAAGTAGCTTGTTGTTTTTGCTTCCCCCAAACCCCTAAAATAAGTGTCACTTGGTTAATTTGTCTTCTTTTTCTTCCAGGGTGCTTTGGTCAGTGCAAGTTCAGATGATACCCTTCATTTGTGGAACCTTAGACAAAAAAGACCAGCTATTCTTCATTCTCTTAAATTTAACCGAGAACGGTAAGAATGGATGAGTTAAAAAATTTCTTAATGTACAAGGAACTTACTTCCTGAGCAAGTGTCAGATTAACTTTTTTTTTAATTGTTTATTAAAAATTTGAGATATAATTCACATGCTATAAAATTCACTCTTTTAAAGTATACAATTCATTACTTTTTGTATATTGACAAGGCTGAGCAGCTATCACCACTCCCTAATTCTAAAACATTTCCATCCTCCCCTCCTTCCTCCAAAAAAATTCCATACCCATCAGCAGTGATTCCCCATTCTCCCCTTCCCAACCTCTGGTACTTTGGAAAGACTTCTTAAAATAACAGCTAGAAATTTAATGTTTATGCTTGGTTTTATCATTTATTTTCCTAGAAAATTCATAATTGATGTAGATTTAGCCATCTACTAATGGGGAATTCCTAAAATTTTTGTTCTTGCTATAAGCTAGCACTTCAGCAATGATGTGTTCTTTTCCTTAGGTCAGGGTGCTGAAAACCCTAACCCCAAATTTAAGGTCAAATAAATAGCAAACATATTTCTACACCTTTTGATCATAGTAGTTACTTCCTACATTTTCATCCTTTTGCTTAAATATTTTTTTACATAAAAAAATACTGAGGCAAAAGTTTAGATACTCAAAAATGTTGGTACAAACTGTTGAGGAACACTACATATCCAAGGTTAATGTTTAAGGTGGTAATTTGATTCAGATTCATATCCCTATTTTATTTTATTTTATAAAAGATTTTTATTAAAAAACATAGCTAACATACAATATTATATCAGTTTCAGGTATACAGCATAGTTATTCAATATTTATATACCTAAAGAAGTGATCATTATGATAAGTCTAGCAACCATCTGACACTGTACTACACTATCACAGTATTATTGAGTATATTTTCTATGCTGTATATTACACCCCCATGACTTATTTGTTTTATACCTGGAAATTTGGACCTCTTATTCTGTTTCACTTCTCCCCCTCCTTGTTTTATTTTTCAATTACAGTTGACATTCAGTATTATTATTATTTTTTTTTTTATATTTCAGGTGTACAGCATAGTAGTTAGGCATTTGTATAATTTAAGAAGTGATCCCCAGACTACTGTAGTACCCATCTGGCACTATACATAGTTATTTCCATGTTATTGGCTATATTCTCTATGGTTTACTTTACATCCTCATGACTGGTTTATAACTACCAATTTATAACTACTAATTTGTACTTCTTAATCCCTTCACCTTTTTCATCCTGCTGGCCAATCACCCTCCCATCTATCACCCCAGTAAAACGAGTTTCCATCTGACACCATACATAGTTATTACCATATCACTGACTATATTCCTTATGCTATCCTCTCATCCCCCTTGACTATAACAACCAATATGTACTTCTTAATCCCTTCCTCTTTTTCACTTACCCCTTTAACCCCCCTCTCACCTGGCAACCTTCAAAATGTTCTTTGTATATATGAGTTTGTTTCTGTTTTGTTTCTTTATTTTTCCTTAGATCCCACTTATTAACAAAATCATATTGATTCTGTCTTTATCTGTCTGACATACTCCACTCAGCACAATACCCTGCAGGCTCATCCATGCCCCTGCAGATGGCAAGAACCTATTCCCTTCCATGGCTGAGCAATATTCCACTGTATATATGTACCACCTACTCTTTATCCATTCATTTACTCAGGAACACCCAGGTTTCCTCCATATCTTGGCTATTGTAAATAATGCTACAATGCACGTAGATGCCCATTTCCCCTTGAAGTAGCGTTTTGGGTTTCTTCAGATAAATACCCAAAAGTGGGATCACTGGGTCCTTTGTCTCTTCTGATAGCCTTTGTTTTAAAGTCTATTTTGTCTTGTGTAAGTATTGCTACCCCAGCTTTTGTTTGTTTGTTTTCATTTTCATGAAATGTCTTTCCCCATCCCTTTACTTTCAGTCTGTGTGTCTTTTTTTTTTTTAAATTGGGGAATTGGGGGAGGGAAACAGTTTTGGGGAATCGGGGAAGGGAAACAGACAAGTTGCTGTCCTTGTTTTTTCTTTAGTCTAGTTGTGGAGGATGCTGCTTCACTGGCCCGGATGAGGCAGATTGGTCACTGGCCTCTGGACAGCCACTCACACCAGCTCTTGGCAGCTCACACTGGCTGCCAGCCTCTCACGCTGGCTGCGGGCCACTCACTGTAGCCTATGGCAGCCCACTACAGCAGAAGCTGCAGCCCACACTGTCATCGCAGGCCATCTTAGCTATAGAGGCAACTAGGTGGAGCCGTTGTTCACCATCTTAGCTATAGAGGGCAGTGTCACTGGTCCTCATATGTGGGTTCCGAACCGGGGCCCCGCTGCTCAGAGCCCGCGTCCCAAGCCAGCTCTCAAGCAACGCTCCACTCGGCCAGTCCTGAGTGTCTTTTGATCTGAAGTGATCTCTTGTAGGCAGCAAATTTATGGGTTTTGTTTTCTTTTCCATTCAGCCACCCAGTGTGTTTTGGAGCATTTAGTCCATTTATATTGATATTGAAAGTAATTGTTGATATGTAATTATCCTTTTTTTTTTTTGGTCTTAAAGAAGTCCTTCTAACATTACTTTTAATACTGGTTTAGTGGTGATGAAGCTCTTTAGCTTTTTCTTGTCTGGGTAGCTTTTTATCTCTCCTTCAATTTTAAATGATAGTCCTGCTGGGTAGAGTACTCGTGGTTGTAGGTCCTTGCTTTTCCTCATGCTGATGATTTTGTGCCAATCCCTTCTGGCCCGCAGAGTTTCTGTTGAGAAATCAGCTGACAACCTTATGGGTGCCTCCTTGTAAGTAATTAATTCCTTTCTTTTGCTGCTTTTAGAATTCTCTCTTTGTCTTTAAACTTTTGCATTTTAATTATGATTATTGGTGTGGGTCTGTTTGGGTTCATCTTGTTTGTGACTCTCAGCAATTCCTGGTCTTGAATATTCATTTCTTCTGCCAGATTAGGGAAGTTTTTCATCATTATTTCTTCAAATAGGTTTTCAGTTCCTTGCTCTCTCCTCCTTCTGGTACCCCTATGACATAAATGTCATTATGCTTGATGTTGTCCAGAGATCTCTGAAACTATCCTCATTTTGGGGGGGGTGGGGTTCTTTTTTCTTTTTTTTCTGATTGGGTGTTTTCTGCTATCTTGTCTTCCAAATCACTGATTCGATCCTGTGCTTCATCTATTCTGCTAGTGATTCCTTCTAGTGCATTCTTCACTTCAGTTATTATATTCTTCATTTCTGACTGGTTCTTTTTTATGGTTTCTATGTCCTGTTTTAGACTTGTTATCTCTTTGTTGAAGTTCTGACTAAGTTCCTTGAGCATCCTTCTAACCACTGTTTTGAACTCTGTTTCTGGTAGGTTGCTTACCTCCAGTTTGTTTAGTTCTTTTTCTGCAGTTTTCTCCTGTTCTTTCATTTGAGATTATTTTTTTGTTTCCTTATTTTGGCTGACCCTCTGTGTTTGGTTCTATGTAATAGGTAGATCTGCTAAATCTCCTAGTATTGCCGGTGGCTTTATATAGTGGGTGCCCTATTGGGCCCAATGTTGCAGCCTCCCTGGTCACTTGTGTTGGGTGCTCCAGGAGTGTCTCTTGTGTGGGTTGTGTGTGCCCTCCTGTCATAGCTGAGCCTCAGTTGCTATTGAGATGTCAGTGGGTTGAATTTACCCTCATGCTGACTGGCTGTGGGTTTGGCCATGTCAACAGCTTATAAGCTGCTTTGTGGGGGTCTTACCCCACTAAGCAGAATTCACCCCAGTGGGCTCTGGTGCCTGTTGAGATTGCCCTTTGGTTGTACCACTTGTGGGGCTAAATTGGGTGGTGTTCTGATATGGTCTCTAGCCAACCTCCAAGTATGTTGGTTCTGGGGTCCCTTGAGAGGGGCTTAGGTGAAGGCCAAGGTCAGCCCCTGCCTATAACCAGACAGGGACTATCTAGTAGGAACTACAAAGTGATTCACAGGTGGTTGTTGCCTGTGCTGAAACTGGAGGTGCATGAGAGAGGCAACGCTGTGAACCAAGGATGGCTGTCATCAGTACCAGGTCTGCAGTATCTCTACAAAAAGGCAGGACACTTTGATGCCTGCTGCCAGCCCCTGTAAGGTTCAGTGGCTGATAAATCCTCGTGAGGTATGGAGTTGGGTGTGGAGGGATCTCAGTGAGTCACCAGAGGGGAACCAGTGGAGCTCACCAGACCAATTCAGATTCAGATTTGGCCATGGGCTTGGTTGGGCAGGGACTCAACACAGGAAAGATAGTGCCCACCTGCTGGCTGTAAAGGGGGAGGACCCCACACTGGAAAATGCCAACTGTTGCTCCAGTCCTCACCCCACAGCCACACTCATTATTTTTTCCCATGTGTCTCCGATGCCCCTCCAGCCAGTCACTGTCCCTCTGCTGGAGCCCAAGGTAAGTGTCTGTGAGCAAGTGAGTCTGTGTGCAGGCCCTTTAAGAGGGCATTTGGTTTTCCCACCACCTTTCGTCTCACCTGGATTGTCAGAATCCCCACTGTTTTTCACAGCCAGTTGTTGTGAGGGCTCCTCTTCCTAGCACCAGTATTCTGGGCTGGGGAGCCTGGTGTGGAGCTCAGATCCCTCACTCCTCCAGGGTGAACCTTCATGGCCTGGATATCCCTCACTATTTTCAAGCACCACACGGATGTTTGGGGCCGGCTTATTTGGCTCACCTCTTACCAGTCTTGATGTGGCTTCTTTACATCCTTATTTATAAAACTTCTGTTCAGTTAGACTTCAGATGGTTTTCCAGGTTGATTGTTCTATTATTTGGTTTTAAATTTGATGTGTTCACTGGATGAAGCAATCACAGGGTTTTTCTACTCTGCCATCTTGGATCTCTCTTCCAGATTTGAATACTATTGAATATTTGAATGAAATATTAATAATCAGAAAGAGAAAATTATATGAGTGGATATGGGAAAAGTTATTGACTTTATTTGTAACAAATTGTACTAAATTTTAATGTTTCTAATGTTGAATTCAACCAGGCCAAGAATGTAGCACACATCTACTTCATTGATAATACACCTCAAGATGAAGTAAAATTTGTATTTTATTATCTATCTTTGTACTTTTTTAAAAATTATTTTATTTTATTTATTTATATTTTTAGCTGAGTCATCCTGCCATCTATTGGCAGCTCAGCTCGAGAATTGAACCGGTGACCCTGTTGCTCAGAGCTTGTACTCTTGAGTGAGATCTTAGCCAACTGAGCCACTCGGCCAGCCCCTTTCTGTGTATTTAACGATAAAATATTCTGATATTTGTTTATTATTTGGGAAACAATGACACTATTTGCAGTGATGGGAAAGGCCATCACAGAAAAATTCGATGTCCATGAAAGAAACAGAAACCTCTGAGAAGTAAATTTACACAGGTTAGTGATTACTATTCAAACTGAGGTAGGTGAATAGTAGAGATAGGCAGTCATTTCTGAGAGCTCAAGATAGCATTCTTTTTATTTTGTATAATAGTAATAGTTCATAAAAATCATCAGTACATGGGCAATGCTTAATTAAGTAAACCTCTTTGTATAGGTATAGTAAGAAAAAAGGATGGCAGCTATACAGACATTCTTTCTTTTGTACCTGAAGCTTTTTCTTTTTTTTCTCATATGCATACTATATTATTTAAATGATTAACAGTCAATATTCTCAGTAGTATTCATGAGTATTATGTCCACAATATTTTAGGATTCATCATCCTTGGAAATTTTTATTGTATCCAGTATTTTTTGAGACGAGGATATTTATATTTTAGATATTTGCTAAAACTAGGTATGATTTCTTTCTGTATATTAGATCTAATTTTGGTTATATTATTTACATTTTAATATAAATAATATAGCAGAAATTTCAGGATATTAATTTTAAAGAGTTGTTATGGTATTCCTGTTACTTTAACACTAAAAATATTACCAACTCAGATATTGCCCTTCCTGATTTTTCGTTTCAATGATTTAAGTAGATTTGACCTTACACTTTAGTGTAGATGGACAGAATGGTTTCCTCCCCACCACCATTGGAATATTGAAGAAAATGTTGTTACCCCTTTTATGACCCTTTTGGGGGGAAGAAATGATTGATAGTGATGATTTCCAGTTATAATTTTTTTTATCTCAGTTGAGGTGGATTTAACTGGATTTAACTGGTAGCAACATAGAATCCAAGATGACAAACTTTGCACAAATTTTAATCATAGGAATTTAAATTTGATTTAAATTTTGCAAACATTGCCTATTTTAATGTCATACTGTTACAAACATTGTAACATCATTTTAATGTTCGAAAAATATATATATGTCTTTTTGAAAAATAAATTTATTATTTTGAATTTGAGATTAATTATTAACTTTCATGACCTGAGAGTATTCAATAATTCTCACAATGTATTGTGGAGGGGAAAGATATTTTTAAATGTATGGTGAATGAGATAATTAGGTCCATAAAGGAAAATTAAACCAAGCATCTTTTGGAACCCTATAAGTCCTCTTAAATTAGCCATTTAATTATGTACATTTCTATATATCTTACGCTATATGCGATATATAGTAGTTTATGCTGTAAATTTTAGTTTAGTTTTTTTTTTTTTTTTTTAACTAGGGCACCTTCAGTATTTGGCCTTACAACCTTTGAAAATAGCAACCGGCTTTAGATTGTTGAGAAATATGTTTAGATATTCCAGCTGCTTCTGGTGGATGATCCTTGGATTCCTTTCAAATCTGATTTTATACCTAAATGGAAGAGAAACTGGATTTCTGTAATGCATGATCTGAAAAAAGAATAAATTTAAACATTTACATTTTAGGCATATTAATATCCCTTACTATCACTGATCATAAATTATGTAGTATTTGGGAAAGCATAGATTTGTTTTATATGGTTTTCAAGTAAAATTCAATATGTAGGCTATGATATACATACCTTAAATTATTTGTACTTATTATATCAGAGTTTATTTTTTTTCTCTGTGGTGTTTAGCTTCAAATTTCTCTAGTGTCCTGATTTTGTCTCCCTTGATTTTTGGTTTTCCTAGAAACTTTTATTTAGGGATTTTGGGTTGTTCTTTGTCCTAGAACTTCAGTTCTCTGATGGGTCCAGTAAACGTAATTGATTTTTAGTTTGTTAGACCTTTCTGTTGTATATTTTTGTAACCATTCAGTTTGAGAATTTTAAAATTTATTCTAGATAAATTTTCTAGTCCTTTGTTGGGTATGTAGTTTGCATATATTTTCTCAAGTTCAATAACTTGTATTTTCATCCTTTTAACAGCGTCTGTCAGAGAGAAAATGCTTTATATTTTATGAAGCCCAATTTATTAATAATTATGGATCATACTTTTGCAACAAATCTAAGAATTCATTTATTAGTCCTAGATCGCAATGATTTTTTCCTATTTTTTGTAAAAGTTTTATATTTTACACATAAATGTATGCTCTGTTTTGAGTTAATTTTTGTGTAAAGTTTGAAGTTTAGTTGGAGATTCATTTTTGTCTCAGTAGATATCCAATACTCCAGTACCATATGTTAACCTCTTTCATTGAATTGCCTTGCACATTTGTCAAAAGTAATTTGTACATGTTAAGTGGGTTTAATCTTCTGTGTTCTCAATTCTGTATGATTGGTCTATACATCTGTCCTTCTGCCAATACAACACAGTCTTGATTACTGTAGCTATATATTAGGTCTTTTTTTTTTTTTTAACAAATTAATATGAGATTCCTTTTTTTTATTTTTAGGAGAAATCAAGAAAAACTATATTTGGTCATTCTTTTAACATACGCTGTTCTAGGTTCTAGAGATTAAAATGCCATGTAATAACAAAGGAGTACACAATATAGTATGAGAGTGTGGATAAGGAAATGCCTAACTTTACTAGGGGGTGTGAGGGAAGCTTCCTGAAAGGAATAACTCATGCAGAGACATTATGAATGAGTAGGAATTTTCCATCAGTCTCTCTAATGGTTTGTCAATTTTGTTAGAATTTTTAAGAAATAAAATTTTGGCTTGCTGATTATTGCATATTTGTTTTATGTTGTATTGATATCTCTTCTTATCTTTATTATTTCCTTATTTTATTTTCTGTTCTTTTTGCTTTGAACATGGATATTTAGTTAATTGATTTTAACTTTTCTTTTCTAATATAAATCACTTAAGGCTATAAACTTTTTCCATTATTGCTTTAGCTGGATCCCACAAGTTTTTATATATTTTACCTTCATTATCATTCACTTCATTTTCTAATTTTCATTGTAATTTCTTTATTGACCCATGAGTTATTTAGAAGTATACTACCACTTTTACAAATATTTGGGAATTTTCTTTTACTTTTTTGTTAACTTTGAAAAATTGAATTCTAGCATAACTCTAGTATAACAGATAATATGCTGTGTATAATTCCAATCAATTAATATTTGTGGAGCTTTGCTTTCTAGCCAAGCATATAATCAGTTGTGGTAAATATTCCAAAATGAATAATATGAAAATATTGAATAATGTGAAAATATTATTGAAAATAGAATTGAAAATAATATGTGTTCTGTATTTCTCGGGTGCAGTGTTCTGTGAATTTGAATTTGGCAACTTTGTCAATCTTGTTTAAATCATCTATATCATTGAGTTTTGTCTATGCTTTCCTCTTTCTGTCCATGTTTCAGTCTGTTTTTTTTTTAATTTTTAAAAACGTATTGGGGTGACATTGGTTAGTAAAATTACATAGGTTTCAAGTGTACAATTATATAATACATCATCTATATATTGCATTTTGTGTTCACAACCCAAAGTGAATTCTTCCATCACCATATATTTGACCCCCTTTACCCTCTTTTACCTTTTCCCCCTTTCTCCTTCCCCTCTGGTAACCACTAAGCTGTTGTGTCTAAGAGTTTTGTTTGTTTGTCTTGTTCATTTGTTGCTTTCAGTTTTATATCTACATATGAGTGAAATCAGATGGTTCTGAACTTTTTCTGTCTGACTTATTTTGCTTAGCGTGATAATCTCAAGATCCATCCATATTGTCTCAAATGGCAGTATTTCATCTTTTCTTATAGCTGAGTAATATTCCATTGAGCGTCTGTGTGTGTGTGTGTGTGTGTGTGTGTGTGTGTGTGTGTGTATGGAGAGAGAGAAAGAGCGAGAGCGAGAGCGAGAGAGAGAGAGAGTTGGGTATTTATTCTTTTTCACAATTACTTTAGCTATTCTAGTTTCTTTGCCTTTTCATGTAAATTTTAGAATAAGCTTGTCTACAAAAGATATTTACAAAAATATCTTTCCAGAGTTTTATATAAGTGTGAATTGACATTTTTGCTATGTTGAGTATTAAAATCCATGAACACAGTGTATCTGTTTACTTAAGATATTTTATTTCTTTCATCTGGGTTTCATAGTTTTTAGCATGTAAGCTCTATAAATGTTTTTTATATTTATATCGCAGTATGTCATATTTTGAGTGATTTTAAATAGTTCCATTTTAAATATCATTGAATTTTGTATGTTTATCTTATATGATGAATCATTGCTGATGAACTCACTTACTAGTTAGTTCTAAGAATTCTTTGTAGATTCCTAGGGATTTTCTATGCAGACCATCATGCTACAATATTTTCAAATAGGGAAGTTAGGTAGTTAGTTTGTTTGTTCTTCCTTTCTGACCTACTTGCCTTTATTTTTCCTTTTCTTGCTTTTTCTGGTTAGAACTCACAATACTTTGTTCAGGAAGAGTGATGAGTGAAGACATTTTGCCTTGTTCTTGATCTTAGGCGGAATGCAGTCAGGTCTTTCACCATTAAATGTAATGTTCGTTGTAGGTTTTTTTGTAGCTACTCTTAATGAAGTTGAAAAAATACTCTCTAATATTATTTTTGCTATGAATGAGTGTTAAATTTTGTCAAATGCTATATCTGTCAATTGATATGATCATGTTACTTCTCTGTTTTAGCTTGTTAACTTGGTGAGTTACACTGACTGATTTTTGAGTATTGAGATAGTCTTGCATTTGTGGAATAAGTGTCACTTGATCTTTTTATCCATTGCTCAATTCTATTTGCTAAACTTTTGTTAAGGCCATTTACATCTATATTAATGAGGGTTATTGGTGTCTGGTTTTCTCCCCCCCTCCCCACTTCATTGAGTTGTAATTGACAAAAATGTATATATTTAATTTACACAATTTGTTTTTATTTATTTTACTGTCTTTATCTGATTTTGCTCTCAAGTAATCCTATCTTCATGGAATGAATTAGGACATTTTACCTCCTGTATTTTCTGGAAGAGTGTTAGAATTGTTAATTCTTCTTTGAATGTTTGATAGATTTCTCTATCAAAAGTATTTGGGCCTGAAGATTTATTTCTTTTCTGAAAATTTAAAAATTACTAATTAAATTTTCTTAATAGTTATGGAACTATTCAATCTATTTCAGAGTTGGAGAATTGTGCTAATTTGTACTTTTAAAGGAATTGGTCTATTTTATTTATTTATTTATTTTGAGGGCAGTGTCACTGGCCCTCATATGTGGGACCCGAACCGGGGCCCCTGGCTTCTGAAGCCAATGCTTAACCGCCACGCCACTTGGCCGGCCCTGGTCTATTTTATACTTGTGTAGATATAATTGTGTAGAGTTGTTATTATCATATTCAAGTTTGTATGATCAATAGTGATATTCCTTGTTTTATTCCTACTATTCGTAAATTACCTTTTTCATCTGTCTTCCTGGAGATTTTTAAATTTTGTTGAACTTTTCAGGGAACTTGCTTTTTGTCATTGATTATCTCCATTGCTTTCCTGTTTTCAATTTCATTGAATTCTGCTCTTTATTATTTCCCTTTGTCTGCTTGGTTCAGGTTTACTTTGCTGTTATTTTTCTAGGTTCTTCAGGTGGGAACTTAGTTACCAATTTGAAACTTTTTTTTTAACTGTTATTTTTATTTTTTTAATTAAAGTTTATTGGGGTCACAATGGTTAGTAAAGTTACATAGGTTTCAAGTGTATAATTCTGTAATACATCATCTATATATCACATTGTGTTCACCACCCAGAGTCAGTTCTCCTTCCATCACCATATATTTGACCCTGTTTACCCTCATTTACCACTTACCTCCCTTTTTACCCTCTGGTAACCACTAAATCATTGTCTGTGTCTATGAGTTTTTGTTTCTTTGTTTGTTTTGTTCCTTTGTTGCTTTCAGTTTTATATCTCACATATGAGTGAAATCATATGGTTTTTGACTTTTTCTGTCTGACTTACTTTGCTTAGCATGATCATCCATCCAAATGACACTATTTTATCTTTTCTTATGGCACAATAGCATTTCATTGTGTATATATACCACATCTTTTTTATGAAACTTTTCCTATTTTCTAATGTATTTAGTGGTATGAATTTTCTCTTGGCATTGGTTTAGCTGTATTTCATAAATTTTGATTTATTACATTTACAGTGTCATTCAGTTCAGTATATTGTTTGAATTCCCTTGTGATGACTTTTTAGACCTATTGATTAGAAGTGTATTGCTTAGTTCCAAGTATTTGGAGATTTTTCCTGCTATGTTTCTTTTATTGATCTCTAGTTTGATTCCATTGTGTTTAGAGAACACATTCTACATAACTTGAATTATTTTAAATTTGGTGAGGTTTGTTTTTTAGCTCAGGATGTGGTCTACATATATGTTTTATAGATGCTAGAAAAGAATGTCTATTTTGTTTTTGTTTGCCAGATTGTTCTATAAATGTTGATTAGTTTCTGTTGGTTAAAGGTTGTGTTGGGTCCTTCTGTGTCCTTACTGATTTTCTAGAGACAGGTGTTGAAATTTACTACAATCATGTATTTTGTTTTTCTTCTTTTAGTTCTATCAGATTTTGCTTCACATATTTGCAACCTATTGTTTGATGCATGCACATTTAGAATTGCGGTCTCCTTGGCGGATTGACCTTTTTATCTTTACATTATGTCTCTCTCTGTCTCTGGTCATTTTCTATTCTCTGAAGTTTTTAAATTTTTTTATTACGTTTATTGGGGTGACATTGGTTAATGAAATTGTATAGGTTTCAAGGGTACATTTTGTTTTTTTTTAAGATTCTATTGAGTAATTGGGGGAAGTGAACAGCGTTGGGGAATCTGGGAAGGGGAACAGACAAGCCGCTGTCCTTTTGTTCTTCAGTGTAGTTGTGGAGGACGTTGTTTCATTGGCCCATGTTGGTATCATCATTGCGCTCTTCCCGGGTGAGGCAGATCAGTCACCGGCCCATGGACGGCTGCTCACGCTGGCTGCCAGTCACTCACTGTAGCCTATGGCAACCTACTGTAGCCGGGGCTGCAGCCTTCGTCACCGGTGACTCACGGCAGCCCAGCTCCACATGGAACTGTTGTTCACCATCTTAGCTGTAGAGGGCAGTGTCACTGACCCTCATGTGGGATCCTAACTGGCGCTCTGCTGCTCAAAGCTGGCTTTCCAAGCCAGCTCTTAACCAAAGTGCCACTTGGCCAGCCCAAGGGTACAGTTTTATAATATATCATCTATATATTGTGTAATGTGTTCACCACCCAGAGTAAGTTCCCTTCCATCATCATATATTCTACCCCCTTTTCCTCAACTACCACTCTCCTCCCCGCTTATGAAGTTTTTTAAATCTGATATTAATATAGCCACTCCTGCTTTCATTTCATTAATATTTGTATGATATATCTTTGTCTTTCCTGTTACTTTTAGCCTACTCATGTCTATATATTCAAAATGAGTTTCTTGTAGACAGTGTATGGTTGGGTAATGTTTTTTAATTCATTCTCCTGAATGTGTATTTTGTTTACTTATTCATATGTTAGGGCTTAAGTTCTCATTTTATTATTTGTTGTCTGCTTGTTCTATTTTTCATTTATTTGTTTTTTTCTTCCTGTGGTTTGAACATTTTTTTAGGATTCCATTTTGATTTATGTATAGTTTATCTTTTAGTGTATCTTTTTGTATTACTCCACTTCTTTAGTGCTTGCTATTGACATTTCATTATATATAAACAATGTATTGCAGTTTACTGGTGTTGCATTGTCCCAGTTTGAATGAAATATTCCTTTCTTTACTTCCCTTATTTATATTTTTCTTTCTGTATATTTAGAACACATTAGACTGTGTTAAAATTTTTACTTCAAATATCAAACATAATTTAGGAAACTTAAGAGGGGAAGGAAAATATATTTTATTTACTCACGTTTTTACTTTCTCTTCTGTTTTTTTCTTCATACTTGATACTCAAAAATTCCTTCTTTGTTTAGTGAACTCCTTTCAACCTGTCTATTAGAGTTGGTCTTTCAGTTACAAATTTTTAGTATTCCTTCATCTAATAATGTGATGATTTTTTCCTTTATTTCTGAGGGATATTGTTAGTGGATATAGAATTTTGCGTTGAGAGTTCTTTTCTTTAAGCACTTGAATAGTGTTCTACTTCCTTCCGGCCTCCTGTTTTCTGATGAAAAATCTGGTATCATTGAATTTTTTTCTCCCCTCTAGTAAAGGTATTGTTTCTCTCTTGTTGCTTTCAAGATGTTTCCTTTTGTTTCTTAGTTTTCAGATGTTTGGCTATGCTCTGTGCTGTGCTTTTTTTTTTTTTTTTAAGTTTAATTTTAATTTTTTTAAATTCTTTTATTATGAAGTAAACATTTTTTTAAAATTAGTTTTAGGTGTACACTGTGGAAGGGAGTCAAGGGAATTGTAATAGATATGTGTGATATGGGGGATGGAGTGGGGTGGTGAATTGGGGGAGGAGGTTGTCACTTTGAGGGGTAAAAAATATTACTATTGCACTGCATTGTACACCTGCTCCGTGTTGTTTTTATTTTTTTTGGTTTATCCTGTTTGGTTTTTCTCAGCATCTCGAATATTTTTGTTTGTCTTTTGCCAAATCTCAAAAGTTTTTTAGACATTATTTTTTTTGACTACTTTTTCAGTCCCATCCTTTTTTTTTCCCTTTTTTTCCCTAGTCTGGGACCCTGATAAAATGACTGTTAGATCTGTTAGATTTGTTTTTGTCCCACAGGTTTATGAGTCTCTGGCACTTTTTTGTTTTTACATCTATTTTCATTTGTTTTTCAGATTGGATAATTTATATTGTTTCATCTTTGAGTTCACTGACTCTTCTGTCCCCTTCATTCTGCTATTGAGAATATACCTATGTATAATATAGGTTTTAAATTTTCTTTATTTTTTTTTTAGTAGTAAAATTTGCATTTGGTTCTTTATCTCCTGTTTCTTAGCTGAGACTTTCTATTTTTTTTTCATTTTATTCACAATTGCTTGTTGTATTTTTATGATAGCTTCTTTTAAATATTTATCAGTGAATTATATCATACCTGTATTATCTTGTTGATGGTACCTATTGTCTTTCTAAATTCAAATAAAGATTTTCCTATTTCTTGGTATGCTGAGTTCTTTTTTAAATTAAAACTGGACATTTGGGGGCTGGCTGAATGGCGCAGTGGTTAAGCGCTGGCTTAGGAAGCCAGCGGCCCTGGTTTGGGTCCCACATATGAGGGCCAGTGACACTGCCCTCAAAAAAAAACAAAAACAAAACAAAAACCTGGACATTTGGGATATTATGTTATGATGCGCTAGGTCTTATTTATGCCTTCTGTTTTTGTTGGGTTGTAGTTACATTGCCCTGGCAGAGGAAGGATAGATGTCATCTTGTTACTAACAAGTGAGAGTAGAAGTTCAGTTTCCCTAGTTGTTCTTTCTAACACCTGAGATAGGTAGAGGCACTTGGTTAGTGCTTGGTAGGGTGGGATTATGGTTTCCCATTACAGTTCAATTTTTATTACCTGAGAAGACCAGTGCCTCATTTCTGCTTTCCACATGGCCTCCACTAACTCAGTTCTCTCGTTCAGAAATTAAAATATTCTATGAATTTAAAAGAAGGTAGGAAATATTATTTATTTTGCTGTGGGAGAATGAGAATAAGCTTCTCAGAGTTGCATTTGTTAGAAATCACAATGTTATTCCCTATGGAACTACAGAGCTTAGGCTTATTTTTTTAAAATTTGACTTATATTTGGTAGCTTTCCAACTAATTATACACAACAAAATCAAGTGCGTTTTTTACTGTCTCTTTAGTTGATTTATAGCCCATTAAGACTGTGAATGAAATTCATTTAAATGTTCACTTATCTGTTTAATTTTGCCTCTTGTATTTTAGTTCTAGCTAGGCACAGGTTGTCCAAAATTATTACATTCTTTTTTTAAATATATTTTTATTTTTTATCTTTTCTATGATTTGAGTTTTTCCACTAAAATTCCTAAATATCAGTATTTGACTTAAGATGCTGAGGGAATCTTAGAGTAGCTATCTGACACGTTCTCTGGCTATTGTGGTCCATGTTATCATTATTGTAATTATTATTAGCTGTTTTTGAGGGACTACATAGTTGTGAGGCTTTATCCCTACTACTAACTTAGTAATTTGGGTTCTTATCTTGAATCTTGAGAGTAAGCAAAGCAAGCAGCAGTCATTCAACCATAGAACAGTGTTTCTTAAAATATAGTTCATAGATTATCTGTATCAGAAACACCTGGAGAACTACTTCCTAAACTTTAATGTGTATATGACTCACTTGAGGGTTTCTCATAAAATGCAGTTTCAGATTCTGGGGTGGGGCTTGAGATTCTGAATTTCTACTAAGCTCTCAGGTGGTATCCATGCTGTTGGTCAATGGACTTCATTTTGAATATCAAGAATTGAGGATTTTTGTTAAAATATCAATCATAAATCCCATCCCAAATCCATGGTGTCACAATGTGTAGCTGAAATCTGGTAATACGTATTTTAATGAGATATTTATTTGTACCAAAGATTAAGAATTGTTGCTATAATTTAATGGTTCTTTTTTCTTCTTTTTTAAAAATTTATTTTTCAATTACATTTGACATGTGATATTATATTTTAGGTGTACAACATAATGGACATTTATATACCTTATGAAGTGATCACCCTGATAAGTCTGACACCATACATAGTTGTTACAATATTATTTACTATATTTCCTATGCTATGCTTTATATCCCTGTGACTGTTTGTACAACTGCTAATTTGTACTTCTTAATCCTTTCGCTCATCCTTCCAGTCCCCCCCCACCCCCAAACCTGGCAACCACCAATTTGTTCTCTGCATCTATGAGTTTATTTCTGTTTTGTTTATTTTGTTTGTATAATTCCACATACAAGTTAAATCATATGGTATTTGTCTTTCTCTGTCTGACATATTTCACTTAGCATAAACCCTGTAGGTTCATTCATGTTGTCTCAAATGGTAAGGTTTCAATTTTTTTATGGCTGAGTAATATTCCTTTGTATATATGTACTATATCTTTTTTATCAGTTTGTCTATCAGTGAACACTTAGGTTGCTTCCATATCTTGGTTATTGTGAATAATGCTGCAGTGAACATAGAGGTGCACATATCTTTTTGAATTATGGTTTGGGTTTCTTGAGGTTTCTGTAATTTAATGTTTCTCAACTGTGGTTGTGCATCAAAACCACCCAGAAGGAGTTATAAAACAGTGTTTCTAGAAATTACCTCAGAACTACCAAATTGTCATTTCTGGCATTTCTAATTTTAATATCTAGAATCATTATCCACCTGATTCTTAGTGTTACAAGGTTATAAAGCATAATTATAAGTATTATAGAAGGGACTGGAGCCAGAGTCAACATGCCTGGTTCTAGAGATTTCACCTGGAATCCAGACAAAAGTAGGCCTGAAATTAAACTATGTTAAAACTTAGGGGGAAAAGTTTCAAAGTTGAAATATCCCACTAAATTTTATACAGCATAACTTACGTAATTTTAAACCATTTACTTTTTAAAATTTATTTATGGCTCATGTATTGACAGTGTTTCTTAAAGTAGAGTCAGTGATCATAGTCTTGGGGTTATGACTTTTCCACAGTAATTTGATTGTAATATTTTTATTTTTATGAGAGTAGTGGAAATATTCTGAATGATTTGAATAAACCATAGCAAATATACAGTTACACAGGTCCAATATGTGAATTTAAATTTGCATTTATAGTTGTGTTGACACCAAATAGTGTTATTTCAGTTGTTATCAATTAGTGAAATAACAACTGGACTATGCACATGTATTATGTATTCATGACGGAGGACTGTAAAATTATGTGATGATATACTTTGGAACAGAATTTGAGCTGTTCAAGTAGAGGCAAGGGGTGAAAGCAAAGTACAGACACATCAAATTCAAAAGAACCCGTGCAGCCTGGGCCATATCCATATTGTAAGATTATTGTATTTCTGAAAATAATTCATCTTCATATAAAGTAATGTCATTAATTTGCATTCTAGTTGTAGTTTTATTTGTCTTTAATTTGTATTTTGTTTTTGTTTTTGTTTTTTTTTTTGAGGGCAGGGTCACTGGCCCTCATACGTGGGACCCGAACCGGGGCCGCTTGCTTCCCAAGCCAGCGCCCAACCACCGCGCCACTCGGCCGGCCCCTAATTTGTATTCTTTTATGTGCATATAAGAGCCATAAGTATGAGGAGTGTATATGTGATTTTATTTTTATACATAAGCTAAGAATTTATAAAAGTGAGGATAGTAAAAATATTTTAAAGATCTGTATGTTATTTAAGCTTGAGACACATTTATTTTGTTTATTTCATATGGATACGTATAATAACATATATGTAATTACAGAGTTATTTGATCTCTAATGGCTGAATTTAAATACAGTTTTCCACATTAGCTTTCCTTATTTATATTACTGTAATTAATTCCTCCCTCCTTTGAACTCTTTATAGCAATGAACAATTTTACCTTTATTTTTCTAACTTGTCTATTTGTTTTCTGTCCTATTAGATGGTATGATTTTTTGAGGGAAAAAGGACATAATAAAGGACAGTGATTTTTATAAAGACTTATTCAGTGAAGGTTGAATACATGAATAAATGGATGAAAAACTATGAATGTCTTAGATGATTTACTATATAGAAGAATGATATTGAATATGGATGTATGAACAAGATTATTTTTCCAAGACTTACATATAACTAAAAATTCTTCATCTTGCAGGAGGTGTTGGTAGAAATACATTACAAACGAAAGTGTAACTATTATGTACAATAAATTAAGTGCTGTTAAGATATCAATTTAGTCATTATTAAGGGCATCAAATATATAGCACAAATGTAATCACGCCCTCTTGCTCATCTGTGTCAATCATCTTAACTATTTTACATTACTCTTTTTTGTTGGGTTCAGATACAGTCTGGAAATCTTTCTTTTTTTTTTTTTAAAGATTTTATTGGGGAATTGGCGGAGGGGAACAGCGTTGGGGAATCGGGGAAGGGGAACAGACAAGTTGCTGTCTTTTTGTTCTTCAGTTTAGTTGCGGAGGATGTTGCTTCACTGTTGGTATCGTCATTGTGCTCTTCCCGGATGAGGCAGATCGGTCGCTGGCCTCTGGGTGTCGCTCACCGCGGCTATTGGCAGCTCACTCTTGGCTGCCAGCCGCCCTGGCTGCGGGCCACTCACTGTAGCCTATGGCAGCCCACTGCAGCAGGGGCTGCAGCCCACACCATCACCGGGGCTCGCACAGCCCAGCTCCAGGTGGAGCTGTTGTTAGCTGTAGAGGGCAGTGTTACTGGTCCTCATGTGGGATCCGAACCGGGGCCGCTGGCATCCCAAAACCAGCGCTTAACCAATGCGCCACTCGGCCTGTCCCTGGAAATCTTTCTTAATTAGTTGTTTAACCGCTATTATCAGTTGGGCATTGAACATAGATGAAACCCTTTTGTAATCAAAGGTCTAGATATTTGTCAGTAAGAATGAGGAAAAAAGCGATATTGGTTCAAAGAATAGTTCTAATCCTGTTTGCATTTTCTTCGTGTATTCCATTATTGTTATTATACTGTAATGTCTGTTGATATTAGAATTCTGCCTCTTGCTTCACGTCTCATAACTAAAATCAGGCAGTTCTTAGTTTTTTCTTTTTCACCTTGGAAATGACTAATATTGATATTTGTTTCATTTTCTATGTTCTGTGGTTCTGTATTTGTATCTACTTTTATGGGATAAGAATTTTTTTCTACTCTCCCTATGATTCAGAAAGGATGATCTTAAATCCTTTTAAAATGAGTTTCTTCTTTCTACTTAGATTGAATTGAAAATTGGTCCTTCATTGCCTAGAAACATGACCATCAAGTTATTTCCTGTGGGACATTATTAAATATTTCTTGGCAACAGAAATTCTAGACTTTAGGTTTTAATCAGAATTTTCCAATATCATGTAGATTATACTTCAATTAAATTGTCAATTAACTCTGTAAGTGCATATGTAATAGCATGGCTTCTAGTTTTTCAGACACAGTGTGCATGGTGCATTCAGCAGAATACTTTTGCATAGATTAAGTTTGGTTTAGAGAGGTAGGCTGTTGAATAAAATTCAGTGAACCAGACAGCAATATGAATTTGGTGGACCGAATGTTCACTGTTATATAATGGAATCTTGGTGAGAATTTACTATTCACATTTCTTTTTCTTTTTTTGTATTGGTCTGTTTCTCTGGCATCAGAATTCTGTCCAGCTCCGCAAACAATTTACTAGCTCCTTTTCTGAGTAAGCTCCCAGGAAATATTGTGGTTCAACAGCAAGTTACTGCAAGGGATAACTGTGAACTTATCCCCATTTTCCTTCTTTTTTATTTTTTTTTGTTTTATTTTTTTTTAATTTTATTTTTTATTTTTTTATTTTATTTTTTTGAGAGGGCAGTGTCACTGGCCCTCATATATGGGATCCGAACCGGGGCCGCTGGCATCCCAGGCCAGCTCTTAACCACTGTGCCACTTGGCCGCCCCCCCATTTTCCTTCTTAAGAGTGATTCAAGAGTATAAATAGGGCAAACCAGAAAGAGTGATGATGCTGTGAATTCCCAGATTTCATATATAGGAGTCATGGTTGCTCTGGCTATGGAACAGGTGCCCAGAGTTGGTCAGAAAGCCCATTCTGAAGAAGAAAGCGGAACAAAAAAAATGAGGGAATAGTGCAGTGGATCTCTGACTTTATACTACTTAGATGCCAAGCATCTGAATTAAAAAGTAGATAGATAATTTATCATCTGTGTAGACATAGCTACAAACTCTCTGAGAATTCTGAAATTTATGTTTCAGATGTACCTAATTTCTATTTGAACTAAATATTACTGAATAAAACAGGCAAACTGTGTAGCTTGGAGAAAAGTGATAATTTTGCAAACAAACAAGAATGGATTTTAAACTCAGTTTTGCCACTTATTAGCTTTCAGTCCTACCAAGTAAGAAGAAAAATTCTTGACCTCATTTTCCTCTTTGTAAAAAAAAAATTATATCTATCTATCTATCTATCTATCTATCTATCTATCTATCTATCTATCTATCTATATTTTACAAAGAGGAAAACCGACATTCATATATTATCTGTCTTGTAGTACTGTTTTCAGAATTAGAAATAATATATATTAATGCCTATGTTAGATACTTATTTAATAGTGGTTATTATCATTAGTGTTTTAATGACATTTATCCCATGCACTCACTAATAACTAAATTCTACTTGAGTATATCGTAAATTTTATTGTTTATATAGTTATCACTACATAATAAGAGAAATAAGAAAAATAAAATGCTGACCAGACATAAAATTTAGATACTTTAATTGTAATTTTCTTTCTTTCAGAATTACTTACTGTCATCTACCTTTCCAGAGTAAATGGCTCTATGTTGGAACAGAAAGAGGAAATACACATATTGTAAATATTGAATCTTTCATTCTTTCTGGATATGTTATCATGTGGAACAAGGCAATTGAACTGTAAGTTTGAACTTGAATATCACATTATTTGACTTCAATATTTCATATGGTTATGTAACATATATATCAAGTTGCAGAGTTATTTTAAACTTTATATCTAATTTATGGTTAATATGAGTGAAAAGTTCAGCCAAAATAATTTGAAACTATAAAGACTTTTAAAAATAGATATTGTAGTATCAACGTATGTTAAATTTAGACTTTCCAAATACTGTGAATAGTTAAGGGTTATGTATGCAAAATTTGATGATAAAATGGTAAGGCTCATTCTAAAAGCTATACATGAAAATCATCTCATTTCTTTATACTCAACCTTAGAATAATCACTGTCAGTGAGAATAACAAGTGAATTGTGACCATTTATGTAAAATGCTTTACGTAAAAGTAATCATGATCAGGTCACATATTTATTAATGTTGGTAGCTTATTCTTCACTTGCCTCATTAACATATTGTTCTGGGTTCAAAGGAGAATCAATTTATTAACATTTTTTATGTTGTGGTGTATACAGCTATTTGGCTGTGTGGTTGATGGCAGTTACCACTTTGACTTTCACTTTGATATTTATATTTCTGCACATGTAAAATGTGAAGCTATCCAAGTGTGAAATTTCATGGAATTCCTAGCCATCTTTTTGTAGTATATACACAAATAACTCTCCTCATTAATCAGAAAAACAATTTTTCTTTAATAAATGTTTATGCTCTGTACATATTAGGTCCTTAATAAGATATGTTTGACTTGAGGCTGGCTCATATAGATTACATATATAGATATATATATAATATATATTATATATTCATTCATATATATATTTATATTATATATATATTATATATATATATATATATATATATATATAATATATATATAAGTTACATAATTATCCTTCGCCCAAAGTCTGATTAAAACAGCCTATTTTCATGAAGGTTGACTGGTCTTTATAATAAATGTATTCCATATTCCCAAAGTTTCAATGTGCATATATATTACTTAATAGGGTAGGTTGTTATTAGTTATATTCTTGTTATAATATTCCATTTGTATTATGTCCTAATGGGTATTTTATTAATGATAATTCTTCCGCCTCATTAGATTAAGAACTACTCCAGGGCAGAATCTTTGTTCATTGCTCTTTTCTTTTTCTTTATACTTGGCTTATTTTGGTGCTTTCCACACAGTGGCTACTAAATGACCAATGACATTGAAAAATTGGTATGATAGTTACACACTACTTGACTTACAGCTTTCATTTATTATTATATTTATAATTGGTATGAGCTATTTTGAGCATATATATTTTAGCATTCTGTATGTATATTTTTAAAAACATTTATCCTATAGACAATGATATCTTTCCCTAAAAGTTATTTGCTTTATTTTTTTTTTTTAGCTATTTGACAAAGGCTTTTCCCTCTATAATCATAGTCCTATAAAAACATTAAATAGGCTGAACTTAATGCTTGTTTTCATAATATTGTTTTAGGATATTGATTAAAACACAAATAAATTTGAGAGATCAATTGCAGAGCTTTTTATACAAATTAACATTAGTGTAAACCATAATAGATGTATCATTTGTGTTCAGCTGGATGCTAATGTAATTAAGGAGAGTTTATTATCTAAACAGATAAAATGTTTTGTCACTTTTGAAATGTTTTCATATTCACTTACTTATTAACAAGTCCTTTTCACATTTCAAATTAATACTACCTGAAATATTGACTTGTACTTCATATATAAGAAGTATATATATGGTCTGTACTTTATGATTTAAGGACTAATGAAGAGCTTAAAAATGTATATTATAAAGGATGTAAACAGGAGAAATTAAAGAGTAAAATAAGGCAGTTTTATTTTTCATAGTATGATCTTAGACATGTAATTTGGCATTAGAATAGTATCTACCATTCATGTAAACCCAGTGTTTTATAGAGTTCTACATGCCTCTGAAAATGTCATTTATTTATTTATTTATTTATTTTTGAATTTTAAAAATTTTTATTTGGGAAATAATTTAGATATACAGAAAAGCTGCAAAGATAATACAGAGTTCCCATACACCCCCATCGGGTTTTCACATTGTTATCTTACATTACCAAAATTGTTTGTAAAAACCAAGAAACCATTAACAGCTGAACTCCAGTTTGTATTTGATTTTCAACAGTTTTTCCACTAATGCCCTCTTTCTATTCCAGGATCCAGTAACTATATTGCTTATAGTTACGCCTTTCTTTCTCTTCTGGTCCATGACTGTTCTCATTCTTGTTTTACATTACCTTGACAGTCTTGAGGAATACTGGCAGGTTTCCAGTAGAATGCCCCCGCCGAGTGGCGCGGTGGTTAAGTGCTGGCTTGGGAAGCCAGCGGTCCCGGTTCAGGTCCCACATATGAGGGCCAGTGACACTGCCCTTAAAAAAAAAAAAAAGTTGTAATGTTCTATTTGTCTATGGCCATACCACCCTGAACGCTCCTGATCTCATCTGAAAAGGTCCTTTAAATATCCTCAAGAAATTATTAGTAGACAGCATCATCTCTTGACTGCTTTTTGGTTTATTTAGACCAGATTTCCAAAACTGTATTCCATAGAATTATATTTTCATTATGATAGATATATTTTAAAATGCCAACTTCTAAACTCTAGTCTTTTAATTCCTTCTCTGCCTCTTGAGATAAATAAGAAAATGCATGCTAGTTCTTGTTGATGTGTCAAGTATATGGGACAATGATAAAATTCATATGTAATTAAAAAGAATAATTTCACAAATAAAATTTTAGACACAAGTTTTTACAGTACATTTTCTATGTATGATAAATGCAAAATTTTCTTTAAGAGATATGAGATTTTTAAGTCCTTACTTGAAATACTTTTCATTTAATGTTTTGTATTTTTCAGCTTGTTTCTATTTTTAGTGAAGTGTCCTAATTGCAATTATATGGAATTTCCTAAATTATAAATAATATGTGTTCTCAAAGTACATATATTGATTTTTTGGAAACTGGAACACATTTTCTATAAAAACAGTGATATTTGTAACACACTTCATAAAATAGTGGTATAGAACTAAACTGACAGAAAATATTTCTATGGGAAAAATATTCCAGGTTATATCACAGAAATAGCTGTTTCTTCAGGGCATCTGTAGCTTTTTTAAAAAAATGTAACCTATTTTTTCTACATATGATTAAAATTTGAGCCAGAAATCCAGAATTAAATAATACATGTATCTTTGTTTGTTTTGTTCCTTTGTTGCTTTTATTTTATATCCCACGTATGAGTGAAGTCATATGGTTCTCGACTTTTTCTGTGACTTATTTTGCTTAGCATAATAATCTCAAGATCCATCCATGTTGTCTCAAATGGCACTATTTCATCTTTTCTTATGGCAGAGTAGTATTCCATTGTGTATATATACCACATCATCTTTATCCAATCATCTATCAAAGGACACTTTGGTTGTTTCCATGGCTTGGCCACTGTCACCCCCATAAACTTTAATTAAAAAAGAATTTTAAAAACATTATTACAAAACATGTGTAAGACTTGTATAACACTTATTCAAATTATTTATTGAGCACTATGATATGGTGAATGCGGGAAACAGCTGTGAACTAGGAAGACATAGTTCCTGTCCTCTTGGGGGCTTCCACTCTAATAAAGTTGAAATTAAGTAAAAGCACAGTTGCAATGTTTTGGAAGTATAATGTGGCAATTCCATAAGAAAAACACCTAATATAGACATGGAGTCTCAGAGAAGTATCTGTGAAGTAAGTTCCATCTATATTGAGATCTGAACGAGTTTCAGTTAAATTAGTCAAGAATTGAGGAAGATGGGTGACGGTATTCCAGAAAGAAGGGACAGAAGGTTTGAAGGATGTAATTTGGGTTGAGTTTTTGTTGTATGCCCAGAAATTTTAAGTAGTTTAGTTGGTTGGAATGGCTAGAGGAGACAAAGGCAAAAGATAAAGCTGAATAGGAAATCAGGGTATATAACATGAAAGGCCTTATACAGTTTGAGAAGTTTGGATTTTAGGGCCAGGAGATAGATTTTGAAGGGCTTTAAGCTGAGAATTGACTAGATCAAATTTACATTTAAGAAGACTACTCTGAATGCAGATATGGAGAAATGATTGAAGCAAGAAAAGGCTATATTCTTGATAAAAAATTATGGTGGTGTATTTAGAAGTGAGATAAGCTGACATATTAAAGGAATAGTTAGAAGACAGAAGAGGCAAGACTTGGGTATTGTGGAAAGATGTGAGAATAGAGAAGAATTAAAAAAAAAAAAGAGAAAAGATCAAAACTATACCTAAGAAGGTAATGAATTCCACTGTAATGATGAAGATGGTCTAGGTAATACAAATAAAGGTACAAATATGAAAGAAATATATATCATTCCTCTAGTAAAGAGTCAAAGAAACTTGGAGGATGACTCCTAAAGACAAGGTTTGTTATCCTCTTGGTAGTAATTCAGACTGAGGAAATTGTAGGATTCTTGTACATTATATACCTACTACAAATTTGATATTCACTATTGCTCCTCATAGCTATTAAGGCATTTGTTTAAAAATAAAAACTAGCATATTAAGGTTGCTCTCAAGTATACAACACTAAACTGTCATTTCTGTAATACCCTTTTATGGGCTAAGTGAGAGCTCAATGCTTTAAGGCATTTACTGCATTTATGCAAGAGTATCTCTGACAGTATTGTTAAATTAGCATTCCTGACATTGTTTCTTTTCTTACCACTGAGTATCACATTAAGTGCTCTATAAATATTTTAATTACATTCATTAAAGAATTTGAAAAATAAAATCATGGTCACTTAGCCTAAAAAAAAAAAAAAGAGTTCCTCCAGATGTTTGGTGGGAGCAACTGTGTAGATAAGGGTGCCAATTAGTGAAAGAATGCAAGAGATTGAATAGGTTGGGAATAAAATAATTGAGTTCAATTTTAGGTAGATTGAGTTTTGTTTACAAGACATTCAGCTGAAATTGGTATGGAAGAATGGTAGGAAGAGGGCTATATGGATCTGATGGCAATGAGATCAGGATTTACATTGTCATTGAAACCATGAGAATAGATGAGACGTGCATGAAGAATGTATAGAAAAGAGGTAGCAAGGTAATAGAGACTCAGCCAATTCTGTCTCAGATATGTTTTCTTTGGCCATCAGAACACTTAAATATATTCTGAATTATTAGTTTCCTAATATTTAAAAATTGGTAGAGTAGAAATAAAAGTTTGGATTTCCATATTTTTATGAAAAAAATTCATGATGAGATGATCCTAGTTCAGTATTCTTGCATAGCAGTCAGTTATTAACTGTAACTTTCCTTTTGTAGGTGGGTAATGTGCTATCCATTTTGGCACTGTTCTTATTCAGCCTGTTTAACTTATTTGCAATACTTGCCTGGGTCCTGAGGACTATTGAATTCATGACCACATCTAATATAGGAATAGATGGTAGTCTAGGACAGAGTACAAAAGAATACTAATATTTAAGATATAGAAATAGAAAGAATGTCTACAAAAGACACTATCAAGAAGCCATTGTGGTGAATGGGAGAAAGAGAAATAAATAGGTATTCTTAGAAAATGAGTATTATTTAGATGGGTATTACATGAATTGATAATTCCATCTCAAGTAAATTTTGTGGGAATTACAGAATCCAAAGTATACAGATGCTTTTTTTAAGTCAATTTCTAATGGCCATAAGTTTTGTATAGAACACTTGGTGGTTTTTGGAAGTTTCATGTTAGGGAAATGTCAGAAAAAATACATCAAAATGTCAGTTATTATGTTGGCACAGTGAAATAATATGATTTTCCACTTAACTTTTGGTATTTTCTGTTTTCTTTTTTTTTTTTTTTTTACAATACATAAAATTTCTTCTGTAGTCTGAAAAAGTCATTAGAAATAAGTGAAGTTTAATGATAGATTATTTTCTGATCTTGAGTGTTTTTGTAGTCTGAGAATCTAAATGAGGAATCTTGCATATGGTCTAACTAGTGTCTCAAAGTACATTTCAGTGATTCCCTTAATAAGGTCAATGAAAAAGGATTCTGTGGGCCAATAATTTTGGAAAATGTTGAAGATTTCCAATGCTTATTTGCATATTATAGCCCTAAGAAGTTCTATAGAAGAAAAAATATTTAATTTTATTTAATTCAGGGTTTCCCACACTTTTTTGATATGGAACACTATGTGAAGTGCCTTATATATTCACTAGTTCATCATGGAATACGCTTTGGTATTTGTTGTTGCAATCAAACCCAAGAGACAGGTAGGGGTTTGTGGTTTTGGATATTTTTAGTTCCTGAAGGATAATTAAAGGACATTGTTCCTTAGCAGAGGCATTTATATTGTAATAAAACACTGCATTTATGTGTAAATGATATAATTGCAAAAAGCTCTGTACACTTTTTATGAAGCCTTGTTTAGTTTTATCCTGCATATATTCTAGAATGCAAATAGTAATTCTGATTTCCAATTATCCAATGATTTCAATAATCATAATACATACTATTTATTGAATAGTTACTATGTTTTTTTTTTTTTTTTTTTTTTTTTTTTTTTTTTAAAGATTTTATTGGGGAATTGGTGGAGGGGAACAGCGTTGGGGAATCGGGGAAGGGGAACAGACAAGTTGCCGTCTTCTTGTTCTTCAGTTTTAGTTGCGGAGGATGTTGCTTCACTGTTGGTATCGTCATTGCGCTCTTCCCGGATGAGGCAGATCGGTCGCTGGCCTCTGGATGTCGCTCATCGCAGCTATTGGCAGCTCACGCTTGGCTGCCAGCCGCTCACGCTGGCTGCGGGCCGCTCACTGCAGCCTATGGCAGCCCACTGCAGCAGGGGCTGCAGCCCACACCATCACCGGGGCTGCAGCCCACACCATCACCGGGGCTCTCACAGCCCAGCTCCAGGTGGAGCTGTTGCTAGCTGTAGAGGGCAGTGTCACTGGCCCTCATGTGGGATCCGAACCGGGGCTGCTGGCATCCCAAAACCAGCGCTTAACCAATGCGCCACTCGGCCGGCCCTAGTTACTATGTTTTTGCATTATATTTGGTGCTATATGTATATTCTAATCCTCACAATTTTTCAGTTGGGTCAGTACTACTGTCTCCATTTTTAGATTAGAAAATTTAGGTTCAAACCCACTAATAATACCTAGTAAATCTGTATTTATTTTCCTGAGTCACTCTGGAGTCAGGAACCTGGAGTTACTTAATTTTTCACTTTTCTCTGATTCCAAAAAGTTTTTAAAATTTAAATCTTTATTGTTTTGTGCAGAATCTTTGATGATTTTCATATGTACTTAAAAAATTATAACTATTTAAGTATAATCATAATAGAATTAATCTGGCCCAGTTAAGTCAGTGAAGAAAGATTGTGGAAAATTGAGCAATAACAAATGTATGGTCATATCAGGTCACATCATATTTAACCATGACATAATCACATTCAACAATGATGTAAGTTAAAGTAGGAAATACAAAAGAAACATACCAGATACCAGAGTAGAATGAATTTAAAGTTAGATTGACAGAGCACAGGTCCCTTTAACAATAAGCTGTTAGACTCATAATGATCTATTATTGATTACCCTGGATAACCAGACAAATGAGACATAACCAGCAAACTAGGTTTCCTTAGTGTCAGTTTTCTGTATGCTGGCTATCACTAGAGAGAGCTTTCTTTTAAATTAAAGGAACTTGTGTACTAGTCTGTAGGAGCAAAAGCAGAGATTCCATGTCAGGAGGAAATTTTAAATCAGGTATGTACTTTGGTTGAAATAGGTTGATAGCATCAGCCTCATGGCCAAATAAGTTTCCCTTTGTCTGTATAAGTTCAATTTCAAATTTTCAGAGGCCCAGATCTAGCAACAAACATATGTAATAACAAAGAATCCCATTGTTTTGTGGATCTATGTTCTTAAACCTGATTTTTAAAAGAATTACACCTACTTTAATGGAGTTAGTAGGAGAGAGAAAAGTAGTCCTAAAGAAAAACAACCAACCTCAAATGAATTGTAAGCTAAACCCCAGAATACTGGGAGTGTATTCCAATATAATCTTAATTTCTTTGTTCTAGTTTGTAACTGTAAGATGTTTTAATGTTTATTTTTTAATTACTGTTTTGAATTGATTTAACAGATCCACAAAGACTCATCCAGGTCCAGTTGTACATTTAAGTGATAGCCCAAGAGATGAAGGGAAAGTGAGTATTACAGTACCATTATTCTTGCATTTATTTTCCTCATTCTTGAATAAAAGTATTTATTACTGTTATTTGATACATAACATCTATAGCACAGTTCATAGCATTTAATGTAATTTAAAATATGTTGAATGAATGAATGAGCAAATAAATGAATGAATGAATTATTCGCACTAATAATGGTCCCAAATTAAATCTTTAGTTTTACCTATAACTAAAGTTGATATTTAATTCTAAATTTTCGAGTAAGGCATGTAACATGTGGAACAATTTTAATTTTCAAATATTCTATGCTTGAACTTAATATGATTATCAGTATCATTAATCATTGGCCTCTGCTATTCAGTTTTGGTAATGACAAATAACAATATTAAAGAATCATAAATTATCATGTGAAACATAACTTTCAATTGAGGTAATGGTCAGAAGCCTCTATAACAGGGGCCAGGCTTTAATAATAAAGGCTGTGTGACGCTCCTGTGAAAAAAATAAATAAATAATCATAAATTAGCCAATCTTCATTTTATAAGTAGGTAATAATAAAATGTTTTCAAATTACAGAAATAATCCTATTCATATTGACTATTCATAATTTTCCTTTGATGATGAGAATACAAAGTTGGTAACATGAAAAGATCTGAAGTGTCACTTTCACTTAAGTAGTGTCATTTCAACTATATAATTTTTGTTAAGTACTATAGAAAACACTTCAATAAATTATTTAGTATAGGTTTGCTTCTTTGTTTATTTTTAAGTGATAGAAACTGAATTTGCCTAATAAATATAGAACTTGAAAGGAAAGTCCACTTGATAGCAATAGGAAGGTTAGATTTCTTCAAATTTATCCACAAATACAGTGTAATTCCTATCAGGTATCATCAGAATTTATTTTTTTAAAAAACTCATAAGCTGATTCCAAAATTCATAAGAAAAAGAAAATGTTTAAAAATAGCCAAGACATTTTTGAAAAAAATATGTTGTGATATTGGTACAGGGGTATACAAGAGGATCCATGAATGTAAATAGATATTTCAGAAAAGGTTTAGACATTAGGGCAAATTTTGTGCATATTAGAGAAGATGTTGTAGAACATGATAAGCTGTTGAATAAATGGTGTTGGACAATTGGCTATTCATTTTGAATAAAATAGTAAGACCTCATTCCATTCATAGAAATAAATTCCAAATGGAAAAAACACATAACTGTCAAAATGTCAAAAATGACAACTCAGGAAGTTTTAAAAGAAACCATAGGAAATAGGTTGTTACTTAGGAGTAGGGACATCCTTAGGCAAGATATAAAACCTGAAAGCTTTAAGGACTATACCATAACAAGACAATCATAAGAGGTAGGCAACAAAGTGGGGCGTATACAACAGGCAAATAATGAACATGCCAAATATGTAAAGAACTTGTACTAAATCCTTATATTTCATAATAGGAAATCAATGTTAATGTCTTATAAGACATAAAAGAGTTGAAGGTGTAGTTGGTTGCCTTTTACCTCTGGAGAGCAGGGTTTGAAAATGAGGAGGAAACAGCCTCACTAGTAATCACTAAGAAAATGCAATATTCTGTTTTTCTCATCAGACTGTCACAAGGTTAAAATTTAAAAATATTAAGAATATCAAATGCTGGAAAAGGCATTGAAAAATGGCCACCTAGATACAGTAATAGTAGGTACATATACCATTATGGTTAATTTGGCATTATACACATTTAAAACATGTATTTGTTATGACCTAGAAAATCCATTTCAGATACCTATCCTATTTATATGACCAGGAGGTAAACTACTGAAAACAGCCTAAAGATCTATTAATAGAAAATTGAATAAATGAATGCTGACATATCCATACTGTGGAATGCTGTGCTGATATGGAAAGTTCTTTAAGCTATGTTTTTAAAAGAAAAGTTGCAGAACAATAAGTGTAATATAAAACCACTTGAATAATGCATTCATATATTTATTTACTTATATATTCAAATAACCAAGGAAATAATTATGAAAGGATATGTACAAATCTGGGGAGGATATTGGAGATTGGAAGTGGGGAAATGGCCAAAGGTACTCTTCTTTTACTTATATTGTTCAAATTTTTATGAAGGAAAATAATGTGTGATAATTGTGTAATTAAAATTGGAGAAGAATGCAAAATAAATTAGTATTAGAGTCAGAAGACAATGTGTTTAAATATGGCTCTACTATTTTTTAGTATACATTCTAGAATAAATCACTTGACTTCTTGTAGATTAGTTTTTTCATCAGTAGCTTTTTGTCATAAAGAAGTTCTTAATTTTAATGTATTCATTTTTATCAGTCTTTTAATTTGATACCTGCATTTTGTTTGTTAGTCAGTAAATCTTTCCCTTCCTGATGGAAAATATAATCCCATTTCTTTCTATCAGTTTTAAGGTTTTCCATTTTATAATCGGATTTTAATCTGTATATAAAATTTATTTTATGTTGATTTGAGAAAAGGATATACTTTTATATTTACATATAACTAATTCATTTATCCAATAGTCAATTCAGTTTCCAGTGATGTATAAGGACATTTCACTCATGTATATTTTTTGATATAGTTCCCATATTGGAATGGGTCCTTTTCTGGTCTTTTTTACATTGTTGCACTGATATATTTATTATTTTACTAACAGCACACTTTAATAACTGCAAAATATCCTGTTATCTGGTAGGCCCTCCTTTTTTTTGCCTCCTCTTGGCTTTTTCTGACCATTTATTCTACTATATGAATTTTAGGATCAGTTCAGCAAGCTCTGTGTAAATCCCTGTTAGGATTTTGTTTGAAACTTGGATAAGCTGATTAATTTAGAGAAGATTTACACCATTAAGATATGAGTGTTCCATCTATATACATGATATATTTATTTTGGGTTTCTTTTATATCTTTATATATCCCTTTATAACTTTTTTCATAAATGTCTTACATATTTTTGTTAATTCTAAAGATGTTATAGATTTCATTGCTCCTGTGTATTTTTAAAAAATCAATTTCATAATTGGTTTTTAGTGTATAAAATTTTACTGATTTTTGTTATTTTGTATTCTGTTTTTAACAGCTGTCCTTAGATTACCTGGAGTATTCTCTATATAAAAGCATAGCAAAAATAGACACATTTTGTTTCTTCTTTTCCAATATTTAAACTCTTATGTATGTATTTGTTTTGTTGCATAAGAACTCAGTGCAATGTTGAATATAAATAGTATTAATGGGAACTTAATTTTTTCTCCAACCACAAAGGAAATGCCTCCAAGATTTCAACATTAAGTAAGATGTTTGCATCAGGTCTTTGGTTGACTGCTTTTATAAAGTTAAAAAGTTTCTCCCTAACCCCAATATTCTGAGCTTTAAATTATGAATGGTACTGAATGCTATCCCATATGTATCATGTGTTTTGTGCTAGTCTCAGCCTACTGGTAGAGATGCAATGGGTTAGAAATACCTGGGAGCAATCATCTGGGTGCAAGGTGAGCTCCCATAGACATTTCACCTTTTGAAGCCAATGTTGTGACTGGACTGGCCCTTGTGGGTATTTCTATGATTGTATGATGCACCTTGGCTGCATCAGGGAACTTTTAAAAACAAGATTTATTACTCACAGGTCCTGGAGGATACAGGGTATGTCTCGGGCCATACAGTGAGGTCATGGGAAGAGAGAGAGAACAGACATGTAGGCCTGGGGTTCTGCTTTTCTTGGGGTTGAGGGTGGGGCGCCTGGGGTTAGCAGGTTTACTTTTTTTTTATTATTAGTTTCAGGTGTACAAAACAATGTATAGTTAGACATTTACACCCCTCACAAAATGATAACCCTCCTCCCCCAATCTACTATCCCCTCTGACATCATATATAACTTTATAATTCCATTGATTCTAATACCTATGCTGTACTCCACATCCTGTGACTATATATATATATATATATGTGTGTGTGTGTGTGTGTGTGTGTGTGTGTATATATATATATATATATTAAATTATAGTTTCTGTGAAATACAGGTTTACTCTTTATTGGTGAATTTAAAACATAAGAGCAGTAATTAAAGTGCAGAAAAGGGAAAGCAAGCCATCAGTCAAATGGTCAGTTATCTGAATCAATCAGGGCTTTCTAAAAACAAGGAAATGTCACAGGTGGGGCAGCCTGGCCCTTTATTTAGTCCTGTAGCTGGTCAATGTGTTTATTTGACATGGATATCTTCAAAGTGGTTGCCTCGGCAATTAAAAGTTTACCAGGCACTTACATTACAATAAAAAAAGCTAACTGTCAGGCACTAATACTACAAAATAATTATTCCTTAATTTTTTATTTTGTTAACAAATTTTATATGTTAACAAATGTTCTAATTTTTTTTTTTTTTTTTTTTTTTTGAGGGCAGTGTCACTGGCCCTCATATGTGGGTCCCAAACCGGGGCCGCTGGCTTCCCAAGCCAGTGCTTAACCACCGAGCCACTCGGCTGGCCCAAATGTTCTAATTTTAAACATTTTTGCATTACTGGGAAAATTCAACCGGAAAGGGGAAAACTTCCATTGAGGCTTGTTGGTGAAGTGAAAGAAGGGACAAATTACTAATGTTAAGGTTCCTACTGAAACATGATTGCATTATAGAATCAGGAAATAGACCACCCTCTCCCTAAGATAACATTTACTAAAGAAATTGCACGTTAGTTTATCAAATGGAAGAGGGTGCTCTTGAATTGAGAGATGTTTGTATTTGATATAGTATTGTGTATGTCTCCCCAGATTCTCTCAGTATTGCTTGTCTCCTGAATTCTTGGCTGTTTGCTTCACCTCAGTTTTAGCATGGTTAATCAACTTCCGGCAATACTGCTTCCTGAAGTTGACTGGCTATGCCCCATGTCTCTGGCTCTTCCCTTTCACTCTGAATTCAGATAATGTACCATACTATAAGGCCTGAGATCTTGCTTCCCTAACAGCTGCCAAAGGGGTCAAATGACACAACCCTGAAGTGAAGGGGAGTTTAATTTATGGAGAACTTGACTCATATTAGACAAGACACATGAAATAATTTCTCCCTCCCTCCCTATGGTTGGGCTATTCTGAATCATGGTTTTTCCACATAAACTTAGACATCCTGCAATGCCAAGCAGATACACCTGCTAAGTAATTGGCTGTGTCTCTTCTACTTTTCTCCATGAAATAGTGGCTAGTGTGATAATGAATTATCTTATTTTTACTTATTTACTTTACTTCACTTTTCCTTGTTCTTGCAGCCCTGAGATTGCAGTTCTCAGTGAAACATTAGCATTTAAGCCTTGCCTCAGGGGGTTTTCCACAGAACCTTGGTTAAGACAATAGTTGTCAGAATTGTTCTAGATCAGGAATTGGAAAGTACAGCCCATGGGAAAAATCTGGCATGCTGCCTGTTTTTGTAAAATGTTTTATTGGAACACAGCCAAGTTTATCCATTAACGTATTGTCTGTGGCTGCTTTCTTACTACAAGAGCAAGGCTGAGCAGTTGTGACAGAGCTATATGGCCTGCAAAGCCTAAAATATTTACTATCTAGCCCTTTACATGAAAAGTTTACATATGCATGTCCTAGATTGTAGACCCTCAGGATGGGATTTTGGAGTTGGATTGTCTCCTATCTAAGATAAAAAAATCCATTGAAGATGCCGAGTGAAGTAGTATTAAATGCTATTATGCAGTAACATCACAATTACTTGAACATTATCCTATAATTAATTGGAGTGAGGGGCTGATGGAAACGTAAGACAATGGGAGATCATGTACTTGTGGTACTTAATTGATAAAGGGCAATGATAATTATAACATGATGAACTAATATAGCTTCCTTTGATGCCATTTATTTTATTTTCTATCTCAACAGAAGTTATCAAACATTTAGTAGTTTAAAACAATATAAATGTATTATCTCACAGTTCTGTAGGCCATAGCCCAACAACATAGCTCTCACTGGGCTAAAATTCAAGATATCAGCAGAGTTGCATTCCTTTCTAGTAACCGTAGAGGAAAATCTGTTTTATGGTCTTTTTCAGCTTTTATAGGCTACACGCATATTCTTAGGCTTGTAGCTTCCACCTTCAAAGACAATGGTATATTGTCTCTTGACCTTCTTCAGTCATCACATCTTTCTAATCACTGCTGGGAAAGGTTCTTCATTCTTAAGGACTCATGTGATTAGATTGGGCCCACCATGATAATCCAGGATACTCTCCACATCTCAGTAAACCTTATACATCTGAAAAGTCTTTTTTTTTCATATAAGGTAACATATTTATATTAATAGGTTCTGAGGACTAGGGCATTAGACATCTTTGAGAGGCTATAATTTTGCCTACCAAAGCATTGGAGACTGTGAAAATAAAATGTTCAACTCAGAACAGTTAATTACTACAGCTCTAGGGAAGACTGTGCTAAAAATAGTCCCAGGATATGTTTATAAGGAGGGTCAACGCATAATTTGATAGGTCTTATTTGTTAAAGTCAAAGCACTAATTAGGAGAGAGTATGACCCTGACATCTGCTATATTAACTTCCTAGGGCTGCCATAACAAAATTCTATAAACTGGTGATTGACTAAAACAACAAAAATTTATTATTTCACAGTTTGGAGGCCTGAAGTCCTCAATTAAGGTCTTGGTCAGGCCATGCTCCCTCTGAAGGCCCTAGGAGAGAATCCTTCCTTGCTGCTTCTACCTTCTGGTGGCTCCTGATAATTTTATTTATGGCAGCATAACTCCAGTTTCTTCCTCTGTGTTCACACAGCTTTATTCTCTGTCTCTGTGTCTTCTCTTCTTTTATAAGGGCACATAGTTGGATTTAGGACCCACCCTAAATCAAGGACAATTTCAGCTCAAAATTCTTAACTAATTACATTTATAAAGACCTCATTTCCAAATAAGAACATACGCTGAGGTTCTGGGTAGCCATGAATTTGGAAGGACATTATTCAAACACTATGCATGGGACAGGGAAACTTATGTATAATAGATAAACCTGATAATATTATAAACTCCACCTCCTCCAGTTTCTTGAAACCCTCCAGACCAGCAGAAGTACCCCTTCCACTGTTTCCAGAAAATAGTTTCCCTTTTCTAAGAGAGTGTATAATGACCCAACCTGAGATAGTTTTCTTGCCCAACGATGTTTATCCTCACAACACTAACCTCCAATATCATTACCTACAGGTCAATAATCAGAATCAGGTCTCAGATTTCACCACAGCCTAACATAGCAGAATCTTCCTCCAGGATGAAATGAACTACATGTGAAAGAAAGAGAATACCCCTCAGTGTGTACGAATGTTTTTGTTTTTAAGGGTTTGAACTTGGGAGCTATGTTTTATTTGTCTGGGGTCACTCAACCATGATTTGAGATTTAATGCTTCAAGGAAGATGCTGGAATCTGGTTCTAATCATTTGCTGGGGTGACTCCTTGGACCCTGGACTCAACAGAGGCATACAGCAAATAGAGATGCCAGAGCTTGTTGGTATGGTATTATGGAAGGCTTCAGAAGACAAGGAGATGGCAATGTTAAAATGGGTATATTATCTTTGTCCTGGAAACTTAACTCCTGACTGTGTTCCCTTGGAGGCTCTTAAGGATTCTGTTTTCACTTAACCTGATAAAAATGCTCTGAAAAGATGAGTATCAGCATATTTGAGAACTTTGGTAATGGTTGTCCTTTTTTAGCTTTCATTAACAGCAGGAGATGATGGCAGACAACCAAGCTCCCTAATATCTATAAGGGTTATAGCTTATGGATTGCTAGAGGTCAGATGGCAATACTAAACCACCTGGGAATATTAACATAATTATCATAACAAGCAACAAGACTGAGGTGGTAATGCAGGAATCTGTGGTAGTAGCTAATATATCATGAGCAAAATTATGTTGGCAGCTGACTGGATGTTGTTGAATTTTTATAATCAGAAAAAAAACCTCAAGAACAGTTTAGCTCTTGGCAGTGACCACCAAAATGAAAAATCACAATACCTCATCAGGTTTCCAGATATAAATCAGCTCACAGATCTAGAGGCTATTGGTTGAAAGGTAGAGGCCAGTTGCCCAAGAAGAAGGACCTTGAAATGCCCCCCATAAGTATATATAGTAATTATGAAAGCATACATGATCATTTGCAGGAGTAACTGTTTACTTTCTCAGTAATGTTAGCTATAGGCTCAAAGCAGACATTGATACCAAAAGATCCCCAAAACAATTGTGATCCTCTAGTTTGATGTATGGTACTAGGTAACTAAGTGATAAATGGAGTTTGGGCCCAAATGTATGTCATAGTAGGTTCAATATGCAGGCACACTGGCTATTTCACACTCCAATTGTATAATTTGTACAGATGTGCTTAAAATCTGGCTTAATCCTCATATTGGTTTCCTGACATTGAAATAAGAATGATTACAGTTGGAAGGGACAAATGGAAACTCCCGAGACTCTCTCCCTGCCAAGATTGTAAACAAAAACCAGGCTATATCTCTGGAGAAATTGCAGAGATTAGCACAGTTACACTTAAATGATGCAGTGGTGGTGGGCGCTGATACACCTTTGTTGAATTTCATTATCTGGATTCTGCAAAAAACAATATGGATTGAGCTTGTTGTTAGTAAACCCCTATAAAATTAACCAACTGATAGCCCCAATTACAGATGCCTTGCTGTTGATACTTTTACAGGTGCAGATCAACATAGCCCATGTCACTTGATAAACAATTATTCATTTAGTGAACTCAATATCCATCAGCAGAAAGGATCAAAAGTAGCTTGCTTTTATAGAAAGGGAAAGCAGTGTGACTTCACAATCTTTTCCTAAGATTATGTTATTTTTCCTTCTCTCTATCATAATATAGTCCTTAGGAACCTTGATTGTCTTGACAGGATATCCTTTAGAAAGGATACAATGTGTTCACTCTTTACTATATGGTATTAATTGGATATGGTGAGCAAAGTCGCAAGTACCTATATTGCTCATAAGACTGATGTGTCAGGGAGTGGGAAGAAAATCCTACAAAGATGTAGGACCTTGCCCTATAGAGGATATGTGTTTTGAGTGTTTGACTGTCTGGGGTGTGCAAGGGCATCTCCTCTAAGGTAAAGCATATGCTTTTGTACTTCTCCTTACTAAGAAAGTGTCATATCACTTGGTGGGCCTTTTGGATTTGGATAATAGTATATAATGCCCTTGGAATTATTGTTCCAAATCATTTGTTTAGGCTACGCAAAAGTCTGACATTTTTTAATGGGGCTTAGAGAAAAAATAAAAAGCCCTACAAGCTGCTTTGCAAGGCACTTTACCATTTGGTATCTATAATCTAATAGATCTGATGGAGCTTACTGTATTTGGTAGATAAGAATGCTCTATTGGAAAGCCCATTAAGAGAGTCACAACATTACTCTTCATTTTCACAGCAGTTGCTAGCATGCTTATGGGCCCTTGTAGAGACTGAACACCTACCCATGGAATACCAAATAACTGTGTAACCTGAGCTGTCCAGCATGAGTTAGATGTTATATTCTTTGAGTTGTATGATTGAATGAGGGAAGTGACAATCCATTTTACAATGGAAGTGGTATATTCAGGAAATCAGCCTTGAGCTGTAAAAAAGGCATAATTAAATTAGATAAATGAAGATCCCAGAATTTAATCTGTTGCAACAATACCTTCTTTCCAACCCACACATGGAGGTGTGACAGTTAAGTTCATGAACTCATGCTAGAAAAAGTGCTACATACCTCATTGCTGAATATCACTACAGTCACCTTCGATGTACTCCCCTTGGGAAGCTATGCACTGACACCAGTGCCTAGTTCACCCTTCAAAGCAATTTTGGAACTATTTTTCTGGAATGGCCATCAGAGCTGTCATTGTATTACCCTTGATGTCCTGAAAGTCATCAAAATGTCTTCCTTTCAATATTTCCTTTATCTTCAGGTAAAGAAAGAAGTCATTGGGGGCCAGATCAGGTGAGTACAGAGGGTATTCCAATACAGTTATTTGTTTACTGACTAAAAACTCCCTCACAGACAGGGCTGTGTGAGCTGGTACATTGTCGTGATGCAAGAACCATGAATTGTTGGTGAAAAGTTTAGGTTGTCTAACATTTTCATGCAGCCTTTTCAGCACTTCCAAATAGTAAACTTGGTTAACTGTTTGTCCAGTTGATACAAATTCATAATGAATAATTCCTCTGATATCAAAAAAGGTTAAGGACATTGTTTTGACTCTTGATTTGGACTGATGGAACTTTTTTGGTCATGGAGAATTGGCTGACTTCCACTGTGCACTTTGATGCTTTGTTTCAGGGTTGTATTGGTACACCCATGTTTCATCATGGGTGATAACATGGCCCAAAACATCACCTTGCCTCTCCAAAAGGTCTTGGCAAACTTTGACTCTTCTTTGCTTTTGTTTGTCGGTGAGCTCCTTTGGGACCATTTTTGCACACACCTTTCTCATGCCCAGATTTTTGATTAAGATTTTCCTGACTGTTCCTCTATCAATGTTTACTTGGTCTGCTATGCTCTCACAGTCAGCCGATGATTTTGATGTACAATTTGATGAATTTTTGCAATGTTTTCATCATTTCTACTCATTATTGGCCGCCCTGACCTCTCTTCCTCAGTGACGTGTTCTCTCCCCCTCCGAAAAACATTTAATCCATTTGTACTGACATTGTCTTCATGACATTATCCCCATAAACTTGGACTAACATGTCCTTGATTTCACTTCCACTCTTGGCAAGTTTAACAAGAAATTCAGTGTTTGTTTGTTGCTCTAATTCAAGCTTGTGTGCAGCATTCTTGCCACCGCACACAAAAAACACACAACAATGAGCGCCACTCAGCAAGACACCGCCACACTTTGACACGAACACAGTTGTGAGACACTGATATGCCAAGGTTATGAAACCTTATCGAGCTGTTTGTACAGTGCTGCCAATGTAAGCGCATGGTGGCAAGTTCTCGACCTTAATTGTCAGACCTCATGCATCTTCTATTTAACATAGTACAGCTATTGACAATATTGGTTGTTAAAGAAGATAAGAAGCAAATAGAGCTCTCATATGCAGCTTGTAGAAATGAAAACCGGTACAACTACTTTGGAAAACTGCATGGCAGTATTGATTAAAGTTAAACATACTCTTACCTCATGAATAAGTATATATTATACCTGGCAGAAATGCCTATATGTGTTCACCAAAAGACATATACAAGTTTGTTTTGTAATAGCAACATTATTACATCACCTGTAAAAATGAATATGTAAATTGTGACAGTGTTATACCCAAACAATGGAATAATGTTATAGTAATGAAAGTGAATTGGATGGTATACACTTTGTAGTGTATACAGTTGTCAAATTATACCTGAAAGTTACATAATAAAATAATTTTTTTTAAAAAGAAAGTGAGTGAACTGTTACCACAAATATCGTTTGTAGAAATAGAAACCAAACAGTAGAGAATATGTTATATATAATTACACTTATATAAAATTCAAAAACAGATAACAGTAATCTATAATGTTAGAAGTCAGGATAGTCATTTCCTTTAGGGAAGAGGGTAAAGATATTGACTGAGTAAAGGTGGGAAATAGGATTCTGAGTGCCTTGTATTATTTTTCTTCTATTTCTTGTTTTTCTATTGTATTTCTTGACCTAGGTAGAGGTTCCATGGCTGTGTTCACTTCATCATAATTCATAAAACACATTTATAAATTGTGTATTGTCTCTATGTATACTTCAATAAAATATTTATTAAAAAATTAAACACTTATTCCTGACAAAAGAAATTTATATAAAATGAATCAATTCCTACTTCTCACTATATATATGTTAAAATAGATAGAATCCAGGACCTTATTGAATGGGGAAACACTAGAGGCATTAGTAAAAGTCAGGAAGAAAGCAAGGATGCTCACCCTCTCCACTATTTTTAACACTATTGAATTTTTCGTAATGTGTTTGTTTAGTCAAGTACAAACAATTTAACGAATAAAAATCGGAAAGAAAGAAGTAAAAGACTCTCTATTTTGGATTACTTAATAATGTACCTGGAATGCCTAAGAAAATCAACTTTAAAATGAATACAAACAATAAAAGAATTCAGAAGGTAGCATGCTAAAATCCAGCCGTAGAAACAATACCCTCTTAGAAGAGACAATGAAGGGATGATCCCATATAAAACAGCAACCAAAAATTCAGAATAATTAACTATAAAATTAAGAAAATCTATATATGGAAGACTTTCAAACTTCCTGAAAAGATGTACAAGTGTACTTGAATAAGTGAAAGGCATTTTTTGCTCTTGGATACAATGACTCATTTTTTTCTTCTATTTCCTGAAGTTTACTATTTAAAACAAAATTTCTAGGGTCAAATACTTATATCACAAAACAAAAATTTTTCTTCTTTCAATATGTATTTATAAAACTATAAATTTCTCTCTTGATGAAGATTTATCTGTATCTCACAAGTTTCAATATGAGGCATTTTTGTTCAGTTCTGTTTCATTTTATTATGATTTCTTCTGTATCATTAATTATTTAGAAGTATATTTTTTAGTTTACAAAGCACTTTTGTCAGTGATTTCTATTTTTTTTTTTTTTTTTTTAGCTGAGCCATTCTGCCACCTGTTGGCAGCTCAGCGTCATCTCAGCGCTGGTCTGAAATATAACCGACCACCCTGTTGCTTAGAGCTTGCACTCTTGAGGGAGCTCTTAACCAACTGAGCTACTCAGCCCACCTCTTTTCTTTCTTTTTTCTTTTTTTTTTAAGATTCTATTGAGGAATTGGGGGAGAGAACAGCGTTGGGGAATGGGGGAAGAGGAACAGACAAGTTGCTGTCCTTTTGTTCTTCAGTCCAGTTGTGGAGGACGTCACTTCACTGGTCCATGTTGGTATTGTGATCATTGCTCTCTTCTCGGCTGAGGCACATTGGTCGCTGGCCATTGGATGGCCGCTCACAGCAGCTCATAGCAGCTCATTCTGGCTCCTGGGCACTCACTGTAGCTCATGACAGCCCACTGCAGCCCCACTGCAGCCTACGCCATCACCAGCGACTCATGGCAGCCCAGCTCCAGGTTGAGCTGTTGTTCACCATCTTAGCTGTAGAGGGTGCAGCATCACTGGCCCATGTGGGATCCAAACCAGTGGCCCTGCTGCTCAGAGCTCACGCTCCCAAGCCAACTCTTAACCAACAAGCCACTCGGCTGGCCCAGTGATTTCTAATTTTATTACACTGTTGTTAGGGAACGTAGTAGCTATGATTATGATTCTTTGATATTTAATAATTAATTTAACATATTTATCAGAGATCTATTTTCCTTAGATACTGTTCCAGATTCTGATGATATAATAGTGAAGAAGTTACCCTACTTCTGTGCCTTTATGGTACTTACATTCTATTATGGGAGATACATATTTTAAATTATATATATAATATATAATTACATAAAATATATAAATATATAATATATATTTGTGGTTTGGGTTATTGTTTTTTGGTATGGTCAGACATGATTGCAGAATGATCTTGTTTTTGCCTTGATCCATCATGGTCACAGAGTGACCTTGTCTGATATCTACTGGGTGTCAGGGGCTGCTTTTCTCTGTCTCAGTTCTCTAAGTGATTCTAATGTCTTCATATTTCTTGTATTATAATCTTGTATATTTATCTCAATAATTTATGACATTTTGAGGTTCAGTATTTTATATTTTGTGATATACTGAGCATATTGCTAATAATATTTTACAACCACCACCTTTTAGATGTTTATTTTGAAAAAATATAATGGCATTTTAAAATACTATTTCATTAAATCTTTGGGATCAAATTATGAAATGTTATATTATTTCTTGCTTAAGTCAGATTTTCTAAACTTTGTAGATCTACAAATCTCGTTTCCATACACACTATAGGATTTTTTTTCCTCATATTTTATATAGGAATTGGTCTTATTGTTCACCTTTTTCTCTGCAATATAAAAAATAATTGATTTGAAATTAAAACACATCTTAGTATGGTATATATGACTTTATTTAAAGTTTCTTAAGAAATAACCTTTAAATTTACACTTAATTTTGACTTTTTAACTTTAGCAAGTCATTATGCCATTTACCTTAATTTGGTATGTTATTAAACTCAAATATTTTGTAAACTCAATATTAAAGTTTATTCTGTATGGTTTAATAACAGAACATTGAAGTATATGTTATAGCTTCAAAAATAAATATGCATTATTTTCCTAACCTGGTATTTGAAATTTTTTTTATTTCCTGCTAAAATTACTAGCTGGTTTGTTATTTTTTCTGCAATAAAATGTTGAGGTGTGTGATTAGGTCTCATCCTAGTAGGGTGCTATATATAAACCACTTATAACTACCACAATATTATCTGTTTTATCACTGGTTTTTTGGCATTACTGAAACATTGCATTGTATAACAATTTTCATCGAGAAATACTACCAATGGATTTCTATAAAGTCACCTTAAGGAAAATCCATGGGAAATATCATTGTTTGAACATTGGCCTATTTTTATCCTCCCTGTTTCGTTATTTTTGGTATTGTCAGATTTTTGGTATGGTTATTGTTGTTGTTTTAACCAATGAAAGATTATTTAAAGAAACATAACTCAGAATCATATTAAGTAAAGATCATCAGCATGGCTAGCTAGCTAGCCCTGGTTAGCTGAATGACTGGCTCTTGGATGTGATCTTATAATAATCATCTGTTTTATATTCTTCTATTTTAAAATGAAGGACACATATTTTAATTTATTGATTGATTTATAAACAAATATCAGCCATTTTTAATGATGTGAATCTCTAGAACACCTTTGTGAACTTCTGAGGTTTCATAGTTCTGAGTTTGAAATGCTGTTATAAGTCAAAGAAAAATAGAATTTTATATAATGAAACTTGATGTCAAATTTGTGCCACATTTTTCAAGTGCATAGGACTGAATGAATAGCATTCATTGTACACAGTTTATTAAATTTATTTCTATTTCTTTTGTTCCAATTTTATTTATTTTTATGTCATGTCATGTATATTTACGTATTTTCTCAATTCTTCTTTGGAATGATTTAATTGGCACATGTTTATATTGAAGTAGCTTATTAATTTTTTAAAATATAGGAAACATATTCAAGATCTGCAAAAACTGTTCTAAATAAAGTTGTATTATATAGTATGATTTTACTTTATTATATGAATATTAAATTTTATTTGGAGCAAATTAAAATTAATGTTCAAATTACAAAAATGATTGTTCTAATGTTTTCCAGCTGCTAATAGGTTATGAAAATGGTACTGTAGTATTCTGGGACTTGAAATCTAAAAGAGCGGAACTGAGAGTTTATTATGATGAGGTAAGTGATTTCTACTGAAATATTTGAAAAAGTATTGTGACTTTGTGCCTGTTATAGACTTTTAAATTTTATATGTTACCAATATTTTTATCACTGGAAAACTGCCTGCTTCTGACTCAGTGCCTCACAGTGCCTATTGGTATTTGCACAGGTTCCAACAGTTGTTCTCCTGAATGGGAATTCTGTCTTGACTACTGATTTTTGTGCCCTTTTTAGCATTTTATATACTTCGGTGCCTATTACATGTACTGTATCTCCACCTTCATCTGTTCTCCTTTTCCTTTTTTTGTGTGCCCTTTTTGGCATTTTATATACTTTGGTGCCTATTACATGTACTGTATCTCCACCTTCATCTGTACTCCTTTTCCTTTTTTTAGGGTCCATGCTTTTATCTTGATTGATTGTTCTTAAGGTCTCTAAAGACACTCTTCACACCTCCCTTAGAAAATTCTTTTGCTGTGGCAGAAAATTTCAGTGGTCACTTTGAATTAAGTGGTCTTATCTTCTAATACTTGCTTTCTGAGAATAAAGAGAGATATTGTAAATAATAATACTTATTAATAAGAGTCAGTAGGATCTTGAAGTAAGTTTTATTGTACATAGTTGAGACTGATTGGGTTTTCATTTAGAGAAAGCAATGAACTCCTATTTTTCAAGGAATAGTCTCTGAATTGATACTTCAGTTGTTTACAGATTGACTCTAGGCCTTTAATTGTTTCCCTCTTCCTAAAAGGTAATGTGAAGACAGTGAGGCTAGGGGCAAAAGTTGAGAAAGGGCAATCACCTCTTGTAGCTGTGAAAATGAAAGTGATTGATTGTCTATGCTCTTAATTAAATTTTTAAAATTTCGAGTGTGGAGAGATAGGAAAATGCAGGTCAACAATCACTGCTATCACTCACACTTAATATGGGAAGAGTACCGAAGAATTTAAGACAACACTGATGGAAAAATAATTTAAAAAACAAAAAAAAACAACCATATGTCTTTTAAAACACATCCTTTGTGTGCTCCCTTCCATCTCATAACAGTTTAATTTTTAAGTTTCGGTGCGTAACGATAGCTGAAGGTTTATAGGTAATTTGGTCATGATTGGTGAAAAATGATGGCAAGTGATGATACACAAATATGCTCTTTATAATCAACTTTTGGAGCATCTTGAATCATAAGGAAAGAAGGAGCTAAGCTAGGATTTTCCTTTTGTTGAATACACGAAATGTAAAGATATGGATGGAGATTGCTTCCTTTCTCAAGATGAGCAGTTAGATAAGAGTCCAAATACCATCTGGGAATTTAGCCAGTTAGAACTAGAGTAGAGGAGCTAAAAATGAAATCCAGAGGAAAATGCTGAATCAGCCAGTTTTCCTATGGCCTTAAATAGTGTGGAAGGAACATTTCTAACCTTAAAAAGTGAGCAAAAGTTATTTTGCAAAGAAATGTTTAAATAAGGATTAACAGTGTTTAAGTCAGTAGAATATTACACTACATCTACTTTATACCTAGAAGTCAAAATATTGATTTATATGGTATATATATCATTTCCTTTGGTATCTTACCTTTTCAGTATATCTATTACTAACAAGATTATCATTTTATGACAGTCAGGTCATGTACTTCTCCACTGCTGAACCTTTGAATGGCTCCCAATTGTCAACAATGCAGTCTTTATCGATATGAGACTTAAGGCCCCAGCACCATCTTTTCCCTTTCATTTAACTTACTGCATCTTTCTACAGACTTCTCACACTTCAGACATATTACCCACTGTCTCTTAAACATATAATTTATTACCACCTGCAAGCCTTTGTTCCTGCTAATTTCTTACAGTGAATTCCCTTCTTTCTTCTTTTGCATATCAAAATCCTATTCTTTAGCCATGGCAAAACTATTTGGATTATTTAACTAGTCCCATGATTAATAACCATTGATGAGTTGAGAATTTGTTTTGTCAATCCAAGCTTATTTTAAGAAATAACTATATGAATTTTATTTCCACATAGCTATGAAATTTTTGCTATATTAATATTTCTTTTTCAAAAATCTCTCACAGAGAAACCCCTCAGAGTTTGACCTGAGGCTAACCTTTTAATTCCTTGAGTAACTGCCATTTCTCTTTTTGCCATATTGTTACCCAGCTTTTTAGGTTTCTTTTGCTTTTTTGTTTTCAAGAAATTCAATCACAGCCACTGATTTGACTGAACTGGCTAGTGATTTATCTTCCATATTCTGTTTTCTATCCTTTAAAATTCTTCCTGAATTAGTTGTGTTATATTTGGCTTTTCAGTAGACCCTTAAAGTCTTTTTAAAGAAAACAGTAGGATATAAACAAATAAATAGAATATTTATTCATTAAGTCAGTTCAAATGCCAGCTCTTCAATGCGCTGTTTGACATCCTCTCTAATAATAATAACAAGGTGGTTTTACATGCCTACTCTGCTGTATAATAAGTATACTTCCAGTACTTACTTGTTTCAGTTTTGTGTTATAGCTATTATTTTTATGTCTGCCTTCTCCAGTAGGTAGAAATTCACTGGGATAGGAAGAAGGGTTAGGGCTGGGGACACTTTCTGTGCCCTTACCATTTGTAGAAAAGCGGTCTGAGAGAACCTTAAATTGACTGAGGTTCATCAAAGTTAACATATAGAGGAGGCAAGAAGTGACATTTTCCTTGAACTAGCTATAAAAATAAGAAGAAATAAGCAAAGGAGAAGACAAAGAAGAGCGGGTTCCCCCTCCTCAAACTGCCTCTAATGAACCCTAGCAAAAAAGAAGTCTTCTCTGCCTAATGTAGACCAGGGTGAGAGAAAAACTTAAGTTCAGGGTTTCATGTTATCTTTTTCACGTAATCAAATCTTACTTATTTTTTGATATACAGCTTATATCCTATTTTCTTTATGATATGTCTAATGATTATACTAGCTGTCAATTATCTGTAACACTAATAATATTTGTTGTTTGAAAGTTCATTTCAGTCTTCCCTATCTCGCTGTTTTTTTAAGTTCCTTTAAGGAAAGTATCATGTTGTATACATTTATCTGTTCAGCATTTATGTCTACTAGAGCTTCTCTCATAGTGCATTATACAAATTCCATATATACTTTATTGATTTAGAAAAAATACCAAGGTTGTGGACATATGTGATGACATTAATTGCTTATTCAGTCAACAGATTTTATTGAGCACCTACTTTATGCAAGACACTGTGCTACCATTGGGAATAAAAAAATTTAGGAAAATGGAATAATGCTTTTTAATTTTATCTAATTTGCAACTACAGAGTGAACCTGTAAATATTTAAAAATTTTAAACCCATCTTGATTCAAATCAATTTAAATTGTTTATGTTAGAGGCAATATAGTACAATGATTGAGAATATGTCTTTTGTAGTTAGATAGAGCTTGGCTTTGAGTTGTGTGACCTGAGCAAGTATCTCAGTCTGTCTGGACCTAGTTTGCCATGTGTAAATTGGAAAATTAATGCCTGTTTTACAGGATTAAATGAAATGATGTACATAAAATGCTTACCATTGGTCTGGCACATAGTAAGCCCTCATATGGTAGCTGTTATGTAAATTATTTTTTAAATTGGCTACTTTAAGTGGAACTAGGCCTTTACCTTACCAGAAATTGTCTTCTGATAACCTTCTATATAAATCATTTCTATATAAATAATTCTATATAATTGATTTTTCAAAGAAGCATTATAAGATACAAGGAAGACAGAATTTACAACAAAAAGTCCTGGAATCTAATAATATTAGGAAATTTACTTAGCTTTTCTTTATCTCAGGAGATGAGTTTTTGTAGCCTTTTATAAGCCGATAAAGGACTGAATCAAAGATAGCATGATCTGGGTCAGAAAAATTACATATGTTTCTTAAGTGTTACTGCTATGATAATTTTATGTCAGAATATTTTTCTTTCGAAATATAGAATGATGTAACATATCAACCTCCCCCCTCTACTTGTTTTTATTGTTATTTCATTAGGCTATTCATTCAATTGATTGGCATCATGAGGGCAAACAGTTCATGTGCAGCCATTCAGATGGTAGCTTGACTTTATGGAACCTGAAAAGCCCAAGTCGTCCTTTCCAGACCACAATTCCACATGGTAAGATGTTTGCTTTTAAAAGAAACAAACTCTGGAGTTACAGTGCCTTGACTTAAAGTAGGAGAGGTAGTATCAGTGTGTTCGGTAGAAAGAGGTGATAGGACAAAACTTCTGATTCTAAATACCTTTTATACCTTCTTCAGATCCCCCACATTACACCTCAAACTTCTGTACTTCTTTCTGTCTATCCACTTTCCGACTTTGTAAGTGACACTTATATAGATCTTGCCAACTAAAAATTGGATAATGGATGGCTGATGTATATGAAGCAGAGCTGATAATAAAGGAAATTTAGCCAATTTTAAGGGCTAAATAGTTAGTGAGAGAATGTCATTATTTAGATCTGACTTTCAGACCTAATTCCTATACTGCTTATAATCTGTACTCTAGTTCTCCCATTTATTTCCATTTCTGCCATTTGATTTCACTAAATTATTAGGACTCTGGTATTATTATATATTGTATTTATCTAATCTTTTTCATTGAAAAGAGGTATTTAGCATTTATGTTGGACCTGCATACCTAACTGGGCAGAATAAAAAGTATAAATGTATGAATAGCGTTTATTCAGATGACTATATTGTTTTCAAGAATATTGGTGATGATCTGAGTTTCATGTTTATAGGTACATAACATTTTTGGTTGTTTCTAAGAACAGAGAGGTCAAAACCTAGCAGTTAACCAAACACATTCTATTTTATAGTTTCTAAACATTTATTATAGTATTGCATTTGGTATTTTTTAAAATAATGGGTGACTTATAAATCACAAGGTGGAATTATTTTATCACATGTTGGTCTGCCATTTTTGGTACCACAGTTGCATGTTCCATCTGCAAATGATTAATACATTTAACCTAGCTGCTTTACCTAAAGATTACATTTAGACACTTATTTGAGATGCTTTATTTAAAGATTGCCATTATAGAAATCTTAGATAGGCATTGCTATATATCCACTCAGGTTTAATTATTTGTTTCTATGGTGGGTTTCCCTCCCCTTCATCCCCTCTCCAAAAAAATATTCTTATGCCTTTTATTTTCAAATGTGCAGTATAATTTATTCAAAAGTTTTCTTTTTTGCTTCTATTCTTTTCAACAGTCAACTTCTATACGAGTTCTTTTTGACTTGATGGGATATTTGATGAATTCATATGTTTTACCATATCCATATTTATTTTATCAGTTTATATTGTTTTTTTATAATTCTGTTTTCCTTTGAAAGACATGAAGTTCTGTTCACAGATGCTGACACATCAGCATCTGTGTCTCTCCTAACATATAAATCAAATTAAATTCCTGCTGGTCACAGTGACATTGTTAAGACTTTGTCAGTGATTTTTGGCAATAGAGGCATCCATTGTCATTTCTATATACATTGTTTTTGTTCATTTTGTTCCCTTTTATTTCATCTCTGTTTAATTTCTAAAATAAAAACATTTTTCTAAGTACCACTTCTGCTGTATGCTATAAATTTTGATATGCAATTTAATTTATAATATATAATTTTCATTAATATTCATTATGGGATATTTTTTAAAATTTTTTAAAATTTTTATTTTAATTCACTTCAGGTGTACAACACAGTGCAATAGTTATACATTTTACCCCTCAAAGTGACAACTCCCCTCCCCCAATTCTCCACCCACTCCTCCCCCTCATATTATACTATCTATTACAATTCCTTTGACTCCCTTCCACCATAAATTTGGGGTATTTCTAATCCCTATTGTAATTCTCCCTTTTATCTATGAGCTATTTAGACATGTGATTTCTAACTTGTAAAAAATGTTTGTAGATTTTAATTTTAATTTTAGAGAAAGAGGCTGATACTAGTTCTACAAAATTTACTAAGGGATATGCTTTATAATTAGACATACACAGTTAATTACTATAAAGTTCCAAGAGTGCTGGAGAAGAATGTACATTTCCTAACTGCTACACAGTGGTCAAATATGAAATTACGTTTTTTACTCTGTATTGTTTAAATCTTCACTTAAGTTTTTGTTGTTTGATTTTTCAATTCTGAGACATGTAAGTTAAATTTTCTATTATTATGACTTTTCCTTCTAATTCTTTTTTTTTTTTTTTAAAGATTTTATTGGGGAGTTGGGGAAGGGGAACAGTGTTGGGGAATAGCCAAGTTGTTGTCCTTCAATCTTAGTTGCAGAGGGTGCAGCTAGCTCAGCTCCAAGTGCAGTCACCATTTGGCCTCCTGTCGGCAGATCAGGGCAGCTCAGCTCTAGGTGCCATGTTCAATCTTAGTTTTGGTGGGTCCAACCAGCAACCTTATTTTTAGGAGCACGTGCTCTCACCAGCCGAGCCATCCTGCCACCTGTTGGCAGCTCAGTGGCAACTCACCTCAAGCTCAGCTTACTGGCCCATGTGGGAATCGAATTGGCGAGCCTGTTGCTCAGAGCTCGCAATCTTAACCAACTGAGCCACTCGGCTGGCCCCTCTTTTTTTAATAATTAAAGTTTATTGTGGTAACAATGGTTAGTAAAGTTACATAGGTTTCAAGTGTACAATTCTGTAATGTATCATCTATATATCACATTCACCACCCAGAGTCAGTTCTCCTTCCATCACTATATGTCTGACCCCCTTTACCCTCTTCTATCATCTCCCCTCCCCGCTTACCCTCTGGCAACCACTAAATTATTGTCTGTGTCTATGACTTTTTGTTTCTTTGTTTGTCTTGTTCCTTTGTTGCTTTCAGTTTTATATCCCACATATCAGTGAAATCATATGGTTCTCAATTTTTTCTTTCTTTCTTTTTTAAATTTATTGGGATGACAGTTATTAGCAAAGTTATATAGATTTCAGGTGTACGATTCTGTAATACATCATCTATAGATCACATTGTGTGTTCACCACCCAGAATCAGTTCTCTTTCCATCACCATATATTTGATCCCCTTTACCCTCACCTACCATCCCCTCTCCCCCCTTACCCTCTGGTAACCACTGAACTGTTGTCTGTGTCTATGAGTTTTGTTTCTTCATTTGTTTGTCTTGTTGTTTTGTTGTTTTCAGTTTTATATACTACATATCAGTGAAATCATATGTTTCTCTACTTTTTCTGTCTGACTTATTTCACTTAGCATAGTAATCTCAAGATCCATCTACATTGTCACAAATGGCACTATTTCATTTTATGGCAGAATAGTATTCCATTGTGTATATATACCACATTCTTTAATCATCTCTCAAAGGACACTTGGCTTTTTCCATGTCTTGGCCACCATAAATAAAGCTGCAATATACTTTAAAATTCAAATAGGTCAAGGTGGTTGATAGCATTAACCAAATCCTCCATGATTTTACTGATATTTGACTAGTACTATCAATTTCTGAGAGAGTAGTATTAAAATTTCCCAATATGGGGCCCGGCCGAGTGGTGCAGCGGTTAAGCGCTGGCTTGGGAAGCCAGTGGCCCCAGTTCGGGTCCCACATATGAGGGTCAGTGACACTGCCCTCAAAAAAAAAAAATTTCCCAATATGATAATAGAATTGTCTACTTGTCACTTTAATTCTGTACTTTTTTGTTTTGTGTATTTTGAGGCTTTATTATTAGTCATTCCTTATGTTTCCTGCAAAGAGCATATAGTTAGGTCTTGCTTTTTTATCCAGTCTTACATCATTTAGTTGGAGTGTTTAGTCCATTAATATTAAATGTAATTACTGGTGGGTTAGATTTAGGTATACCAGTTTATTTTTTGTTTTCTGTCCTATCATTTATTTTGTTCCTTTTTTCCCCCCTTTTGGCCTTCTTTTGGATTATTTGAATGTTTTTATTAGAATTCCATTTTAATTTACATATAGGCATTTTTGTCTTCACATTTTTTTAAATTAGTTACACTAGGGATTACAGTATGCTTCCTTAACTTTTCACTCTGAGTTAACATTGTAACACTTTACATAAAATGTAGACATCTCATAACCATATATAAGGTGTGATCAACCAATATAGTGAATGTTTAAATAAAAAAAAAATTATTACAGTAAAAGATACATTGTCATTTATCCTTCTCAGAATACTCACCCTCATTTCAAACACACTTATGTAAGAGTTTAGTTTTGTGTTCTCAATTTCATTCCATTAATCTATATGCCACAACCACATTGTCTTGATTATTGTAGCTTTTTGGTAAGTTTTGAAAACAGCAAGTATGAGTACTCTAACTGCAAACTTGAACTTTTTCCCTAACAATTGCATGGAGTAGGATGGAGGGGAGTAGATAAAGCCTAGAGGCCTATTCCAGGTGGGTAATCTAATAGGAAACTTGTATAAAGCCAGTACTCAAAAGTGGTTGTACAGTCAGTACAACTAGTTAACTAGAAATAAGTTCTGTCTTTCAAAAGGGAACAAAAGGAAAACTTGATTGCCTACATTAAAACTAGTGCTTAGTGGGAAGGGAAGAAAAGCAAACAGAACTCCAAACCAGAAGTCCTCAGAAGGATAGTTTAATTTTATTATTGTGTTGAAGTTTATAATTGTTATACTGTAAGAAACCTTTGATCATTTTTGTAAATCATCTCTGTACCTATTGCTTGCTGTCTTAAAACTTTTTGTCTTATAATATGGGTACACTAGCTTTCCTTTAGAGAATATTTGCCTGTTCTCTCTCTCTCTCTCTCTCTCTCTCTCTCTCTCTCTCTCTCTCTCTCTCTCTATATATATATATATATATATATATGGTCTTAATCTTTATATTTGTTTCAAGTGAACAGTATAGTGGTGAATGTCAACTGTAACAAAAATAAAAATAATAAAAAATAAAGATTTAATTTTTAGAGCAGTTTTAGGTTCACAGCACAATTGAGAAAGAGATACAAAGGTTTCTCATGTACCCCTTACCCCCATGCATGAATAACCTCCCCCATTATCAACATCCCCCATCAAAATGGTATATTTGTTACAACTGATGAACCTACACTGACACATCATAATCACTCAAAGTCCTATACCTTATGGTTCACTCTTTTTTGTGTGGTTTGTTTTCTTATTGTTGAGTTTGAAGAGTTCTTTGTATATTTTAGATAATAATCCTTTATTAGATGTGCCTTTAACGAATATATTCTCCCCATCTGTGGCTTGTCTTCTCATTCTCTTGACATTGTCTTTCACATTCTGAAGTTTTTTATTTTAATGAAGTCCAGCTTATCTATTATTTCTTTCATGGATTGTGTATTTGGTGTTTTATCAAAAAAGTCATTGCCATACTCAGGGTCACCTAGGTTTTCTCCTATGTTATCTTCTAGGACTTTTATAGTTTTGCATTTTACATTTAGCTTTAAGATAAATTTTGAGTTAATTTTGTGGAGGATGTAAAGTTTGTGTCTAGATTCAGTTTTGGGTTTTTTTTTGGCATATGGATGTCTAGTTGCTTCAGCATTATTCGTTGAAACAATAGTGTTTGTTCTACTGTATTGCCTCTTCCTTTGTCAGAGATCAGTTGGCCATATTTATGGGGGTCTATTTCTGGGATCTCTATTTTGTTGCATTGATCTATTTTGAGTTTGATTACTGTAGTTTTATATAAGTCTTGAAGTCTCTATAGTTTCAGTCTTCTGTTCTTCTTCATTATTGTGTTGGCTATACTGGATCTTTTGCCTTTCCATATAAACATTAATATCAATTTGTCAAAATCCACAAAATAACATGCTGTGATTTTGATTAGGATTTCCTTAAATCTATAGATCAAGTGGAGATAAACTGATATCTTTACAACACTGAGTCTTCCTGTCCTTGAACATGAAATATCACTCCATTTATTTCGTTCTTTGATTTCATTCATCAGAGGTTTTTAGTTTTACCCACATAGATCTTGAAAATATATTGTTCGACTTATACTTAAGTATTTCATTTTTTAGATTCTAACGTAAATTTGGTGTTATGTTTTTAATATCAAATTCTATTTTTGCGTATATAGGAAAGCAATTGACTTTTGTGTATTAACATTGTATCCTTCAACATTGCTATAATCACTTCTTAGTTCCAGGAGATTTTTTTGTTGATTCTTTCAGATTTTCTATATAGGTAATTATGTCATCTGCTAACAGTTTTTTTTATTTTTTCCAAACCAGTATGCCTTTTGTTTTGCTTTATTCTCCTATTTTATTAGCTGGGATTGTAGTACAATGCTGTGAAGGAGTAGTGAGAGGAAACATCCTTGCCTTCTTCCTAATCTTAGTGGGGAAGATTTGAATTTCACCATTAAGTATGATGTCACCTGTAGGGTATTTTTTTGTTTTGTTTTGTTTTTGTAGATATTCATTACCAAGTTGACTAAGTTACCATATTTGTTAGCATCTATTCTTAGTTTACTAAGAGTTTTTATCATGCATGTCTGTTGGATTTTATCAATTTCTTTTTCTGCATCTCTTGGTGTAATCACATGATTTTTCTTTTTTAGCCCATTGATATGATGGATTATATTAATTGGTTGTTGAATTTTGAATTGGCCTTGCATGCCTGGGATAAATCATGTAGTCATGGTGCAGAATTATTTTTATACATTGTTGAGTTTGATTTGCTAATATTTTGTTAAAGGTTTTTCTATTAATGTTCATGAGAGATATTGGGCAGTAGTTTTCTTGTAATGTTTCTGGCTTCAGTATTAGAGTAATGTTTGTCTCATAGAATGAGTTAGGAAGTATTCCCTCTTCTTCTCTCCTCTGAAAGAGATTATAGAGAATTAGTATAATTTCTTACTTAAATGTTTCATACAACCCATCTGGGCCTGATGTATTCTGTTTCAGAAGGTTATTGATTTCATTTCCTTAATAGATATAGGCCTAATCGGAGTGTCTCTTCTTGTGTAAGTTTTGGCAGATTGTGTCTTTTAAGGATTAGTTCATTTAATCTAGATTATCAAATTTGTAGGCATAGAGTTGTTCATAGTATTTCTTTATTATCCTTTTTATGTACATATCATTTTTAAGGACTAAATGAAAATGTTTTTGCTGCATCCCACAAATTTTGATAAGTTATGCTTTCATTTAGTCCAAGATATTTTAAAATTTCTTTTGAGATTTCTCCTTCGACTGCTGTGTTATTTAGAAGTGTGTTGTTTAATCTCCACAAGATATGGAAAGCTGGGAGGCACATCATACCACTCATACAACAACAAAAAGCTTGATAAAGGGCAAATTAATAACTTTTATTGAACTCATCAGAGAAATAAGGTGACAGGGCAAAGAGCTAACTTGAAATCTGGGGGGAAAAGGTACCTGCAGGGAGGGATAAGACCTGAGCCTTTGCTTGTGTAAGGCAGATATTGTTGGATGCCACTAACAAGAATAGAAAGATGTAGCAAACATTTTTTTTTTGATGACTCGTTAAAGGCTAAGTATGGGCTAATGTGAAAGTATGAAGTCAAGTGGGGCTACAAACGTAAGCTCTGTGCATTGTCTTGCAGCATTTTCCTCCATGAACCCTACCAAGCAATCACAGGGAAAGTCATAGAGAGAATCATAAGAAAGCTTACCTTTGGGTTCTGGCTAGGGAAAGGAAACAGCAGTCTAAGCCAAATCTCCCCTAATTTCCCACATTACAATTATGTGCATATTATTTTATACAATTGCTTCTTAAGTCAGGTAAGAGAAGACTGGAGAAGAAATATGCAGTTATACTGTCTTTTATAATTATCTACATAATTACCTTTATTGGTACTCTTTATTTTTAGCACCATTTTTTTTCCCTAATAAGAAACTCAATTGTTAATCTTACTTGGGCTCCTTGTATGTGATGAGTCATTTTTCTCTTGCTGCCTTCAAGATTTTCTTTTTGGCTTTTAACATTTTTATTGTGATGTGTTTAGGACTCAGTTTCTTTGCTTTTATCCTAGGTGGAGTTCATTGAGGTTCTTAGATGTGTAGATAATGTTTTTCATCAAATTTAGAAAGTTTCTACCATTATTTTATGAATATTTTTCTGCTCCTTTCTCTCCTTCCTCTACTTATTATACTTCCATTATACATATGTTGGTGTGATCAATGGTATTCTACATTTCTTTGAGACTATAATTTATCATCGTTCTTTTTTCCTCTCTGCTTTTCCTGCACTGTTGCATTATCTTCTACTTCTTTTTCCAGCATCAGTATCTTATATAAAAATTGCATCATTAAATGAAGCCATATTAATATTTCTGAAACATTGCTTTACCCACTTCAGTTCCCAACATCAAGACTTCCACTGATTGTCCATTGTCTGTATTGCAAATCAGTTTTATAGATTACCTTTGTCTGGCTCCTTTACACCTCATTAACATTATTTTCATTATTTTTCTACATGCACTTTTAATCTACCCAAATTAGCTTATCCATTACTCCCTTGACACATTAGGCACGTTCTGCCTCCATGTTTTTTCTTATGCTCTCCTACCAAAATTCTATCTGTTTATGCTCAATCTAACTTCTAGGAAGTTTTCTGTAGAACTTTAGAAAGTCTGCTATTATAAAAGGAAAGCACAGTTTTATTCTCAACTCCTACAACACTTATGTCTATCATTCATTTGCTTATGCTACCTCATATTGTCATTTATATATTTGTTTTGTTTAATTTAGTAAATTTTAAGCTTCTTTTATTTTTTTTATTTATATATATTTTTAATTAGCTTCAGGTGTACAACAAAGTGCAATAGTTATACTTTTTACCCCTCAAAGTGACAACCTCTCTCCCCCAATTCTCCCCTCCCACTGCTTCCCCCCAAATCATACTATCTATTACAATTCCTTTGACTCCCTTCCACTGTATAATCCACATCCCGTGACTGTCTATATATTCAATTACAGTTGGCATACAATATTATACAACATCAATTTCAGGTATATAGTGCAGTGATCAAGCCTCTACTCCATCCATGAAGTGGTCTCCCCAACAAAACATGTGACCATCTGACACCCCACAAAATTTTAACAACATTATATTCCCCGAACTGTCTTTCATGTCCCTGTGACAATACTGTAGTTACCTATTTATGCTGTCTAATCCTTTCCCCTTCTCTCTCATCCCCACCCCACTCCCAACTAGCAACCCTGTTTTTCCTCTATATCTATGAGACTGTTTCTGTTTCTTATGCTCATTCATTCAGTTTTTCAAATTCCACATATAAGTGAGATCATGTGGTATTTGTCTTTCTCTGACTGACTTATTTCACTCAGCATAATAGTCTCTAGGTCCATCCATATCGTTGCAAATGGTACAATTTCATTCTTCTTTATAGCGGAGTAATACTCCATTGTATAAATGTACCACAGTTTTTTTTTTTTTTGTTTTTTTTTGTTTTTTTTTTGTTTTTTTTTTTATTTTTTAGCTGAGCCATCCTGCCACCTGTTGGCAGCTCAACGGCAACTCAGCTCGGGCTGGCCTCGAACAGCTGTTGCTCAGAGCTCAGCTCGCATGTACCACAGTTTCTTAATCCAGTCATCTACAGATGGGCATTTTGGTTGTTTCCAAGTCTTGGCTATTTTAAATAGCGCTGCAATAAACATAGGGGTGCATATATTTTTTCGAATTAGTGTCTTGGATTCCTCTGGATAGATTCCTAAGAGTGGAATTGCTGGGTCATACGGCAGTTCCATTTTGAGTTTTTTGAGATACCTCCATACTGATTTCCATAATGGCTGCACCAATTTGCAGTCCCACCAACAGTGCAGCAGGGTCCCCTTTTCTCTACACCCTCACCAACACTTGTTGTTTGTTGATTTGTTGATGATAGACATTCTGACTGGAGTGAGGTGGTATCTCATTGTGGTTTTTATTTGCATTTCTCTGATAATTAGTGAGGTTGAACATTTTTTCATATGCTTGTTGGCCATCTGTATGTCCTCTTTAGAGAAATGCCTTCTCGTATCCTCTGCCCATTTTTTAATTGGGTCGTTTGTTTTTTCGGTGTTGAATTGCATGAGTGTTTTATAAATTTTGGATATCAACCCCTTATCAGATATATCGTTGGGCCTAGGAAGCCAGCGGCCCCGGTTCGGCCCCACATATGAGGGCCAGTGATACTGCCCTCAAAAAAAAAAAAAAAAAACAACAGAGGTCAGATATATCGTTGGCAAATATCTTCTCCCATTCAGTAGGCTGCCTTTTTGTTTTATTGATGATTTCCTTTGCTGTGCAAAAACTTTTAAGTTTGATGTAATCCCATATGTTCATTTTTTCTTTTATTTCCCTTGCCTGAAGGGATATATCAGTAAAAATATTACTCAGGGTAATGTCTGCAAACTTACTCCCTATATTTTCTTCTAGGAGTTTTATAGTTTCAGGTCTTACATTTTAGTCTTTAGTCTATTTTGAGTTTGTTCTCGTATATGGTGTAAGTAGGTGGTCTATTTTCATTTTTTTGCACGTCAGTCCAATTTTCCCAGCACCATTTATTAAATAGACTATCTTTACTCCAGTGTAAATTCTTGCTTCTATTGTCATAGATTAAATGACCGTGTATAGATGGGTTTATTCCTGGGCTCTCTATTCTGTTCCATTGGTCAATGTGTCTGTTTTTATGCCAGTACCATACTGTTTTGATTACTGTAGCCTTGTAGTATGTTTTGATGTCAGGTAGTGTGATGCCTCCCACTTTCTTGTTATTTCTCAACATTGCTGTAGCTATTTGGGGTCTTTTGTGACTCCATATAAATTTTAGGATTCTATGTTCTATTTCTGAGAAAAATGTCCTTGGTAGTTTGATTGGAATTGCATTGAATCTATATATTGCTTTAGGAAGTATTGACATTTTAACTATATTAATTCTTCCTATTCATGAGCGTGGTATGTATTTCCATTTATTTGTATCTTCTTTGATTTCTCTCTTCAGTGTCTCATAATTTTGTGAGTACAGGTCTTTTACTTCTTTAGTTAAATTGATTCCTAGATATTTTATTGTTTTTGAAGCAATTGTAAAAGGGATTGATTTCCTGATTTCTTCTTCTGATAGTTTATTATTGGTGTATAGAAATGCCACTGATTTCTGAATATTAATTTTGTATCCTGCTACCTTACCAAATTCGTGTATCAGTTCTAGCAGTTTTTTGGTGGAGTCTTTGAGATTCTCTATATATAGTATCATGTCATCTGCACATAATGACAATTTTACTTCCTCTTTTCTAATTTGGATGCCTTTTATTTCGTTTTCTTGTCTGATTGCTGTGGCTAGAACTTCCAGAACTATGTTAAATAGAAGTGGTGAAAGCTGGCAGCCTTGTCTTGTTCCTGATCTTAAGGGGAAAGCTGAGTACGATGTTTGCTGTGGGCTTCTCATATATGGCCTTTATTATGTTGAGGTATGATCCCACTATTCCCACTTTGTTAAGAGTCTTTATCATAAATGGCTGCTGGATTTTGTCAAATGCCATTTCTGCATCTATGGATATGACCATATGATTTTTATTTTTCATTTTGTTAATGTGATATGTTACGTTAATTGATTTGCAGATATTGAACCAGCCTTGCATACCAGGAATGAATCCCACTTGATCGTGGTGTATGATCTTTTTAATGAGATGCTGAATTCGGTTTGCTAGTATTTTGTTGAGAATTTTTTTTTTTTGAGGGCAGTATCACTGGCCCTCATATGTGGGATCCGAACCAGGGCCGCTGGCGTCCCAAGCCAGTGCTTAACCACTGCGCCACTCAGCCGGCCCGTGTTGATAATTTTTGCATCTATGTTCAGTAGTGATATTGGTCTGTAGTTTTCCTTTTTTGTAATATCTTTGTCTGACTTAGGAATCAGGGTGATAGTGGCTTCATAGAAAGAGTTTGGGAGCCTTCCCTCCTTCTTTATTTTTTGGAATAGTTTGAGGAGAATAGGTACTAATTCTTTTTTGAATGTTTTGTAAAATTCACCTGTGTAGCCATCTGGTCCAGGGCTTTTGTTTGTTGGAAGATTGTTGATTACTGATTCAATTTCTTTGGCAGTAATCAGTCTGTTCAGAGTTTCTGTTTCTTTTTGGTTCAGACTTGGTAGATTGTATGCTTCTAGAAATTTATCCATTTCTTCCAGATTGTCGAATTTGTTAGCATATAGTTGCTTATAATATTTTCTTAAAATTTTCTGTATTTCTGTGGTATCTGTTGTCACTTCTCCTCTTTCATTTCTGATTTTATTAATTTGGGTCCTCTCTCTCTTTTTCTTGGTTAGTTGTGCTAAGGGTTTGTCGATTTTGTTTATCTTTTCAAAAAACCAACTCTTGGTTTCATTGATCTTTTGTATTGTTTTTTTGTTCTCTATTTTATTTATTTCTGCTCTGGACTTTATTATTTCCTTCCTTATGCTCCCTTTAGGCTTGTTTTGCTGTTTTTTTCGAGTTCCCTTAGGTGTAGAGAGAGTGTTGATTTGAGATTTTTCTTCCTTCTTTAGGTAGGCCTGCACTGCTATGAACTTCCCTTTTAGGACTGCTTTCACTGCATCCCAGAGATTTGGGGTCGTGGTGTTTTCATTTTCGTTTGTCTCAAGGTATCTTTTGATTTCCTCCGTGATCTCATTTTTGACCCACTCACTATTTAGTAGCATGTTATTTAGCCTCCATGTATTTGTAAGCTTTCCAGATTTCTTCTTATAATTGATTTTTAGTTTTATAGCATTATGGTTAGAGAAGACACTTGATATGATTTCAATCTCCTTAAATTTGTTGAGAATTGTTTTGTGGCCTAACATGTAGTCTATCTTGGAGAATGTTCCATGTGCACTTGAGAAGAATGTATATTATGTAGCATTGGGGTGAAATGCTATAAAAATATCAATTATGGCAACTTTCTTTTTTTTTTTTTTTTTTAGCTGAGCCATCCTGCCACCTGTTGGCAGCTCAACGGCAACTCAGCTCGGGCTGGCCTCGAACAGCTGTTGCTCAGAGCTCAGCTCGCACTCTTGAGCAAGCTCTTAAACAACTGAGCCACTCGGCCGGCCCTAAAAATATCAATTAAATCCAGCTGGTCTAAAGTGTCATTTAAGGCCACTATGTCCGTGTTGATTTTCTGTCTGGAGGATCTGTCCATTGGTGACAACAGGGTATTGAAGTCCCCTACTATGATAGTGTTACTGTTGATGTCTGCCTTTATGTCTGTCAGAATCTGTTTTATATATTTAGGAGCTCCTATATTGGGTGCATAGATGTTTACTAGGGTTATGTCCTCTTGTTGAATCGATCCCTTTATTATTATGTAGTGGCCTTCTTTGTCTTTTATTGTAGTCTTCATTTTAAAGTCTATTTTGTCTGAAATAAGTATTGCTACTCCAGCTTTTTTCTCATTTCCATTTGCATGAAATATCTTATTCCATCCCTTTACTTTCAGTCTATGTGTGTCTTTTGATCTGAGATGAGTCTCTTGTAGACAGCATATGCATGAGTCCTGTTTTCTTATCCTCTCAGCCACTCTGTGTCTTTTTTTTTTTTTTGAGGGCAGTGTCACTGGCCCTCATATGTGGGACCCGAACCAGGGCCGCTGGCTTCTCAAGCCAGCGCTTAACCACCACGCCACTCTGCCAGCCCAAATATATATATATATATATATATATATATATATATATATATATATTTTGTTTGTTTGTTTGTTTGTTTGTTTGTTTTTAGCTGAGCCATCCTGCCACCTGTTGGCAGCTTAACGGCAACTCAGCTCGGGCTGGCATTGAACTGCCGTTGCTCAGAGCTCAGCTTGCACTCTTGAGCAAGCTCTTAACCAACTGAGCCACTGGGCTGGCCACTCTGTGTCTTTTGATTGGAGCATTTAGCCCATTCACATTTATGGTAATTACTGAGAGGTGTATATTTATTGCCATTTTGTTATTTGTATTTCTTGTCTTCCTGGGTTAGCTTGTTTTCCCCTTTCTTCTGTTTAAAAAAGCTCTTTTAACATTTCCTGCAATGCTGGCTTGGTGGTAATGAACTCCTTAAGTTTATTCTTTTCTGAGAAGCTCTTTATCTCTCCTTCAATTTTAAGTGATAGCCGTGGTGGGTGGAGCATTCTTGGTTGTAGACCTTTATTTTGTGTCATTTTGAATATCTCCTGCCATTCCCTTCTGGCCTGCAGAGTTTCTGAAGAAAAGTCAGCTGTTAGTCTTATAGGAGTTCCTTTGTATGTAACCTGCGGTCTTTCTCTTGCTGCTTTTAGGATTCTGTCTCTGTCTTTAACCTTTGCCATTTTCACTGTGATGTGTCTTGGTGTGGGCCTGTTTGGATTCAGCCTGTTTGGAACTCTCTGTACATCCTGGGCTTGTAGGTCAATTTCGTTCACCATGGTAGGGAAGTTTTCAGTCATTATTTCTTTAAATACATTCTCAATCCCTTGCTTCTTCTCTTCTCCTTCTGGTATTCCTATGACGTGGAGATTGCTGTATTTCATGTTGTCCCAGAGGTCTCTTAAACTATTTTCATTCTTTTTTATTCTTTTTTCTTTTTGTTGTTCGAGCTGGGTGATTTCTGCTATTTTGTCTTCTAATTTACTGATCCGTTCCTCTGCTTCATTTACTCTACTGGTGATTCCTTCGAGTGTGTTCTTCATTTCAGTTATTGTATTCTTTAGTTCTAACAGGTTGTTTTTTATGGTTTTCCTATCTTGCTTTATGTCCTCGCTAAGTTCTGTAAACATTCTTATCATCAGTGTTCTAAACTCTGTCTCTGAAAGTTTGGATACCTCTGTTTCATTTAGTTCCATTTCTAGAGTTTTCTTCTGATCTTTTACTTGGGACATGTTTCTTTGTTTTTTCATTCTGACTGTCATTCTGTGAATGCTTCAATGTATTAGATAGATCATCTAGAAAGAAGAGAAAAGAAAAAAAGAAAAAAAAGAGAAAAAAAAAGAAAGAAATAAAAAAAAAAAAGGAAAGAGGTTGCAGGGGGCTCTCCGTTCTCTTTAATCTGCAGACCACTTTCTCAGAGTTGCAGTGAGCTTTCCACAATTAGCTGCTGTGTGCTCTGGAACCGTGCTCATTACAAAGAAAAAAAAAATATCTTCACAGGTTGTTGCAGGTTGTCTGCTACTGAGTCTCAGTGAACAGACTGATGCAGCTGGAGAACACCCGCCCTGTGTTTCCCTGGCAACGCAGCACAAGCAGGGCGGAGGGTGGGGATCCAAGGCAGCTTGCGCACTCCTGCATCTCAGTGAGCATCCTGATGGAGCTGGAGGGCACCCGCCAGGCGTTTCCCTGGCAATGCAATACAAGCTGGGCGGAGGGTGGGAATCCAAGGGCGCATGCGCACACACGCACGCACGCACTCCTGTGCCAAGTTCACCAGACCAATGGGATCCCGGCTCTGACCCTCCGTGGGAGGACCCAACCCTGAAAAAATGGTGGCCTCCTGTACACTGCTCCTGTGCAAGCTCCGCACCAGTGGAACAACAATCCCAAAAACCTCCAGCTTCTGCACCAAAGGTGCTCAGTACAATCCCTCCCAACAGGCTTCTGGACCCGGCTCATGCAGCCACTCCCTCCGACAGGAACCGGGTGAGTGCTCACCGGCGAGCGAACCCGTGCGCCGGCCCCACTGGTTCTCCAGCTGCCCCCAGCCTCACCGAGTCGAGCAAAGAGAGTCCTCACTAATTTCTACTGCCCACTATCGTGGAACTCCTCTTCCTGGCAAAGCAACTCTTGGCTGGTGAGCTCAGTGTGGAGCTGGAGGGTCTCTCCCCCAACCGGAGAAGCCTCCTCACACAGCTGGGGCATCCCTCATGGGGCTCGCCCTCTCTCGTCGGCGCCCCTCCTACCAGACTTGACGTTGCCTCCTCTTTAGGTCCTTCGTTTAGAGGTTCTGTTCAACTAATGTTCAGGGGACTTCCGAGGTTAAATGTTGCATAAATTATTTGTAATTTTGATGTGATCCTCGGAGGCAGTTCGGAGAGCGTCCGTCTATTCCGCCATCTTACCAGAACTCCAATTTTTTTTTTTTTTTAAAGATTTTATTGGGGAGTTGGCGGAGGGGAACAGCGTTGGGGAATCGGGGAAGGGGAACAGACAAGTTGCTGTCTTTTTGTTCTTCAGTTTAGTTGCGGAGGATGTTGCTTCACTGTTGGTATCGTCATTGCACTCTTCCTGGATGAGGCAGATCGGTCCCTGGCCTCTGGATGTCGCTCACGGCGGCTATTGGCAGCTCACGCTTGGCTGCCAGCCGCTCACGCTGGCTGCGGGCCACTCACTGTAGCTTGTAGCAGCCCACTGCAGCAGGGGCTGCAGCCCACACCATCACTGGGGCTCGCACAGCCCAGCTCCAGGTGGAGCTGTTGTTAGCCGTAAAGGGCAGTGTCACTGGCCCTCATGTGGGATCCGAACCGGGGCCACTGGCATCCCAAAACCAGCGCTTAACCAATGCGCCACTCGGCCGGCCCAACTCCAAGCTTCTTGATGGTCAGTTACTTTTTTGTACCCTGACACTTAGTACAGTACTCTGAACATAAGGAGTATCAATAAGTGCAGCTGTTATGATGTTTTACACAATATGACATTTAAGCTTATTTCAATTACTGACAGGCAATGAATATAATCAAAGCAGAAAACCTTTACCCCAAATTAATTTTGGAGTTGGACATTGAAGTAAAACATCAATTAATTAGTTAGATATTCTTTTCTACTGAAACCAGTGCATCATAATGATTGAGAAATAGTAATTGATTCCGTATTTAGAAACAACATCACATATACCACTTTCATTAATTATGGCTTGGCAATTATTAGAGAAGCACTGGATGAGAAAGACATCTCTCTAAAAAGGGTGGATCTCTTTCCTGGTGGTTTCACTTCCTTCACTTCTCTCTGTTTCCAGTCATTCCCAAACCAGTAATCACCAACTAGCTGTTCCTCATCCCTAAGACCACTGTTCAAAGTGAGTCCCTGAGCTAAATAAAGTATGTCTTTGTAAGGCATCATGATCTAAATATAATGTCAGCAATTCCTTTTTTAATCTATAATACAGACACTTTTTATCTTTTATACAATAAGAATGAATATGACCAATATTTTATTATTGGTTGCTTCTTTAGTTGACATAGGTTGAAAGAGAAGGCAATTTTAGAAAGCATGCCATGGAGAAGATAAGGTATGTTGTATGATGTTACACTGCCCTTTAAACAAATTAAATGCAACTATCTTGACATCCTATTTGGATTTGACTGTGCCTTTCTGAAACTATCCTGAAAATTTAAACGTATATGCATGTAAACACCTTTATTTAATAGATATATGTATCTATAAATAATTGTAGCAGTACAGGAATAAATAAGGGTACTTACTAAAATAAAAAAGAAACGAAACATGTCATCAGAAAACATCAATTTTATCAAAATGAGACATAGTTATAAGCAAAATCATAAATAGGAAGATAAGTGTGTTAGATGCAGAAGTAGCTTTACTTCCATTTCATAATCCTTTTTATTTCTTATTCAAAATCTTACGGAAGCCAAACAACATAACCCTTCCCCTAGAAGACAATTTTTATGCAAATAGAATACACCATTAATATCACTTTTTAAAATCATGAAATGTACAATATGCATTCATTATCTAATGGACTTTCCTTTAAATGAATTTGATGAAAATGCAGTGATTCTGATAGTCTATCATAAGCTTTAAATAACATGGTTTTTTTTACCTGTTAAAGGGTTTTGCTTGTATTATAGATAAAATTTTGAGCCTTGTATGCATCTTCATAATATATTTCATTGTATAGATAAATATGTATGCGTGTGTCTTCAATTCAAAAATCATTTATTTTCTTTTGAAATTTAAATAATTAAAATAAACTTACATAAGACTAGATTTATATTGTGGAGAATGTAAAGCAATACAGATTTGATAAGTTTACAGATAATTAGGATTCAATAAGTTTTTTACAAATTCAACAAAAATGTTAAAATGCATATATGTGTTTATCCTATTCTGAAAAACACATAATTACATTATTTTTTCTTTAGTCAAACTTTATAATTCCCATGGATGAGTAGAATTTAAATCAGATTTAATAAAATCCTTTTTCTTTCTTTAGGTAAAAGTCAAAGAGAAGGAAGAAAATCTGAATCTTGTAAACCAATTCTTAAAGTAGAATACAAGACCTGTAAAAACAGGTATGCATTTTCACTTTGGGTGATATGGGAAAATACGTAAGAAACAGAGAAAGGAAGGCAGATAACTTTTAATGTTTATATATTGTTTAAGGTTTTACATAATTATATTAACTGGCTGAATCCACTACGTTAACAATAAAATACTTCTTATTGTCTAATAAGCATATGTATGATGATCATTATTATGAATATTACAAATAACAACTGTTAATTATTTTAATTTTTCTGTAATTATTCAGGTGAGTATTATATACATTAATTTTAACAATGTAGGACTTTTTGGCCATTACATTACAAGTAGCCTTCATTTAGCATTATTAAGCAGAGCTACTTACCTATTGGCATTGCATATGAAGAATTAAGCATAACCTATCTTCTATACATTAGGATCTTATATTCTGAAGTTGGAAAGATTATAGTTAGTTTGAAAGATAAACAGTTATGTATATTGGCATAGTATTAACAGTATTAAATTTTAATATATTGAAAATTAAAGAAAAATAATATTTAATAAAGTTCTATCTTGTATATGTTAGCAGCCATATTCTGTACATCAACAATACTTTTTTTACTTGCAATAATTATTAGTGGCAATATATTCATCAAGAATTACCATAATTCCAAATCTTGCTTAAACTTTAGTTTTATTATAACCCTAAATTGGATAATCCTATTTTGGATTACTTGTTTGCTCACACTAGAATGTTTTCTATGTATCATAGGTACATTTAATGTTTGCATATACCAGCTTCTAAAGGTTTAATAGTATAAAACTATGGTCATTTTTAACCATGTAGTGTGTGTGTATGTATCTGTATCATCTATATCTATCTATATCTATATCTGCATATTTATATAACACATATATATGTATATGTCTGTGCAGTTTATTTTGTGTACTAAGATGAAGGAGAATACTGTCTGATTTTGAATCTGTTATGGTCTAATACCAGAAGTAAGACCATAAACTTGATGTTTCCATATAACACGTGAGGTGCTTTCATAGAGATATGCTATGAGAGGAAGAAAAATGTCATCTAACCCAGCGTAGAGGGAGTGGGGAGAATAGAGAGGAGAGAGATCAGTGAAATTCTTTGGTCAGGAATGCCTGAGATGGTACTTAAGGGGTGATAGGATGGTGCCAGGCAAAGGGAGGAAAGGGTGCAGGTGGATAGGAGGTACTTTAGGAATCAAGAATTCAAGTCAATTAAAAAAAAAAAGAATTCAAGTCAAGGCAGTGCAAGCTAATGATTGAGATCATTGGCTTACACAGTAAGGCAGCTATACGGCCTTGAATTTTCTTTTTTTTAAAATATTTTATTGGGGAATTGGGGGAGGGGAACTGTGTTGGGGAATCGGGGAAGGGGAACAGACAAGTTGCCATCTTTTTGTTCTTCAGTCTAGTTGCAGAGGACGTTGCTTCACTGGCGCATGTTGGTATCGTCATTGCGTTCTTCCCGGATGAGGCAGATCAGTCGCCGGCCTCTGGATGGTCGCTCACTGCGGCTATTGGCAGCTCACGCTGGCTGCTAGCCACTCACTGTAGCCTATGGCAGCCCACTGCAGCAGGGGCTGCAGCTATGCCGTCCCGGGGACTCACAGCAGCCCAGCTCCAGGTGGAGCTGTTGTTAGCTGTGGAGGGCAGTGTCACTGGCCCTCACATGTGGGATCCAAACCGGGGCCACTGGCATCCCAAAACCAGCTCTTAACCAATGCGCCACTCAGCCAGCCCTTGAATTTTTTTTTATTAAAACTTATTAGGGTGACAATGGTTAGTAAAATTACATAGGTTTCAAGTGTATGATTCTGTAATACATCATCTATATATCACATTGTGTATTCATCACCCACAGTCTATTCTCCTTCCATCACCATATATTTGATCCCTTTTACCCTCATCTACCACCACTCCTCCCCACTTACCCTTCGGTAACCACTAAACTATTGTCTGTATCTATGAGTTTTTGTTTATTTGTTTTTCTTGTTCTTTTGTTGTTTTCAGTTTTATATCCCACATATCAGTGAAATCACATGGGCCTCGACTTTTTCTGTCTGACTTATTTCACTTACCATAATAATCTCAAGATCCATCCATTATGTCGCAAATGATACTATTTCATGTTTTCTTATGGCAGAGTAGTGTTTCCATTGTGTACATATACCGCATCTTCTTTATCCAGTCATCTATCGAAGGACATTTTGGTTGTTTTCATGTCTTGGCCACCGTAAATAAAGCTGCAGTGAACATTGGAGCACACATATCTTTACGGATAAATGTTTTCAAAGTTTTTGGGGTACATACACAGGAGAGGGATTGCTGGGTCATATGGTAATTCTATTCTTAATTTTTTGAGGAACCTCTGCACTGCCTTCCATAGCGGCTGCACCAATATACATTCCCACAACAGTGTATAAGGGTTCCTTTTTCCCCACAGCCTCTCCAACGCTTGTTTTTATTTGTCTTGTTCATGATATCCACTCTAACTGGTGTGAGGTGATATCTCATTGTGGGTTTTATTTGCATTTTTCTGATGATTAGTGATGTTGAGAATCTTTCCATATGTCTATTGGCCATTTGTATGTCCTATTTGGAGAATTGTCTATTCTGGTCCTCTGCCCATTTTTTAATTGGATTGTTTTTTGTTGTTGAGTTGTATGAGTTCCTTATATATTTTGGATATTAGCCCCCTACCAGAGGTATTGTTTGCAAATATCTTCTCCCATTTGGTTGATTGCCTCTTTATTTTGTCGATTGTTTCTTTTGCTGTGCACAATTTCTTTAGTTTGATATAGTCCCATTCATTTATTTTAACATTTACTTCCCTTGCCTTTGAGGTCAAATTCGTAAAATCCTCTTTGAACCCAAGGTCCATAAGTTTAGTACCTATGTTTTCTTTTATGTAGTTTATTATTTCAGGTCTTATATTTAAGTCTTTGATCCATTTAGAGTTAATTTTGGTACACATGTAACAGATAGCAGTCTAGTTTCATTTTTTTATATGTGGCTTTCCAATTCTCCCAGCACCATTTTATTTTATTTTATTTATTTATTTTTTATTATTATTATTTTTATTATTATTAGTTACAGATGTATAAAACAATGAAATAGTTATTTTTTTTCACCCCTTACAAAGTGACTCCCTCCTCCCCCATCCCTTGCCCCCACCCACCCGATAGCATACATATCTATTACAATTCCATTGACTCCATCTCCCAGCTCCATTTTAAAGAAGCTTTCTTTTCACCAATGCATGTTTTTGGTTCCTTTGTCGAAAATTATCTGTCCATATTTATGTGGGTTTATTTCTGGGTTTTCAATTCTATTCCATTGGTCTGTGTATCTGTTTTTCTGCCAGTACCATGCTGTTTTGATATTTGTTGCTCTGTAATACAAGCTGACGTCAGGTCAGTTGATACCTCTAGCATCATTCTTCTTTCTTAGGATTGCTTTCACTATTCAGGGTCTTTTTTGGTTCCATACAAATATGATGATTTTTTGTTCTGTTTCTTTAAAAAATGCCATTGGGATTTTGATCAGGACTGCATTAAAACTGTACATTGATTTGGATAATATGGCCATTTTAACTGTTGATTATTCCATCCATAAACAGAATGTCTTAGCATTTTTTTCTGTCTTCTTCCATTTCTTTTAAAAATGCCTTATAGTTTTCAGTGTAGAGGTCCTTCACATCCTTGGTTAAGTGTATTCCTAGGTATTTTATTCTTTTTGTTGCAATTGCAAAAGGAATTGCCTGTTTTATTTTTCTGAGATTTCATTAGGAACACAATTGATTTGGGTACATTGATTTTGTAGCTGGCAAGTTTATTGTATTCATTTATTGTTTCTAATAGCTTTTTGGTGGAGTCTTTAAGGTTTTCTATATGTAGCATCATGTCATCTATAAAAAGTGATGACTTAACTTCTTTTTTCCCAGTTCGGATGCCTTTATTTATTTCTTTTGCCTGATCGATCTGGCTAGGACTTCCAATATTATGTTGAAAAGCAGCAGTGATAGGAGGTATCCCTGTCTTGTTCCTGAATGTAGAGCAAAGGGCTTCAGTTTTTCACCATTAATTATAATATTAGCTGCAGGTTTGTCATCTGCGGCCTTTATTATGTTAAGGTATTTTCTTTCTATGCCCATTTTATTAAATGTTTTAATCAAATGGATGTAGTATCTTGTCAAATGCTTTTTCTGCGTCTGTCAATATAATCATATGATTTTTGTCCTTTATTTTGTTTATGTGGTGTATCACATTGATGGATTTGTGTATGTTGAGCCATCCTTGTGCCTCTGGGATGAACCCCACTTGACCATGATATATAATCTTTTTTAATGCGTTGTTGTATTCGATTGTCTAGAATTTTGTTTAGGATTTTTGCATCTGAATTCATAAGAGATATTGGTCTGTAATTTTCTTTTTTTGTGTGTGTTATCTTTACCATGTTTTGCTATCAGGGTAATATTGGCCTCATAAAATGAATTAGGGATTATTGTGTCTTTTTCAGTTTTTTGGAAGAGTTTGAGTAGGACACGTATTAGATCCTCTTTGAATGTAATGAAGCCATCTGGTCCTGGACATTTGCTTTGGGGAAGGTTTTTGATGACCTTGAATTTTTAAATTAACTCTTCTAAACTTTGATTTTCTTATTAACAATAACCTAATCTCATTGTGATGTATGTGAGGATTAAATGAAATTATGCATAAAGTTTGTAATGTCATAGTTTGATGAGTGGCAAATAGTGGATTTCTTAATAAAAAAAGTTATTGTCATCATCATAGGCACCACCTTGCTAAAATTATTCAATTGCTTCTAAATTAATCATTTGTTCTAGTAATTGGTAATCCAACTTTGTGTAGAAATAATTCTTCTGTTTCTAATGTGAAATAATTATATATTATTAATCATAATTACTATCATCTCACTGTATACTTTAGTACATTGTGTCTATTTGTTGCAGTTATTATTATATTAGAAAAGGAAACTAAAAAGCAATGGAGCACTGAAATTAAGAGCACTGAAAGGTATTGGCCCAACAAAATGGCCCATAATGTGGAAATGTAAATAAATAGCTATATTTATGCTTCATTCTAATATAATGTAGAAATTTTGTGAAATAAAAAATTGGGATGTCTGTGACAGTAGCAGGAACTTTAAGAAGAGCTCTACAACATATGCTGCAGCAATAAGGCCTTTTAAAGGACTGCACAGGTAACAGATGTAAGGGGTATTACTCTCTCCTTAATTTTGTATAAGTCCAGCCATTCACAAACTTGCTCTACATTTCTAGGGATGAACAACCATTCTGCTCAGGAATCGTTGGTTCCCAATCACCACTTTGCCTACTGGCACTCCAATAACCATGGGCTCTAGACATAATAATTTTATCTACTTCCAAAAAAGAAATGTTGATCTCTCTACTGTCCACCACTAGCATTATCAGGTTCTCTGTAGTTAATAAAATTTGCTTTCTCCTACTGTTTTAATCCCTTCCTTTATGGTCACCTATTGATAGACTTCATGTAGTCTAATTCTCCAAGGCTCAGTCTACCCATCTGTTAATTGGGAATAATAATAGTAGTCCTTTCATTGGGGTATCATATGGGTTAAATAAAATAATACATTTAAAGTTCTTCATGCCATACCTGGAACCTCATAAATACTCAATAAATGTTAATATTTAATGTGTATTATCTTACACAATTTATTGTTTAATATTTTTGCCTTCATTGAGACATTCTAATACTTTTTACTTTATTATATTTTATAAATTATACAGTAAAATTGACCTTTTTCTTTTGGTGTACAGTTCTGTGGAATTTTTAAAAATTAGATACATTGGGGTGACAATGGTTAGTGGATTTTAATACATGTATAAACTCCTGAAGTCACAATAATACAGAACATTTCCATCCCCCAAACTCACTGATGCAACCCCTATAGTCACACCTTTCCCCCAATTCTAGCCCCTGACAACCACTGATCTGATCATCATTATAGTTTTATCTTTTCAAGCTGTCATATAAATGCAGTTATATATCATGTAACCTTTTGATCCTAGCTTTTTTCACTCAACATAATGCCTTTCAGATTTATCTAAATTCTTGTACATCAATAATTTTTAAGTTTTATGAATGTTTTCCTTATATATAAAGACATGGTAAATTATATGGTTATTTATTTCTTTCATAATAATCTGTCTGATAAGTATCCCAAGATACACTTGCATTATGTAATAAAGAGTACAGTTTAGTGTGGTACAGCATTTACCAGTTATGTCCCTTTAATCACTCATTGTATTCATGGAAAAAAAGGAATCTGTAATCAAATAAATTTGAGAAATCTGAGAAATTCTAGGTTATATAGAAGTAAATTGGATTCTTTTTTTAAAAGATTTTATTGGGGAATTGGGGGAGAGGAACAGCATTGGGAAATCGGGGAAGGGGAACAGACAAGTTGCTATCCTTTTGTTTTTCTGTATAGTTGTGGAGGATGTCGCTTCACTGGCCCATGTTGGTATTATCATTGCGCTCTTCTGCTCGCTTGCCTTTGGACAGCTGCTCACAATGGCTCACAGCAGCTCACGGTAGCTTACGGCACTCCACTGCAGCCCCACTGCAGTGTACGCCATTTCCGGCCACTCACTGCAGCTCAGCTCCAGCTTGAGCTATTGTTCACCATCTTAGCTGTAGAGGATGCAGTGTCACTGGCCCTCAAGTAGGATCTGAACCCTGGACTTGCTGCTCAGAGCTGGAGTTCCAAGCCAACTCTTAACCAATGAGCCATTTGGCCAGCCCCTGGATTCTTCACTGTATGATTTTGTAGAATCTTTACTATATGGCATGAGTTATAAAATTTCAAAAGGGAGATAATTTTTATAAATATCAAATTATTAAAAACTTTTAAATTTTCTTGCAAAACACCTATGAAGTTGTATTCCACAGTTTGAGAAACATTAGACTAGAAATGAAAAACATGGACTCTGTCTGGAGTTTGGATTTGAATCTAGTCCTGCCTGATTGACCTTTAACAAGTTATTTAATCTGCATGAATCCCAGACTCTTCATCTACAAAATGGAGCTAATAGTACTTTCCTCATCAAGGGTGAGGATTACATATAATTTACTTTATATGTACACATAGCACAATGTATCACCAATATGAATGGTAATAATTCAGTAAATTGTAGCTATTTATTTCTACAGACAGTGCAGACCACTGTTTAGGAGAATAGGATTTGAACTCTGATAGGTCTCAGTTTTTTTTTCTTTTTGGGGTGGTGGTGGTGGTGGTTCTGCTTAGTTATTATTTAACCTCATTAATAAAATGAGACAATACTTATGAGGATTTAATGTGATAATTAAATATCTAATGCAAATATCCATGAGTTGTTCCCTGAGCATTTTCCCGAGTAAATAACTTTTTATAAAATCATTCAGTAGTTTCAGAGAATACATGCATGTCAACAATTAAATTTAGAATCAGTGTTTTCTGATTCAGTCATAATAAGAACAGAAATTTTACTCTCTTCCAACATTTTCCAATGTGCTTACAAAAAAGGAAGAGTAAATTGCTTCTTATCTTATGCGTGTGTTAGTACTAGAAGTTGAGTAAATTTATCTACTTTTACATGGATAGAAATAGATTGTTATTGTCTTTATTAATATTTGGAGCAAATATTAAGATCAATATGTATGAAAAAATATTGTTCTCCAAGTCATGACCTTTGTTGCAAAACAAAGCAACAAAAAAAGGTACAAAAACCCATGCTCATTTCTTTACAAGTGATTTTTAAATCTGGAGAAATCTTCTTAATAAGTATATATTTTATATAAATAATAAAATTGTTTCTTAATACCACCATTAGTAGGTTAGTAATTTACTATGCCATATTACTGAGGCAAGCTCTGCCTTGCCTGCACCCGCCTGGAGCCACAGGTTCACACACCCCGCTTCCAGTGAGGCACGCGCCAACCGACGGAGCAGACATGGGCAGAGCGATGGTAGCTTGGCTCGGACTGGGGCTGCTGCTTCTGATGCTGCTCCTACCCATGCAGATTTATTCAAATCAAATAGCTTCTGTATCATCTTCAAGTAACCCCACCCACAATACCTCCACTACTGCAAGTCCAGCGAATGCCACCACCAAGGCAAGTGGCACTGCTCTATAGTCAACAGCTAGTCTCTTCGTGATCTCGTTCTCCCTCCTACATCTCTACTGTTAAGAGACTCAGATCAAGAAATATCTGTACTTCCCATTGTTCTAAACCCAACCCAAATGATGTCTACACATCCAGTGTGATAGGAAAATATAGGTCTTCATTGAATCTGCTAATTCCACACCTTGTTTTATTGACACAGAAAATGTTGAGGACCTCAGATTTCATTGGTTTGAAGAGCATGGACAAGGCTTGACTAGATTATTGCCAATATTAACTCTGCTGGAGTTTCATGTACAAGATGAAGAGAAACACATCCAAAATTAGTTAAGAGATGATTTCCTTAAATGTGGCTTAAGAAGTATGGACACAAAAAGTACCTTGAAAATGAATAGATTTTTATGTTATCTACAGATAAAGGATGGGATTTGGAACACTGAATGTGTTCCATATCATTAAAGTGATATGACTATAAAACACATAATGCAAAAAGCTTCCATGATTCTGTTTATATGTACATTAGAAGGAGCTTTCAGGTGTTCCAGTAAATCCTCAGTGTATTATTTCACAGTACTAATTTAATGCTAATGTAACTCTACATCAGGTTTTACATTGTTAAGCTATCACTGTTCTTTTGGGAACTGAACTCTTTCCATTGAGGCTTTGGATTGGACATTGCATTTGAATTTTTATACAGTAATTGACATGTGTCAGAGCAATGATGGGTTGGAATCTACCACAAATCCAAGCATAATGAATAAATTTTGCCTGTATACCTATCACTTATTTCTATTCAAGAGAGCTGGATTCATTTAGCTAAATTAATTGCAGAGTAGAAGTACACTGACCTCAACTAATTTCAAAATGCTTTTTATTTATGCATAGGTTGAGTACTTTTTACAATTTTAAAAATAGTATGTTTTGAAGGTAAAATTGACAAATCTTAAAATTGAAAAGGCAAATATGTGAAGGAGCCAAAACTGTAAATCAGGTACTTGGGAAGTGAAGACTGGAAGTTTACTTAAATTCAGAAAAACTTTTATACTCTTTCTGTATATACTTTTCTTTTAAAACTATGAATCAGAGTAGCAACATTTGGAACACTTTCTGTTATCGTTCAATGTTTTTAGATAGAAGCTGATCTTAAGTGTAATGTGGGCTTGATTCTGGAAAGTAAATCTTTTCACAACTGCCTGGATGAACAGAAACCTTTTTAAAAATAGACACTCCCTAAAGTCTTTTGTTCGCTTGGTCATACACTGATGCTTAGATGTTCCAGTATCTAATATGGCCACAATAGTCTAGATAACCAAAATCATTTTTTTCCATCTTTAGAAACCACAGGAACACCAGATCCAACAGATCTCAAGCTACTGTGTGTGTGAATGCACATTCCCTTTTGTTTCATACCTGAATGCTGTACATCTATTTTGGATTGTATGTTGTGTTTGTGTATTTATCCCTTGATTCATAGTAACTTCTCATGTTATGGCATTGATTTGCATTGAACACAAACTGTGAACAATAAGAAATGGATGAAAGAGAAAAAAAAATTACTGTGGCAAGAAGAACTCAAGTCATCCATGCAGGACTCAAGGAAAATAAATTAGAGCATTTTTGCTTATGTAGCTTACAACTCAAATATTTATTTCAAAATATTAAGACAATACAAAGAAAAATTAGTATAGGCATTTTATATGTAGGTTTTGATGGCTACTTTTAAAAAGCTTTTTTTCTTCATTATATAGCCAGCATAAAATTAGCAAATGTCCCATTGGTAATGTTTGGTACTATGTACAGTACAAATAGGAAGAGAGAGGGAAATCCTAATAGACTGGTTTCTAGAAACAAGTAGATTCTTCAGTTTACCAGATGGGTAGAAGTGAATTACTTAAAGGAGCATGTATTCTCAAATAATTTGGCTGTCTCTTTGTTTTGTTGATGGTTTCTTTGCAAACAACACCTTCATTAAGGGGCTAATATCCAAAATGTATAAGGAACTCATGCAATCCAACAACAAAAAGACAATTCAATTTAAAAATGGGCAGAAAACATGAACAGAAACTGCTCCCCAGGAGACCATACAAACAGCCAACAGATATATGACAAAATACACAACTTTGCTAGCTATTAGGGAAATGCAAATCAAAACCACAATGAGATATTCATACCTGTTAGAATGGCTATAATCAAAAAGAAAAATAATAACAAGTGTTAGAGAGGCTGTGGAGAAAAAGGAACCCTCGTATACTGTTGGTGGGAATGTAAATTGGTGCAGCCACTATGGAAGGCAGTGTGGAGGTTCTTCAAAATATTAAGAATAGAATTGTCATATGACCCAGCAATTCCTTTCCTGGGTATCCACCCAAAAAAATCTGAAAACATTTATCCGTAAAGATATACGTGCTCCGATGTTCACTGCAGCTTTATTTACGGTGGCCAAGACATGGAAACAAACAAAGCGTTCTTCAATAGATGATTGAATAAAAATGTGGTATATGTACACAATGGTATATATACACTACTCTGCCATAAGAAGGGATTAAATACTGTCATTTGTGATAATGTGGATGAATCTTGAGATTATGCTAAGCGAATAAGTCAGACAGAAGAAGTTGAGAACCACATGACTTCACTAATATGTGGGGTATAAAACTGAAAGCAACAAAGGATCAAGACAAACAAATAAAAAACAAAAAGTAGCCGGCCACTGCGGTGGTTAAGAGCTGGCTTGGGATGCCAGCGGCCCGGGTTCGGAGCCCACATATGAGGGCCAGTGACACTGCCCTCTAAAAAAAATAAAAATAAATAAAAAACAAAAAGTCATAGACACAGATAGTAGTTTAGTGGTTACCAGAGAGTAAGGGGAAAGGGGATAGTAAAAGAGGATAAAGGGGGTCAAATATATGGTGATGGAAGGAGAACTGGCTCTGGGTGGTGAGCACACAATGCGATATATAGCTGATGTATTATAGAATTGTACACTTGAAACTTACGTAAGTTTACTTACCATTGTCATCCCAATAAATTTAATTTTAAAATTTGGTACAATAAAAGTGTCTAGTTATATAAAACATTTTTTTTTGGAGATGAATATTTTCAATTTGGTATTTATTTATTGAGAATATTTTATACCAGCACTTATTTTTAATGTACATATACTGGAGATATAGGTATTAATTTGAGAAAAGTGAAAAATTATGAAGCTATTTCATAACTTTCTAACAGCTGTAATATTTTATAGTCATTTCAGTCCCACTCTATTATCTAATTGTATCTTGCAACTAATAGAGTCTAAATAATTTGTTTGAAGTTAATTTTACAAGCTAAGTAGAACAGGCTGGCCCATGGTAAGTTTGAGAATAAGATCACATTTTTTTGGTGAACTATTTTCCCCTTACATATTAGTTTTCTCCACCTTTTTGCCATAACCCTTTTTTCACAGAAACTCCATTATGTAGAATTTTCATGTTACCTTCTACCATTCTGGGTTTGCCACTATCACCTTTTGTTTCATATTGAAATTTGTCTCTTTTATCTCTTAGAGATTTGGGCCTTACATGCCAAATAGTTAATATGAACAACTAACATAGCCTATATTCTAATGGTAGCAACTTAGAGTTCGGGAACCAATTAATAATGTATGTAAAAATTTCCTTTTGAGTCAGTGAGTACCTCCACCTCCCTCCATCCTCACTGCCTTTCCCTCACCCCACCTCCACACCTTAAAGCTGATTCATTACTAATTTTAATTATGAATATGTACATCCAGAAAAAGTGATATGATAGAATAGTAAGTTGTCGGGTGAAATATTTTGGGCCTGGAAAGACTTTTGCTCTTTGTGTAATTTATAATGTATATACTCCCCACCAAGCCTTTCTTTATTGGTTCAGTTCTGTGACACTGTGTCATCTTAAAGGACTTCTCAGTCTTACTGATTTTTTTTTTCCTATGTAGTGAACCATTCATAATATTTTCTGGTGGACTGTCCTATGACAAAGCTTGCAGAAGACCAAGTTTAACCATTATGCATGGAAAAGCAATTACAGTACTTGAAATGGATCATCCTATTGTTGAATTTCTAACTTTATGTGAAACACCCTATCCAAATGGTAAGTAACTAAAATGAAACTATTAATGTTGAAAAATCATTTTTGATATAAGCTCCTAACAAAATTAAGCTTAAATATTTTTAGTTTTGGCAGCTGACATCCAGCTACAGGTGGCGAAGTAGGTTCTACAACTGTACCTACTTGACAAACTGAAGTAAAACAGATATAGTGCAGCAGTGCTGGAGTTTCAGGCTCTAATATCAAGTAAGTGCTTTAAACTTTGATAAGGATGGTGGAAGCTGAGCTGGGAGGCTCCCATTGGGGTCTGGCGGGGAGATCACTTGGGGAAACAGAGGTCTCCTAATAGCCTCTCCTAGACCAGCTCCACCCATCCCATTCCAAAGCCAATCAAAGTTAAAGCACTTACCTGATATCAATGATCTGTAACTCGGGTAGTGCTGCATCTGTTTCACATCTGGCTTTGCTTTATATGCAACTGCAGTACCTCTGATTACTCTAGAATTGCTGATGTGTGGTTAGTGATTTATTTCAATTTTGAGAATCATTAGTCAGAAGGGTCTTTGGGAGAACAATGCTTATATATTTTTTATTATCCCAAATATAAACTTCTTGTAAATATAAAAACTAGCCTAAACTTACATACAAATTGTATACTTGAATCTAATGATGAAATATTTTGGTAATGAAATCTAAACATTGAAAAGGGTGAAACATCAAAAAGGGGAACTAGCGCACGTGCTCTCCACACACACACCTTACCACATTTTCAAGAGGGAACATACAGATATAGGAAAAAAAGTACTGGATTTGGGAGACAATATTTGGGTTTATGATTTAGCTTTGTCATTTACTAGCTATGTGACTTTGGGTAAGTCATTTTATGAGTTTGATTTATTATTTGTAAAAAGAAAATAATAATATTGATTCCACATGAATATTGGAAGGCCAAACTGAGCATACTTTGTAAACTATGAAGATATATAAATTGCGAGTTGTGTTATCTCAGTGTTATTTTTTAAAAATTATTTAGTTTCATATTTAAAAGGTGGGATTAGTTGTTAGAAGATAACAATGTGGCATTTCAATTCCAGAGTTGCTGGGGACAGACAAATTGCCTGTGTTATTAATTAATCAACAAATATTTATTGGATGCTTCTATGACCTCAGTACTGTAAGAACTTGCTGAGGATACAGATGAAGTATGAAACTGATCTCTGATGTCAAATCATATAAAATCTGGTTAGATGAGGGAGATCATTATAACTTAAGTTTAAAAATATAATGATATCTGTAATACATCATCTGTATATCACATTGAGTGTTCACCACCCAGAGTCAGTTGTACACTTGAAACCTATGTAACTTTATTAACCATTCTTATCCCAATAAACTTTAATAAAAAAAAATGACATCTTAAATGCTGAGTTATATGGGTCAGAGTTTTAAAAATGCACTAATTTAAGGCTCGTCAGAAAGTTAGTGACTGAAATATTCATGCTAAACTTTGTGGGGAAAATAGAATTTAATAGGTTTTAAAAAATGACTTGGGTCTTGAAAAAGATATTGAAATCGTGAGTTTGTTAGAGTGAGATCAATTTTGAGAAAAAAGTGAAAAAGTTTGGTAGGTATTGGGAAATAGGGAGCTACAGAGGAATTTTGAGGTAATGTTAAAATGAAAGACAGCAGTGTTTTAAATAAAATTTGCCCAAAAGGAGTGTGTGGGTTTGAAGAGAGAGACACTGAAATCTAAAAAATTCCAGATTCCCGCTGGGAGGCTTTTGTGATAATGTGCATTAAAATGGTCAAGATATGAAACAAAGTACTGCCTGTAGGAATGGAAAGAGGAAAACCCACTGAATTTGGTCAACAATTGGATTAGGAGTGACATGATAGGTGAGTCAAAGATAACTTTTTAAAGAATAGTGGTTTCATATGCAGTAATAACAATTTTTGAAAAGAGAAAGATAAGTCTGATTATGAAGTTGTTTAGAAAACAGAAAAAGAGAGGGAAAAGGTATTTAATATTTACTTATGAACATAAGAATATAGAAGTTCTTTGGGGTTATGAGAATAAGTAATAACCAAAGGAAGAAAGAATGAACAGAGGACCAAAAGCTGAGTTTAGGAAAATGCCTCCTATTAAAGAGCCTCGCAAAAAAAGATGTGTGTGCCAGTAATAGAAACTGAAAACGTGTGGTTGCAAAGATCAAACATTTTGTGTGTGAATAAATTTCTGTCCATCAATAGAAATGTTAGGACAATTTTTAATAATGTTAAATGAATGATACATGTACTTCCAAGCCACATACGTATATGTCTGTTTTTCATATAAGTGATAATGAGAATGGAAATTTTTATTTGTCAGGGTCTAGGAAGCAGTTTTATTTTACTCAATAAAATATAAATGTACTTTATTAACAGTTTCTAATTAAAATAATACATGACAATGGCAGATAAGCACCCTACAATACACAACAGTATATAATGAAAACTTTCTCTGCCCTTCTAGAGGCAACCACTGTTACTAAATTTCTTTTGTAGTGTCCCCCAAATAATCTATGCTTCTCAACTAATAATTTTCCTAAAGATGATAGAGAAGAAAAAGAGGAAATTAGTAGTAGTATAGAACCCCAGTGTTGTTCCAACTGAAAAACAAGTAATCAAACAAAACAACCCAGAAGTATGGAAACTTAAAAACAGCTCTAAGAGACAAGAAGGGAGTAAAAGCCTCAGTTTGAGAACAGTTTGAGTAGCAAACAGTATGACTGCATGCTGTCACATAGATGTGCACCCAGATGACATGCTCCTTCACGGTTTGGGGGGCTTTGGTTTGGGTTTTTCTCTCACAGCATCTGACTTATGAATAGGCTCTATAGCTTCACAGGACTGGGAAGTTTGTCTATTCCAGTTTCCCATCCAAGACTTCAATACTCTGAACAAAATTCCTGCCAAGTGATTATTGACTTTAGGATTAAACACCTCTTAAACTGGCCAGTAGAAACTGCTGGTATAATGAAAGCAGGATAGAATTTAGAGTCAATTCCTGGGTTAAAATTTCAGCTCTTATCACTGGCTAGCTTTATAAGCTTGTGCCAATCTTGTAACCTTTTTGTATCTCAGTTACTTACTTTCTATGTAATAGAAAAATAGTAGTACCTGCTCTAGTTATTGAGAATCAAATATCATGAATATAAAATGTTTTTGTAAATACTTTTTCTTTAAATTGAGAATAACACTTTACTGTGGCTTTCCCTTTTTTATTTTTTTATTATTATTTTTATTATTATTAATAGTTACAGATGTACAAAACTATGCAATAGTTATCTTTTTCACCCCTTACAAACTGTATTAGTCTTTTACTATAGCAATATCCTCCCTAACCACTATAACTAAATTAGCACTCCCTGACCAAACACAAGTCATTTCTACACCATTACTCATATTATTTTTTTCATAGCTCACATTACTTTATGAATTAATCTTATTTGTTTACTTGTTCATGGTTTGTATGCATCCCTAGAATGTAAACTCCATGAAAGCAAGGACCTTGTCCACCTTATTCTCTATGTATACTTTCTTACAAAATTTCTGGAACATATTGAAGAAAGGAAGGGAGGGAGGGAAGAGGGAAAAGGGAGAGTTGAATTTTAAGAACTTGAAAATCCTAGACTATCCTCAGATTCTCTGCTTTTGTGAGTTATATACCATTGGGCACATAGTAGGCAATCTTTAAGTACATGTTAAATTACACTGAATTGAAAGTAAACTTTTTAGTATGAGTGTTGCTCTCATAGGGAAGTGAATATGTATCACGGATCACAGAAGCAGAACTACAGTTTCCTTAGTATATCTCCTTGTAGGCATGAAATTAAATCTAAAATATAAGGTTATGGAAGGAGAAATGATTGTGAGATGGAAATGACAAACTCACTGTCTTCAAATAATCTATCACCACCTCATTATTTTGGGGATATATTTAGCTCTATGCTATGCAACTTCTTGGTTTTTCCTTGTACCCTGTAATGGTTGTAAACATTAAGTTTGAGAAAAACAACATATGTTTTCTAAAAGTGCTCTTATTATTTCTTACTTTGGTTCATATTTTGGTCTTCTTAAATCATTTAAGTAACATTTGTACAGAAGATAAAGGAAATGTAAGTTTGATGATTTTGTAAAATGTGGAATATTGAAAATTTTCCTTTTTTTTATAACTTGCAGAATTTCAAGAACCCTATGCAGTCGTAGTACTTCTGGAGAAAGATCTCATTGTAGTTGATCTGACACAAAGCAAGTAAGTATCCATGTTCAGAATAACTACTATTTTTAAAAGCTAACATTGTAAAACTATTCATTACAGTTAGAATACTGGAGGACATGATAAATAATTGGCATTAGTATTTGTAGATGGTAAATATTCTTTATGTGGACTATCGTTGTGCTAGAATTACAGACATGTAATTTGGTTCAATAATGAAAACTAACCAGAAAAATTCAGGGAATACTCAGAAAATCAAAAAAGTTTTAAAGGTAGCATCTAAAGTTTGGAGACTCAGGACACACAAAATGGATCATATTTCTGCTGTTTCCCTAAGCAAAAGCAATTGTTAAGAAAACACGTACAGTATACAGTGTGGCCATCTGCTAGTCTATTGATTAAAGGAAAATGGCACAGATAAAAGTATTACTGGATTTCTGCAGCAGTCAATACAAAAGAGAAGGATCTTGGGGGCAGAGAAGTTGGAGACCTTCTTTTATATTCATTGCTTTTTCATTATGTTGTGGAAAATGGAAACAAAAACAAAATATTGCTGTAGGAGTGGTGCTCTCCACTCCTATACATGGACAGTGAAACATAGACTTGAAATATATGAACACTGTCTTTCTGCTACACATTTTCATTATAATGATGATAGGCATAAAACTGATTTTCCCTCATTCTGTTTTCTAGACCTACGGATCTTCTTTTAGCCTCTTGTATTTTTAGAACTTTTGTATATTCCCTCTCCTCTGCATGGAATAATTTTCCCTCCTTCTTTCTCCTTATTAATATCTTATCTATAAGAATCTCAACTCAGATATATCATTTCCTCATTTAAAAAAATCTTTCATCATCCATAAAATTTGGTAATATCTTATTAAGGGTGTTTCTGATGTTCCTCTCCTTCACAGCTTTTGACAAAGATGAAATTTTCCATTTGTTATTGTTTTAAAGGTTGTCTCCCTACTAGATTGTAGGCCTCATAAAGAGGGGGCTTTGTCTCTACATGGACTAAGTTCTCAATAAATTTTTGTTGAATAAATTACAGTCTGAGTTTTACTTTCCATGTAGATGATAAATGTAAAAGCCGAAGTTCTTCTTTATGACCATTTGCAACATATAATATTTGAATATTTTGAAAGGGATATAGGATTTGGGCCATATGGTCATCATAACTGAATTTTGCCTAGCTGCTACATTTATCGACATTAAACCTGATTAAATTTTGTGTGCATGTATGGATTTATTCCTCTTCCTCTAAATTCTAATGTAGGTTTTTTAAAACATATTCTTCTGATCTCATTGGTACTCAACTCATCTTTCTGTGCCATATTTGTTGTTTTCTCATACCTTCTTTAAACAGTTTAATAACCTCCAAGACCCACTATACTTTACCCTTAATACTTTTTTTAGTCTATACATTCTTTTGTTTTAAACTTTTTTTATTGTATAAAATACACATAACAAAAGTTCCCACTTTATTTATTTATTTTTTTAGCTGAGCCATCCTGCCACCTGTTGGCAGCTCAACGGCAACTCAGCTCAGGCTGGCCTCGAACAGCTGTTGCTCAGAGCTCACCTCACACTCTTGAGCAAGCTCTTAACCAACTGAGCCACTCAGCCGGCCCTAAAAAGTTCCCACTTTAATACATTTATTCTTGTGCTTTTCTTTACCTGTGTAAGTATGTGAATTGACATTTTTGGTTGCAAATTTTTATCTAACATTTCACCTTCTTCTGTACCATGTTTAAAAATCTATGTGACATTCCCATTTCATTGTCTATTACAAGAATTTTAACATGTCAGAAACTGAATATATTCTTTTTTCCCTCCAAATAGTTACCTTTCAGTCATGTTAATGTTAACATTAAATTGTAGCTTTGGACTTCTTTTTAAATTCATTCATTTATTCATTAATTCCTCCTTTCCTCTCATTCTCTTTACCTCTCACACTCCCTCCCTCCTTTCCTTTCTTCCTTGTTTCCCATTTAATCCTCTACTTGAAAGCAAGTATTTGAGGTTACAAATTTTTCCTCTTCTTGGTTTTTTGGATTTATATCTTTGCTTTCATTTTCACAGCAACCAGGTTACACTTTTACATCTAAATTCATCTAATACATTTTTAGTTATTATTTCTTTCTTAAATATATTTTTTCATACTTTTTGCCAATATACTAAAATAATTTTCCCCAAATATTTGTACAATCATTGTAACTTCTTGCTGTCATCAAATTCCAAGTTGTAGATCTGGTCTTTAAAGAGATCCGTTAAATATAATTCTAATTCTTTAATCTGAGAAATGTTGATAATTTCTACTCTGTAACAGGGAAACTCTGATCCATCCAGTTTCACCAACTTGCCATTTTTAAAATACAACTTGCTCCTTTTGACCTGATTTTGCATATACTACTATTCTTATGTGGGATACCATCTGCAGCATTTCAAACTGGAGAGAAGAGAACCCCCCTGCCCAACACACACACACACACACACACACACACACACACACACTCATACACACCATACTCACTGGAGACTGGACTAAGTTTCTAATTAAGTTTCCACTGATAGGTAGAGAATATTATTTTTAATAGCCTTTCCCCGAAGAAAACCACATTGTATCAGAAGGAACATGAGCACACTAACCTAGATCGATGCAGCATAGAATAATACTCAGTTTTTTCTGCAGTGCCTGGTACATCTGGTACCTAAGTGCACCGTATATTATGGCTATAAGAATTCTTAATTTGTTTTTGTACTGATACTTCTTTTTAAAATTATAATAGGCGTAAGGATATGAAATTTACTGCATCCATAAGCCTACATTCCCCATGGTGTTCTCTAGTTTACATAGGAAATCATCTTAAGCATATATAATCATACTCATTTTTCAATTACTCCTGCAAAATACAAAACCAAAATACTTGTATATTACCTCTCTTGGAATAAACATGTCAAATTTACTAAGATACTTTAATACTTACGTTATATAAATATTTGGATTAAACTATAGATAAAACACCTCATTGCTATCTTGTAATGTATTGACTGATGAGTCAACTTGCTGCATAATATTTTCAGGTTACCAGAGTTTATTATATCCATATTAGCAAAATGATGTCACTGTGGCATTTTTTAATTACAGGAAATTAAAAATTAATTTATTCAAGTAAAATTCTACCACTATTCGTTATACATTTTATAGATAAATATTTTTAAAAGAGCATTCTTGTTCATGTGATCTTGATTTTATGATGCTTAAAATACAATGAAATGAAACATGTAATTAATATTTAGAAGATTTTAGCTTTGTTTTACAAAAGTTATTTCATTCTTTATCATTGCAAAATGACACTAATATATTATTTTCATTTGTTAGTTTTCCAATATTTGAAAATCCATATCCCATGGACATTCATGAATCACCAGTAACATGCACAGCCTATTTTGCTGATTGTCCACCAGATTTGATTCTAGTACTCTACTCTATAGGAGTCAAGCATAAAAAACAAGGATACAGTAATAAGGTAAAAATAACAATTAAAAATAAGTTTTCTTATATTCACATTCATATCATATGATCATACTTTTTCCTGTTATTTTATTTTCTGACTTTCCATATAAGAATACTTGAGCTAAATTCTTTTGAAATAATAATAACCCGACATCTCTAAAAGACATAATTTCTGAAATTCAAATTTTCTGAATACTATATAGCTTTAAGCCTACAGGAATATAAATTACTTACATAATAAGTATATAATTATATACTAATATATACTTATCTATCATGTATATAATAAATATATATTTAAACTAACATGTTTGAATCATAAGATGTAATTCATAATTATTTTAGATAAAAGATTATGTTTTATGAAATTCAAGAGTCAACTCTTTTTAGTTAACATTTTGTATCAATGGTTGACGAGACATAATTATCAAAACTCATTTGTTCAATAACTTTCTAGAATTCCATTTTGTTATGTTTAGCTATGGGATTCAAATACAGTTGTAATAGACCACTTATTATGATATTTATTACTTACATAGGTGTTGGGATGGACAACTTCAGGACAGCATGATTTATATAGTATTCTGTGTTAAATGGCTCCACAGTAGTTGGGTGGTACACAGACTATGTGGTAAATGTTGCAACACTGTTCTTGTATGATTAAAAATACTTCTTTGATTTTTTTATATGAATGGTAGTATTTGTTAAAATTGATATTTTTAAAGGTGATGGAATTATGCTTTTGGAATTGTTTGTTCAATGAAAGAATTAAAAGATAGCTGCATATTTCATCCTCCATTACTTTACACCTATTGCTTTTTAAGGGAAAATTTAACCATTATTTTAAAATATTTTTACTTTAAATTTTTAAGTTATTCAAATTAAAAAAAATACAACTTATAAATTCTTCCTGGATAATCTATTTAGGAGTGGCCAATCACTGGAGGAGCTTGGAACCTTGGAACTCAAACATATCCAGAAATTATTATTACAGGGTAAGTGGAATGTGATTTGTGAGTTTATCAATTCATTATCAAAAATATTTCATTGACTTTTTTTTTTTTAAACCCACTTCTGTGTGTGGTGGGGTTTTTTTTAGAATTTTTTATTGGGGAACTGGGGGAAGGGAACAGCTTTGGGGAACTGGGGAAGGGGAACAGACAAGTTGCTATCGTTTTGTTCTTCAGTCTAGTTGTGGAGGACTAGGCTTCACTGGCCCATGTTGTTATCATCATTGTGCTCTTCTCGGGTGATGCAGATCGGTCACCAGCCTCTGGACGGCCACTCACAGCGGCTCTTGGCAGCTCACACCAGCTGCCAGCTGCTCATGCTGGCTGCTGGCCACTCACTGTAGCCTATGGCAGCCCACTGCAGCAGGGGCTGCAGCTATGCCATCCCCAGGGACTCATAGCAGCCCAACTCCAGGTGGAACTGTTGTTCACCATCTTAGCTGTAGAGGGCAGTGTCACTGGCCCTCATATATCGGATCTGAATCAGGGCCTCTGGCATCCCAAGCCAGCTCTTAACCAACGTGCCACTCAGCCGGCCCTTTCATTGACTTCTTACACTTTCCCATAATTGTGTTGTAGGCAGACTGACAGTTTAAGTAAAAGTTAAAATATGAGACATAACTTCTATCCAAGGACTGTAACCATGGTAGAAGATAGAATGAAACAATTGAAAAACATAGACGTATATATAAAAAAAACATGTAGATTGTAAGAGCAGAAGAAATTCAAAAGATAAAAAATCATGAGAGACTGATCAAGGATGAATTCCTGTGGAAATCGTATATTATTAACCCTCGAAAGTCCCTTACCAACATCTCCTGTATCCAACCAAATCACTGTTTTATTTCGCCATCAGGTGGTTATTTAAGTATGCTTCAAAACTTAAAGCACCAGAAATGTCACTACTTCATGTAGCAACCCACTTTATGCTCTAATATTGGGAATGAAAATAGAGACATAGCAACAGATAAAGATGGTATTTAAAAGATAGGAGCTCTGCTTATGGAACAATAGAGTAGATGTGTTTTTTTCCTATTCCTACTGAGTATACTAAAACCCTGGATATTATATATTAAACAAACACAAGATAACTGGAAAAGATGGAGAGAATTCAGACTGGCAAGGCCTTAAGACCCAAGGAATGACATGGTGGTGAGTTTCCTAGGTTTTCTTTTTGCCTCACATATTCCAGAATTGGAGCTGAAGAAGCTGGCATCCTGGATCAGCCAATTGGCACAGACAAAAAAGAAAAACAACAAAAGCTACCTTTTTGTAGCCAAAGGATGAGAAAAGGGGGCCTATCAAAACAGAAAACTTTTAGAAAATAATCTCTCTACTGTAGCTAACCACCACACATAAAAACTATGGCCCCATTCCACCCCACTCAAGCGAAAGCTGAGAGGGTAGCCTAGATTTTCACTCTCATCAGGCTGTAACAAGTTTCTTCAGCTTACGCACAAGGGAGTATCAATTTTCTACACTGAGCAAAGGCTGAGTGGGAAGCTGGAATTTCTAACCCTACTGGGTGGTAATGAAACCCATCATCTGTGGTGTCAGAAGAAATCATGTGGGGAGCCAGAATTCCCACCACTGCCAAGCATTAATGAGGAGCCACACACCCCCTCTACATTTTGTGTCAATTGAAGTCCAGTGAGGAAGGAAAGATGAAAGAGGACAGGAATGAAAAAAGTACATATGGAAATAATGGCTTAAAACTTTCCAAATTTGGGAAAAGACATGATCCTATAGATTCCAGAAGCTGAGTGAACCACAGATCCATAACAAGACACATCTTAGTAAAACTCTGAACACTAAACGCCAAGAAAAAAATTATGAAAAGTACAAGAGAGACATGACAACATAACTATAGGGCAAAACCAATGCGAATGACAGTGACTTTCTCATCAGAATCCGTGGAGGCTAGAAGGAAACCTGAATCTTTTTCAAGTGCTGATAGACAAGAACTCGCAATTCAGAATCCTATACCTAGCAAAAATATCCTTCAGGAATTTAAGGACAAATGAATACATTCTTAGAAGAAAGAAACAAAGAATTTGTCAACCTACCCTACCCTAAAAGAGCTGCTAGAGGAAGTTCTCTGAACCGAAAGCAAATGATAAAAGAAGGAACCTTAGAACACAGGGAAGGAAGGAAGAACACAGCATGCGAAAATATAGGTAAATATAGTAGATATTCCTTCTCTTGAATGTTTAAAATTATATTTGATGGTTGAAAAAAATATTATAGTTACATTGTCTGATGTGGTTCTACATATATTGAGAGGAAATATTTAAGACAATTATAAGTGGGAGAAGGTAAAGTGCTATAAAGGGAAATGAGGCTTTTATACTTCCCTTGAAATGGTAGTATGACACCAGTAAACTGTGACAAGCTATGTAACACTTAAAGCAACCATTAAAAGAACCCTTGCAAATAGATACACTCAAACATTATTTGACACATTAACATGAATATACTAAACTAATTCAAGTATCCACAGAAAGGCAGAGAAAAAACAGAAAAGAAAAAAATGAGACTTAAGCCCTAATAGATCCATAATTACATTAAATGTAAATACTCTAAATACACCAGTTCAAATTTACAGATTGGTGTAGTAGATTAAAAATATGACCCAATTGTATGCTATTTATAATACACTCACTTCAAATAAAATAGTATAGTTGGGTTGAGAGAAAAAAGATGGAAAAATACTCTATAGAATAACTGATGAAGAGTAATATCAGCAAGATGTCGAACTAGGTAACCCTAGACATCATTCCCCCACAGAGACACTGATGTAACAACAATATATGGTCCAAAAAGAAGCCTTTATGAAAATGCCAGAGGCCAGTAAAAAGTTGTAGTGCTCAGGCAAGCTCAAAGCCCACAACAGCCACCTTGAAAAGGGTAAAAATAGCCATTTTATTTTATTTTATTTTATTTTTTAACTTCTCCCCCAAATTGACACAGCTCATGTTCAGAAGGAAAGCCTACTTGCATCTTCTCTCATGAGAGGGAAAGAGAGGAGAAGAATATACATCCTGTATTCCTGCTTTTCAGGGGACTTCCCAAGAGATTAGATTCTGTTTCACTCAAATCAGAGTACTGATAGAGCGTGGTTACCTGGGGGCTACAAAAGACAAAAGAGAGCCCAGTGGTTGTTGAGTTCCAAAACAAAACAAAACAAAACAAAACAAAACTTGCAGTACTGAAGGAAGACAATAGAGGGAACATGAAACTACAAGCTCCTGAAAAAGAAACCAGCAAACCTCTCTAATTGGGAAATTACTCACACAAGCCCAGAGAAGATACATCCCCATTAAAGTATTCAGAGACCCCCAGGATCTCTACCTAGGCTGACTGGTGAAGGTCTTCCCCTGTAGAAAGCCAGTTCATAACAGGGGGCTGTATTTTCAAATGCTAAATTGACAACAATAACAAGACACAAAAAACAACAGGGGAACGTGGCCTAATCAAGAAGACAAAATAAACCTCCAGAAAGTGACCCTCAAAGAATGGAGATATGTGTACTACCTGACAATTCAAAATAATTTTCTTTAAAAAGATAAGTGTACTACAAGAAGAACACAGAGAGAAAACTAAATGAAATATAATAAGGCATGAGTGAAATGAAAATATGAACAAAGAGAGAGAAACCATTTTTTTTTTTTTTTTTTAGCTGAGCCATCCTGCCACCTGTTGACAGCACAGTGGCTGCTCAGCTTGGGCTGGGCATCAAACTGCTGTTGCTCAGAGCTTAGCTCACTCTTTTGAGCAAGCTCTTAACTAACTGAGCCACTCGGCCAGCCAATAAATTATTTTTTTTAAAAAAAGAACCAAAAAAAATTCTGGAGCGGATGAATACAGTAACTAAATTGAAAATTTTACTACACGGGATCAAGAGCAGACTGAATCAGAAGAATCAATGAACTAGAAGATAGGTGATATGAAATTAAACAGTCAGAGGAGGGGGTGAAAAAGAATGAAGAAAAGTGAAGAATGCCAAAAGTATTTATGGGATACCATCAAGCAGAGTAATGTAAATATTACGAAAGTCCTAGAAGGACAAGAAAGAGTAGAGCAGAGGACTTATTTTAAGAAATAATGACTGAAAAGTTCTCAAATCTAAGATAGTAAATGGACATCCAAATTGGAGAAGCACAAAATCTTTCAGTGAGAATAAACAAAGAGAGGCCCACACCGAGACATATTGTAATCAAATTATCAAAGAAAAAGAATCTTGACAGCAGCAACAGAAAAGCTACTCATCATGTATATGGAAACTTTCATAGGGTTATCAATGCATTTTTCAGCAGAAACATTATAGGCTAGCAGGGATTAGAATAATATATTCAAAGTGCATAAAGAAGAAAAAAAGTCAGTCATGAAAACTATATCTGGAAACTACTTCAGGAATAAAGGAGAAATAATACCCTTCCAATAAACAGGAGTTGAGAATGTTTATCACCACTACACCTAACAAGAATTGCTAAAGGGAATCTTTCAAAGTGAAATGAATGGACACTAGGGAACAAACAAAAGCATTTGAAAATACAAAGCTCTCTGATAAAGATAACTATAGAGACAAAAAACAGAATCCTTTAACACCGTAGTGCTGGTACATAATCACTTTAAATTCAGATGTAGACTTTGAAAGACAAAAGCATTTTTAAAAACTATATAACACTTTTAATGGTTATAAAATATAAATAAGATGTAATTTGTAACATCAATAACAAAGTGAGGGGGAAGATATAAAGGAGTAGAGTTTTTGTATTCAACCGATGTTAAGTTTTTTTTCAGTTTAAAATAGATTGGTATAAGATATTTTATGTAATACACGTAGTAACTACAAAGAAAATACTTATAAAATATGCACAAGAGAAAATCAGCATGTCACTAGAAAAAAAAAATCAATGAAACACAAAGGAAGGCAGCAAGAGAGGAAATGAAGAACAGAATAAATACAAGATAGACTAAAACAACTTAAAAATGGTAATAGTGGGCCAGCCGAGTGGCGTGGTGATTAAGTGCTGGCTTGGGAAGCCAGCGGCCCCAGTTTGGGTCCCATATAGGAGGGCCAGTGACACTGCCCTCAAAAAAAAAAAAAAAAAAAGTAATAGTAAGTCCTTCTGTATCAGTTATTTCTTTCTTTTTTTTTTTTTTGAGGGCAGTGTCACTGGCCCTCATATGTGGGACCCAAACTGGGGCCCTGGCATCCCAAGCCAGCTCTTAACCATTGCGCCACTTTGCCGGCCCTGAGTTATTTCTTTAAATATAAGTGTATTAAACTGCCATATCAAAAGACATAAAGTGATTAAATGAATGAAAAAGCAAGATCTAACTATATACTGTCTACATGAGACTTAGTTTAGATATGAGGACACACATAGACTAAATGTGAAAGAATTGATAAAGATATTCCATGCAAATGCTAACCAAAAGAGAGCAGGGGTGACCATATGTATATCAAACAAAATAGCCTTCAGGCCAAAAACTGTCATAGGTGGCAAAGAAGGACACTGTATAATGATAAAACGGTCAATTTACCAGAAAGAAATAAAATTTGTAAATATATATGCACCTAACAACAGAACACCCAAATATATAAAGCAAACATTGACAAAATTAAAGGGAGACATAAGGCAATACACAAAAATAAATTTTAACACCCCACTCGCAATTCTCAAGTAATAAATACTCAGAAGATCAATAAGAAAACAGAAGATGTGAACAATTCTGTATACCAAGTGTACCTAGCAGACATATACAGAACATACCACACAACAACTGAATATACAGTACTTGTATATTCTTATCAAGTACACACAAGACATTCTCCAGGCTCACATTTAGTCCACAAAACAAGTCTGAACAAACTTAAGAAAATTGACATTATAACCATAGTGAAATGACACTAGAAATCAATAGCAAAAGGAAGACTGGAAAATTCATAAAATATGTAGAAATTAATACCCTCTTGGAAAACCAATGGATTGGAGAAGAAATCACAAGGAAGTTAAGAAAATGTCTTGGGAGAAATGAAAATGAAAATATGATATACTAAAAGTTATGGGATGCAGGTAAAGCACTATGAAGAGGTTTATACATAAATATCTAAGAAGTTTCTAGTAGTAAATGCCAACATTAAAGAAAGATCTCAAATCAACTACATAACTTCACACCTAAAGGGATTAGGAAAAAAAGAAAAATCTAAACCCACAGTTAGCAGAAGAAAGGAAATAAAATAGATTAGAGCAGATATAAACATTAAAAAAATAGAGAATAGAAAAACAGTAGAAAAATATTTAGAACTTAGTTCTTTTGAAAAACATCCAAAATTGACAAACTCTTAGCTAGATTTTTAAAAAAAGAAAAATCAGATATAAAAGAGGAGTATTACAATTGCTGCCACAGAAATAGAAAGGTTTATAAGATATTTCCCTTAACAATGATATACCAGCAAACTGGATAACCTAGAAAAAATTGTAAGTTTGACATGCAAACTACTAAGCCTGAATTATAAGGAATAGACAAATCTGAACAGATTTATAACTAGTAAAGAGGTTAAATAAATAATAAGAACCGTCCCAATAAAGGAAACCCTAGTACTAAATGGCTTCACTAGAGAATTCTACCTATCATTTAAATGATTATTAATACCAGTCCTCAAAATCTTCAAAAAATTGAAGAGGGAACAATACCAAACTCATTTTATGAGGATGTCATTATCCTGTTATCAAAATCAGACAAGGATACTACCAGAAAAGAAAACTACAGAACAGTAGCCCCAATAAATATCAATGCAAAAATCCTCAACCAAATAATAGCAAACCGAATTTAGCTACACATAAAATTAAGGATTATACATTATAACCAAGTTGGATTTAGTCCTGGAATGCAAGGATGGTTCAAAATAAGAAAATCAATCAATGTGATACATTCAATAGAATTAAGGATAAAAACCACATGACCATCTCAGATAATGCAGAAAAAGTATCTGATAAAATTAAACACCTTTCATGATCAAAACATGTAACAAACTAGTAATAGAAGAAAATTTCCACAACAAATAATAAAGGGCATACATAAAAAGCACAGTGCTAATAATATACCCAGTGGTGAAAAAATTCTTGAGTTTCCCCTCTAAGATTAGGAACAAAGGAAGGATGCTCACTCTCACAACATCTATACAACATAATACTGGAAAACCTAGCCAGAGCAATCAGACAAGAAAAATAAAGGCATCTAAATTTTTTAAAAAGAATTAAAATGATCTGTTTTTTTGTTTTTTTTTTTGCTTTTTTTTCCTGAGGGCAGTGTCACTGGCCCTCATATGTGGGACCCAAACGAGGGCCACTGGCTTCTCAAGCCAACGCTTAACCACCGTGCCACCCGGCCAGCCCTAAAATGATCTTGTTTTTAATAACATGATCTTGCATGTCATTAAACTCATAAGTGCCCCTCCACACACACACACACACACACACACACACACACACACACACACACACACACAACTGTTAGAACCAATCAACAAATCCAACAAATTTCCAGGATACAAAATCAACTTGCAAAATCAGTTATATATCTGTATTGTATACTAACAATGAACAATGTGAAAGGAAATTAAGAAAACAATAATACATATTATTGACCAAAAGAAACTATACTCAAAATAAGTCATTCTGTAAGATTACATTGATATACATTTCAAAAATGGTAAAACTAATATAGCGTTAAAAGACAAAATAGTGGCTACCATTGGGGAAGAGGTGGGAAAAGTGATTGGGACAGATTAAAGAGTTTTGTGGGGTGATGTTGATCTGGGTGGTGATTATACATATGTGTTCACTTTATGACATTTTGTTGTGATATAAACTTATGATTTGTACTATATATGGGTTATAGTTAAATAAAAAGTTTATTTTAAAATATCAGAAAGCTACATCATTGAAAATGTCAAAGTGACACTTGGTCCCGCCACTAAAGAAATGATTAAGGGCCGGCCGAGTGGCGCCGTGGTTAAGCGCTGGCTTGGGAAGCGAGAGGCCCAGGTTCGGGTCCCACATCTGAGGGCCAGTGACACTGCCCTCAAAAAAAAAAAAAAAAAAAAAAAAAAGAAAGAAAGAAAGAAATGATTAAGCAGGCAAAAACAGAATCGATTTTTTTAGAATTCTAGAATTTAATAGAAAACTTGTAACAACCAGGGGAATACTTAACAAAGAAACAAGTTGCTATAAAATAAATATGTCATGGGAATGTAATGTACAACATGGTAACTACAGTTAATACTGTATTTCGTATTTGAAAGTAGCTAAGACAGTAAACCTTAAAAGTTCTCATCACATTTGAAAAAATAAATTCTGTAACTATGTATAGTGATGGATGTTAACTAGACTTATTGTGGTGATCATTTCTCAATCTATACAAATATCATATCATTAATGTTGTGCACCTAAAACTTAATTTAATGTTGTATATCAATTATACCTCAGTTTTAAAAAAGAAGAACATGTATGTAAGATACAAGTTATTAGTAATGTTAGTTCTTTGGTTGGGTAGTTGGTTCACAGAATTTCAGTACAATTATATTTTATATATTAAGCCTACATTACATATATTATTCTTTGTATATCAAATATTGCATGATAAAAAATAGAATTAAAGGTTGCTAGAGTATACAGAGCCTCAGACCATCATCTTGTAGAATTTTTCAGTAATAAATTTTTTTGGTTATATCTATAAATTAATAATTAAAGTGCATAAATATGCAAAGCATTCATAGCAGCTTTATTTATAATAGCCAAAAACTGAAACAATCCAAATGTCCACCAACTGATAAACAAATGTGGTATATCCATACAATGGAATAGTATTCAGCAACAAAAATTTAGATACATGCAAAAACACAGGGATTAGCCTCAAAAACATTATGCTAAATGACAGAGACATGAGGAGTAAATATTGTGTGGGTTCCACTTACATGAAAATTCTAAGGCAAAAAATCCTTTGGCAGAAAGTAGTCAGTGGGTATCTACTGGAAAGGGGATTGTATATTAGCAGGAGGTAACTTTTTTTGGGTGATGGGAGTGTTCTAAAACTGGATTATGGTGTCAGTGGGACAACTGTATAAATTTATTAAAAATTACCAAACTGTACATTTATAATGGATGAATTTTATGGTATATAAATTATGTTTCAATAAAGCTGTTAGCAAAATAAAACCTCAGTCAGCAACTACCAACCTCTCAAAAAAAAAGTGATCATATATATGTGGGCCTTTTTCTGGACTCTCTACTATGTTCCATTGATCTATGTGTCTATCTTTTTTGCCAATATTAATAACTGTGCTAGATTTAGCATGAGACTTAAAGTTATGTAGTTTGAAACCTCCAACTATTTTTTGTTTTTCAAAATTGCTTGTGTGTATTCTAGTTCTTCCTTTCCACATAAATTTTAGAGTCAGTTTGTTGCTTTCTACAAAAAAGTTTTCTGGTATATTTCAATTGAGGTAACATTGAATCTATACATTATTTGGGGAAAACTGACATCTAGTAGGTCTTCCAATTTAAGAATATATTATATCTCTCTATTTAAGCTTTTGATTTCTTTGATCAGCATCTTGTAATTTTCAGCATACAGATCTAGTACAAATTGTATTAGCTTATATATAAGCATTTCATAGTTTTTCAATTAAAGTTTATTGGGGTGAAAAGGGTTAGTAAACTTACATAGGTTTCAAGTGTGTAATTCTCTAATACATCATCTATATATCACATTGTGTGTTCACTACATAAGTTTTTTTGATGTTTTTATAAATGTTACTGTTTTGTCTTTTCAATTTCCAGATATTTATAGCTATTATATAGAAATACAGTTAATTTTTGTACATTGGCCTTATAGTTTACAATTGTGCTAAATTCATTATGAGTTCTTGTATCCCTACTGTAGATTCTTTGGAATTTTCTATATAGCTGATTATGTGATCTGCAAATAGAGAGAATTTTATTTCTTCTTTTTCAAATTTTATTCTTTTTATTTCTTTTTCTTCCTTCGTTGCAATAGTTAGGACCTCCAATATGATGTTGAACAAGAATGGTGTGTGGCGTGAACATGTTTGCTTTGTTGTTGATCTTAGAGGGAAGGTATTCTGTCTCTCTCACCATTATGTAAGACATATGTAGGTTGTTCCTAGATGCCCTTTATCAGGTTCAAGAAGTTTCCTCTGCTCCTAATTTATTAAGTTTTTTTTTTTTTTTTTTATGAATGTATAATAAACTTTTGTCAAATGCTTTTTCTGCATTTATTGAGAGCATCATGTGGTTTTTCTTTTTAATCTGTCAGTATGATGAATGACAATATGGTGATCGATTTATTTTTTTTTAAGATTTTTATTGGGGAATTGGGGAAAGGGAACAGTGTGGGGAAATTGGGGGAGCAGAACAGCCAAGTTGTTGTCCTTCAGCCTTAGTTGTGGAGGGCGCAGCTAGCTTAGCTCCAAGTCCAGTCACCATCCGGCTGCCCGATGGCAGCTCACAGTCACTCAGCTCAAGGTGCCATGTTTAATCTTAGTTGTGGGTGGGCATAGTCCACCATCCCATGTGGAAGTCAAACCGGCAACCTTGTTGTTAGGAGCATGTGCTCTCACCGGCTGAGCCATTCTGCTACCTGTTGGCAGCTCAGCGGCAGCTCAGCTTGGGCCCAGCTCACTGGCCCATGTGGGAATTGAACCGGTGACCCTGTTGCTCAGAGCTTGTGCTCTTAACCAACTGAGCCACTCGGCTGGTCCTGATTATTTATTTATTTATTTTTAATGTTTAACTGGCCTTGCATTCCTGGGATTAAACTCCACTCAGTATGATGTATTATTCTTTCTATTTATTTCTTGATTTGATTTGCTGGTATTTTGTTCAGTTTTTACTCCCATGCTTGAGGGATATTGGTTTGTAATTTTCTTGTAATGTTTTTTCCTGGTTTTGGTGTGAGGGTAAAGCTGACCTCATTAAATGCATGGGAAGCATTTTATCCTATTTTATGTTCTAGATGAGTTCTTATAAAATTGCCAGTATGTAATTACCAAATAATGATACAACTCTAGATAGGTTTAAGGATTTGCTTTTCATATTTTGAAGCTTACCTTTAATTTCACCATGATATTCACTTCAAAATTATTTTAACATAATCAAAATTAACTCAGGTATCTTATTTATTGAATGTAAACAGTTTTATATAAAAATATTACTCATATTCCACAGGCCAATTTTCATTGCTCTCATAAAATCTTCTTACAATAAAATCTAAATAATTATTGTTCCTTTTAAAATTTAGATTTTAGTGTACTGTTTAAAAAGTAAACATTGTTTTGAACTTAGCAATGGTTTAGCATACACTAGTTTTCATTGGAATGCTATTTTTAAGTAGAATTTTAACAGTAACTAAAGTTTTATACTTTTAGAATGATTATTTTTATTTATTATACTTTAATTAATGCTAATTTATTTCTCATATAGTCATGCAGATGGATCAATAAAATTTTGGGATGCTTCTGCAAGTAAGTTTTAAGTTTCTCCTTCTATAACAGAAAATAATTGGTTAATATTAACATAGCCATTCAGCACTTTTTAGTTTGGACAATTAGCATTTCAGGTGCATTTTTAATATACATATATGTTTGTGTTACAAAAATCTGTTTCCTATATTAGATCAATTTAAAATATTATTTTTACTGCACTTTGCTTTTATAATATAAATAGACAGGATTGCAATCACTCTTTATCACCAATCATTATATTTACAAGAGGCAAAGTACATGGAAAAAGTATCAAAATTTTTCAGATTTACTCTGTTCAAGTAATTTCCTTCACTTTCTAGCTCTTTGGTCTTGGAAAACTGCTTTTATTCCACTAGTCTTCACTTTTCTTTTACACTTGTTTATCACATCCTGGGAGAATCAAAAGAAGTGATTTGATAAATGTAAATTTTCTTTTTATATTCTTGAGAATTACATAATGTAAGGAAGAAATAAGGTACTCTGCTCAACATTGAAGAGCATGCAAAGAAAGATATTTAAGACTTGGTTATATGCATACATAGCCTTCAGAAAATTTATAGTCACTAGAAAAGATAAAGGAATGTACGTATGTAACTACACAGTAAATAATAAGAACTCTGAATGTAGCACAACCCAAATTCTATTTGTTATTGGAAATGGGACAGTTATTTGAACCAGATAGATCTGGGAAGGGTATTTTTATGGCGTAAAACTTAATGTGAGTTTTGGAAGTTAGTTAAGATTTTGACAGTCAGGAATAGCAGGATAGGAGATGAACAATGACTCCAAGTTTCTGAGGACGATTAACCAGAACAATAGGTAACTCTTTTGGAAATAAGGACTATAAGAGAGTTCTGGAAGTTTGGATTTTGTAATAACACTAGGAAATCAATTAAAAATGTCTAGGAGGTAAGAAGAATAGTCAAGAATGGGAACTAATGAAGAAGCAGCTTAAACGTGATATTCAAAGCTATAAGTGAACAGCTTCTGAGAAAAACTACGATAAACAGAAAAGCAGAAGGGAGAAGGTTGACTACTGAGAAACTCTTAGCCTGTAAGCTGGAATCCTCCAGCAATGGAACAAACCATCAGCAAGACAAAATAATTAAGATTTAAAGTCATGAATTCTGAGGCCTTTTATGATCTCACACAATAAAGAATTGCGCAGGGGGAAATTCCAAAGGACAACAGATTTTCTTTTGGCGAACCTTTCCATGTAAATCCAAGTTTGTTCCAGGAATAAAACTAATCACATAGCAGCATCATTGCTCCCTTTCCCACCACCGCAGAGTCACTCCTTAGCTTCTAAAATGTGAGAAGACACTCTAACACTTTAATGATAGAGTACATACCCACCCTTAAGCATGTGTGATGATATTTTAACAAGTTAATTTTTAAGTAAGATACTGTTTTATCACATTCAGAACATATATTGCAAAGGTTTGCACAATTTTAAATATTCCTACTGTAATCAATTATAAGAAAAAAATCTTCAATTTAAATGGATGCCATTGAAGAAATATCACTTCATTTGCCAATTTTGTGGATTACTGCCCAGTACTAGAAGTGAGGTTATCCTGCATTTGAATAATTGAATTTATTATTGTATTTGTTTTCAACTGCTGTGTAATAAAATTGCCACAATTTATCAGCTTAAAACAATACCCATTTATTATCTCACGGTTTCTGTGTGTCAGCAATCTGGTTATAGTTTTGCTGGATTTTTTGCTCAGGGTCTCCTGACACTGTAGTCCACGTGTTAGCTGGGGTTGCTTCATCCGTGATTCAAGGTCCTCTTCCAATTTCATGTGGTTGTTGACAGAATTCATTTTCTTAAAATTTTACAACTCATGGTTAGTTGTTTCTTCAAGGCCAGCATGGGAGTATCTCACTAACCTCAGGGCATCCCTTTTTTGAAGGGTTCGCCTGATTATGTCAGCGCTCTTAAGGATCTCTAATGATTAACTCAAAGTCAACTGATTAGTGGCCTTGATTATGTCAGCAATATTCTTTTACCATTGCAACGTCACATAAAATAATCTTGGGGGTGATATTCCTCTTTGACCTAGAAGCAAGGATAGAGCACCTGCCTTTCCTATTTTGTAAACTATTTTAGTTTGACATAATTTCAGGCTTGCCAAAAAATTGCAACTAAATCCTATGCAGTGTTGTGTATTGTTTAGCCCGATTCCCAAATGTCAGTATATAATACATTTCTCTTACACTTGCATGCATGTACTCTCTTTCTTTCTCCCCCTTACTCTCTCCCCTCCATATATTTATACACACATACATATATAAATATGTACATATAAAGAGGGTGCCCAAAACACATATACACATTTTAAGAAAGGAAAGCTGTATTAAAATTTTAATACTCAATATATACCGATGACAAAAGATGACTATAAGTCATGCTTGACTTCTGCAATTATAAGAGTGTTCAAAGTGGTTACCCATCAGAGTCCAAACACTTTTTTTTTAATAAAGATTTTATTGGGGGATTGGGGAAAGAGAACAGCATTAGGGAATCAGGGAAGGGGAACAGACAAGTTGCTGTCCTTTTTGTTCTTCCATCTAGTTGTGGAGGACGTCTCTTCACTGGCCCATGTTGGTATTATCATTGGGTTCTTCCCGGGGGAGGCAGTTGCTCACCGGCCATTGGATGGCAGTTTGCGGCGTCTCATGGCAGCTCATGCCGGCTAGTGGCCAACCCCACTGCAGCCTGTGCCACAGCGACTCAGCAGCTCAGCTCCAGGTCGAGCTGTTGTTCACCATCTTAGCTGTAGAGGGCACAGCATCACTGGCCCTCATGTGGGACCCAAACCAGGGCCCTACTGCTCAGAGCTGGCGTCCCAAGCCAACTCTTAACCAACCACCACTCGGCTGGCCCCAGACACTTCTGATTACAGCCAAGTACTGCTTGAGCAATGTTGACCAAACTGTCCACTTGTATACGTTTTTTTGGCACCTCTGGTATATAGCTTTTGTAACCACTTGAGAGTCAACTGCAGATATGATTCTCCTCTAACACTACATGTCCCTAAATACAGCCATTCTTTTACATAATCAAATTATAGTTATCAAAATCAGCAGATTAATATTTATACAATACTATTATCTAACCTCCAGTCTTGTATTCACAAATTGTCCCAATAACATCTTTTATAGTCAAAGAAAATCTAGGATCACTATTTACATTTAGTTATTATACCTTTTGAATTTTCTTTACTCTGAAATGGTTTGTGAGTCTTTATTTCCTGGAATGACATTTGTGAGGAGTTCAGGCCAGTTGTTTTGTAGAATCTCCTTCAGTTTGGATTCCACTGATGTTTCTCATGATTAGGTTCAGATTATGCATTTTTGGCAGGAAATCCCAGATTTTTAGAACTTTTCATAAAGATCCATTATAGAATTAGAGCTTTTTTTCTTTTTTTTTCTTAAGGGCAGTGTCATTGGCCCTCATATGTGGGACCGAACCAGGGCCGCTGGCTTCCCAAGCCAGCGCTTAACCACCGCGCCACTCGGCCGGCCCTAGAATTAGAGCTTTTTTATAAGGGAGTTATCATCAGGGTCTAAAATGGAAAAAAAATATTCACCCAAATAAATATTCCTCACAATAATTCACAAACCCAAAGTTCCTTAAAATTATAACTGACCCTTTCCTAACACTAAGCCATTCAGAAAAGATTCTTTCTAAAATAATTACAGGTTATTGGATTCCCAATATTGCTAGCTGGCAAATTACAAATGTTTCTCATCTGAAGGAGTGTCTAAAAATTTGTTGAGAGGAGTAAACCCTCTATGAATAGCATCAACCTCTCATCTAGTAATCAAAGGGGAAAATTGTGAAAAAGAATTGAGGGTACTCCTTTTGGAGAGTTATGTTTAGTATTTCCACTGTAAACCTTCTGAGCTTCAGTGTTTTCATCTATAAATGAGGATAAAAATACTTCGTGGGATTTTTCTGAGGATCACATGAGACAATACATACCAAGGACCTATGTATTCCTTGGTATAAAATGTATGTTCAAATAATTTTTAATTTTTCACTTATCTCCCTCCATCTAAATTGTATTGATATGAGAGCATAACATTGAATGCTTATAGTTAAAATATAATTTATTTTGTCTATTTGGGTTTTATTTTTGTGGTTTAACAAATATATTGAAAAAGCTTCAACAACATCTAAGAATTAAGTTCATATTAGAAGATAACTATGCTTCCATATCTTATAGTAACTCTGCAGATGCTGTACAAGCTAAAAACCTCCAAAGTGTTTGAAAAACAGAAGGTAGGAGAAGGAAAACAAACATGTGAAATTGTAGAGGAAGATCCATATGCCATTCAGATGATTTACTGGTGTCCAGAGAGCAGAATATTCTGTGTTGCAGGAGTCTCTGCATATGTCATAATTTATAAATTCAGCAGACACGAAATTACAACAGAAATAGTGGTAAGTCATTTAAAGTTTAACTTTCACACTTAGAGGTTTTAAAATAAAGCAATTATCATAGATTTTTTTAGTACTTGATATGATTTTAAGCCACCAAGACTACAGTATGTGGTCAATAAGACAACTCATAGGATTTCAAATTATTCTTGTTACGTAATATAACCTATTGAAAAATAGTTTGGGGCTGGCCGAATGGCGCGGTGGTTAAGCGCTGGCTTGGGATGCCAGCGGCCCCAGTTCAGGTCCCACATATGAGGGCCAGTGACACTGCCCTCAAAAAAATAAATAAATAAAAAATAAAAAATAGTTTGGCTTAATATGACAAAATCAGTTCTCTATCAAAGTTAGTATTATTAAATAGGATGGATTATGTTTATAGGTTTTATACAGATAGTTATTGATTTATTTTATGTATAAGTGTCAAATTAATGCAGTCTATGTTCTGTACTTTTATTAGAATTTTTATTTGTCTTTTGTTGTCCATTAATTGTGATATATGATTATTTCACTATAATTATTTTTAATGATTTTCTATATAGCAACATTTTTAATAAGGTAGAAATAATTATGGGGTTAACTTATCAAATCTAAATTTTTAAACTAATGTAATAATTTAATAATACAAAATAATGATGCTCTCATTGGATAAATGGGCCTTTTCTACCCAGTTCATTTTACTATTTTATCAGAAAATAGAGATTTTATTTTAAAGACCTACTAAAGATTATCTACTAAAGGCTTATACGTAACTGTTTTTACCTTAACAATTAAAGCATTGCCCTTTTAAAGTATATTAGTTAAAATCCTAGGCTTTGGAGTCAGATAAGCCCAGGTTTTAATTTGATGTGACTCTGAGCAAGTCTGGGTAAGACTTAATTTCATCACCTATCTAATTTCCTGTGTAAATAAAATGGAAATAAATAATAAACTAGAAATAAAAATGCCAATTTTATAGGGTTCTTGTGATGATTACATAAAATCAACAAAGTGTCTAAGTGTAGTAAGCACTCGGTAATTAATAATTGTTATTGTCACTAGAGGTTTTTTGTAGTTTTAAGGTAACTATGACAGTCATTTTGTTAATATTGCTATATTCACCATCCCGTAATGACTTTTTTTGTAAACAATTGTTTTCAATCAAAATGCTAATTTTTACATTGTAGGGCAAATGTTTATGCTATCAAGTCAATTTTAATTAAAGCATTGAATGCAATAATAAAGTGCTTAATTTTAAAACATTTTTAATTTTAAAAAAAGGGTTTTTGGATCACATTTTTAATCCAATATAAATTATCAAATGTTTTTCATTAAGTCATTTTGACCAAGGTAATGAAATTAAACAAATAAGGGGTAAGCTAATGAAACAAACTAATAAAAATATGGAATTTGTTTTGGGAAGTTTTTAGTGAGTTAAAGTCAAAACTGAAGTAAGGTTGTTTTTTTAAACTAAATGCCTGTACAAATAACAATTTGTAAACACACACACACATATCCAGTTTAATTTCTTCCATTGGAGTAAACATGACTAATTTTTCCTTTTATCTTATTATATATGGAATTATAATTTATACTTTATCTTAAGGAATATTTATTATTTAAAAACTTTATCTCCACTGGTAGGTATTTTCCTTATAAGTCTGAAGAATTGAAAAGTATTTTACATTTTTTGTGGATGTCATTATTTCATGTAATTCACTATTTAATTCAGTTTCGGATAACTCACTTTTACTATAAATTGAAATTGAACTTACTAATCAGAAAAAATAATGAACACCAAAAATTATCAGCTACTTTAGTGTGATTATTATCATGACTTAAACTTGATTTTTTTTTTTTTTAAGTCATTGGAGATACGACTTCAGTATGATGTTGAAGATATTATTACCCCAGAACCAGAAACAAGCCCTCCATTTCCAGATCTCTCATCCCAGCTTCCCTCAAGGAGTCTTTCTGGGAGCACTAACACTGTGGCTAGTGAAGGAGTCACAAAGGACAGCATCCCATGCCTCAAGTAAGAGTTGGTACCAAAAAAAAAAAAAAGAGTTGGTACCAAATTTTTAAACAACTTTACATGTTAATATAATTCTTTAAAACTGTACCAAATAAAATCATTCTTCTTTCTTATTAAGTTCTTGTCAAGTGATCTATTACCCACCATGGGGGTACCCTGGTATTTTTGAACATCCCTAGAGAAGGCACAATGTTTTCATCCTTCACTTACTAATTCATATATTTCCTTCCCAGAAGGACCTTAAAGAAAACATGGCTTGATAGAATGGGATAGCTTTGGCAGGGTACAAACATGGCTACTTGTTTGGTATTTCCCTAATGAAAAAGTATGTTTAGGGAATTTCTTCAGCCCTCTTAGAATCAAAAAGAAAACCAAGTTTACTATTTATTAAAATAATATTGTTAGAAAAACAAATTTCTCTTGTGATTGTTAGGATATTGCATAATATGACTTTTTCTTTTTTTTAACTGATATTTGGTAAAAACTATGTTCTCTCAGTACATCTAAAAAAAGTTTAGTATCGTAATCAGATAAAAGTTACTCAAGCCCATAATAATATTTACTTAATTGCTTTTGTGCTTTTTAGTAATTGGATATAACAGAATGCAGTCTCCTTATATTACTACTTGCTGCTTATACATCAGCAAACCAAATGATTTTAGTTTTAATAGGTTGGAGAATTGAGCCTGAGCAAGGAATTTTTTTGAGCCTCTTATGAAAACATCTGAATCTGCTACTCAAGGAACTTTAGACAACTAATTTCCTCATTTCTTATGAAAACACATGTGGAAAATTTAAAGATAGGATTTCAGAAACAAAATCAGTTTACCACACAATTAATAGTTGATATACTTTGTAATCGTTGTTTTTCCTCCAGAATTTTTTCTTGCGAAGTGAAAAATATATAAGCAGAAATAATGGGAAGAAAATCTGTAAACAGAAAACATCATCATAAAATTTTAGCAAATGGAAAATTTTCTTAATGTTATATGTTTAATTTTCCCTTCATATAACTTTGCCTTATTTAGTTGATTCCTATTAAAACCAGAAAGAGAACAAAAAGCTCAACAAAGCTGAAGAAAGCAATGCAGATTGATTTATTAACTAAGAAGACCCATCATTATAGTGTGGGTTCTCCAATGACATATATATGTAAATGTGTTTTTTTGAGAATTTTGTTAAGAGTTTATTTCAGCTAAATTGACAACATGCCGGGAAGCAAGATCGCAAATGCTTCCTGATTTAAATATTTTTTAATACAATTTAAAAGATAGAGATAAAAGGAAAAAAAAACAGTGAACACAACAAAAATCTGGTAAAAAATCTGGTAAGCATAACAGTATTGAAGCATAATAATAGCATTTAATATTGACTTGAGAAGTAGTAGAGACATCTTAAGAATAATCAAGAGAACCAAAGGAAAAAAAGATGAGTATAATCCTTTATTATTTATATAAGGTCCTAAAACCAAGCAGCAGAAGTGATCTAAACATATTATTCTATGAATTACATTATATTAATAGTAGTTTTTGAGTTATGTAAATCCATGCTTTGATAAATTATACATTGGCATCCATCCCTAAATCACTTTTACTTTGCTGGATTTAGATTACCATATACATTAGCTGATAAATAAGCATTTCAACAAGCCAACTCTTCATTTTTAGCAATATTATAATTCTTATCAATGTACACATTTATGCAATTATTGATTTTCTATTTATTTATTTTCCCTTTGTGCTTCCTAGTGTTTAAAATGGTTGGCCACCATAGGCCTCAGTAAGAGGTGAGATTTAAACAAAAATTAGGTGAAGGAGTTTCCTGAAGAATACCTGGTGGAATAGTGTTCTAGGCAGAAGGAACAGTTAGAGCAAAGGCTTTAAAGTGCCTAGTATGTAAAGAGATCAGTGTAGCTAGAACAAAGGGAGCAACGTGAGTGTTAGTGGAGAGCGTAGTAGGAGATGAAGTCTGATTGGCAATAGAGAGCCAATGATAGGCTCTCTAAGGACCTTGGCTTTTATTTCTAATTAAATGGGGATTTGTTACAGGGTTTTGAAGAGCAAAGTGACATGATGAGCCTTAAATTTTAAATTGATCCCTTCGGTGGCTATGTTAAAAATGGATTTTGAGATAGGAGGAAAAGGTAGAAACCAGGAAACCAGTAAGGAGACTGTTTGTACTTAAGTAGAGATGATGTTGAAGGCTGGCAGATTTAGCAAATAAAAATACAGGGTATTCATTTAAATTTGAATTTAAGGTATGCAATGAACATTTTTTTTTATTATCAGTAAATCTTAAATATTGCATGGGACCTACATATAGTAAAAAAAATCAAACCTGTTTATTGTTTATTTGAAATTCAGGTTTAAATGGAATTTCAATATTTTTATTTGTCAACTGTAACTAGGATGGTAGCAGTAGAGAGTAAAGAGTGGTCATATTCTGAATACATTTTGAAGGTAGCACCATCAGCATTTGATAATTAATTAGATGTGAGATAGGAGAGAAGAATATTAGTCAAGAATGATTTTAAGTTTTTTTTAAGTGAGTAACTGGAAGGATAGGAGTTGCTATCAACTGGAATAGAGAAGGGTGCAGGTGGAGTAAATTTAGAGGGAAAGAGCAATAATTCCGGTTTTGGATATGTTGAAATCTTATATTGGGTGGTAGATTATTTTATTTTCATGCATTATAACTTAACAAATATGTAACAAATATTTCATAAGAAAAATAAATAAAAATAATTAAAAATACTATTCTCAAAAGAAAAAAAAGGAAATGATACAGACAAGTTGAAGTTGTAGATCTTGCTGACTAACCAGCTACTTAAAGAAAAAAACTAAGCAATTACAAGTGGCTTGCTGTATTTTGAGAATACTAGAAGACATTGTCCACCTGCATACTGCGCTGAATGCCTGGTGTTGTATATTTCTGTAGGAAGATTCTATGTAAATTATGAAGATAAGCATGAACATACTTGTTTCAACTGTATGTAGTAGAACTCCTTTTTCTCTTTTTTTCTAGTGTTAAGACACGACCAGTGCGGATGCCTCCAGGGTACCAAGCAGAACTTGTTATTCAGTTGGTGTGGGTGGATGGTGAACCTCCCCAACAGATTACTAGTCTTGCTGTAAGCTCAGCATATGGAATGTAAGTAGCTAAACATTCATTCTAATTTGTATTACTTATCTAATATGTTTGATATATTTAGATATTTCCTTTAAAATATTTAAGTAAGTTCTAAAAATGGAAAGAAGCTCTTTACCTGCATTTTTATTAGATAAAAAATGGTATAAGAAAAATAATAGTTTAAATATATACAGTGGTTATTTGTTCTTTTTTTTTCTTTTTTTTTTTTTTTTTTGGAGGGCAGTGTCACTGGTCCTCATATGTGGGACCCAAACTGGGGCTGCTGGCTTCCCAAGCCAGCGCTTAACCACTGTGCCACTCAGCCAGCCCATTATTTGTTCTTTCTTGATGCTAAACTTGTGATAGTATTTCCACTTTTAATGTTGTTAGAAAGTTGTTAAGATGTTATTACACTTATATTTTTTTGTTTGTTTATATACCTTCTACACTGTTGGTTTTATTTGCTTGTATTTTCTATCGGTTTCCTCCTTGTGTTTCATTTTGAATGCTAGAGTCAGATTCTTTGGTATTCAAATACTAATTCTGCTTCTTCTTGGCTGTTGGATTTTAGAAAAGTACCTTAAATTTCTGTGCTTTATTTCCTTATCATTAAAATGAGAATAATATGTTGTTGAGAGGATTAAATGTATTAACATATATATAAAATGTATCTTTTAGGTTTAGAAAAGGATTTACATGACATATTCAAGATAGGATAGCTTGAGGAGTTTTTAATAAATAGAATATTTATCTAGGGTATAGAGAAACAACACAAGATAGTATAGTATCCACAGCGCTTTATTACTACTTGTCAAAGAATAACTCGAAGACATAGTTAATTATTACCACATTATTTACTTGAATACAAAGTAAACCAATAATAGATTGATCTTACCTAACAAATACAGAAACATAATTTATATATGAGAGAAAGGAAAAAGCAGAGAGAAAAAAACACAGACACTTTCTAAGTAATGAACTTTGTGTTTTCCTTTCACTGAGTAAGATATTGTAATGAGACCAATCAGGGCATTAGCTCTTGGGCAGCTTTATGAATCATCAACTAAACCAGTTTTAGTTATTTATAGCTTCTCCAGAAGACCTTAGCTATTTAATCTGTGACATATGTAAAAGACTTTGTGTATTACGTTTACCATCATTTGGGAATACAGTAATACCTCATTTTGTGAGCATAATTCATTCCAGAAAAAAACTACTTGCAAGATATGACTCGTTTACCAAGTTAAAATGTGTTATTAGGTTGGTGCAAAAGTAATTGCTGTTTTTGCCATTACTGCAATTACTTTTGCACCAACCTAATAGAAATGCTTGCTCGTCTTGAGGAATACTTACAAACCGAGTTACTCGCAATCCAGAGTTTTACTGTAATTCCATCTGAGTTACGCCAGGTCGGTACCATTTTCTTGTTAGAATATATCAGTTCCACCCTTTTGTTCAAACTTAGCTCCACCGCTGACTGACCACAAGGTCCTCAGCCACTCGATGAAGGATATTATTAGTTGAATAGTGTCCAGGATAATGGCTTTGTAGCAACGTTTAAATACCTGGATATTAGGTGTCAAAGAAGCAAAAAAAACATAAGGACAATCACAATTACTATAAAGAATATTTGGAAATTACTTGCTGTCCAACATCCTAGCCAGCCTATGTCTAAACTAGGAGAATATATCCCAAGGATCAGTGTAATTAAGTTTAGCTAGCTGAGTAGCTCTATTTTCTCATGATAATTGATTGTTCTACTCTTTTGAAGAATTTACCAAGGGGCAACTCCTAAGTCAGACACTGCAGGATCTGAGATTTTTCCCCTCCTACAAGCTAATAGCCTGCTACATTTTTGTTTGTATATACGTTGACAGAAAACTGGCCTCTGGGTCAGAAACAAAGATAGTTTATTATTGACAGCAAAAACAGCAGCTAAAAACATCTTGCATCAGTTCCCGGAGCCTCAGTCACAACAGAGTACCATGGTAAGGAACAGATGGTACCTGCATGTGCAGTGGTATTACAAGGGAAGAACTCCAAGTTATAAAACCTCAGCTCTGAAAAAAGGTCGCTGGTGACCTCCCTATCCTCCAATCTGGAGAGACACTATATCTTTACTCTGGAGTATAAGCAAATCAAATCTTCTCTGGGGAAGAGAAGGAGGACTTTTCTTTCTTTCTTTCTTTCTTTCTTTCTTTCTTTCTTTCTTTCTTTCTTTCTTTCTTTCTTTCTTTCTTTCTTTCTTTCTTTTTTGTTTTTTTGGAGATTATTCTCATATCATTTTTATTGAACTAACAGGTTTTTTTCAATAATAGTTCACATTAAATATTATATTAGTTTCAGGTGTACAATATAGTGACTGGACATTTATATAACTTAAAAAATTGATCTCCCAATAAGGCTAGTACCCATCTGACACCATAGTTTTTACAGTATTATAAATTATATTCCCTATGCTGTACTTTACATCACCGTGACTATTTTATAACTACCAATTTGTATTTCTTAATCCCTTCACCTTTTTCATCCAGCCTCCCAACCTGATTCCATCTGGGAACCATCAGCTTGTTCTCTGTATCTATGAGTTTGTTTCTGTTGTGTTTGTTCATTTATTTTGTTTTTTAAATTCCACCTATAAGTGAGATCATATGGTATTTGTCTTTCTCTGTGTGACTTATTTCACTTAGCATAATACCTTCTTTTCTTTCCATGTTATCACAAATGGCAAGATTTCATTTTTTATGGCTATGTAAATTTCCATTCTATATATGTACCAAATCTTCTTTATTTAGTTATCTATTGATACACAGTTGAGTGGCTTCCATATGTTGGCTATTGTAAAAAATACTGCAATGAATGTAGGAGTGCATATATCTTTTCAAATTAGTGTTTAGAATTTCTTTGGATAAAGACTCAGAAGTGGAACTGTTGGGTCATATTGTAGATCTATTTGTAATTTTTTGAGGAACCTCCATACTGCTTTTCATAGTGGCTGCACCAATTCGCAATCCCATCAACATTGCATGAGGGCTCCCTTTTCTCTACATCCTTGCCAACATGTGTTTGTTGATTTCTTGATGATGGCCATCAATGTGGGGTGATGTGTGAGTTGATATCTCACTGTGGTTTTAATTTGCATTTTCCTGATGATTAGTGATGTTGAGCATCTTTCTATACGTCTATTGGCCATCTGTATGTCCTCTTATGGAGAAACGTCTAGTCATGTCCTCTGCCTATTTTTAATGGGATTTTTTTAATTTTTATGTTAAGCTGTATAGTTCCTTATGTTTTGGATTAACCCTTTATTGGATGCATCATTGGCAAATATCTTCTCCCATTCAGTAGGTTCTCTTTTCATTTTGTTGATGGTTTCCTTCTCTGTGCAAGACTTTAGTTTGGTGTTCATTTTATCTTTTGTTTTCCTTGCCTGGAGAGCCATATCAAAAAAAAAACATAGCGAAGAGTGATGTCAAAGAGTTTACAGCCTATGTTTTTTTCTAGGAATTTTATGATTTTGGGTCTTACATTTATGTCTTTAGTCCATTTTGAGATTATTCTTGTATATGGTATAAGAAAGTGGTCTAGTTTCTTCTCCTCCTTCTTCTTTCGCAGGTATCTGTTGTTTTTCCAATACCATTTATTGAAGACACTGTCTTTACCCCATTGTATATTCCTGCCTCCTTTGTCATAGATTAATTGACCATATAGGTGTGGGCTTATTTCTGGGCTCTCTATTCTGCACTCTATGTGTCTGTTTTTATGCCAGTACAATTTCATTTTAATTACTATAGCCTTGTAGTATAGTTTGATATCAGGTAGCATGATACCTCCAACTTTGTTCTTCTTTCTCAAGATTGCTTAGGTTAGTCAGGGTATTTTTTGGTTCCATTTAAACTTAAGGATTATTTGTTCTATTTCTGTGAAAGCTGCCATTGGTATTTTGCTAGGGATTGCATTGAATCTATAGATTACTTCGGATAGTATGGACGTTTTAACAAAGTTAATTCTTTCTATTCATGAGCACAGTATATAACCTTCCATTTATTTAAATCTTCAGTTTCTTTCATCAATGTCTATAGTTTTTTGAGTACAGGTCTTTTATTTCCTTGGTTAAATTTATTACCAGGTTTTTGTTTTGTTCTGTTGTTTGCTGTAAACATAAATTGGATTTTTTCTTAATTTCTCTTTCTGGTGGTTTGTTATTGGTGTATAAAAATGCAACTGTTTTTTGAATATTAATTTTGTATCATACTGTAATGAATTTATTAATTCTTTGCAAAAGTTTTTGGGTGGTCTCTTTAGAGTCCTCTCTGTATAGTATTATGTCATCTACAAATAATGACATTTTTTACTACTTCTTTTCAATTTGAAAGCATTTTATTTGGTTTCCTATCTGATTGCTGGGCTTCCAATACTATGTTGAATAAGAGTGGTGAAAGTGGACATACTTGTCTTGTTTCTCATCTTTTTTAAAAATAATTTTTTATCTTACAATTACAATTGACATTAAATATTATATTAATTTTAGGTTACCAGTGATTCATTAGACATTATGTAACTTATGATTACTTCTATAAATCTAGTACACATGACACTATATATAGTTATTACAATATTATTGACTAAATTCCCTATGCTATACTTTATACTTTACACCCCAATGACTATTTTCTAACTACCAATTTGTACTTTTTAATTCCTTCACCTTTTTCACCCAACCCCCCTCTCATCAGGCAACCATCAGAGTGTTCTCTGTATGAGTTTGTTTCTGTTTTGTTCATTTGTTTTGTTTTTTAGATTACACATAGGAGTGAAATCATACAGTATTTGTCTTTCTCTGTCTGACTTATTTCACTTAGCATAATATCCTCTAGATCCATCCATGTTGTAGATGTCAAGATTTCATTTTTTTTTTTTTTATGGCTTAATATTATTCTATTCTATATATGTGCCACTTCTTTTTTTATTCATCTATTGATAAATAGGTTGCTTCCATATCTTAGCTATTGTAAATAATCCGACAATGAACATATGAATGCATATGGCTTTTTGAATTAGTGCTTTGGGTTTCTTCTGATAAATACCCGGAAGTGGAATTACTGGGTCCTCCTTTGTCTCTTGTTATAGCATTTGTTTTAAAGTCTATTTTGTCTGGTATAAGTATTGCTACCCCAGCTTTTTTCTTTTTTTTTTTCCCCCCATTTTCTTGAAATATCTTTTCCCATCTCTTTACTTTCAAACTGTATGTCCTTCAATCTGAAGTGTGTCTCTTGTAGGCAGCATGTGTAAAGGTTTTGTTTTCTTATGCATTCAACCACCCTACTCTTTTGATTTAACCTATTTACATTTAAACTAATTGTGGATAGATATGTAATTATTGCCATTTTATTATTCATATTTTTTTAATCTTTTTTTTCTTTACTTAAAGAAGTTCCTTTAACATTTCTTGAATTATTGGCTTGGTGTTGATGAACTCCTTTAGTTTTTTCTTGAAGCTCTATATTTGTCTTTCAGTTCTTTTTTTTTTTTTTTTTTTTTTTTTTTTGAGGGCAGTGTCACTGGCCCTCACATGTGAGACCGAACCGGGGCCGCTGGCTTCCCAAGCCAGTGCTTAACCACCATGCCACTCGGCTGGCCCTTGTCCTTCAGTTCTAAATCATAGCCTTGCTGAGTAATCTTGGTTGTAGGTCCTTGCTTCATTACATTGAATATTTTGTGCCACTTCCTTTTGACCTGCAAAGTTTCTGTTGAGAAATCAGCTGACAGTCTTATGGGAGCTCCCTTGTAGGTAACTAACTGCTTTTCTCTTGCTGCTTTTAAGATTCTCTCTTTGTCTTGAACCTTTGGCATTTTAATTATGCTGTGTGTTGGTGTGGGCCTATTTGGGTTCATTTTGCTTGGGACTCTTTGTGCCTACTGGACTTGTATGTTTATTTCCTTCACGAGGTTAGAGTTTTCCATCATTATTTCTTCAAATAGGTTTACAAAGCCTTGTTCTCTTCTCCTTCTGGTACTCCTATGATGCCAATATTGGTATGCTTGATGTTGCTTCAGATGCTTCTTAAACTATCCTTATTATTATTTTTTTTTTGGATTCTTTTATCTTTTTGTTATTTTATTTTATTTATTTATTTTTTTGAGGGCAGTATCACTGGCCTTCATATGTGGGACCTGAACCAGGGCCGCTGGTTCCCCAAGCCAGCATTTAACCACTGCGCCACTCAGCCAGCCCTCTTTTTGCTATTCTTATTGGATGTTATCTGCTACCTTATCTTCCAAATCACTGATTTGATCCTCTGCTTCATCTGATATATTGTATTCTTCATTTTAGTTAGTGCATGCTCCATTTCTGACTGGTTCTTTTTTATGTTTTCTGTCTCCATTTTTATGTTTCCTATCTCTTTGCTGAGACTCCCAATGCAATCATTGAGTATCCTTATTACCAGTGTTCTGAACTCTGCATTTGATAGATTACTTGTTTCCATTTTGTTTAATTCTTTTTCTGGAGTTTTGTTCTGTTCTTTCATTTGGCACATGTTTCTTTGTATCCTCATTTTGTCTGCCTGTCTGCCTCTCTATGTGTAAGGTAGAGCTGCTATGTTTCTCAATCTTAGTAGAGTGGCCTTATGTAGTAGGTGTCCTGGAGGGCCCAGTGGCGCAGTCTCCCTGGTCTCCTGAGCTGGGTGCTCCAGGTGTGTCCCTTCCTGTTGTAGTTAATCCTTGATTGCTGTTGAGACATCAGTAGGAGGGATTGAACCTCAGAGTGGTTGGTTGAGAAGATTGGCCATGCCTACAGTGGAGGAGCTATTGTGGAGGGACTGACTGTATGAACCAGGATTCACTTTAATGGGGCTGTGGTACCTGCCAAGTCTGCCCCCTGGGTCTCATTTGTGGAGGTGATTGGGTGGTGCTCTGGTGCAATCTAAAGATGGCCACCAGCTGTGTTGGTTCTGGGACCTCTTTGGATGGAGCTCTGTTGCAGGCCAAGGTGTGTGTCCTTCTCATGTCCACTTGGTATGATCTACAAAGTGATCTGCAGATGGTTGTCACTTGTGCTGGGCTTGGAGGTGCCTAGGAGAAGCTAAGCTCTGCTGCCACTAGTGTTAGTCCCTGAGCTGCTTAGCAAGAGGTATGAGGCACATTGAGGCTAGCCGCTGCTTGTTTGGGGTTTGAGCCTTTAAGAGATTTTTCAGAAAGTCTATAGCATGAGTCAAGACAGGCCGTTTGTATGGAAAAGCCACTTTGAATTGGCTTTGGTGGGGTTGGAGGGTCTCAGGTAATCACCAGGGCAGGGTGAAAGGTGTTATTTAGGTTGTTGGAGACTCAGATATGGCACCCCCATGTCTGGGTAAGCTGGGTGGGAGGAGGGCTCAACAAAGGAACAATGACTTCTTCAAGCACTTCTGTCTGGGAGAAAGCTACGCCTCCAGCCCTGGCCCTGAAGCCAGGTAAATCAGTTTTCTCCCTATATGTCACTAACACCTTTCAAACTGCTGCCCCAGTACTGGAACTCAGAGCAAGCGAGTCTGTCAGCAAGTAAGTTCATGCATGAGGCCTTTAAGAAGAATGCCTGGGACTCCAGCAGCCTTTACTCAGCCACAATATCACAGCCAGAAGTTATGGGGACCTCTCTCCCCACCAACAGAACCCTGGGCTGGAGAATCTATTTTGGGGTTACGACTCTCACTCCTCAGCAGAGATATTCCTCTCAAATTTTAGCTGCTACACATGGGTGTGGGACCAGACCATTGTGTGTCTCTGCCCCTCCTACCAGTCTCCACATGGCTTCTTCTGTATATATTAGTTACGTGACTTCAGCTAGACTTAAGGTGATTCTCAGTGGTAGTTGTTCTGTGGTTTAGTTGTAATTTTGATGTGGTTGTGTTAGGAGGTAAGTACAGCGTTTACGTATTCCGCCATCTTGAGTGAATGGAAGCCCAGTTCAGATTTCTTTTAATGCCATCACACTAGAAAGGAAATTAGAAGATTGTGATTATGGAGGCTGAGAAGTCTCAAGATCTGCAATCAAGTTGGAGACCCAGAATTTTTTCTGATGTTCTAATTGAAGTCCAAGTGTTAAGGCCTGGGAAATGCATCCACAAGTAGAAACTGAATGTGTGCTCCCTCTTTGTCTCTTGTTACATTTTTTTTATGTTGAAATATATTTTGTCTGATATAAGTACTGCTGTACCTTCTTTTCTATGAATGTTATTTTCCTGGAGTATCATCTCCCACCCCTTCACTTTGAATCTATGTTTGTCTTTGTAGCTGAGATGGGTCTCCTGAAGGCATCATATATTTGGGTCTTGTTTTTTAATCCATCCCACTACTCTGTGCCTCTCGATTGGTGAGTTCATTCCATTTACATTTAGGGTAATTATTGACATATGAGGATTTACTGCAACCATTTATCTTTTGCTTCTGGTTGTTCTGTATCTTCATTGTTTTCCTTTTCCCTTGTATTTCTATTTTAGTTCAATGGTATTCTATGATTTTTTTTTCCCCTCTGTTCCTTCTTTTTTATGTTATGTGCCTCTGTTCTAGATTTTTGTTTTCTGGTTGCTGTTAGATTTATGTGTAAAAAGTTTATACATACAGTAGTCCTTTGTCTTCTGAGTGCATCTTTTCTCCCTTCACCTGTGCAAGTTCAGTCCTTTACCTCCATCCCCCTTTTTTTTGTTGTCATAAATTATTCTTTTATGATGTGGATTCATTTTCAAATTATAGAAGCTTTTAAAAATGTTTTTACTCATTTAAACTTTTATGTTATAATTATTTAATACTTTATTCTGAAATAGTTACAATTTCCTGCTTCTGTCTGTCTGTTATCATACTCATAGTTTTGTATCCTTTTGACTTTTTGTTTCATGTTGAAGAGCTCCTTTCAACATTTCTTGTAATGCAGGTCTGGTGGTGGTAAATTCCCTCAGCTTTTGTTTGTCTAGAAAAGGCTTTATTCCTCCATCGTGTATAAAGGAAAACTTTGCGAGATATATTATTTTTGGATGGTGATTTCTCTCTTTATATATTTACATGTTTGATTCCACTCTCCCCTAGCTTGTAAGTTTTCTGCTAAAAAAATTTTGATGATAATCCAATTGGGTTTCCTTTATAGGTTACAGTCATTTTTGCCCTGGTTGCCTTGAGAATTCTTTGTCATTAGCTTTAGACAGTTTTAACATAATGTGTCTTGGAGAAGGTCTCTTTGCATTCAGATAATTAGGTGTTCCGTCAGCTTCTTGGATTCCAGGTCTAGCTCTTTACATAGGTTTCGGAAGTTCTCATCCATTATTTATTTGACAAGGCTCTCTGTTCGCTTCCTTTTCCTTTTTTCCTTCTGGTATTCCCATTATTCTTATATTGCTCTTTCTAATGGAGTCAGATACCTCTTGTAAAGGTCTTTCTTTTTTTTTTTTTTAAATCTCAATTCTCTTTTTTTCTTCCACCTGAGTCATTTTTAGACTTTTGTCTTATCAAGATCACTAATTCTCTCTTCCACATGGCCTTTTCTATTTCCCAAGCTGTCTAATTCCTTCTTCATCTCATTGAGTCCTTTAGCTCCAGAATTTCTGTTTGTTTTTTATAGTATCAATCTTTTTGATAAAGTAATCCTTTTGTTTGTTGATTTTATTTCTGAGCTCATTGAACTGCCTTTCTGAATTTTCTTGTATCTTGTTGAGTTTTTACAGAACTGCAATCTTAAATTCTTCAACATTTAAATCACAGTCTTCTGTGTCTTTGAGTTTGTTTTTGGAGACTTTTCATTTTCTTTTTGAGCTACGTTTGTTATTCATGGTACATGGTGGATTATTTCTCTGCATTTGAGACATAGAAATCTTTAGGTATTGTTTTGCTTTTTAACAATTTAGCAGGTTGATAAGTAGAGGTCTTCCTTTTATTTTCAAGTAGATTGTGCTATAGCACACACTTTTGTTTTATCTATGTTACTGGGACTTCTGGGACATCAGTGGGGCAGTGTCACATCAGCTGTGGAAAATACCCTGTATTCTCCTGAAGATGTGGGCAACCTTTCTGTGACCAGGTTACCTCCATCTAGCCCCCTCATGGTGAGATGTGGCAGGTGATGGGGCTTCAGGTATGTGAGTTTCCAGTGCTCTCTAGGGCTGCCAGCCACACTGTACTATGTGAGGTGTCCCAGCCGCTTCCACCAGGCTCCACCATGATGGGTAGGGAAGGGGTGGGTTCATGCATTATAGCTTTTTTCTTTCACTAGGACTACCTGTAGTGTGCTCCCACCAGTAAGGTCAAAATGGTGTTTCTGTGGCTCTGACCTTCTCTGGGATGCCAAGTGACAGCTGTTACTATGTTAGCTGGAGCCCAGTGAGTGACAGGAGAGTGAGGGGACGCAGGTTTGCAAGTCTGCATCTTTGTTTTTGCCCTGGTAATGGAAGCTTCAAGATTGAGTCTGCCACAACTTTGTACCGCATCTCATCCCCTGTTATTGGGCTCAGCCACAGTGTGGACTAGCCACTCATGCCAGAATGGCACCTGTGGTCCTCTCCAGGCTGCTGACTGAGGGCTTCAGCCAACCTTCTACTGCTACCACATTAGCTGGGGCCACTGTGAGTACAGACGGTGTTCAGGGCTTCTGTCTCTGTCCTTCCTCCCAGCCTGCTTCCCCTGCTTGCTTCTGCAAACCCACCTTCACATGTCTCAATGCTTGGGCCCCTCAGACGTGTTTGCTTGTTGAGCATGGAATCATTTGTGGAATTATAGTTGTCCAACTTGTTGTAACTTCAAGGAGAGAAACCAAGAAGTCTCACTCTCCCTGATGCTGACATCACTGCAGTAGTTTTGTTTTTAATTCAAAGATAAAAATATTTTTGTCATATATTCTTGTTGCCTTTTTTTTCTATTAGTATTGTATTTAGGAACTCTATCATACCTGTAAAATGAAGTAATTCACTGTATTTTAACATAAAAATTTAAAAAATATTAACTTGCTACAGTATGTAATATATACATAATGTTGCATTTATACATAATAATGTTGAGATTAATTCTATATTTTTGTGTAAAATTTTCTTTTTTTAATTCAAGTTCATTGGCATGACAATGGTCAGTAAAGTTACATAGGTTTCAGGCGTACAATTCTGTAATGCATCATCTATATATCACATTGTGTGTTCACCACCCAGAGTCAGTTCTCCTACCATTTTCAAAGCATGTTAACAACAAATTTCTGTTTTGATGTTCCTAAAAAACCCTGTGAACTAGATAAACCTGGTATTATAATTCTCATTATAAAGTAAGAAAATAGGCCTGCCAAGATTCATTAATTTTTCTCAAAATCACATACCATATTTTGCCGTGTACAATGCGCATCTGTTTTTGGCCAAAAATTCAGGGAAAAATTCTTTTGTTTTAATTTTCCAAGGGGTTTTCCAATAATTTTTGTAAAAATATCAGCTAGATTGGTAGCTCCTGCCTAAAATGTATGAGAGAAATGTTGCACTGTTCCCCCTATGGTAATAAGGTTGTTATCACCTATCTTATCAAGTCAGAGTCACTCTGTGGACAACAGTACATCACTTCATTTCATTGAATTGGGTGAAATTACTTTTGTTACAATTTCATCTAAGTTCAACAAAACCGATTATCATGTTGCAGGTATTATTTTGCATATTTTGCATATGGATATCGTTATTGATTTCCAGAGTTACACTTTTAACTCATAGGCATAAATAAAAGAATTTAAAACATGTCTATAGATACAGAATTATTACTACCCATGTATAATGCAGATCCTTATTTTTCTCTCACAAATTTGGGCAAAAAGGTGTGCATTGTACATGGCAAATACAGTAACCTATAAAATAATAGAGATGGGATCTTTTGACTTTATAACTTTTGCCAGTTGCCAAAGTCTGTCTTACTGGAAGGTGTAAAACTCTGTAAAACAGCAATACATCTAGTATCCCAGAACTTCTAATTTGTTGTGAGGAAAGCAATGTGATGGAGTGGAAAGAAGTAGATTCAGAGGATGCAGATGATACGCTAACTAGATTCAATCTAAGCAATAAAACAACATGGAACTTATATAAAATGAGAAAAACAGCACTCATACAACTAGTGTATATTTCATTTAGGGAGCAAAAAGCACAGATTTATAATTGTTCATTTAGAGGGCATGTTGTAAATGGAGGAAAAAAAAATTATTGTATACCTAATGGTTAATAACTGTTTTGGGGGGCAGTTTTAATTTCTCAGGAGATTTAGTTATGAAATTAAACAAATGCTATTTGTCTTTTAATAAATGGTACAAAGAATGAGAAAATTTTAATTTTTGTAAATGTAAGTTATATCTCTGTTTATATCTACTACAGTGAAAACTTTAGCTATATCAATTTTTATGTAATATTTTGTGTTAAAATATACTTTGTTGAAGAAGAAAACTAATTTGGGATATACCTATAATTTTATTTGCCGAAGGCATCTAATTACATGCGTAAGCATCTGTAGCTTTTAAAATTGTGACATTTCTTGACCTATTTTCCCATTGCATAGCAAAAAGATGTTACAGGATTCTTCTGTAAAAGCATAAGACCAAGTTAAAGAGCAATTGGGTAATCATTACTTACATTTTAAAATTGATAACATGTTATTGCATATATTCCTGTTATTTGCAGTAGTCATGGCTATTATACAAAGCCAGCCTATCCTATGTAAAAGCACAGTATCCTTCCTGACTTTAATCCCTGCCTGATATCCTCAACCTTATATAGCATTACTATCCAGTAATCTTATTTTTAATTCAAAGGTAAAAATTATAATGGTTGGTATGATACATTCTACATACATATTTTTTTTCCTCTCAGAGTTGCATTTGGGAACTGCAATGGGTTGGCTGTGGTGGATTTTATACAGAAGACAGTACTATTAAGCATGGGGACTGTTGACCTATATAGATCAAGTGACCTATACCAACGACAACCACGGTCTCCTCGAAAAAACAAGCAGTTCATTGCAGGTAGGAGATAAAACAAAATATTTATGAACTTGATTAGTCCATTTGTTTTCTTACCTTTATATTTCTTGTCTTTCTTCTATGATGCTATTAAAATTCATGACAGTCTAAAATGAACATAAATTTACAATACCATATAAGTAAAATTGGGCAGCAACATAGTGAAAATCCTTGAAAAGGTAAACAAAGTGTTTACACTTCAATTTGATGTTAAAGTTAGCAAGCATCTCAATATCTTAGGTTGAATTCCTAGGAAATAACAGAAAATAACCTATTAAATATAAAATGCTATGAAAATACGTTCTCTAGTTGAAAAAATTGCTTGCAATGGTTGTGTTAAAGAGGATAATTTTCTAGTATATCTGGCCCCTTTAAAATATAATTAGAAGTTAAATGTTAAAAGTACTTATTTATTTAGTTAAAGTTAAAAATAGTCATTAACTACTTTTAACTTTTTAAATTAACTCCATATTTTAGCTGTCATCTTTTCTTGTTGGACGTTGACTTTCTAATAGGCATTTTTAACTAATGCAATAAACATTATTAACATTTAAAAATGCTATGAAAGATGACATTGTTCTTGACAGGATCAATAAGTTTATTTATTTACCTATAAAAAGTATATAGGATTAATCAGGATATAACAGGAATACTTTCTCTACGATGCCAAGCTTTGATATGCCAAACCATTCAAAGTTTTACTAAAATTTCAGTATATATCCAAATAGTAGCCTTGTAAACATTGTCAAAATTTTGTATATTTTTTTTGTCCACTGACATAGTTTAGTTAAAAAATTTAGGTAAAAATTAGTTGGGCTAAAATGTTCACGGATGGAAATATATCTATAATATTATGTCAGTGGACAGAAAATATACAGTATACAGTTGTTTTAAATTTTAGATAGGTCTTTTAAATTTTTTTAAAATAATCAATTAAATATTGAAAACTTAGTTACTAAATATACCCATGCACAAATATTTTAAAATAAAAGAACTACATGATCATAGATGTTATTTTTTAAATAGCAGGTGTGCCAAATTTCACATCTGAATATGGCAATGAAGTCTCCTTATGGACTAATAAAAATTATTTGATTTACTGAAATTCTCCCTTTTTGTTTATTTTTCTTTTGTAAACCTCAACCCTTTCCGAATTGCTAGTTTTGACCCTATTCAGGAGCACAAAAGTTCTTCAGAACCTGGAGTTTCTTTGTGTTTTGTTAGGAATCATACCTTTTAGCAATGTTTTAGGAATGTTGGAAATTTCAAATTCTATAGGTTCTGCCTGAACGACTACTGGCTTTTGAAAGGAAGGCAGAATAAGAGAAATTGTGCATGCATGTACCATAATATTCCTCACATTTGGGAAAGAGAAGGTTGATTTTTGAAAGTTCATGGACTCTAGAGTAGGAAGATGTTAGGGGAGAGTAGGCACTGTGTGCATACAGAAAGCACCAATTCAATGCATCTGAATAACTTGCTGGATATACAACAGTAGGGTGACAAAGTATATATTTTGACAAAAGTAATACAACTGTTATTTAATTTAGTTTAAACTTGTTGAGCCTCCACATTTATGATTATAGCTTAGAATCCTGATGACTTTAAAATCAGGAAAAACCATGATGAAGTCGTAAATTTTATATTTACTGATTTAAAATGAGTACTCACTTTGTTATAAAAATAAAATATTTAAAGACTAAAATCCCTAAGCTTTCTTTTTAATGTTGAAAATTAAAAACAACCATTTTGATATTTATGAGATAAATTATGCATATTATTTGCAAGCCAATTAGTTTACTGTGTAAACTAATACGAGAAATATGCCATCTATTCTTATAAGACTTTTTATTAAATAAAATTACTACAGCATTCTCATCATTCATCTATCATCTTTTACTTTCTAATTGATTTTTTTTTAATATCTTCTCTCTAATTTGATTACCTAAACTTGCTGCAATTTCTTCATCTTGGCTGTTCTAGATTCTGGTATGATATCACTTCCTTTCACTTTAGATTATTTTTCTCTCTTTCCTCTGCCTGCTGCTGATGCTGGTGTTCTGGCATGTTCCAAAGACAACTTTTGCATGCGTGGCCTGTCTAACTTTTATCCTGATTTAACGAAACGGATCCGTACTTCCTATCAGAGTAAGTTCTATAAAGGTTAGGAAAGTAACATTTTTAAGTCAAAATGCTTGAGTTAAATCCATACACCCGTGCTTATAGTAATGTGTTTTTTACAACACATTCAGCATGCATGCAAATTTTTGTTTTGTTATGGAACTGCAACCTGGTAATTTTAATTACAATTATAAAAATATTTCAAATAATTATTGTCATAGACCCATTTACTCATATCCATTGTTTCAGTGCTTATTTCAAACCATGTACACCACGTCCTATTAATTCAAGAGTTGCTGGCTTTTGTGTTGAGGAGGAAGAGCCATGGTGTCCTTATAAATAATAAACCTGATATAACAGTATCAATAATAATTGAATGCTTTCTTATTTTGGAAACCTTGTGCCTTTGACCATTTTATAAAATTATTCTAACCAGGGCCACAATATTTGCTTCTTCTAAGTAATTAGATTTCTTAGAGGTAGCTAAGTATTCCTAATTGCTTTTTATTAAAATAGAATACATAAACACACATTTCTATAGTGACTTTAGGTAACAAACACTGCAAAGTTGGGGAATAAAGTTTACAAATAAGAGTCAATAATATTAATATTTACTATGGTAGCAAATGCAAATGTGAAGATGGTGAATTCGCAATTCTAAAAACGATGCAGAAAAAGTAGGAAGTGAGGGTATGATTGGAGGTGCAGATGATACTAGTGATGTTATGGGTGAATATTTATTGACATGAGATATTTACAATAAATAAATCAGTATGTTATGTTTAAAAAGCATGTTTCTTAACTATATATACAAAATGGCCTCATATTTGTATAAAATATACATACACACACATTATGTTGTTTGTATCCTGAATTTCTTCAGACCTCACCTCACTAGCTTGTGGATTCTAATGGAATCACGTCACTCATAAATAAAAACCTAAAACTGTGTTCCTCTAGTTAAAGAATGTCAGTCTGTGAAATCCTTAAAATTTTTCCGGGAGTATCCAGAGAGTGACTTATCTTTGCTCATAAGTATTCTCTAGTTTTCTACTCTAGCAGAGCACCCCCACCTCTGCTCTTGGTGGTGCCTTGTGACATCTGACATCTGTGTTGACTTCCGCTGCTCTCTGTTGTGGCAGTTCTTTTATTTAAATGCCTACAGTGTACAGGCTTGTGCGCAGTAGATTTATTTATTTTTACTTACTTTTTTAGCATAGACTGTACTTCCAAATGCAACCTGAAGACCATATCTAAAATTTTCATATCCTTTACGTCCAGCACAAGTGTGAGCTCAGTAACTAAATGATGATGGTAGTGGAATAGAGAACGACAACTGGCTCCTTTTGCTCACAACAACCAGAGGACTTTTCAAATTTGACAAATGAGAGTAGAAATAGCTTTTGTATTATAGTTACTGGATTTACTGGAATTTTGCAACAGAAATCATAGTTGTCGTTTTTTTAAAGAAAGATCTAAAGCGTTAAGGCAGAAGTAAAATTAAGCCTGTATAAGTCCTTAAAGACTTCCTCCATGTCTCTATCACTAGGCTCCATGGGGGACCATGCAAGCCCTGAAATTTGAAGTAAGATTTATTAAAGTCTTCTTTTGATAATCAATATATGATAATAATAATATATTTTGATGAGATTGATTCTTTTTTTTTTTTTTAAAGATTTTATTAGGGAATTGGCGGAGGGGAACAGCGTTGGGGAATCAGGGAAGGGGAACAGACAAGTTGCTGTCTTTTTGTTCTTCAGTTTAGTTGCGGAGGATGTTGCTTCACTGTTGGTATCGTCATTGCGCTCTTCCTGGATGAGGCAGATCAGTCGCTGGCCTCTGGATGTCGCTCACCGTGGCTATTGGCAGCTCACTCTTGGCTGCCAGCCGCTCATGCTGGCTGTGGGCCACTCACTGTAGCCTATGGCAGCCCACTGCTGCAGGGGCTGCAGCCCACACCATCACAGGGGCTTGCACAGCCCAGCTCCAGGTGGAGCTGTTGTTAGCTGTAGAGGGCAGTGTCACTGGCCCTCATGTGGGATCCGAACCGGGGCCGCTGGCATCCCAAAACCAGCGCTTAACCAATGCGCCACTCAGCCGGCCCGAGATTGATTCTTTATAAACATGAAGGCATATCCTGGAATTTGCTTTGAAAAATACGTTTTATGAAAATTTGGCTTTACATTTAACTATTGGATCATATAACCTGATTATATTTCTACAATTTTGTTATAATAGAGACTGGACAGCCTTTTCATGAATTGTTTCCTAGCTTTCAGAAAAGCATATCTTTTTTGTTTCAATTTGGAAGTATTTAACCCTCTTCCATCAAGTGTCTATTCTATTCTGGTATTGTGTTCAGCAACTCGACTCAATGTTATATTATTTAATGGTCATAACTCTTTGAGGAAGATATTTATTAGTAGATTCCTTTACAGATGAGAAAAGTGAAGTCGAAAGATATTAGTTTCTCAAAGTCACACAGAATAAGTGGGAACCAAACTTAGATCTATCTGATGCAAAAATGACTTCATATGCTTTCCACTGTTTTATCCTGTATCTCTTAAAGTTTCAGGTACATTGAAAACCAATTTTATTATCTATAATCAGAAACCTTTTTGTTTTTCAGTTTTCGACCGAAGATTGATGAAATAATATATTCAAAAATGAAACAATTTTTTTGTACAATTGAGAATATTGGAGAAGTTGCTCTCAAAAATCCATTTTTATATTTTATTATATACATTTTGCTCTGAAAGTGAGATGACATTCTATTTTGTACTTATACTTTTCATTTTAGAAACATCTCAATTCCAATCTTTTCCTAGGCTCTTTCACTGGCCAACCTGTAATGTAGGTTAGGCTCCAAGGAGCTGCCTTCCCTAAATCTTTAAATTCTCATCTGCAAATCTTGCATATAATAGAATAATAAAACGTTATAACTCAAAGGAAACCTCTGTATTTTAAAGATTATGATTTCTGGAAGCAATGAAATGCTTTGGAGAGAACAGCAGGTCAAAAGATTTTTATATCAGTTTCTGCCTTTTGATTTATTACCTACTCATTACATTGGTAATATTATGCAAGTCATTTAACTGTTCTGAGTTTCTTTTTTATTATATAAAGTAAAAATTATAATCTATCTCCTTAGAGACTTTTGGATCTTTTCTGGGTTAATGTTTGTAAAAGCACTTCTATAAATATTAGACATTGTTATTATAATAGCAGATAAACCAAGCCACAGAGAGATTAAATACCAAAATCACAACCAATCTGTGAAAGACTGTGGAAAGTCTCAGGCCTATCTACTTTCCCTCTTTTACTGTATGGTTTTTTCAGAGTGGGGGGGAATGATAAATAATAAGAAAGGAAGGAATGCCTCAAGGAAGAAAAACCAGCAAAAATTATGGTAAACAATAAATGAAAATGAAAAAAGTTCAGTCATTCCATAGATATATTATTATAATTGAAAAAAAAAAGGTAACAGTGCTATGAAAGAAGAAAATGAGATAAAAGGGAAAACATGGACCTGTTTTTGAGATGGACGGGCCTATCTGAGGAAGAAACATTTAAGTAATCTATTGCAAGATAAGAAAGTTTGGACAAAGCTTTGGATTTATACTTCAGACCAAGATAGCGTAATAGGGACCAGATTTAACCTTCTACCTGAAACAAACAGACGAAACACTGATATAAATAGAAGTACACATTTTAAGATATAGAACATCAGGCAGTGAAAAGTAGTAATTTCTGACAGCTTTGAAAGAAGTGAACCCTACAACTGCACCTGCTTACTGCCCTGGGAGAGTTTCTAGACTGCTTCAAAGGGAGGAGGGGCAACCCAAGAGAAAACCAGTCAACTCTCTCAATTGAGGAAATGGAGATGAGAAACCAAGGAAACCAAAGCAGCTACATTTCACAGCCAGGCGATCCCAGAGATCTACAGTGTTTCCTTCTCAAACAAAGTAGAGGTCAAAGCACACATATGGTGAAACTAACCAAGGACAGGTAAAGACCTGTCTGAAAGACTTAAAGGAAACAGTCCCCAACACTCAAATAAAGGAAACAGTAGTGCCTATTCCCAACAGGCAGACTAGAAAAAAATTATAATTCACATCCACACCTATTTAGAATTGTACTGGAGATTCTAGACAGTGTAGCCAGGCAAGAAAAAGAAATAAAAGTTATCTAGATTGAAAAAGAAGTCATCCTTTTTCATAAACAACATGATAATCTATGAAGAAAATCTAATGAAATCTACAAAAAGCTACTAGAACTAATAGTGAGTTTAACAAAATGCACAGTACAAGGTCAATGTATGAAAATCAATTTTATTTCTATCTACCCACAACAAACAATATGAAATTGAAATTTACAATGACATCAAAGATATGAAACATTTAGTCATAAATTAGATAACAGATGTGAAAGACTCATACATTGAAAACCAGGAAATATTGCTGAGAAAAGTGAAAAAGACCTAAGAAAAAAAGAAAAATTGTACCATGTTTCAGAAGATTTGATAGTATTATATTAAGAGGTCAGCACAATAGTAAGAGGTCGGTTCTCTGCCAGTTAATCTGTAGCTCAATATAATCCCAGTAAAAATTCAGCAGATTTTTAATAGAAATTGAAAAACTGATTCTAAAGTCCATACAGAAATGCAAAGGACTTAGAGTAGCCAAAACAGCTTTTAAAAAGAACAATGTTGGGACACGGGGCCAAGATGGTAGCAAAAGAGGCCATGAGTTTGCCCCCTCCCAAAAACTCATGGAATCTACACTTATATTTAGAATAGTTCCTCCTGAGAGACAACTGAGGACCAATTGAACAGCCTGCAAAACAAACAAGAGATCACAAAGAGAAAGTTGGGAAACCAGGATAGCTCACTGAGAGCTTAGGAAATTCTCCAGGATCAGAGGAACCAATGAACACTGTTTCCCCTGCACTTAGATAATGGGCAGGAGCTCTAACCAGCTTCTCTGGCTGATCTGCAGGGCTGCTGCAGTGTATCACTTGCAAACTCTCCTGGACTACCTCCAGCAGGAAAATGAGGACAACATAGCTCACATTCGTGGGGCTGCTCCACCCTGAGATTGATCTATCAGGCACAGCATGGTGCTGCTTTGTGTAACCCACTAAGATGTGCACATGGGGCTCTCCCACCTGGAGAAGAGTATGAAAATACCAAAGTACTGCAGTACCCACCAGTTCCCTGGTACCCATCCAATGAAAGTGCAGAGATAGTGGGATACTGATGCAAATGTACACGGGCCTGTCCTAGAGCAAGTACAGAACTAGCAAAGTGAAACCAGTGTGTGTACACAGGATTGCCTTGTCCAGAGCAAGTGTGGAACTAATAGGGTGCTGCTGCCAGCGCATGCACAACTGCCCCCCGGAAAGAGTATGGAACTTTTGGTGCACTACTGTGTGAGTACATAGGACTCTCTACCTGGAAAAAGTGCAGAAATAGCTGTGGTACAGGCACACAGGACTGCCCTGCCCAGACCCAGCTTGAGTAACAGACTATTAAAGCAATAGGGTATGCTGTGAACACATCGGACAGCCCAACTTGGATCAGACAGGCAAGGAAGTGTGCACACATCAGACTGCTCTTCCCTGAATCCTTCCTGGGCATGGACAGCCAAAAACAACAGGAAGTTACCACACACATGGGTGCACGAGGCTGCTCATCAAGAAGCCACACCTGGCCACATGGCACACCAGGCACCGCTTACACCCACCCTGACTAAAACTGGCCTGCCCAAATCATCCAAGTTGCGGTGTACACAAAGACCACTTTTTCAAGATTGGGAGAGATAGCTATTTTATCTAACTGATAGGAACAAACACAGAAACTAAAACAAAATGCAGACAGAAGAATATGGACCAAATAAAGAAAGAAGAAAAAAATCCAGGAGAAAAACCCTAATGAAATAGAAATAATTTGCTTAATAAAGAATTCAAAGAAATGATCATAAGGATGCCCAACAAAGTTGAGAATAGAGGGACTCAGAAATTCAAAAAAGACTTAGAAAATATAATGAACAAATCAGACAGGAAGGATACAATAGCTGGATTGAAAAATACATTAGAAGGAATCAACAACAGATTAGCTAATATAGAAGAATGGATTAGCAACCTGGAAGACAGAATAGTGGAAATCACCTAGTCAGAACAACAAAACAAAAAAATAACTTAAAAAAAAAAGATGATAGTCATCATTTTTGGAAACATATAGTGCTCTAACATTTGCATCATAGGGATTCAGAAGAAGAGTGAGAGAAAGGAGGAGAAAGACTATTTGCAGATATAATGGCTGAAAAATTTCCTAAAGGGGAAAGAAACAGACATTCAGGTCCACAAAGCACAGAGAGTTCCAAACAAGGTGAACCCAAAGAGGGCCACACCAAGACATATTGTAAAAAATGGTAAAAGATAGGGCTATAGAGACAATCCTGAAGGCAGCAAGAAGGAAACAACTCACATACAGGGAAACTCTATAAGGAAATCAGCTGATTTCTCAGCATCAATTTTACAGGCCGGAAGGAAATGGCAGGAAATACTTAAAAGTATTTAAAGAAAGAAACATACAACCTAGAATACTATACACAGCAAGGTTATTATTCAGAATTGAAGGAGACAGAGTTTCCCAAACAAGCACAGATTAAAGGAGTTTACTCCACTAAACCAGCTTTACAAGAAATAGTTAAGGTACTTTGTGCAGAAAAAAAAAAGTCATAACTAAAAATAAGATAATATAGGAATGAAAAAATTTCACTGGTAAAGGCAAACATATAGTAAACAGTGATCAACCACTTAAAAAGCTAATATGAAGCTCTAAAGAAAAAAACAAAATTAATTATAACTACAATAAATAGTAATGGGATACACAAAACAAAGATATAAAATATATCAAAAACAAGTGTGGAGGGGATTAAAAATATAGTGCTTTTAAAATGAATTTGACTTAAATATCTAGCAGCTTAAAATACAGTGTTATAGATATAGGTGGATATACTCGTATATGAACCTCATGGTAACTATAAATACACAAAACATAAAGAGAAACAAAGTTCTAAAGAAAACCAGTACATCAAAGGAAAAAGATCAATGTTTCCAGTCAAGAGGGCAGAGTAAACACTGGGCTCCCATCCTTCTATGACCACGTCAAAATTGCAACTAAATTATACAACAACCATCTTTGAGAACCACCTGAATACTACCTGAACAGAAGTCCTATAACTAAGGATATAAAGAAGAGGCCACAACAAGACTGGCAGGAGGGGTATAGACCAGGAACAGGTGGGTCCCATAACCATGGTGTGGCAATTAATGATTGGGAGTATTCCTGCTAAGGAGTGAGGGGTCCCAACCCCACCCAACTCCCCAGCCTGGGCACTGGTGCCAAGAAAAGGAGTCCCTATAATATTTAGCTATGAAAACCAGTAGGGATTTCATCCAAGTGAGATGGAAGGCTGCTGGAGATTCAGGCATTCCTTTATAAGGGCCCGTGCACAGAGTTGCTCCCTCACAAACTCACTTGCTTTGGGGCCCAATGCAGGGGCATCAGCTTTGAAAGAGCCAGGGACATACTGGGAGGAACTGAATTGAGTACCCTCAGGAGGAGGTCTGGAATGGCAGGGGTCAGGAGAGCTCTGTTTAGAAACAGAAGTACGGACAGGTGCCATTGCTCCTTTGTTGAGTCCTCCCCCAACCCAGACAGTAGGCTCAACAGGGCCCCAAATCTGAGCTCTCCATTAACATTGTTAACACTGTTCACTCCCCTCCCTCTGATATTCCCTGAGACCTGCCCCACCCAATTAACACGCCTGGTCTGAGCAGCTTCCAGTGTCTTTTCTACACCAACAGCCTGCCTCATCTCATACTGCGGACTTTCCTAAAATTTATCAAAGGTTCACAAACTACAAAACAAGCAGCGACTGTCCACAGTGTGCCCAGTACCTTTCGTTAAACAGCCCTAACATTAAGAATGTCAATATTTGCATCATAAGGACATGACAAACAAGGGTCTGAAAACGTAGTTGAAGAAATAATGACTGAAAACTTCCCTAACTAGGAAAGGAACTAGATATACAAATCCAAGAAGTGCAGAGAGTCCCAAACAAGATGAACCCAAAAAAGAACCACACCAAGACACATTATTATTAAACTGCCAAAAGTTAAAGACAAAAAGAAATCTTAAGAGAAAAGCAGTTAGTTATGTAGAAGGGATCTCCCATTAAACTGTTAGATGATTTTTCAACAGAAACTTTGAAGGTCAGAAGGGTGTAGCATGATATTCAAAATGATGAAAAGAAAGACCTACAACAAACACTATTCTACCCAGCCAGGCTACCATTTAGAATTGAAGGAGAGAGAAAGGTTTTCCTAAATAAGAAAGTACAACTTAATAAAATAATAGACTAAAAGAATTCAGGATACAAAATTGGTATACATACATCCATCATGTTGCTATGCACTGATAACAATTAGAAGAAAATTGAGAAAATTGCATTTACAGTTGCACCAAAAAGAATAAAATGACTAAGAATAAATTTAACCAAGGAGATAAAAGACCTGTACTTGGAAACTATAAGACATTGAAAAAAGAAATTGAAGTGGATGTAAATAAATGGAAGGATATACCAGACTCATGGATTTGAAAGATTAATATCATTAAAATGACTATAATACTGAAAGCGATCTACAGATTCAGTGACATCTCTATCAGAATTCCCATTGGCATTCTTCTCAGAACTAGAACAAGTAATCCTAAAATTTATGTAGAATTACAAAAGACACTGAGTAGCCAAAGCAACTTTGAGAAAGAATAACAAAGATAAAGGCATCACAGTCTGTGATTTCAAACTATACAAAGACATAATAATCAAAACAGACACTGGCACAAAAACAGACCCATAAATCAATGGACGGAAAAGTGAGCCCAGAAATACACCCACACCAGTATGGTTAATTAACCTGTGCCAAAGAAGGCAAGAATATACAATGGAGAAATAGTGTCCAAGTGGTGCTGGGAAAATTGGACAGATACATGTACAAAAAAATTAAAACTGGACCATTCTCTTCATATACAAAAATAAACTCAAAATGGGTTAAAAACTGTAAGGCCTGAAACCATAAAACTGGTAGAACATAAGAAGTAAACTATTTGATATCGGTCTGAGTAATATCTTTTTGGATATATCCCCTTGAGCAAGAGAAACAAAAGCAAAACTAAACAAATGGGAAAACATCAAACTAAAAATCTTTGCACAGCAAAGCAAATCATCAACGAAATGAAAAGACAACCTACTGAATGAGAGAATATATTCACAATTGATATATCTGGTACAAGATTGATATGAGGAACACATACAAATTAACAACAACAACAAAATCCTATCAAAAATATGAGCAAAGGACAGGAAGAGATATTTCTCCAAAGAAGATATACAGATGACCAACAGACACATGAAAAGATACTCAACATCACTAATCATTAGGGAAATGCAAATCAAAACCACACTAAATTATCACCTCATACCTGTTAGAATGACTATTATCAGAAAGTTAACAAATAGCAAGTGTTGGCGAGGATGTGGAGAAAATGAACCCTTGTGCACTGTTGGTGGGACTGCAAATTGGTGCAACCATTATGTAAAACAGTATGGAGGCTCCTTAGAAAGGCAAAAATAGATATACCATAAAACCCAGGAATTCCATTCCTGGCTATTTATCTGAAGAAAACAAAAGCAGTATTCAAAAGATACATGCATCCCTGTGTTCACTTTATTCGCAGTATTATTTACAATAGCCAAATTATGGAAGCAACCTAAGTATCCAATGATAGATGAATGCATGAAGACAGGGCATTTATACAGTGTAATATTACTCAGAAATAGAAAAAAAAAAGAAATCCTGCTGTTTGCAACAATATGAATGGACTTAAAGGATACTATGCTAAGTCAGACAGGCTAGAGTCAGGACAGAGAAAGACAAATATCACATGATGTAACTTACATGTAGAAATGTTTAAAAATCAAAACAAATGAACAAACAAAACAAAATTGAAATAAAGAACAAACTGATGGTTGCCAGAGTGGAGAGTGGAGGGATGGGTGAAAAAGGTGAAGGGGAATATAGTCAATAATAGTGTGATAACTTTGCATGGTGAGAGATGGTTACTAGACTTATTGTGTTGAGCACATTGTAAGATATATTCTAGTCAAATGTCTATGTTGTACACCTGAAACTAATATAATATTGTATACCAAATGTACTTCCTTTAAAAAAAGGAAAAAAAAACAACAATGTTGGCGAATCGACACTACCTGATTTCAAGACCTTTTAAAAAACTTGTGTTAATTGAGATAGTCTGGAATTAGTCCAAAGACAAATAGATCATTGGAACTCGATAAAGCCACCAGAAGTAAACCCATACATAGATAGCAACTGATTTTTGATACAGAAGTAAAGTCAAGTAGGTAGAGAAAGGCACTTAAACAACTGGATAGCATTGTATAAAAAAATAACTTTGATTCATACTTTTAAAAAATTAACATGATGGATCATGAGCCTTAATATGTAAATCTAGAAAAAAAGGAGAAAATTTTGTGACATTGAATTAGACACAACTTTTTCATATAAGAATAGCATGTTCCATAAAAGAACATTTGGATAAATTGGACTTCTTCAAAAGCAAAAATATCTACTCTTCAAAAGACAATTATTAGAATAAAGTTAAACCACAGACTAGGAGAAAATATTTGCTAAGCATATATCTGATAAAGGACTTGTATCAAGAATATATATTTTTTAATTGTCAAAACTCAAGATGAACAACCCAATAAAAAATATGATCAAAAGATCTGAATAAATAGTTCACTAAGGAAGACATATTGATAACAAATAAGCATATAAAAGATACTCAAGGGCCAGCCAAGTGATGCAGTGGTTAAGCGCTGGCTTGGGAAGCCAGCGGCCGCGGTTTGGGTCCCACATACGAGGGCCAGTGACACTGCCCTCAAAAAAAAAAAAAAATACTCAACAACATTCATCATTAAGGAAATCAAATTAAAACTACAATGAGAATCATTATACATCTATTAAAGTGGCTAAAATTAAATACTGATTATGCCAAGTATTGGCAAGAATGTGGAAAAGCTAGATTTCTTCCACAGTACTAGTGAGAATGTATAATTGTATAACTAACCACTTGGCAGATTCTTAAAGATTGATAATATGATCTAGCCATTTTATACCTATTTACTCTAGATAAATGAAAGCATATACTCATACAAAGACATTCATAGCAACCAAAAACTTAATTTGTAGTAGTCAAAAATTGAAACAATGAAAGTCTTCATAGGTAAATGGATAAACAAATTCTGGTATATGCATTTAATGGTTTACTAAGCAATACAAAAGAATGCATTACAGCTATATCTACAACATGGATGGATCTCAAAGTAATTACACTGCGTAAAAGAAACCAAACAAAAAAGCGTTCATACTGCATAGTTTCATTTATATAAAATTATAGGAAATGAAAACTAATGAATTGTTACAGAAAGCAGATGAGTGGTTGCCTGGGGATGGGGAGAGGCACTTATGGACAGGACTGGAAGAGGGGGTTGCAAAAGGATACAAACTATTGGGCATGATGGATATGTTTATTAACTTGATTGTGGAGATCTTTTCATATGTATGAGTATACATGTCAAAATTTATCAAATGATATACTTTTGAAATGTCAAATAAACCTTAATAAAGGTATTTAAAAAAAACAACTAACTACATGAAGAGCAAAGAACAGTGTATTCCTAGCAGAGTAAACAGCTGATAAGAAGGTTCTAAGGTAGTAAGGGACTTAACTATCTTCTATAAATAAAAAGAAAGCCAAGGAAGCTGGGAGCATAGTGATCAAGAGGGGAAATGGATTAAGACTTTGATATCTAGGTGAGCAGGGACAAAATTATATAGCTTCTGAAACAATTACAAGAAATTCAGTTTTATTATAAGCAAGGGAATGATATACTTTGATTTATGTCTTAAAATATCATCCATACTGCTGAATGAAGAAAATATTGTGGAGCCAAAAAAGAAAGAAAGCCAGTATACCAGTTAGGAGTATACCAATATTGTACTCCAGGCAAAGAATGACAGTAACTTTGACTAAGGTGATACCAATGTTGTGGGAGAGAAAAGGATGGGCCCAAAAACCATTAGCATTTACAGAACTACTAATTATAATTCAATGTGGGATATCGAGAGTAGAATCAAATATTACTCCCAGAGTTGGGCTTGAACCATTGATTGCATCATGATATTATTTACAAAGATGAAGAATCGGGGGCTGGGGTGAGGCATGGTGTAGGGAATAAAGGGTTTACTTTTAGACATGTTAAATTTTCGTATATCTGTCATTTAATTAAGACATGTAAGTGAAAAGGTAAACAAATCTCAGAGCTGTGGTTTGAGTCTTCAGCACATAGATAGTAGTATGTAATGGCATAGTCTAAATGAAATTACCTAGGTGGGGAGGGGGAGAATAGGAAGACTGTACATAGAGACATCAGGAATTTCAACATTTAAATTCCAGAGCATTTACAAAGAGGACTTGCCAGGGAGAAGAGAAAAAATGAGAAGATCGTTGCATAAGCCAAAATAAAGAGAAGCTTTTCAAGAAATGGACAGTCACGTCAATATTACAGATAGGATAAGTAGGATATGCTCAAAAAAGTGACTATGGGTCTTGCCTTGTGAAGGTTATTAATGACCCTTTAAAAAAGTAGTTTTGGAAAACTATTATCATAGAAATCAAAATTATATTAGACTGAGTGGCAAGTGGGGAAACAACACAATTAGATAACTCTTTCAAGATATTTGGTGCAGAAAATAGGTCAGTACCTGGATTGGAATAAAGTGTTAAAAGGAGGAGGTATTGGTTTTTCATTATAGATAAAGGGCCTATTTTAAAGTTAGTGTGACTGTGGAATAATCCATAGAAAAAGAGAGATTGCGGATAAAGGATAAGTGGGGTAACTAAAGGAGCAAAATCCTTAAGAAGGTGAGTGGCGATGGAATCAGAGCATATTGCAAAGATGGTATTTAATAGGAGGCTGTCTCTATTGTAGTAGACAGGTACATAGAAGAAAAGGAGAGAGCTACAGAATGAAAGGGATAAATTGAAAATGCACGATTTGGTTGAGAAATGAAACAAATGATTTTTATATCTCTGATTTTCAGTTCTATATTTTAATAGGTTTCCTTTCTTTTTGAAATCAGTTTTACAGTATAAATTTTCTTATTCTAAACTTTGTGTTGAAAAGTTGAAAAGAAACTATATTCAACTGTAATTAGTGGGTAAAATACAAGGTGCCACCTTTGAATTAAAAAAGTGAGCTAAGAAATAAAAGTTAGGAGAGGTAATATATAGTACATATAGTAATATGACTGAGGTTTCAAGAGTTTAGTTAACAGTAATCTCAATGTGAGTCAAACAAATAAAACACATTAATATAACTTAGGCCAGTGATTCTCGACCAGGGGTGATTTTTGTCCCCTGTGGGATGTTTGACAATGTCTGAAGACATTTTTGGTTGTTACAAGTAGGGACAGAGATCTCTATTGGCATCTAATGTGTAGAATCCACAGATGCTGCTAAAATTCCTACATTATACCACCCTACAACAAAAGATTGTATGGCCAAATGTGAATCAAATTTGAAAACATTCAGACCAGAACATTTTATATGGTAAATGGAAATTTCATAAGAAAGTCCCCGAAATTATAGACTATTTATATGCATGGAGACAGCTCTGTACTGGGTATTATTAGTCTCATAAAGAATGCTGACATTTTAACATTCATAAGTTGCTACTTCAAATACTCTCTTAATTATATTATCAATTAAGATACATTATAGGTATATATCCTTAGAAATTATAGGATTGTCCTTAGAAAAATAACAGTTGATATAATTCACTGTACCCAAAGGGATTTTATCTTCTGATTTTCAATTTTTTATTTACCATAAAATTTCTGTATCTGTCCTCAACCAGGATTTAGTATATATTTTCTAATGAATCACTGTACAACTCTCCCAAGTTTAGTAGTCAATTTACTGTACTTTATTCATATATCAGACATAACTTTCTCCATATAATCTTGGAAAAATCTCATCATTTATTGGGAAAAACACAATTATTTGGCATGCACCTTGAGAACATTAATGTATACCTACCAGTGTCACTGATAGATTAACCAATTTAAATGATTTCTGTTCCTGTGGTTCTCATGTCTTCAATTCAGCTTTCACGGTATTTCCAAAATAAAAATTTAAGTGAAGGAGGGGCTTTCTGTTTCCAGATAGGATGTTGTAAGACATGAAAATCCTTCATCTCCATGGAAATGACAACAATAATAAAATCCTATGATAAAATTAAAATCATACCTTCCATGAGGCTACTGAAGAGTGCTAGGTTTAAAGAAACATTAACTGAATTCCAGAGACAGAAGAGCCAAACACAAATGAGCAGAAAGGTGCAGCTGCTTTGATACCTGGGCAAGTGAATAACCTAGGCTCAGGTGGGGAAAGGAATGGGACCTTCTTAGATGGACAGACTGAAAAAACATAGTGAGTTTTAATGATTGGACCAGCCTAGTGAATGGGAATCTGAAATAGCTCTAAATACAAAAATGTATTATTCAGTTTGGCAATTCTCCTACCTAACCCCCATGACTTCATGAATTTTTCTGAGAAAGTGGCAGTGTGAGTGGGACTGGATAACAGAGAGAATTCATGCAGTGTCAAAGTGTTTGCATTCTGGGGTTATAGAATTTGACCCAAAGTGAATTAAAATATCTGAAGCTGCATTCCAACCCTCTCCCGAAGATTAGAAATAAGCCACCTGGGCCGGCCGAGTGGCGCAGTGGTTAAGCACTGGTTTGGGAAGCCAGCAGCCCCAGTTCAGGTCCCACATATGAGGGCCAGTGACACTGCCCTCAAAAAAAAAGAAAAAAAAAAAAAGAAAAAGAAATAAGCCTCCTGGCAAAGGGAGTGTGAATGTTTGAGTGTTGCACTGAAAAGCAAAGAGAAATCTTGGTTCAGTTGTAAAGGGAAACTTAATCTAATTAAAGCTGAGAGCCAGCTCCAGCTTAGTTCAATACTTTTAGAATCTGAATAGTTAGCACTTTACTTGAATAGACAAAGGAAATGAAAAAAAAAAAGGCGGGGCGGGGGGAGATACATATATCTTATCAGAAATTTTAAAACATGCAAAGAAGTACAAAATTGGGAGTGGGGAGTGTCAATCTAAGCAGACCCATAGAAGACCCAAATTGAAATTAACAGACAAGAACTTCTAAACACTTGTAAGATGGATTAGAATAGAGAAATATATTGGTGAACTTCAGGAGAAACCCAAACTCTAAAAAGGAACCAAATAGAAATTCCAGAAATAAAAAATATTTGAAATGAAAAGTTTGCAGCATTTTAACAATATATTGGACAGCCATGGAAAAATATCAGTGAACTTGAATACAGGTCAACACAAATGATACAAACAGAAGCAGAGGTTTAAAAAAAAAAAAGTTAGGGCCGGCCGAGTGGCGCGGTGGTTAAGCGCTGGCCTTGGAAGCCAGCGGCCCCGGTTCGGTCCCACATATGAGGGCCAGTGACACTGCCCTCAAAAAAAAACAAAAAAAAACAAAACAAAAAAAAAAAAGTTAAAAACTAAATGAATGTCAGTAACTTGTGGCTGAATTTTCAACTGAATTTAAAGAGAAACTTGAACTCCATGATCCAAGAGGATCAGAAAACCCTAAACTAGAAAAATAAAAAGAAACCATACTGAAGACTTGATAGTAAAACTACTAAAATCAACATCAAAAAGAAAAAATCTTAAAAGTAGTAAATAAATACACACACACTCACACACACACAGAGGAACAATAGCATGAATAATGAGTGATTTCTTACCAGAAATAACTGAAGTCAGAAGACAACAGAATCACATCTTTTAAGTGCTAGAGAAAAACAATTGTAAATTTAGTATTCTATATCTAGCAAAAATATTTTTAAATGAAGGTTAAATAAATTTGTCATCAGTATACCTGCACTTCCAAAAATGGTAAAGGAGGTTTTTAAGGCAAAAGGAAAATAATATCAGATGGAGATTTAGATATACAGTAAGAATGAAGAGCATTAAAAATAATATGTGGATAAATATAAAAGATCATTTTATCTTTTCTTAATCTTTAAAAGTTAATTTACTCTTTAAATTAACACATGTTTTGCGGGAAACGAGTAAACTCGTCATACAAAGTGTTATGCCCGCTTACAAAGTGTTAAGAACTAACATTGTATCATGGGGTTCATAATATGTAGAAGAAAAATATGACAATAGTAACAAAGGATGGGAGGGAGGCAAAAATATTACACAGTTGTAAAGTTTTTTCAACATGAGAAATAATGCAATATTAATTAAAGGTAGATTGTGATGAATTATAGATGAATTATAGAATGGAATACTAAAAAATATTTGATTTTCTCAAAAAACAAAAAAGAAGAAGAGAGGGGACAAACTGAAAACAAATAGGAAGATGATAGACATAAATCTAACTCCATCACTGATTACATTTAATGTAAATGGAGCAAACATAACCCCCAAATATGGGCAGAGATTGTGAGATAGAAAGAAAACAAAAGACACAACTATATACTATTTATAAGAGATGCAGTTTATAAAAACACACAAAGTAAAAGAAGGGAAAAAGCATTCCATCAAAACACTAATCCCAAGAAAGCTGATGTGACTATATTATGAGATGAAGTAGATTTTAAGACATGGAAATAGAGAGATAGTTTAAAATTATAAAAGGGTAGCCTTATTAGGAAGATACAAAAATCCTATGCTTGTATAGACCTAATAAGAAATATTCAAAATATATAAAACAAAAATTGTCAAAACTAAAAGAAGAAATCAACAAATTACAATCATATTTAGGGATTCATCATTTCTACTCAGTAACTGATAGAATAGACAAAAATTGGTAGGGATACAAAAAAATTTAAGCAACCCTTTTAACCAAAATCAATCTAACTGACATAAACAGACCTACACCATACAAGTAAAGATTTAGATTCTCTTCAAGTAGACATGGAACATTCACAAATACAGACTGAGTCATAAACAAGTTATAATGAATTTAAAGGATTGAAATCAAGCAGAGTGTGTTCTCTGATGACAAAATAACTTAGAAATCAATAACAAAACTATGTTTTAAAATCCCCAAATACATATTTGGAAATTAAGAATAGCTCATGGCTTAAAAATGAAATCATAAGGGAAATTCTAAGCTATTTTTTAATTGAGTGAAAGTATAAACAAAAATATCAAAATTTGTGAGGTGTTGCTAAAGTAGTGCTTAAGGAAAATTTAGAACATTAGGTGCTTATATTAGGATAAAATAGATCTCAAATCAATAATCTAATCTTCTTTGTTAAGACACTAGAAAAAGAAAAAGAAATGTAACCCAAAGTAAACAGAAAGAAGGAAATATAGATTGGATATCAGTGAAATAGAGGACAAACAATAGAGTAGATCAACAAAACCATATGCTATTCTTAAAAAGATTACAAAGATTTATAAAACACTAACAAGACTGATCAAGAAAGAAGAAAAACGTAAGTAATACCAGGAAGGACATTAATAAAACAGACATTAATAAAAATAAGAATATAAGGTTATGAACAGCTATATGCACATAGATTGACAATATTTATGAAATCAAGAGATGTATTAAAATAAAAAATACAAAAGCTGACATTAAGCACATTGAAAAATATAAATAGCCACCTATATTTTAAAATTTTTTGAATTCAAAATTAAATACCCATAGCAAAGAAAATTGTAGGCCTCAAATAGCTTCACTAATTCTATCAAACATTTAGGGAAGAAGTAACACTAATCTTATGCAAACAATTGTAGGGAATAGAAAAAAGAGGGAACTCTTCCTAACTGGTTATCACAGGCCAGCACAATGTTGAAACCCAAAACTTGACAAAGACAGTAGATTAAAATAAAAGTACAGGCCAGTCTCACTCATGAACATAGATGCAAAAATCATAAATAAAATATTAGCAAATGGAAGACAGACATATGTAAGGTAAAACATCATAACCAAGATGGATTATCCCAGAAATATAAGTTTAATATTTGAAAATCAATCAATTCAAAATACCTGTTTAACATGATAAAAGAGAAAATAATATGATCATTTCATTGCAATCATACACTGCATAATGATATTTCAGTCAATGACGGACCATGTATACAACAGTGGTATACCATATAGCCTAAGGTTGTACTAGTCTGTCTATACCATATAAATTTGTGTAACTTGACTCTATAATGTTTGCACAATGACAAAATTATTTAACAACACATTTCTCAGAACATATCCTCATCATTAAGTGGTGCATGACTGTACATGCAAAAAAAAAATTTGTCATAATTTGACGTGTTTATGATAAAAATCCTCAGAAAAATCAGGAATAGAAGAATATTTCCTCAATTGAATAAAGCCCATCAATAAAAAACCTACAGATAATGTTATATTTGATTGTGAAATATTGAATATTTCTCTACTAAAATTGGTAAGAAGAGAATGATATCCACTCTCATCAACTTTGTTCAGTATTGTACTTGATGACTTAGTAAGGGAGAAAAGCAAAATTAAAAATAATATACCTAAGGATCAAAAAGAAACTATTAAAGCTCTTTATTTGCCAATGATATTATGGTATATGTAGGAAATTCAAAGGAATATACAAAAAAAAAAACTATAAAAAATGTGTGAACTTAGCAACATTGAAGAATACCAGTCACTATACAAAAATCTATCATATTTCTGCGTAATAACAGCAAGCAATTGAGAAATGTATATATTTTAAGAATATCATGTACATGATTGACTTCCAGATAGCAACCTAAAGAGCACCATGGAAATATTTTCCAGAGGAAAAAGCCTAACAGGTGAAAGCCATTTTAAAAAACCAATCACTTAAAGTCTCTAGAAATTGTTCTAAGAGGATACAAAAAATGAAGAAACATTTATTCAAAAAAAAAATCTACTAAAACTTGGTAAAAAGTGAGATCTGTGGCACAGAGCCACAATTTGCTGTATGCCTTTCCTGCCTTCAGGTTGCAGGCATTTTTCTTCCCCTCCAAATCCAAGTTGAAAAGGCCACATTCTTGGTGAATGTGACCGAGATTAGAGGCTCCCACCAACTGCCAATTCTCCATTTATGGGACAGAAGGTCTATCCCACACAAGCTAGAAATACTGAGACTCTGATTACTCTCACCTCCACTTGCTCACAGGGCAGACATTTCATACCAGAAGAGCCTAGCTTAGAAAACCAGAGGTTATCACCCTGCCAGGGCTCAGACTAGTGGCTCAGACATTTTGCTCAGGGGAAAAGGCAATCTGTGAGAGCAGCAAACTTTGAAGTTCTACCCCAAAGGAACTAGCTTCATTTGAAAGGGGAAGTTCAAGCCTAAGGATGACATCAAAACCAATGAAGTACTTGGGGGAAATCAAATAAGAGACTGGTAGCTCCTCTTAATTAAGAGCAACCAGCTTGACCATAGGTGAGTTGGTTCACTAGAGAGAACCAAGAAAAGACACAGCTAAGAAGACCCCTCCAGAATTTAAACAAATCTTAAAGCTGGCTTCAAATATGACCCCTACCCAAACTTAATTTGATAAGAATTTTCAGCAATATATGCCCCGTATCATTAAAAAAAAGATAGAACAAAAACCTGGCTGTGATTGAGATATTTAATAGCTGAATATATTATCAAGAGAGGCAGATAACAGAAAGATCAGGGAAAGAAACAGTCAAAGAGAACCCTGCTACAACCATCTCCATCCCAGTCTGGCTGTATTTACACTGAAGACTATGTCCTCTGAGAAGCATCATCAAAGTCCTCACAATGTAAGGGAAATAAACTTCACCAAAATGGTTTACCAAATCACTAAACAAATAAGCAAACAACTACAAAAACCAGAGGGGTGTATGGGAATCAGTAATCAGTCTCCAGAATTGCTGTACTACCTAAAATATCTAGTTACTGACAGATTATTAGAAGACAGGCAAATTAACAGGAAAGTGTGACCCATTCACAGGAAAAAATAAGGCAAGAGAAATTGCCTCTGGGAGGAGCCAGATGTTGGGTTTAACAATACCAAGTAGCAGCACATATTTCTTCTCTTAATTGATTTAAAAAGCAATTTATGAAACAATATGTATAAAATGATGCTGAGAGTACATATAATGTAGAAAAATGTAATATTGTTTTTCCAAAAACAGCACAAAGAAGGAAGTGGGTGGGACCAAAGTTGTATTTGCATAAGCAGATGACTGCAGATTAATATAACAGAACAAATAAAGAGAGCCAGAAATGCTAAATCAGAGGCTAATATACAAACTTTATAAATATATGTTTGCTCTTCTTTCTTCTCTCAGCTTTTATAAACAACACAAAATTATATAAAGTAATAATTATAACAATACATTGTTCTTGTAATACATATGGATGTAATGTGTATATCAAAAATAGCTCATAACTGGGAAAGAGGAAACAGAGCTATAAAATAGTAGCATTTCTATATCCCACTGAAATTAAGTTAGTATACATTTGAAGAACATTCTAATAGGCTAAAATGTATATATTAAGTCTTAGAGCAACCATGAAAAACTTCAAAAATATAGTGAAAAATTTATTAAAGATATTAGAGAGTTATCACTAAGAAAACATTACTTAATGCCAAACAAAGCAATAAAGAGGTATGAGAGGAATAAAAATGACGTAAGACATACAGAAAATCAAAAGTAAAGTGACCAATGTAATCCAACTATATCATTAATATTAAATGTGCATAAACAATGCTATAAAAAGATAGACGTTGTCAAACCAGTTTTTTTTTTAAATCAAGATGCAACACAACACTGACCAAAGGTGACACAAAAATATACAAATACGTTGAAAATAAAAGGATGGGAAAATATTATGCAAACAGCAATCATAAGGAAGCTGGAGTAGCTATACTAATAATCACACAAAATATTGGGTTGCCAGAACAGTCATGACGCATTTTGCAATGAAAAACAGAAAAAATACTTCATGACTTTTCTGACAACCCAATAGGTTTTAAAACAAAAATTACTGGAAATAAAGGACATTTCAAATGATAAAATGGTCAATCTATCAAGAAGATATAACAATTATAGATATATGCACCTAACAACAGAGCTACAAAGTACATGAAGTAATACCTGATAGAATCAAATGGAGAAATAGACAATTCAACAATAATTATTAGAGGTTCAGCAGAGTAACAGTGGCTTCTGCCAGCATTTCTGTCTGGGAGGAAGCTGCCCCTCCAGCCCTCTCCCTAAAGCCAGCTAGTTCAGTTCTTCCCCATGTGTCCGTGGCACCTTTTTGGCACCTTTTAGGCTATTGCCCCAACACTGGGGCTTGGAGCAAGTGATTCCGTCAGTGAGACTGATGTAGGCCAAGCACAGCAGCACAAGGAACGTGCTGGAATGCTGGATGCCGATGAGGACTCCACCATGAGCCTGTATTCTCAAACCTCTATTGCAACCCATCTGCCAGAGCCTGGGCACATGGAGAACCAGCCTCCCTTTTCCACTGGGCATCCTTCCGACTTAGTGCCTAGTGCTGCTGATTGACCTGGCAGCACAAGGGTTTGTGTTTTTTCAGTACTACCAGCTTTCCCATAGTCAGCAAGACAGTATTTCTGAAAAGGAAAAAAGATTGGGGGATCTCTCCCAACAGCTGTAATCTCTCCAAGCCCAGAACAGGAAACTTGTAGAGACTCTGTGGTGTGTGGCTGAAAGAGCTCTATAACAAAACTGGAGAGCACAGATGTAGCCCATGCTCAGAAAAGGGAAGTGGCATGGGGACAAATGCTACCAATTCTATAAAGAGAGCAAGAATTGGCAAGGCTGTGAAACTGGAGTTTGCTATGTCGCAGAGTTACACTGAGCTTTTCTACTCACATTGGACAGGGCTATCCCACAAAGGTGGTGCAAGGCCTGGCTGTGGAAGGATGGAGCCTCTTACTCCTCTGAATTGTTTGATATAATTATAGATTTCACCAGCCCATGAAGCAGCAACTGTGTGACCATCCTCAATGGAAAGGCATTTTTTAAGGGATTGCAAAGAGTCAAAGCAGTGTGCATGTGAAAAAAATGGTGGCCACAGTCAAACTAGAGAGACTCTAGTAGCTTCTTTGAACCATTACATAGAGGTGGTTGACTCTGCAGCTACAACTACAACTTCAAGGTCCCTTCAGAGAAACTAAAGATCAGAAATAGAGTTGTAACAGTTCGGTTTTAGTTTTTAGTTTCTTCCATTTGATCCATGTTTATACAACAATTCAACAGAAAAAATTGAGCCAAGCATGATCAATGTGAGGGATGTTAAGGCATTGAAAAGGAGGAAAAACAAAAATCAGGAAAGGCAATCCCTCTGACTAGCACAAGAAGGATTTTCATGTTTCCTGCTTTACTAGCACCTCTGAGCTTGGGTTCATGCACATATTTACTTGTCATGAAGAGGTACTATTTAGGCATCACCAACTGGCCCCTGAAACCCATTAAGTTGTGACACATCTTTTTGTTTTGAGATAACTTTCTAGTGTTCTTCCCTCTCAGCATTTAATATCTCTGTTTCTATGTCTTCTTTAATATTTGGAGAAGTGAGAAACTTAAACAGAAAATAACGATATGTAACATCTTTTGGTCCAATAGTCAAATAGTCCATGAGAAATTAGCAATCATTTCTTATACTGTGCTACCAAATATGCAACTAATTATTTTTTTCTTTAGTTCATATTTTTTTCCTTCTCAATCTCTTAACAGAGTCCCCATCTGCTATGTCTATGGCCTGCTGCCCATTGGCTAATTTTCTTTATTAGAATCTTGATTTCTTACAAACATATCTCCCCATGTCCATTTAAGATTCCAATGATTGTCGCCTTTCCCTAGGAATTCCTTCTACGAGAGTAATATCCTCAATATAGTTCCAAATTAGAAATACTGTCCTTGATGCTCCCTTTAGAGATATTGAAGACCAGAAGAAAAGTCAGTCTCTTTATGAACATCTGGGATAGTTTGGTTTCTGTTCCTATTTTCTTCCATTTGATCCATGTTTATATCTTGCAGATACTGAAGATTTAATAATAATAAATGTAAATAATGTGCAAAAACATTATTGAAAATTTAACATTCAAAATTCAACTTTCAATAATGATACAAGAACTAGGCAGAAGACTAAAAAAGGAAATACAAATCTTGAAAAATGCTATGTACAAGACCTCTATACTGAAATATACAAAATAATGCAGAAAGAAAAAAATAGTTTTTAACCTTTTAAATGGAGGGGAATACCATATGTGTGTTCAATATTAAGATACTTAGTCTATCAAATTTATAGATTTATCACAATCCAATAAAATCTAGCATATTTTTTGTAGAAATTGGCACACTGATTCTAAAATTTATATAAAAATGCAAAAAATCTAGAATAACTAAAACACTCTTGTGGAAGAACAAAGTTGGAGGATTTCACCACCTCATTTCAAGATACATTGTAAACCTACATTAATTAAATAGTATGGTAGTTGGAAAAAAGATAGAAAGACCAATCATTACAAAAGAAAGTCCAGAAATAGAACCACATAATATGGCCAATTTATTTTTTACTAAGGCACCAATAAAAATCAATGCAGATTGAAAAATCTTCCTAACCAACAATGATAGAACAACTGGGCAAACATAAAGAGAAAAATGGACCTCATCCCTATCTCACCATAATCAAACATTAAATTGAGATGAATTATAGTCCTAAAAATGAAATCTAAAAATAAAAAGTTCTTGAAGAAAACAAAGAATCATATTTTTATGACCATGTGGTAAGCAATGATTACTTATACAGGAATTTTTTGAAAAATCACAATAAAAGAAAACATTGATAAATTGTCTTTCAAGTCAATTAATCTTCTGCTCACCAAAAGACATTTCATTTTCATTAAGAAAATGAAAAAAGTCACACACACTGGAAGAAAATATTCACAATACCTACTTCTGACAAAAGACTTTTAACCAAAATATATAAAGAATTCTCTGTTCAAGCTTTTGCACTTAGTTCTGTAACCTTAAACAAATAGTTTAAACATTTTGAACTTTTCTTATCTACAAAACATAAGAGTTGGGCTAGAGTGTCACAACAGTCCTTTTCTAAATTATTTGTTGAACCTACAGCAAGTTTATCGATACAAATTATATAAAGTGGAAAGGAATATAAACAAAGATGGTTTTGGTAATTGACAATAACTCACATTGTTCTGGGTATGGGAATTTACATTAAATAGAAATTTAATATTTATTTATAAAGAAAAAGCATGTGAGATTCTTCAACAAGGATAGAAAACCTATAATTAAGGATATTTTATGAATGCCATAGGAATGCAGAATGGCAGATAGTGGGAATTACAAAATATTTACTACTCTATTGTGCCTATCCTTATATTTGTCAGGAAATTGACAGAATAGAAAACAAGAAATATTAGGAATAAAAATCTAGTACTGATTATAGGAATGAATTTGATACTGTTGAACAAGTCACTTAGTATGTACCACACAATAATGAATTTTTATAAGTATATTTAAAATTCATAGCATCTTCTTAAAGGTCTTTTAAAAAGCCAGTAACCATTTTCTCTTGAAAGTGGAAGCTTTGATTAAGTCTTTTTTAAAAACTCCTTCTAAATTGAATTATTCTTGGTCTATTTTCAGATGAAGCTAAGTGATTTATTAAAGTAGATATTTCATATGAAAAAAGTTTAACAAGGATTTATGTCTTTCCACCATCATGTTCAGTTACCCTTTGTATATCAGCTAGTTATTGCTCCTTATTTTTTTCTGTATTGCTTGTTAAAATGGGACGGTCCTGGAGGGATGGGTGAAAAAGGTGAAAGGGAATATAGTCAATATTAGTGTGATAACTTAGCACAATAACAGATGGTTACTAGATTTAGTATTGTGCTCACATCTTAACCTTTTCGCTTTGTGTTCATCTGTAATCGAATATTTCCATGCCGCTGACTGCAGCGTTCGACTTGACCCCATGCACGAGCTCTGGGTTCCAGAAAGGGGGTTTAGGAAAGTAAATGTACATTTTTCTATATTTTTGTGTTTTTCAAGAATGAATAACAATAGGAAATTTTTATACTTTAAAGTAATCATTTATTTTAATAAAATGTAGCAACTTAACTGTATTTACTTAAAAATATAAACACTAATTATTTTCCGTGGATTTTTCACATATTTTGAAGAACAAACTTGAAATCAATTAACGCAGTGAAAAGGTTAAGATATATAAATGTTCAATCACTAGGTAGTACACCAGACAGTAATATATTTTATGCCAACTATATATAAATTTTGTTTTGTTTTGTTTTGTTTTTTAGCTGAACCATCCTGCCACCTGTTGGCAGCTTAGCGGCAGCTCAGCTCGGGCTGGGCATCGAATTGCTGTTGCTCAGAGCTCAGCTCGCACTCTTGAGCGAGCTCTTTACTAACTGAACCACTAGGCCGGCCCTATGCCAACTATATTTTAATTTAAAAGATTTTAAAACAAATTTTCAGAAAAATTGTCATAGCATGAGTATAGAGAAGTAGTTTTCACAGGGGAAAAAAAACTTTACAACTTAAAAGAATTAAAAAATAAGAATTAGCTACAAAGTTGTTAGCAAAATTCATCTCATTTTTTTGTCATTTTATTTTCAGGTTTAACTGAACTGAATGACAGTCCAGTTCCCCTGGAACTTGAGCGCTGCAAGTCCCCCACTTCAGGTAAATACGACTGGTATTTCTTGGGCTTCCGGTAATTCACGGTAGTAATCAACTGCTTTATTTTCTTAATTCTTATAATGTGCAATTAATAATTTTAGTAAAGGTATCATTGAGTTTCTGAAATTTAACCGTAAGCAAATCTGAGTCCAAAATTAAATAGAAATAAATGTATTTAAAAATATTTTTAGCCTCCCCAAAAATTAAAATCAGAGGTATGAGTGTAATACTCTAAAGACATTTTAAAGAAAGGTTATTTTGCAGATATATTAATAATTCTAAGCAAAAGTTGGTAATTTTGTACATAAACTCTTCACAGAGTTAGAACTGAATTAGTGGGAAATTCATGCCCTAGGCACAGTAGCAGATGCAAAGGCCTCTCAACCATAGTTGAAAAACATGTATATTCATGTTTTTAAATTTTAAAAATGATAATATAATATGTTGGAAATAAAACATCGAGGTAAAACATAAGCCCATTAAAATATATTTTAAAACTGTGAGTATAAAAACTCCTAGAATAACTTTTTTAAAATATGTTTAAAAAAAATGTTAACAGTAGAAATTGTTGAGTGATGGGATTATGAATGGTTTGCTTATTTTTCTAATTTTCATTTATCTGATTTTTCTATAAAGCATATATGGTAATGTATAAATTATTACACCTAAAATATTAGGTTTATCTTTGATATTGAACTGTAGATCTGTTTTCACAGAGTATAAAAAATTATAATTTCTTTTTTATTTTAACTACTTTTATTTTAACTTCATATAAAATTATAAACATTTTATAAAGCAATGGATTTTGACTTTTAGAAATTCATTTAGAATTGTGACAGTTCTTGAATTTACTCCATCCCTTAAGAGTTGTTAGTTGTTTATCCTTATTTTTTAGGAATGTAGGCTAAGTAAAATCTTGTGTCCTATGTACATTTTTGTTTTAATCATAATCCTTATTTTACTGCTTTTATTTTAAATAGTCTCATACATTTACCCTTTCTTTTGCATTCCCATTGGCACCATCCTAATTTAGGTATTTATTACCCCATACCTAAAGTATCACAAAAATGTTCAATAGGTGTCTCTGTTTTCTATCTTTCCTTCTTAGAATTCATTGTACATATCATGTTGCAAAATTAATCTCCTTAAAATATTACTTTGGTCATATTTTCCCATGATAGAAATCTCCAATATAAAATGTCATTCAATATCCTATATCAAATTTAAATAATTTGACGCACTTTAAATTCTCATCCATAATCTGAATTTGAATAGTAATACATTCATATGGTTCAAACATCTAAAAGAAATGGAATTTAAAAATTTCCCTTCCTTTCTTCCTCATACATTGCTTCCTTCCTTTTGAAAAATAAATAATATTGTTAGTTTCTTATTTATTCTTTCAGACAATTTGTAAACAAACCAAAGACATAAATTTTCTTTTGCTTTCTATTTTTTATGTGCATTTCACGTACTTTTCTTGTTTCATATTACAGTGTATCTTGTCTTTCCGTTTTATTACATAAAGTATTTCTGCATTCTTATTTACAGTTTTATGATACTGAATTACATGATGTACTATATTTAATCATTTCACCATTGAAGGACACTTAGTTTAGTATCAATCTTCTGCTAGGTTAAACAACACTTCGGTGACCAACCTTGGTACAATCCTCATTTAAAATGTGTGGAGGTATATCTATGGGATAAATTCCTACACTGGGGTTGCTGGGCAAAAGTACATGCTTGTCTAATCTTTATAGGTACTCCAAATTGCTCTCCTTTGGGTTTGCAACAATTTTCTTTCCTTCCAGCAACACCAGGCAAGTACTGGTTATCAAAATTTTTAGAAATTTTTGCTAGTCTTGTAGGTAAAATGGATATGTCAATGTAGTTTCGATTTGCCTTACATATATAAGTGGTGTTGAATACCTTTTCATCAGATGATTAAGAGCTCTTTAAATATTTTTTCTGGTAATCTTCTATTCATACACTTTGCCTATTCTCTATAGGGTTGTTTGCTCTTTTCATGTCCTTACTTACATTGTGATTACTTGTCAAGTATGGAAAAAAGATGAATTAAAATATCATACTAACAATGTGTTTATTTTTGCATGTATCTGCTGTTTTTATTTATAAGAATATTCACGTGTAGATATTCAGAAACATATCCACAAAAGTGCTTCTTTACCATTAATCATGATTGTTCATTTCATATTATGTGTTCTTCACCTGAATTCTACCTTGTTTATTATGAATACCACAGCTCTTACATTTTTTTATTTGAAATTTTCTTATATACCTTGGCCTTACACTTTTAGGATGTGTAAACTTTTTTTAGCTGAGGTATAATATGTAAACCTCAAAGTGCATAAATCTTAAGAGTTCAGCTAAACTAGTTTTTGCTAATGAATACAACATGAAAGCAGTACCCAAATCAAGATATAGACTGTTACTAGAACCCCAGAAACCTCCCTCATGCCCCTCTCAACCACAAACCCCCACAAAGGTATTTACAGTCCTGACTCCTACCACCAATAATTAGTTTTACCAGTTTGGGTTGCATATAAATGGAATCATGCAATATTTACTTCTTTTGTTTCTTGCTTATTTTGCTCAACATTATATATATATATATATATATATATATAGTATTCATTTGTGATAGTGAATGATTTTTATTGGTTGTGTAATATTCCATTATATATGAATTTATCTCAATGTATATATGAACCTTATTTTTGCTGAGCATTTAGGTAGTTTTCTGTTTGGGGCTATTATAAAGAAAGCCATTATGACCAATCATGAATAATTTTAATGTAAATATAAACTCATTTATGATGTACATGTATCTGGCAGTGGAATTTTGGGGTCATAGGGTACTTACACATATACATATGTGCATATTTTCAGCTTCCTTAAATACTACCAAGTTTTCTAAAGTGTTTGCACCAATTTTATTTCCACTAACAGTGTATGAAAGTTGCATATTTTTTTAAATTAAAGTTTGTTCGGGTGACAACTGTTAAATTTACATTGCTTTCAGATGTACAATTCTGTAATACACATTGTGTATTCACCACCCAGAGTCAGTTCTCTTTCCATCACCATATATTTGACCCCTTTTACTCTCGTCTACTAACCCCCCATCCCTCTTACACTCTGGTAACCACTAAACTATTGTCTGTATCTATGAGTATTTGTTTCTTTATTTGTTTGTCTTGTTCCTTTGTTGTTTTCAGTTTTATATACCACATATTGGTAAAATCATACGGTTATCAACTTTTTCTGTCTGACTGATTTCACTTAGCATTATAATCTCAAGATCCATCCGTGTTGTCACAAATGGCACTATTTTATCTTTTCTTATGGCAGAATAGTATTCCATTGTGTGTGTGTGTGCGCGCGCGCGCGCGCGCCTGTGCGTGTGTATCACATCTTCTTTATCCAATCATCTATTGAAGGACACTTTGGTTGTTTCCATGTCTTGGCCACCATAAATAAAGCTTGCCAATGTTTCTTTTTCAATTTCAGTCATTCTGGGGTGTATATGGTGTTATCTCATTGTGGGATTAAATTGAATTGCATATCCCTGATGTCTACTGATTTCGATGAACTTCTTTAATGTTTATTGACTATTTTTAATATTCTTTTATAAGGTATTCAAATATTTTAGTCATTATAACTGTGTTGCCAACTTTTTCTTTTAATATGTAGGAATTCTGTGTATGTACTCAGATACATAAAGTCTTTTGTTGGATGTATATAGTGTAGAATATATTTTCCTATTCTGTGCCTTGCCTTTTACTCTCTTAAAGTTGGTCTTTTGATAAACAGGTTTTTTTATGCTAATATAACTTGTCAATATTTTCTTTTATTTTCTTAGTGCTTTATGTGTTTTGTTTTGTTTTTACTTTTTGTCTATCCCAAGATCATACAGCTATTTTCTTATATTATCTTCTAGAAGCCTTATTGAATGTTTTACCTTTCACATTTAAGTTCAAGTTCAGTTTGGAATATATTTCTGTATGTAATGTAAGGAAAGAGTCAAGGTTCCTTCCATTTACATATCCAGTTGATAAGCACCATTTAAGGAAAATTATCATTTCCCTCATGCACTAAAGTGGTACTTTAGCCATAGATTAGTATACTTTACTGGGTGTGATTCTAGACTTCATGTTTTATTTCATTGGCATGTTTATTTTTTATTCAATTCCACACTTTTAATTGCTCTAGCTTTATAGTATTGCTGATAGTGTAGGTTCTCTAATTTTGTCTTTGTGGTTCTTTTTCAAGAATGTTATGATTATTGCAGGTCTTTTGTGTTTCTACATAACTTTTAGAAACCATTTGTCAGTTTGCACACAAATATGCTTGGATAATGATTGTAATTTCATTGGATCTGTAAATCAATTGGGCAGAATTAGCATATTCAACAATATTGAATTTTCCATTTGGTATCTCTACATTTATGTGTCTTCTTTACTTTCAGTAATATTTTTAGTTTTCTTTGTAGAAGTTTTGTGCATTTTTCATTAGATTTATCACTTTGTATTTCAATTTTTTATATTGTAAATTTTTAAATTTCTTGTTATTATTTGTGCCTAGAACATAAAAAGCTAATTAATTTTTATATATTAAGCTTATTTCCATAAATTTATTTAATGCCAATAATTTATAAATTCTTTTGGATTGTCTTTGTATCTAATTATGCACCCTGTTAAATGACAGTTCCATTTCTTCTTTCTAAGGAAAGAAATTAGCTAGGACCTTCCATACAATGTTGAATAGGTGTATTGGCAGACAGACACCCTGCTTAGCCCTCTGCCTATGATGTTTCTTCTTTTATTAATATTAGATCAGTTCTGGAAACACCATCACCACACTTTTTTCTTTTTATTTCTTTTTTTGGCAAAGCAGACTCAGAGGACTTTGCATACAATCAAGTAGATTGCTTCAAACTGGGAAGGTTCTGACTACTTTTGCATTATGTTACTTGGGACAGAAATGATTGACTGTGATAAAATTCATTTATCACTTCAGTGGCTTATTTGAGACTGGTTGGCGGGGCAGGTCCCAATCTTCTTTAGCAACAGCTTTAAATTATAAATAATCATAATTGAGGAATGGGAGATTTTTTTTTCTTTTATAACCATTTTAATCATTAATTTGTTAAAATATGTGAAATTTATTTTTCTGGGGAAAGTGCCAACAGACTTTAATTTATCTAACTTAAGAATATTGGAAATAATCAATATTTGCTTATTCCATTAATTTCCCAGGAAAAAGAAAAATAAGTAATTGTGTGTGTTAAGGGATCTTTTTAATACCAGGAGCATGCACCCAATACTATTTTCAGAATCCCATAGCAACACATATACGTAAAACTACAATCTTCAGTCTCTTGCTATTGTTATAGGAATTGCTGCATCCAATCTAGATGATCAGGAAAGGCATAGTTAGGGTAAATGCAGATTTTTTTAGCCTAATCTCATAAAGCTGAAATGTAACTAGGAAAACAGCAAATTTAAGGCTGTAACAGTAGTTTACAAAATTCTTGAAACTTATCTCTAGAACTAGAAAAGAATGAAAATATAAACAAAATGTTTAGATAACTTATGAATGACAGGATTTTTATAGATAGATAGATACAGATATAGATAGATAGATAGATAGATAGATAGATAGATAGATAGATAGATAGATATGTAAAAGAAACTAGAATATTTGTAATATATTCTAACTTTTGAAAAACAGAAAAATGGCCGTACCTCCTAACAGGTCTCCTTGTTTTATGCACTTAGGAACAGTTCATTAGGTGTGATCAATAATAACAATTACTATGTTTGTATCTGATTACATCGCCCCTTTTCATGCACATATAGCATTTAAGATCCAATACTATTTTTGCCTTCTCTTTTTTTTTCTCTCAGTGTAGTGGTCAAACCTAAACCTATATTAGAATCATGTGAAGAGTTTGTTAAAACACAGATTGTTGAGTGCCAGAGACATTCTAATTCAGTAAGTCTAGAGTGGGGCCTGGATTCTGCATTTCTAGCAAGTTCCCAGGTTATGCTAATGCTTCTGGTCTCTGGACCACTTGAGAACCACAGCTCTGTGACACTTTTTGAAACATTTTTTTTCAGTAGTTACTGCATCTCTCTATTTTGGGATCTCAAATCCTCACCCCTTTAAAGTCTGCTAAAAGCAAATTAAAATATTGATACAAATATCTCTTAGAGAGATTGGAAATTATAGAAGCTGGAAACCAGAATTTATGTTGTAACTGTATTTTCTGCATGGATCTCAAATTCCCTTTTAGCCCAGTAACCAACAAGTAAAATAGATTGAAGTTTCGGACTATTAAATATTTCCTTAAGGATAATGAGAAAGAACTGAGTAGGAATTGGGGAGTTGAAAGAATTCCAATGAGCTAAGCAGAATGCTGGTGTTTTCAGCTTCCAGGATAATATAATTATTTCATATTATTTATTCATTCACAAAGCTATTGACAAAATAATTTTCAGTATCTAAGTTAGATAAATATGCTATCCTCTGAGAATAAACTAATGATCAAAAACATACTCCATGACAAATGGAACGGATGGACAGTCTACAGAAACCAACATTAAACTAATAATTTTACAAATTGTTAGTTGTTTTTTCTTAAAGCTGTGGAACCCTTTCTTACTAGGTAAGGTCATGCAATTTGTACTACATAAATACACCTCCTAAGGGGGTAAGCAGGAACTAACATTTAGCCCTAGCTCCACTAACTCCTGGCACAGAACTGAAATCCCCTAAAGGAAACAGCACCTGTTTCTTCAGACGAAGAGTTGAAAACTAACCAAGCCTACAACTGTAGGGTTATGTCTACCCACAAAGTGTGTGTTTTTCTAATTTGTCCTCCTTGAAGTTATGCCTTTAGCAATCATTTTTCTCAGATGAACATCTTTTTCTAGCCTAGCATTAGGTCCTAATCTTGCTGCTACCTATGTATCCATCTTCATGATTCTCCCTATCGACAGTATACAATATACTTACTATACTATCAAGTTCAAGCGAAAGCTAGGGTGATAGAAATATTTATCTTTATTAAAATTATTTATTTAGGTATCTTTAGTAAAGATATCATTATTAAAATGCCATAGAGGTGAATGTCACAAAATACAAACAAAGAAGTAGCCAGCTCTGTTATAAAATCTGTGTGACAACTAGGTTTTTATAGCCTTGTCTGAATGTTCCTTCTGTGTGACTTGATGTGCCTAGAACACTACTACAACCTCCAAAGAAGGAAACTTTTTCCCTCCAAACAATTTTCTGTTGGGGCAATACCAGAGTACATAGATAAAGGCATAGAATAGAGACCCATCCAAATAGTTATGAAATTCAGCTTTAAGGTAAAAAAATCCTCGTTCACTTGGCTAAAAAATTACATGCCAATAGTTTTTTATTCCTTTCCTTTAGGACTTGCTACCAGGATTCCCGAGGCAGCAGCAGGCTTTTGTAGGAATGAAATTCCAGCTGTGAGACAGAGGAATCAAGTGCATCACTTGCCAGGTGAAAGTGAAAATCTCTTTTATGAACAAACAAGTTATTCGTATCGCCACAATTTTCTAGACTTCAGTTTGTCTCAAAAGCTGTATTCGTATTTGTTGTGCTGAAAACACAGGTCCCTCATTGTGAATGAAGACAAATTTCCTGAAGTAATGGTTAAAATCATAGATACTGACCTCATGAGATATAAAACAGAAATTCCTAAGGCTTTTGTGAAAGATTTTTCAAGTGTTCCATAGAATTTTGGTAGTGTTCTTCTACTCTAAACCTGAATAATTTTATCAAGCCTATAAGAGAATCTGGAGGGTCCAACAGAGAATTCAGGGAAAACCTAAGAGCCAAAAAGTAAACTGGTGTTGTAAAATTTTCCATAATTTTTCATAATATCATTAAATATTTCCTATAATCAGAAACAACTATGATGATCCTGGAAACTCCACCGAAGAATTACCCCAAAGGGGTAATGTTCCCTATCAAAAATAGTATACAGAAAGTCCTATGATCTAAATTTTATGCAGTCATTGAATAGTCAATGCTGCCCATAGGGACCACATCAGAATCAAACACCAATTATGCAGCCTCCTTAAATTGGGAAATCATTACAAAATGGTTGTGCCCAGACTTGCAACTTTAAGAAACACAAATTGCCAATGTTCTAGACCCGAAATAAATAACCAAGAAACCTAAAGATATTTATAACCAACAATTTTCCAATTTCTTTTTTTCTTATGTAATACAACACCCCTATAACATATCCTTTTCTGAGAAGAAAACTGAAGCACAGAGTATTTAAGTAGAGCTGGAATTCTACCTTAGTTACATTTGGTTGTGAAGCCTATGCTTTTTCCCCAGGTTTTCATTAGTAAAATAAGAAAAATAAATATGAGAATTACCAAAAATAATCACAGATAAAATTATGACATCCAAGCAGTGAGAAAGTGAGAAGCTGCTGAGTCATGAAGAGACAATGTTTCAACAAAGAAATTCAAGAGACCTTAAGAAATGAATCATCAGAAACCAGTTTACCATTTAAGTTCCAGTAAACTAGTTTTGAAAATATTTTCTAGTTTTTATAGTTCATAAAATCAACAGATTATAACCACATTTTGAATTTTTTAAGCCTTGTTTGCTAAAAAATTATAATCAACTTTGGTATAGTACTTTAAAGCAAACAAGGTATTTTTCATATGTATTATTTAATCCTAGAGCAACCCTGTAAAATTGGTATTGTTCTCATTTTATATGGATGGAGAGATTATGGCCAAGAAAAAAAAATCTATAATGTGTTTAAGGTTACCCTACTAATAAAATGGTTTAGACTGAACCAACCCAATTCTTCAGACTTCAAGGTCCTCTGACCCCAAATTATTTATCTCCTATTTGCACTTTAAAAAGCATGTGGAAGAAAGAACCTAGTTCTCTCTGGGAATTTATAATTCACAATAGACAAGGACAGAAATAAAGATTCACAATTATTTAACACTTATTCATATGACACTAACTAAAAAATCACTGATTCATTAACAGCATATAGATAGATATATAATATAGTAAGTCCCCTACTTATGAACATTCGAGTTGCGAACTTTCACAGATATGAGCGGACTTCGCATTACGAACATTCGTAGATGAGAACAAATCACGGAAGTAGCTCACGTGTCTGCCAGACATTGTCACAGTTGTGCTGCTGTGTGCGTACTGTGCAGTGCGATAGTGGACAGAGTACAGGGCTCAGTCAGAGCCCAGGGTGTTGGGAAGCAAGAGGAAAAGCAGCGGTGATGTGGAGGGGACTGCTAGGAAGCGTCAAAGGTGTAGAAGACTCACTTTCTCAGACTTATGAACGAATCCGACTTACAGATCTTCTCCCAGAATGGACTCATTTGTAAGTCGGGGACTTAACTGTACACATTTTAAGGTAGCAAGAATAATAGAGTCATAACTTTAAACATTTTTATGCTGGGGCAAATTCTAGTAAAAGATACCCCTTTGCCTGGCTGTATCTTAACCACTTCTGAAGAACAAGAACGGGAAAATGACAACAAAATTCTGGGCGTGTAGACATTTCAGGGCTCCACCATGGCATGGTGACCCCAAAAGTGTGTGTGTGTGTGTGTGTGTGTGTGCGCGCGTGTGTGTGTGTGTGTGTGTGTGTGTGTGTGTAATTCTGCCTATATACATACCAGGTGTTTTTTATCTCAGTTTCTAGCTTAGAGAAGATAGAGAAACTGAAATTCATTACTATATTTCAGCCAGTCAGTTAATTGATCTATGGATAAACTTTACAAACATCTTAATTTAAACAACTTTTTTTTAATTTAGTGTTAGATTTATATATTTTACAAAAGATATGTAGGCCACACAGGTGGCATCTTCCACCGTGTTTCCCCAAAAGTAAGACGTAACTGGAGAATAAGCTGCAGCCTGATTCCTCCAGAACATGGAGGGCACGCACCCGTCACATGAGGGCTTTATGACCTGTTTCAGGAAGAAGACCTGTTTCCACAAACTCCTTCAGCTTAAAATATTCAGTATGCCAAGGTGCCATATTTTGGCACCTAAAATCATGCTACGCCTTATTTTCCAGCCAGGTCTTATTTTCAGGGAAACGGTATTATCAGGAAGATTGTGTTGCTTGGTGGAAAGGGTATACAGCTTTGGAGTCAGAGAAATTTGACTCTACCCTGCCATTTTCTACCATTATAACGTTAGCCAAGTTTCTTAACCTTAACTGTGTGCCAGGGTCCAGAACATGGATTCTCACTAATATTTCCAAGCAGTTAGTATACAAGCAATGATGAACATCCATGGCCTAAGGAGACTGGACTTGGTCTCCTTGACCATTTTAAATTTCCAAGTATTAGTTATAGCTTATTCATAACAAAGTAAAAATCCTTCATTGGAAACCAGTCACTCCAGTTGTTTCTAATCAAGGATCAACTAATCAGAAGTTTGAATTAGAAACTTCTAACTTTGCTCTTTATGTTATTTCTTATCAAAGTAGTAGCCATATTCAGACTGCTTCGGAGTTCACTCTATTCCTAAGATGGTGACTCAAATGTGGAACCAAGATCTGACCAAGACTTATTAGAAGCCACTTCAGAATCCCTCTGATGATCCAGGCTTCACTGTCTATCCACTGACTTTGAACTGAATTATGAGTTAGGATAAGGGCATATGAATATATAGGTGATTGAAGGAGATGACACAAACAAGATACATGAAGCCCCTAAGGCAAAAACCCTGTTGTAATACCTGAAGTTCTATTCATATTTAGAGCTAAAAATCAAACATAGGACTGAGCATATCACCTCATTTTGGCATAAGCTATGGTAAGCCACTGGACTACCCTACTTCATTACTGTAACTGAACCTGAGTTTGGGAGGCAGAAAATCCAGGAGTGGAGATGAATACTCTTAAAAAGTTTATATTCTGGTGCTAGAGTAGGACTTGGCCATTATCTGATTTTTAGGCCTGAATTTATAGATTAAATATTAATATGTATTTCACCATCCTTTCACTCATTTGCATAATCTTTGGTGTCTTATGCCATTCTACCTAACAATTTTTAGGCAAGTCAGAAGGTAATAGATGTTAATTAGGTAAGTGATTAACCCCCTATCTATGAGGATGCTTTCCTTCAAATATTTTTCTGCTTTTACAGTCTGATTTGTTCAGAAATATTTATGTAGAATAAAATTCACTTTTTAATGTACAGTTATGAATTATTTTTCCTTTGTTTGAATTTTTTACTTTCAAAAATGTATGCCACAACATGTTAAAGTAACAAGAATTTCCTGACAATTTGCCCAGAATCTAATAAACTAGAATCCTAAGAAATCAAACACTTGCTGCAGCTCTGTTCCCTGCCCATGGCTGGATTACCTATGGTGCTGTTTGCTGTGTCACTGGCTGTTAGCCAAGACTGCAGTTTTTCAAGATATGAAGGATTAAAGATATTATTCTATGTGAGGATGCACAACATGACTACGAGGCTTTTATAGAGAATAAGCCCCCTATGAATCAAGTGTGTGATGCTGTCATTCTTGAAAAGACAGTGGCTGCTTAGGAAGTATATTGTGCAGAGCAAAGAAATAATACTACTATAGACCATTGGAGGCCTTATCAAGTGTGCTGTGTTTAATCCTATGCACTAGATTTTAAGTAGGACATGTGGCCCAGATAAGTCATTTTTGATACCATAGAATGACAGTCTTTTCTTAACAAGTTTAATAATGAAAACAATAGCTAATATTGGATGGCTGTTATATGCCATACTGTACTAAGTACTTTACACATATTCCCTTAATTAATGCTGACAACATCCCTATGAAGTAGGGACTATTATTATCCCTCAATTTACAGAGGAAGAGAAACATACTTTCCTGAAATTAAGTAACTACTAGCCCAAGGGCGCTCAGCTGGCAAATAGTTGAGTCACTATTTGAATCCAGCTTACTTGTGTTCTTGATCACTGGGCTTCACTTCGTCAAATACCAGAAAACTTGCCTTGAAGAAAAGCAAAAGTCTTCATGGAGCTTTACAAAGGGGGAAAAAAGACATCCAGCCTCTTCTAATGGGGACATTACTATTGTTGTAACTGCTACCTTTTATTCCTCATTAGAAAATGTAAGCTTAAAGGTAGATACGATGAAAAATTATTTTAATAACTCAAAAAAGTATCTGATAACTTAAAAATATATGTAACTAATCATAATCACTTTAAGAAGCTCAGCAAAGTGATATCTATATCTGTATCTATAGCTATATCTATATCTAATTTAACAACTAAGGACAATATGGCATCTCTTGTATGGAAAACCTGAGATGCATCTCAGGAAGTAGTTTTTGTGGAAGTGTCCTGAGTAAAAATCCCACAGGCTGGTTAATGTTCATAAAACCATAAACATGTTTTCAAACAAAAAACCGTATTTCACAAAATGTGATCTGCCAACCTCTTGGCATCAGTATCACCTGTAATGCTTTAAAAAAATGTTTATTAAATATATTGGGGTGACATTGGTTAGTGAAATTATATAGGTTTCAAGTATACAATTCTATAATACATCATCTATATATTGCATTGTTTGTTCACCACCCAGAGTCAGTTTTCTTTCCATCACCTGCAACACTTTTTAAAATACAAATTTCTACTAATTTACTAAGGATACCTGGTGGTGGCCCCTAAGTCCCTTCAGATACTTTACATTCTGGCATGTGAGAATGTGAATTAGTTACTCCTTATTGCTCCAAAGGTTAGAAGTGGGGCAAATTGGTAAATGATAAAAGAAAGTAGTTTGAGCTCAAAGGAAGGAAATTCTGTTGCAATTATAGCAAACCAAAAATTGGGTTATTTAAATACCTTTGAAGGTTTCTGTTCTGGTACTATTCAAACAGGTAGGATGTCAAGAATGTTGTAGGAGAAATACCTGCGTCAAGAGGATATTTGACTAGATGACCTCTAAGATTCCTTTGAGCCGGGTCTCTCTTCTCTGTGCATTGTGCTAAGCAAGTGTGTAGTGAGAAGTCTGTTTCCATTTTCTTCCCTTTGGCTAACAATATGAAATGATAGCGGTACATGTGCTTTAGCTTAGATCATGGTAAAAATGAAATTCAGAGAGCTGCATTCCCAGGAGAACAGTGCAAAGGTTAATTTGTATTGTTTTCATTCTATATATTTCCAAGACTATTTGCAATATATAGAATTAACTCCCTTTTGCCTCATGCATCTTCCAACCCAAATTTCTCAAATGTTAACATGTAAAATATTCCTCAAACACTTAAACACTTTTTCAGTCTGCTTAGCCCTGTTCAGAGTAACCCTTCACTTTACTGTTTTTTGCCAATCTTCATTGAGGAAACAGTGTACATGTACTCTTGCCAATACTTAATTAGGTATTGGGAATACAATCTCTATCTTTGGAGAACTCTTAAATTTCAGGATATTAGTAGGTTGTAGACAGAGTTTAAAAAGCAAGTTAATAAAATGTGTTAAGTATTATAAGGGAGATATGCACAAGGTGCTATATGCACCAGATGAAGCCGTAAATTTGAGGCTGTCTTTAGAAAGGAGGTGATTGTTTAGCTGTCCTGAAGGATAAGTAGGAGTTTACTATTTGGACAAGGGAAGAGGATGTGCATAAGTAACAGAGGACTGTTATTCACATCATTATTTTAAAAAGTTCCCTAATTAATCCCACCATCTAGTTACACAATTAATCCCTGCCCCAGTTACACAATTGAGGATGGTGTTTGTCAGGGGGCCCCAGTTTTCAGGTAGGCAGTAGTATAAAGGAAGCCAAAAAGGTAGGTGGTAAAGTGGAGGAGGATCCCACAAAGCAGAGCAGTTTTGAGAGCTATAGTAAGTTAGATACTAGACTATGGGAGGTGAATTCTCCATTAAAATAGTGGGGTGCAGGAGGCCATCTGACAACTGTGGTCACTGACCCTCTGTACACATCTGGGCTTATTGGCTAATAGGGAGGGACTGTTTGCCCTATTTTTAAACACATCTTTGTATTTTAGTTTTGAAATAATTAATACCATTAGATATATTGAAGTACCCTATTTGAAAACAAAATAGAAACAATTAAAGATAAATTCTAAAGCAAATCTTTACATTATAAAGAATTAATTTCCATTTTAAAAATTAAATGAAAGATTATTTTAAATACTCAATACCCCACTTCCTCAATCTACCTGAATTATGAATCAATTTTTAAAATATATTTTATTTGCAACCTCTTCTAAAGCATAATTATGTATATTTATATAGCTTGCCACATTTTGATATAAATAACATCTTATTGTTTGTGTTGCTAATTCTAAACCCAAATTACTAAAATTTGGTTTATTGATTTCCCCTTAATCATAATAGAATTATTTCTTAATGTCTTTTCAGAGATAACTACCTGCTGCTATTGTTCTTATTAAAATGATAATGTTTAGTTTCTGTTTATAAGTAGTTTAGCATCCATATTATAGTCAGCAAACTATAGCCTACAGGCTAAATCCAGCTTGCCACCTATTTTGGTATGACTTGGGAATTAAGAATGGGTTTTTAATTTTTAAATGGTTGGGGGAAAAAACAAAATACGGGTAAAAGTTTATTGACACACAAAAAATACATTTAGGTTTATGTTATATTTAGGTTTTATAAAACGTATTATAAAATGTGTTCTAAACATATTCCATTTGAAATATTAGAGATAGTATCAAGAATGTTGACAGATAAGAAGGCTAAGTTGCAAATTGATGGACTGATTTTTTTCAAAGCTGTATATCTAGAGGGTAACAATTCAGAAATTGGTGAGCCATGTTTTCTGATTTTAAATTGAGTATTCTTTCTGCTATATCATCTGGCTCTTTATTTTAAAATTACTTCCTTAGTTGTAAAAAATTACTCATTAGAAAGTATAAATTAATTGGTGATATAAATTTGAGTCTTAAAGTAGTCATTGACAGAAAAGGTTTCTAGCATGATATCCCTAATGCATTTCTTTCTATGATAACATGCATTTCAGTTAAACATTTTATGAGATGCCCAATGTAAAATTTTTATTAACAGGTTAATAATGAGGAATGTTTTTCAATAAATTGCAGAAGTATTCTTGGTTTATTCAAACATTTTCTGATAGCTTGATTTATAATATAATTAAATTCATTTTCACATATTTTGTATTTTCAAGATTTCCTTTATCTACTGAATTTAATATTGTAGTGTTCAATAGTGATCATTTCACCTGCCATAGGCTTGGTAAAGTTTCCTTGACTACATCGTATAAATCTATAATTGAATTTTCTGTTTCAAGAAAATGTTGAGAAAGTTGACCAGTTTTTACCCTTATCATTGTTATTTATAATATGACCTAATACATTTATTGCAATACTTCTTTACCTATTAGATTTATCTAAAATTGATTTTTGGTTCTTTCCAAATTACATAAGAAATCACTCCTTATACCACATGTGAAAAAATTTTTGCAAAGATACACTTAAATATTTACTGCAAGAACAATTACTTTGCTCATGCTTCTGTTTGCATACTAAATATTTACTTACTCTGGCAATGAACTAACAACAAAATTTCTGCTTCCATACATGCTCATTAAATGTAATGTTCATCAGGAGTTTAATAATTATACTGTAAGACATAGTGTTCCCCCACACTCCTTTTTAATTTTATATAATTAACAACTGCCTTTTTCCTTTTTCTGTTGTTTCAGTTAAAGGATCAAGAAAGTTAAGTCTGCCAACAGATCTTAAGGCTGATCTTGGTACGGTAGGCAAAAGCCAACAATTTTAAGTTTTCTTACATTCATTTGGCTGAACATTTTTACAGTCCATGAATAATACAAGTTTCTTAGATCACAGTGTTTGATGTCTTTCCAAAAAGCCTTTCTAAAAATCACCATACAGTTCTGTTGGCAGCATTCAACATTTTGTTTGTTAACAATCATTTTACAAAATTATGTTTTATAAATCATTACATACCAAGGTATATAATGTTTTGTTTTCTTTTTGTCATGAAAATGTTTTTGAACTTGAATAGTCACTCATATGGGCCCTTTGTGACTGTTATCATATAAATGAGCATCATTTTTTATGGAATTATTTTCCCTATTTTTTTATCTTAGTATCATTTAGAATTAATTCTATTTAACAACAATGACAAAAAAGTCTGATATATGAAAGAATGGAGCTTTAGCCATTTTTTTATTTTATAAAAGTTATAGAAAATTTGATTCACTTCTGGTTTTTTGTAGTGGTCACAGCCTTAATATGATTCTAACCCTGAAATAAATAAGGCTTTATTAAATAGGCCTTCATAAATTTTTGTTTCAGAACTTTTATCTGCTTGTGCCAGCATGGTTTTTCTTTTTTGAAATTGAATTGAATTACCTTTATTCTGACTTAAAGCCTTTCAGTCCTACTGATGTCATGATTAAAATAACAAAAAATACAATAATTAGTCTTCGCATTATTCTGTAGAGTTTACAAAGCTGTTTAATATATGTTGTTATAATAAGAAACAGTAGATTTAAGATTTGAACCTAGATCATAGAACATGGTACCTATGTTTATGAAGCATATTCACATACCTCATTTCATTGTATGTAAGTTAAATAACTATTAGATACATTTAAAATTACATATGATCTTATATGAATTTGATTAGATAATTATAGTATTTTTAAATGCAAAGCACTGACATAATAAACTATCATTACTTATTATCATTAGTTCAATAATATTGTCATTAGTTCAATAAAGAAATTTTGAAGTTAATTATGAAGTGTAATTGGCGTCAAAGGAAGAATCAACATTACAGTTCCATTTATTGACCTCCTACTATGCTTCAGATGCTATGCTATATGATTTATACATATTATATGAGATAAGGTAGGTGATATTGTCCCACTTTACAAATGAAAAAAATAAGGCTATGAAAAATTCAAATTGGCCTAAAATCGCACAAGTAGCAAAGCTGAATTTAAATCAAGTATATACCATTGCAAAGCTTATAATCTTATAACTACTTATTTAGTATAGGATACACTGTGATAAATGTCAAATGAAGACTCTAAAGAATAATTTTCTCTAGAAAATATGCATTCTGATATTTATACACATAATTTCCACAACTGTAATATTTTTCTTAGAATGTTGAAAAGGAAAAATAGAAAAGATTTCCAGCCCATTTCCATATGCATTAGAATTAGCAAAGACATCTCTAAGCTATAATTCTAATCTGGAGGTCAGTTAGGCATGGTTGTTATTAATAAACATATTAATAAACAGTTTCTATAAATGTCAGTTTCTCAAAGTCTCCAATTATCTCCCTCTCAATTGCTGTATTCTCGCTATTTTCATGCATACCTTAAGCAAAGATGAATAATGAAAACTCAGATATATATATATATACATATATATATATATATATATATACACATATATATATATATGATAAAATAGTCAAGTGCTTGTTACTTTAATGAAGGACTTTTGGCACCTAAAAGGATGCACAATAAAATTTTATTAAATCTGTATTTCTAAATATGTAATTAATGTGATTTCATTTTAAAAACTTGTTTCCCACAAATTTCCAAAAAACAAAAAAATCATAAGGCTTCTGAAAGAGGATAAATATCTGTATGTATGTAAACTATTCCAATGTAAAACCTTGATGTAAAATATACCCTGGGTTTCTTGTAACATACTTTAGGAAGATGTTTTCCAGTAGTGTATAAGTCACTAGTGAAAGAGGAAGATGTTTAAGAAGCTATTGCAGGGCCGACCAAGTGGCGCGGCGGTTAAGCGCTGGCTTGGGAAGCCAGCGGCCCCGGTTCGGGTCCCACTTATGAGGGCCAGTGACACTGCCCTCAAAAAAAAAAAAAAAGAAGCTATTGCAGGCGTCCAAATGAGGACCTGAAGTAGAATACAACAATGAAAATGAACAGAACAGAAGGAATTACCATGGGACACTTTATAACTGATGGGCTAGAAACAGTGGGGGAAGAGGGCTGGTAAGGCATACAAAATAGGATGAGTCAAGGATGACTACAGAGTATGTAGAAGCTCTCATGGAGAGTACCTGGTTTGGGAGGAAAGGAAGATTAGTTTGAGTTGCTATAGGGACATTTATGTTAACCATTCAGTGAGCAATTAGAAATTAGGGCTGCAGTATAGGGTGGATCTGAGCCCAAAATAATAGATAACATTTATCCCTATAAAGGTATTAGTGACTGTGTATATGAGCTGTTCACTGAAGACAAAAGAAAAATGACAATGTGTTGGAGAGCATTGAATACTATTGTAACTTCTTTGTTACAATAGCCTTTAATAGAGTAGTATAACAGTAACAATAAAATAATAGTAATAACAGTAAAAACCTCATACATTGACACTTACGGGGTTAGAACCTTTAAGTAATTAGCATTTTATGAAGTAATTGCCAAATGTAGCTATTGTCAGTAGATGTAAGTAAAATAATTCACTTTTTATAAGAAAAAGGCTTTCAGCATGTATCACAGAAAAAATCCAACAAGAGAAACATCTAAAGCAGTGATTCAAAGGTTAGTAGTAGGACATATTAGGCAACTACTAGAAAAACTAAAACAGGAGTTTTGTTGTTAATATCAAAGTTGAGTTCAAGCCAAAATACACTAAATTAGAAAGTGCATATATTTACAATGATGAGATGTACTATCCACAATGACAGTATTTTACAAATTTTAATAAACCAAGTAATATAGGATTAAAAATTGTATGTCAAAACGATAGAAATATAACAATAAGAAATAAAGAGAGGGGCCGGCCGAGTAGCACGTTGGTTTGGAGCTGGCTGGGGACGCCAGCTCTGAGCAGAGAGGCCCCAGTTCGGATCCCACATATGAGGGCCAGTGACACTGCCCTCTACAGCTAAGGTGGTGAACAACAGCGCTACCTGGTTGCCTCTATAGCTAAGAAGGCAGGCAACGGTGTGGGCTACAGTGGGCTGCCATAGGCTACAGTGAGTGGCCGGCAGCCAGCGTGAGCTGCCAAGAGTCTCGTGAGCAGCTGTCCAATGGCCAGTGAGCGACTGCCTCACCCAGGAAGAGCTCAGCAACAATACCAACATGGGCCAGTGATGCAACGTCCTCCACAACTGGACTGAAGAACAAAAAGGACAGCAGCTTGTCTGTTCCCCTTCCCCGATTCCCCAATTAAAAAAAAAAAATCTTTAAAAAAAAAAAGAAAAGAAAGAGAAATGCAATAATAATGAGAGATTTTTTTTTTTGGGGGGGGCAGGGTAGTGTCACTGGCCCTTATATGTGGGACTGAACCGGGGCCCACTGGCTTCCCAAGCCAGCGCTTAAACAACACACCACTAGGCCAGCCCAATAATGAGAGATTTTAACATAACTAGTGACAACTCAAGAAGACAAAAAAGAAAGATCAGAGGAACAAAGAAACATAATTTACATGAAAGATTATTTAATATACCTTGACTTTGTACCTTGAAAGTATGCTATTTACAATTGCCCATAGAAAAATTTACACTTATATTTAACTTAAATTTAAATTTATATTGAAGCCACAAAGGAAATGTCAATACTTAAAAGTAGAATATTGCAACCTATATTCTTTAATCACAAATTAACATAAGAAATTAATAAAAAACAGAAAACAAAACAACCTTATCACCTGGTAAATTTTAAATCCTCACACAACTCTTGGGCCTGATTTCTGACTTACTAGATCAGTAGCTAGACTTTTTTTTTTTTTTGTATCTCCAGTAATATCATGGATCAAGAACTCTGAAAATTATAGATTAAGGATCTGAAAAATAGTTAGCAACTACAAAACTATTTACTCAGGCTAGAGAACAAAGAAAGGAAGTTAGGGAAAAAAATCCAGACTGCATAAAGAAATCTAATGCTAAGAAAGACAACAAAAAATTAACTATGACAACAATGCATTCCAGATGAAATTTTATTGAAAGAATAACAAAGACTATAAAATAAGACTTTTTAGGATATGCAAAGAGAGTGATGAAAAAATAACTTTAATTCTTAAAAAGATCAAGAAATTTTGAAGCTAAAACAAGCACAAATTTAAAAAAAACAATGGAGAATCTTAGATAACAATGACTGAACAGATAGGAACTATCAATAAAGACATAGAAATTATAAAAAGAAACCAAGTAGAAAATCTGGAGCTAAAATTACAGTAGTTATAATGGAGTAAAAAATTGTAGTAACTAAAAGCAAAATTCACCAGAGAGGCTCAACAGCAGCTTTGAGCATACAGAAAAAATTGGTCAGCTTGAAAATAGTACAAGTAAAATTATTGACTCAACCAAAAAGAAAATGAACAGAAGCTAAGAGACTTGTGAGACACCATATTATGAGTGTACCAACATATTATGAGAGTACCAGAAGGAGACGAGAAAGAGAAAAAGGGGAAGAAAGAATATTTGAAGAAATAATGGCTGAATACTTCTGAAATGAGGGAAAATGTGACTCGACACATCCAAGAAATTCAATGAACTCCACATGTGAAAAATGTATAGAGACACACACTGGGACATATTACAATCAAACTTTACAAAGAAAAGGTCTTAAAAGCAGTGAGAGAGAAGTGCCTCGTCATGTATAACGGATACTCAATAATATTACAGCCAATTCCACATCAGAGGCCAGAACATAGTGGGATAACATTAAAGTGCTGAAAGAAAATAAAAACCTTTAGCAAAGAATTCTATATCTGGCAAAACTTTCCTTCAAAAATGAAAAGAAATTAAGACATTCCCAGATACACAAAAGCAGAGAGTTGATCACTGGTAGATCCTCCTTACAAGAAATACTAAAAGGAGTTCTGCAGGCTGAAATGAAAGGACACTAGACAGTAACTTGAGGTCATATAGAGGAATAAGAACGTTGGCAAAGGTGACTACATAGGTAGATATAAAAGCCAGTATTACTATATTTTTGTTTTTTAACTCGTCTTTTTTATTTCCTACATTATTTAGGAGACAAATTAATGCAACAATAATCATAAATCTTTATTAATGGGCATGCAATATATAATTATAAATCCTTCTTAACGAGCATGCAATGTATAATGATATTAAGGCAACAACAACATAAGGGGTGGTGATGGAGCGGTATAGGAGCAGAGTTTTGTATGCTGTTGAAGCTAAGTTGGTATCAATTCAGAATACATTGTGATAAATATAGGATGTGAATTTTAATCACCAGGGTAACCATTAAGAAAATAAGTAAAAGGGCCGGCCAAGTGGCTCAGTTGGTTAAGATCTCGCTCCAGAGTGCGTGCTTTCAATAATGGATAGAAAATATAGACAGAAGATCTAAAAGGAAATAGAGGACTTGAATAACACTATAAACCAACTAGCCTTAAAATATATAGATTAATCTGCACAACAACAGTAGAATACATATTCTTCTCAAGTACACAAGGAACTTTCTACAAAAAAGAACATATTTTAGGACAAAACAAGTTTCAGCACATTTAAGAAGATTAAAATCACACAGTTTTCTCCCTAACCACAATGGAATGAAACTAGAAATCAGAAGTAAAACTGGAAAATTCACAAATTTTAAAAGTTAAACACCACACTTTTAAACAACCAATAAGTCAAAGAGGAAATTACAAGGGAAATCCAAGACGCTTTGAAATTAATAAAAAACAAAAAACAAAATTTATAGGTTACACAAAAGACACAGCTCTGAGGGAAATTTATAGCTGCAAATGCCTACATTAAAAAGAAAATCTCAAATCAATAACCTAACTCTGCACCTTAACAAACTAGGAAAGAGCAAATTAAATCCAAAACTAATAAAAGAAAATGATAAAGATTGGAGAGAACAGAAACAAAACAGAGTAGAAAAATAATGATCAACAAAACCAAAAATTAATTCTTTGAAAAGATCAACAAATTGACAATTTTACCTAGGCTGATTAAGAAAAAGGAGAAAAGATGCAAAAAAAAAAAATTTTTTTTTAATCGGAAATGAAAGTGGGGAGATTACTATTAGTCTTACAGAAATGAGGATTATAAGAAAATACTATTGCATGCCAAATTAGATAATCTAGATGAAATAAGCAAATTTTTAGAAATGCATGAATTGCAAAACTGACTCAAGAAGAAAGAAAACCTGAACATAGCTATAAAAAGTAAAGACATTGAATCAGCACTCACAAACCTCCTGACAAAGAAAAGTCCAGGATGACATGGCTTTGCTGGTGAATTCTACCAAATATTTAAAGAATTAACACCAATCCTTCTCAAACTCATCCAAGAAATAGAAAAAGGGGGAATTAACTCCTTCTCTGACACCAGCATTTTCCTGATTTCAAAGCTAGACAAACACCATAGAAAACAAAATTAGAGACCAACATCCCTTTTGAATATAAATGCAAAAATTCTCAACAAAATACTAGCAAACAGAATCTGATGGCATATTTGAAGGACTATACACCGTGACCAAGTGAGATTTATCCTAGGTATGCAAGGGTGAGTCAACAAAAGAAAATAAATAATGTAAAAAACATACTAGTAGAATGAAAGGGAGAAAAAAAAAACATGCTTATCTCAGTTGATGCAGCAAATGTATTTGACAAAATTGAACACCCTTTCATGATACAAAAAAAGCACTTAGAAAACTAGGAATATAAGGGAACTTCTTCAAACAGATAAAGAACATTGATGAACCCTCCCTCTCCCCCCCCCCCGCAGACAACGTCCTACTCAGTGATAGAAGACTGAAATCTTTCCTCTTTAAGATCCAGAATAAGACAATGTGCTCATTTTCACCACTTCTGTTTTTTATTGTAAAAGAAGTTCAAGCCAGAGAAATTAGGCAAGAAAAAGAAATAAAAGAAATAAAAAGGCATATTGGAAAAGAAATACAACTATCCCTATTGACAGATGGCATGATCCTATATAGAGAAAATCTTAAGGAATCCACAAAAGAACAATTAGAACTAGTTAATGAATTCAGCAAATTTACAGGGCATAAGATAAACATAAAAAAAAACCCTGTTGTGTTTCTATATATCAGCAATGAAAGTTGTGAAAATATTTTAAAATTCCATTTACAAGTCTCCAAAAGAATAAAATACCTAGAAGTGAATTTAACCAAGGAGGTGTAATACTTATACCCTGAAAATTATAAATAATTAGTAAAAGAAATTAAGAAGACCTAAATAAATGCAAATATATCACTAGTACATGGGTTGGAAGGCTTAATTGTTTAAATATCAATACCACCCAAAACAATCTAACAGATTCAGTGCCTTCCCTATTAAAGTACCAATAGCATTTTTTTGCAGAATGAAAAAGGTTATCCTAAAATTCATGTAGAAATCTAAAGCAAGAATAGCAAAAACAATATTGAAAAAAGATAATTGGAAGAAACACACTTCCACTTTCAGTACGTCCTGCATAGCTACAATAATCAAAAAAGTATGGTACTGGCAGAAAGACAGACATATAGACCAATGAAATAAAGTTGAGAGTCCAGAAATAAAACCATGCATCTTGTATGACCAATTGATTTTCAACAAGTTGCCAGGACAATTCAATGGGGAATAAAATTCTCTCTTCAACAATTGGTACTGAGACTACTGGTTATCTAGCTAACACTCTTAGAAGAAAACATAGTAGAAAGTCTTAATGACCTTAAATTTTCAGTGGATTCCTAGATATGACCCCACAAACACAAGCAACAAAAGGAAAAAAGGCTGGTAATTGGGACTTCATCAAAATTTAAAACTTTTGCACAAAGGACATTATTTAGAAAGTGAAAAGATAAGCTACAGAGAAAATATTTGCATATCATGCCTGATCAGGTCTACTATCCAGAATATACAAAGAACTCCTAAAGTTCTACAACAAAAAACTCAATTTAAAATATATAAATATATATATATAATTATATATTAAGATAATATATATATTAAAAATAATATATATTTATATATATATAGTGTCATGGGATGTGAAGTACAGCTTAGGGAATATAGACAGTGGTACTGTAACAGCTATGTACAATGTCAGAAGGGTAGTAGATTGGGGGGTGGGGTTATCACTTTGCGAGGGGTGTAAATGTCTAGTCATTATGTTATTTTGTACACCTAAAACTAACATTTAAAAAATAGAATTAAAACAATAAAAATGGCCAAAGCCTTATGTAGACATTTCTGCAAAGAAGATAGTCATGCACTATATAACAATGTTTCAGTTAACAGTGGACCACATGTACAATGGTGGTCTCATAAGATTATAATGGATTATAAGCAAAACATTTGTTATGTTGAGAGAAAAGGCTAGATAGACCCAACTACAATGTTGAATTTACTTCTAGCACTTGGTGGTTTAAATACATGAGGAGGCCAACATACTGTCCATCTGCCCCACGCCTGACCTGGGCTGAGTCCAGGTCTGGACGCCTGTGGCTGGGGCCCAGAGTTGGCAAGGGAGCAATTGGAGTAGGCTGGGGAGGAAGGGCGCTCCGATGCCCCACCCACCCACCCCTGCACGCACATGCACACACATTCATGCACACAAATTCCCTTCCCTTCCCTCTTTCTCTTTATCTGCCCAGTTCCATTCCCCCACTTTCTTTCTTCTTCTCTCCTTCCTCCCCCTCTCCCTTTTATTTTTCATCTCAAGCTTTATCTCTCTGGGTCTTTTTCAATCTCTGCTCTCCCTTTCTTTCCCCTTCTCTTTCTTCCCTCTCTTCCTTCCTCTTTTCCTCTTCCTGGTATATACTTTTCCACAATGGACACCTCCCTCCACAGCGTGCACACGTGCGGGCGCGCACACACACACACTTTGTTTTCTATACCATATTTTTACTGTACCTTTTCTATGTTTTGATATGTTTAGATATATGAATACTATTGTGTTACAGTTGCCTGCAGTATTCAGTACAGTAACATGTACCGGTTTGTAGTCTAGGAGCAATAAGCTATAGCATAGAGCCTAGATGTGTAGTAGGCTATACCATCTATGTTTGTGTAAGTGCACTCTGTGCTGTTCACATAAGGATGAAACCACCTAATAAAGCATTTCTCAGAACATAGCCATGTCATTAAGTGATGTTTGACTGTTAACAAGTAGGCAATAAGCACATGAAGAGATGTTCACGATTACTAATCATTAGGGAAATGCAAATTAAAACCACCATTAGGTACCACTTCACACTCAATAGGTCATAGCTACCACAAACAAACAAACAAACAAAAACAAAACAAATAAAAAAACAGAAAATAAGTGGTGATTAGGATGTGGAGAAATTGGAATGCTTGTGCATTATTGGCAGGAATGTGAAATGGTACAGATGCTATGGAAAACTCTCTGGCAAACTCTAAAAACTCTAAAAGTTTTTTAAATAGAATTATCATATGATCCAGCAAATCAATTATGGGTACATATCCAAAACAATTGAAACAGATACTTGAAGAGATATTCATACAAACATGTTTATAGCAGCATTATTGACTATAACTAAAGTGCGGAAGCAAACTAGGTGTCCATCAGTAGATGAATGGGTAAGCAAAATGTGGCGCACATATACAATGAAATGTGTTCAGCCTTAAAAGGAAGGGAAGTCTTACACACTACAACATGGATGAGCCTTGAGGAAATATGCTGAGTGAAATAAGCAAATCACAAAAAGACAAAAATTTATGATCCCAACTATGTGAGGTACCTAGAGTCGGCAAATTCATAGAGACGAAGTACAGTGGTGGTTGCCAGGAGCTAGGGAAGGGGAAAACGAGGAGTTATTGTTTAATGGGTAATGAGTTTTATTTTTAGAAGATGAAAAGAGTTCTGGAGATGGCTGGTGATAACTGCACAACAATATGAACGTACTTTTTTAAATTTATTTTTTAAAATTAGTTTCAGGTGTACAACACAGTGCAATAGTTACACTTTTTACCCCTCAAAGTGACAACCCCCCTCCCCCATTTAGCCACCCCACTCCTCCCCCCCATATCATATATGTACTTTATACCACTGAACTGTACACTTAAAATGGCTAAGATGGTAAATTTTGTTACATGTATTTTACAATTTAAAAATATTTTGTTAAAAAAAGGAAGTACTGACACATGCTACAACAATCATCACCAAACTCAAGGTCATCTAGATTTTCTCCGTTTTTTTTTTAGTTTTTTAGTTTTACATTTTACATTTAGAACTAACATCCATTTTGAGTTAATTTTTATGAAAGTTGTAAGGTATGTGTCTAGATTTGTTTTTTGCATGTGAATATACAGTTATTGAAAAGACTATCTTAGCTCCATTGTATTGCCTTTGCTCTTCTGTCAAAGATCTGTTGACTATATTTGTGTGGATCTATTTCTGGGCTCTCTATTCTGTCCTATTGATCTATTTGTTTATTTCTTCACTAATACCACATTCCTTTTATTACTTTAACTATATATTTAGTCTTGAAGTTGGGTAGCATCAGTTCTCTTTGTGCTTCTTCTTCAATATTGTATTGGTTATTCTGTGTCTTTTGCCTCTCTATATAAACTTTAAAATCAAACATATCCATAAAGAAATTTTGATGGGATTTTGATGGGGTTGTGTGGAACCTATAGATCAAGTTGGGAAGAACTGACATCTTGACAATATTGAATCCTATACATGAACATGGAATATTTCTCCATTTATTAGTTCTTCAGTTTCTTTCATCAGTAAAGAAATGTTGTTTTTTAATTGTAGTTTCCTCATCTAAATTTTGTAATACTTTTTAGATTTGTACCTAAGTACTTCAGTTTTGAGGGTGCTAATGTAAACATTATTGTTTTTAATTTCAAATTCCATTGCTAGTGTACAGGATAGGCTTTGTCCCATGTGAGTGCTCACTAAAGGTTGACCTCAACAGAGAATTTTAACAAGTGGATGGAATGACCCATTCTGTGGATACCAATTAGCTTCTTTACCAGCCACCCCGATCATCACCTAATGGGCTCATGAACAAAGTAGCCGTGGTGACAGGGATGAAAGTTATACATGGTCTCAGCAACATGGACTTTCACTCACCAAGGCTGACCTGGCTACAGCCACTGCCAAGTGCCCAGTATGGCAGCAACAGAAACCAACACTGTCTCCAATGTGGAACCATTCCCCTGATGATTAGCCAGTTACCTGGTGGCAGGGTTATTATATTGGACCACTATTATCCTGTGTTGTTTTTATTGGAATAGACACTTATTCTGGCTATGGATCTCCCTTCTCTGCATGGAATGCTTCTGCCAAAACTGCCATTCATAGACTTACAGAATGTCTGTGCACCATCATGATATTCCACAAACCATTGCTTTTCATCAAGAAGTCCATTTCACAGCAAATGAAGTATGGCAGCGGGCCAACACTTACAGGATTCATTGGTCTTACCATATTCCCCACGTCTTGAAGCAAGAGGCAATATGGAGATACGAGTATATATTTTTTGACTAATGTTATCATGGTATATCTTTTTCCATTTCTTTACTTTTAATCTATATATGAATTTATACTTAAATTGGGTTTTTTATAGACAACATATAGTTATGTGTTGTTTTTTGAACCATTTAATAATCTGTTCTTTAATTAGTGTAGACTATTAACATTTAAAGTGATTATATAATTGGATTAATAGCTAGCAGAGTTGTTACTGTTTTCTGTTCATTGCCCTTATTCTTCATTCCTACTTTCTTCTTCCACTTTTTTCTGCTTTTTATGGTTTGAATTGAGCATTTTATATGATTCCTTTTCCTCTCCTTTCTTAGCAACTTAATTATACTTTTCTTTTTTACTTTTCTTTTTTTGGGGGTTTCCCTGGAGTTTACAATATACATGTACATTTACAATTGATGCAAGTTCACTTCTAAATAATACTATACTTCTTCAAAGATAGTGCAAAGTACCTTATAATAACAAAGTATTCCTAATTTCCTCCCTCCTGTCCCCATATCATTACTGTCATTCATTTCACTTATCCATAAGGTATACTGCTATCCTGTATACTTTTGGCAACTTAGTGTGCTTATATAATTATTTCAAAATAAAAGCAAAAAACTATACTGTTTCTAAGAAACATTATTGTGCCCAGGAACACAGCTCAAAAATATCAAAAGAATAGAAAATAAATAGCATCTAATAACATAAAATTCACAATGGCTGGCATCCAAGCAAAGATACCGTGTTGACCAGAAAATACAACTCATGATGAAGAGAAATTATCAATCAATAGACACTTAACAAGAAATGACACACAGAATAAAATCAGTACAAAAGGACATTAAATCAGCTATTATAAATATACTCCATATATTCAAGGAAATAGGGATAAGCAGAAGTATGTTAAAAAGAGACATGGAAGATGATAAAAAGGCCCAAATCAAACTTCTAGAAATAAAAAATGTATGAGATGAAATATACACTACATGAGAATAACAGCAGAATTGACATTAAGAAAGTATTACTGAACTCAAAGATGTACTGTCCAAAATGAAAGTACAACTGTCTCTATTTGCAGATGACATGCAGAGAACCATAAAGACTCCACCAAAAAAACAGACATATGAATGAATTCAGCCAAGTTGAAAGATAGAAAATCAATATACAAAATCAATTGCATTTCTATAAACTAACAACAGACTATCAGGAAGAGAAAATTTTTTTTTTTTAAAGATTTTTATTAGGGAATTGGGGGAGGCCAACAGAGAAGTTGCTGTCTTTTTGTTCTTCAATCTAGTTGCAGAGGATGTTGCTTCACTGGCCCATGTTGGTATCATCATTGCACTTTTCTCGGGTGAGGCAGATCAGTCGCCGGCCTCTGGATGGTCGCTCACTGAGGCTATTGGCAGCCACTCACTGTAGTCTATGGCAGCCCACTGCAGCAGGGGCTGCAGCCTACACCATCGCTGGGGCTCGCAGCCCAGCTCCAGGTGGAGCTGTTGTTAGTTGTAGAGGGCAGTGTCACCTGCCCTCATATGTGGGATCTGAACCGGGGCTGCTGGCGTCCCCAAACCAGCTCTTAACCACTGCGTCACTTGGCCAGCCCGAAGAGAAATTTTTTTTAAATCACATTTAGAATTGCATCAAAAAGAATTAAATTCCTAGGAATAAATTTAGCAAAGGAGGTGAAAGACCTATATACTGAAAACTATAAGACATTAATGAAAGAAATTAAAAAAGACAAAAAATTGGTAAGATATTCCCTGGTCATTGATTTAAAAATTCATATTGCTAAAATACCCATACTACCCAAAGCAATCTACAGATTTGATGCAATTTCTATCAAAATGCCAATGACATTTTTCACAGAAATAGAAAAAAAAATCCTAAAATTGTATGGAACCCCAAAAGACCCCAGTAGCCAAAGCAATCTTGAGAAAGAACAACAAAGCTAGAAGCATCACACTTCCTGGTTTCAAACTGTATTACAAAGCTATGGTAATAAAAATAGTATGGTACTGGCACAAAACAGACAAACATATCAATGGAAAAGACAAACATAGCAATGGAACAGAATAGAGAGCCCAAAAATAAACCCATGCATATATGGTCAGTTAACTTGCAACAAAGGAGCCAAAAATAGACAATAGGTAAAAGGATAGTCTCTTCAATAAATGGTGCTGGGAAAACTGGACAGCCACATGCAAAAGAATGAAATTGAACCACTATCTTACATCATATACAAAAATCAATTCAAAATGGATTAACGACTTGCACATAAGACCTGAAACAATAAAACTCCTAGAAAACAGAGAGGGTAAGCTTCTTGACGTTGGTCTTGGCAATAATTTTTGGATTTGTCATCAAAGGCAAAAGAAACAAAAGCAAAAATAAACAAGTGGGACTACGTCAATTTAAAAGGCTTCTGTATAGCAAAGAAAACCATCAACAAAATGAAAAGGCAACCTATGGAATGGGAGAAAATATTTACAAATCATATATCTAACAAGGGGTTAATATCTACAATATATAAATAAGTCATACAACTCAATAGCAAAAATAAAAAGTAAAAAAATCTAATCTGATTACAAAATGGGCAGAGGACCTGAATAGACACTTTTCCAAAGAAAATATACAAATGGCAAACAGGTACATGAAAAGATACTCAGCATCACTAATCATCAGAAAAAATGCAACTCAAACCACAATGAGATATCACCTCATACCTGTTGGAATATGTATCATCAAAAAGAGATAAGTGTTGGTGAAGATGTGGAGAAAAGGGAGCTCTTTTATGCTGTTGGTGGGCATGTAATTGTTGTAGTCACAATGGAAAACAGTATGCAGTTGCCTCAAAAAAATTCAAAATAGAACTACCATGTGATTCAGCAATCCACGTCTGGGTATATAGCCAAAGGAAATAAAAATGGGATGTCAAAGAGATATCTGCACTCCCGTGTTCATTTCAACATTATTCCCAATAGCCAAGATATGGAAACAACCTAAGTGTACAAGTCCATCAACAGAAGAATGGATAAGGAAGATGTGATTTAGATAATGTATATACACACACACATACATACATGCACAATGGATAATATATACAAGAGAAGGCCATGAGAGAGACGGAAATCTTGCCATTTGCAACAACATGGATGGATGTTGAGGGCGTTATGCAAAGTGAAATAAGCCAGACAGACAAAGACAAATACTACATGGTACCTCTTATATGTGGAATCTAAAAAAAAAACAACAAAAAAAAAACAGGTCAAACTCATAAAAACAGAATAGTAAAGTGGTTGTTAGGGACTGGTGGTGGAGAAAATAGGGAGAGGTTTGTAAAAGGGTAGAAACTTTCAGTTATAAGATGAATAAGGTCTGAGGATCTGAAATATAACATGGTGGTTGTAGTTGACAACACTGTATTGTATAATTGAAACTTGCTAATAAAGTAAACTTAAGTATTCTCACCAAAAAATAAATATACATATGAGGTGATGGGTGTGTTGATTAACTAGATGGTGGGAATCATTTCACAATGTATACATATCTCAAATTATCATAATGTACACTTTAAATATCTCACAATTTCATGTCAATTATACCTCAACAAAGCTGAAATTTTTAAAACTAAATAAGTAATTATTATTCCAAGTTAAAACATTCTGTTCATCAGTGATAAAGCCAAAGACAATGTTTTCAGTAAGAAATTATTTTCCTAAGGACTGTAAATTTGGTCCCAAATAGTTTTTAAAAATCCACTTAAATGAATGTTTAAATGCAATAGAAATTAAACTTGAAAAAAATGAGAAATCACTGAGAAATAAAGAGAAAGCAGCTCTTTGAAACTTTAGATTTCAGAGACTAAACATTAAATTCAGCGTCTATAAACCTGTACTCATTCAATGCATTTTAGCTTTGACAACAAAATCATAGCAATGAAAAATTTGCTATAAAAGAATCAAATTAGGGCCGGCCAAGTGGCACATTGGTTAAGAGCTGGTTTGGGGATGCCAGCGGCCCCGGTTCGGATCCCAAATATGAGGGCCAGTGACACTGCCTTCTACAGCTAACAAGAGCTCCACCTGGAGCTTGGCTGTGCGAGCCCCAGCGACGGTGTAGGCTGCAGCCTCTGCTGCAGTGGGCTGCCATAGGCTACAGTGAGTGTCCAGCAGCCAGCGTGAGCGGCTGGCAGCCAGAGTGAGCTGCCAATAGCCACGGTGAGCGACATCCAGAGGCCGGCGACCGATTTGCCTCATCCGGGAAGAGCGCAATGATTATACCAACATGGGCCAGTGAAGCAACATCCTCCACAACTAGACTGAAGAACAAAAAGACAGCAACTTGTCTGTTCCCCTTCCCCAATCCCCCAATAAAATCTTAAAAAAAAAAAAAGAATCAAATTAAAACCAAGAATAAAAATTAAGCTGACTTCAATGGGAAGTCTGTGATTCACTCCCTTTGGGTCTTCAGCTTAAAATTCTTCAGAAAAATGCCCTAAAAATAAGAACTTAAAAGCTCAGAATTGTCAGCAAAAAAAAAAGAAAGTAGAGAAATATTATATAACCTACTTCTTGTTTGACAGTCAAAACACTGGAATAAACACAAATTGAAAAATTATGGAAACCTCATGAGATATCCTGCTGTAGAGAATGGGCAGTAGCATAGCTCCTAGCATTTACATCCCAGCAGCATCAATGCTGAGCGGCTAACAGAGTGGTGTCTTAACTAAAAAGAACTCAGCTCCACTGTGGTTGAACATTGTTTCTGGCTGCAAAGCTTCCAAATATACCTCGCAGGTTCTCCCAGAGATTTTGAGCTGGCCTAATATCCTGTAATAAATTCTTTTTCTGTTTAAACAAATTAATCAAGCAAACAACCAAATTAAATCAATAAACAAACCAACTTGTCCTCCAACTAGAGTTACATAACCAATGATTAAGAAGGGAGAGAGGGAGAGAAAAGTTACCTCTTAACTATGAAAGTAAGCAAAGGTAAAAAACAACATGGTTTTTCAAACATTTTAATCAATTGTTTGATATTGGCTGTATTTTATATGGTTAAATACAATCTTTGTTTTATTTATTTTCATAGTTTTTTAAATACATTGCTTATTTTGACTTAGCATTATGTTCAACATTTATTTCACCATAGAATCACCCCTGTGGCATAGGCATAATACTACTTTTCACTTTCTAGGAGTTGTATGTATTAAAAAGTTTAACAAAACTCGTTTATGAAGTATTAAATCTTCATTTATATTCTTTTATAAAGTTTTGGCGAGGACTATGTTAAAAATAATTTCAATTGTATTCAATAAGCCATTTTTCAGTAAATCATTGTTGTACCTTAATTTATATAATGAATACACTAAATCAAATCTTCATTTAAATGCACAAGAGAATCAGCTAATTTAAGGCAGCTTGTAAATGTTTAAAATTTGGGAATCTTTCTATAAGTTAAGGAATAACCATTTCCCTTTTGCTTTAATCTGCTTTTTGTTTTAAGATTGAATTTTACAGTGTTGTGTTTTCTCTACATAGCATAGAGTTCCACACCTGGGCTAAAGAAGCATTGTAATCAAGGAGCAGTTGTAGGAACAGAAACCATTCTAGTTATGTTATGCAGAAAGTGATTTAATGCAAGAAACTAGGTACTTATCAAACCACGGAAAGGTTGGAGGAGTAAACTCTAAGCTTGGCCTATAGGTATGTCTTTCAGAATAAGGCCACCAAACAGGCAGATCAGAGGGACAGATACCTTTAGAAACTACTGTTAGAAACAAGTAATTGGAAGACGATTGCCAATCAATTGTTGAACTGAAGAGCATATCGTTATAAGATCAGGAATTTACTACAACTGCCTCTTGACATACAAAAAGCTTATAACTGGACATTGGAATGTTGCTTTCAAAACAAAACAAAATAAAGCAGAATCTCCATTGCAATAACACCAAAGCAACAAAAATATGGCTTCCATTTCATTCTCAAATTAATTGCTAGGCTTCTTCAAGTCCTGAGCCACTATGTAAAAAAGATCATTATACTATGAGGAAGCCCAATCCTCCTGAAGAAGCCACCATTGAGAATCCCAATTGAACTCAGCCTTTGCATCATTCTAGCTCAGACATGGGAGTCAAGAAGCTTCCAAAGGATTCCAAGTCCCCAGCCAATCAAGCATTCCCAAATAAGGACCCGGGCATCAGGGATATAATATCCCCACCTTGCCCTAACCTTCCTAAATCATGGCCCACATCTGCGAATATCATCAAATGATTATTAGTTTACATTACTAACATTTAGAGTGTTTTTTTATGCAATAAGAGCTGACAAAAACATAATATAGATATTTTATGTTTCAACAAGCATTTCAGAAACATTTTTAAAGGTTATAATACTGCTATGTAATTATATAACACAATTTACCTAAAATTTTATGCTCAATTTTAAAGGATAGCTGGTTTCCAATTTTATCTATAATAACTAAAAAAATAGTGAATAATTTTATCAATAGAGGTTTTAATTTTTCTTTTATATTTAGCATTATTTCTTTATCATAAATCCAGAATGAACATCTTTTGTCTATGACCAAATTTCTTTCTAAATGTTTTGTATCAATTCATATCTATTTTGAATATTTAGCATGGTAAAGAAAAATAAGTTTTAAAGAAAGCAAATTTAATTCCATATATTTTAAAATTTTAAGTACAAACATAAACCCTGGAAGTTTAATTAGCCCTATTGGAAACAAAAACATATGGCCAAAATCTCTGTGCTGCCCATGTATGGTAATATCAGCTGGACCTCGTGACTCCAACATGAGAAGAGGATAATTAGGTCACTACAGTGGATGGAGGTGGGGTGGGGAGGAAAACTAACATATTGAGAATCTAATAATTGAAACTGCCCTATTATGAGCTGAAGTGAAACAATATTCACATGAAACAGCCACCAACAAATGTTAATAGCTCAGCAGGGTAATAGCTTAGCAAATGCAAGGGGTCCTGGCTAAATGAACAAATTCTACTATTCTCAGTGTCTGCCATATACTCTCTTATACCTGGCAAAGAAGGCTGTGAATCCATGCCACATTCCTCTGCTCAAGCAGTAAGCTATAGAACAAGGCATCACCTGAGGAAGGGGCAACTTGTCCTGATGTACCCAGAGCAGGGCTTAGTTTTGCATTTTGTACCCACAAAGTTGTCCATTTTCTAATTCACTCTACAATACATCCTTCGTAGTGCCAGCTGTTACCCTCAATGTTCTTCGTATTTGTGAGATTAGATTTGATAGTGAGGGCGGGGGAGAGCTCTTTACTTCACCTTCCCCATGGCTAACTCATCATGGGATATTTCTGTCTTTCCACCTGGGAAATCTGTGATTTCTGAGATCTATGTTAGTATGGAAGATAACTGGCCCTAAAGGGTTGGATCTCAGTGTGCATCACAATCACACAAGCTGCTCCTAAACCCTATCAAATATTCTATGTGAACCTGTGGCTCAGTTTTAAAGCAGACAGACACTTAATGAGAAAAATCTGGATTGGAATCCTGCCTCCATGACACTACCTATGTAATAATGGACAATTTTCTGAATCCTTTTCTTGAGCTTCAGTTTCCTTATCTGCAAAATCAAGAATATAAAGCACCTACTTTGCTAGGTTGTTGTGAAGATTAAATGAATAATGTGTATAAAACACCTGACATTTAAGTATTCAATAAATGTTAACTCTCATCTTAAACAACAGTTAAACACACACCAGTGCATTTTTAAATATTGAAATCTAGTTCCCTTGTATAAATGGCAAGATAATCTAGGAACACACTAGTGCATTTTTAAATATTGAAATCTAATTCCCTTGTATAAGTGTCAAGGGAATCTAGGAAATGTACAATTACAAGTTTTCAAACTCTACAATACATAAATGCTATAATGGATTGGACACTGAGTGCCAATTACCTGTGTCCAACATGGATATTAAACATTGAATTCCCCATTTAACTATTATCCTTTGAAAGACTAAAGAACATTTAAAATGTATTCTGATATTGCACTATGAGATGATATTTCAAATATTATTTTTTAGCATTTAAAAAAAAGACATTTTTGTGCAATTACTTACAAGTTTTCAAGTTATATCAAAACAGCTAGACTCACAAGCTCTAAATAAACAGTACTATTATTTTAGACATGAGCAATTTTAATACTCTGGAATGGAATGACAATAATTTTTGTTCAGCTTTTACCATATACCAGGAAATATTCTGGCTTGTGACATGTATTATTACAAAAATTCCATGTGGCAGATAATAGTCCCAGTTTACAGAAGAGGAAACTAAAGCATGAAAACCTCAGTAATTCATAAAATTAGTTAGTGGTAGAATTTGGATTTGAGCCCAGGCAGATTTGCTCTGGAGTCAGTATTCTTAAGGACCATTCTGAACTGCACAGTAAGATGTTTCCATTCTACATCTTAATCTCCAAGCACTTCAAGTACTTCTAAAACTTATACAAATGGGTGTTTATTTAAATTATTCAAAAGAGACTTCAGTACTGTAACCTATTTTGTATGGCCATTAAATGGTAGACTGTATAGTGGGAATATAGAATATTAAACTATGTTAACTCATCAAATTTTTAAAAAATGAACCTTATATTTAATAAATAGCTTATGAAATTTTTGGCTAACTACTGAAATTGTGACTAAATTTTAAAATAGCAAGGATTAAGCCATCTATATTTTGAAAAAAAAATCTTCACTCTTCATTTATTAACCTACATACGGATTCCTTAATATTAAGATTTAATTATGATATTCATGCTGCCTTCCTCTTGGTACAGATCATGTAAATGGACACTGCACAAGCCCAACTTCCCAGAGCTGCAGTTCTGGAAAACGTCTTTCTAGTGCTGATGTTTCCAAAGTAAACCGTTGGGGTCCTGGAAGACCACCATTTCGAAAAGCACAATCTGCTGCTTGCATGGAGATTTCTTTACCAGTTACAACAGAAGGTAGGTTAAACATGCAAATTTTTGTGAATACAATTATTATTTGCTATATCATGGTAATGGGAGCTAGAGGATAAGGAATGAAGGTCATGTGTAAAAGATATTAAAAACTACAGTTAACTGTAAGCAATAAGTAACAACTAACTGAGAGCCTGATCGGGCTGTGGCCATGACTCCAAATCCATTCCTCACTACACCTTCATCTTCATCTCTAAAACCAGAATGGCTCTGCTCATTGGTGGGTTCCCACCTCCTCTGAACAAAGGATTATGCCTTAATCTGTTGTACACACTCCCAGTAGTAATTGCAAGTGTCTTTCCCTCTTAGTGATAAGCCTCTTAGTGTCTCTATCTGTAGTTATTTAATGTCTTGAAACCTTAATTTCATCAGCTGTCAAGTTCATGTGACCAGAAAAAAGGAAGGATGTTGAATTCTAAAGTTTTCAATCTTCATCATATTTTTTTTTTTTTAGCTGAGCCATCCTGCCACCTGTTGGCAGCTTAACAGCAACTCACCTCGGGCGGGCTGGCATCGAACCACTATTGCTCAGAGCTCAGCTCACACTCTTTTTTTTGTTTGTTTGTTTTTTTTAAAGATTTTATTGGGGAATTGGTAGAGGGGAACAGCCTCTAACAGTTGGGGAATCGGGGAAGGGGAACAGACAAGTTGCCGTCTTCTTGTTCTTCAGTTTTAGTTGCGGAGGATGTTGCTTCACTGTTGGTATCGCCATTGCGCTCTTCCCGGATGAGGCAGATCAGTCGCTGGCCTCTGGATGTCGCTCACCACGGCTATTGGCAGCTCACTCTTGGCTGCCAGCCGCTCACGCTGGCTGCGGGCCACTCACTGTAGCCTATGGCAGCCCAGTGCAGCAGGGGCTGCAGCCCACACCATCGCCGGGGCTCGCACAGCCTAGCTCCAGGTGGAGCTGTTGTTAGCTGTAGAGGGCAGTGTCACTGGCCCTCATGTGGGATCCAAACCGGGGCCGCTGGCATCCCAAAACCAGGGCTTAACCAATGCGCCACTCGGCCGGCCCCTCAGCTCACACTCTTGAGCAAGCTCTTAACCAACTGAGCCACTCGGCCAGCCCTATCATCATATGTTTTTAAAGAAGATTGTTTGCTTATTTATGGAATGAGTGTGGGGACAGGAAGTAAAGTACGAGAGCCAGAGGCCCAAAATTTTTAGAGAGGGAAAAAAAATGGAGGAATCTTACAACTTCGCTGATATTATCTCGCTGATATAGATATATAGAACTTTGGGGAGAGAGATAGGAAAAAAATACTCTTAAGAAGATTTGCTAATTCTGTGCTACAAAGTAATTTCCCATTTACCACCCCTCAAACATTTTGATAGTAATTATATTATTCTTCAATTTTTAAAATAATTTTTTTTAGTTTTTATTGTTTCTTTAATATTATGCCATACTAAATATGGTCCATGGTCATGTAGATAATGTTATCTCTATCATAAGTATCTATTAATAGCAACCTTGAATGTTGATAACCCATGGAAAAATTAGGGGAACATATTAGCTAGGAATGTTACAATAGAAGCAAAAATGTAAAGGTTATAAAAGTAGTAGCATTCAATCACTGGATTGCAAGTTGGGAATTTTGAGTTTTAGATATTTCTGCCTCTAACTTATGCTAGGTTCTGGGAAAATTATTTAACTGTATGTCTTTGTCTCCAAATCTATAAAATAGATTATATCCAAGCTTACTCTCCTCTAAATTCTATTAAAACCATTATGTTTATTAACTTGCTGGGGAATATAGAAGGGAAATTAGGAATATTATATTGTTTTCTACAAAATAAGATAGTCAGGAATTTATCTTTAGTCTCTTTTTATAAAAATAAGTCACACTTCTATCTATCAAGAGGGAAAGGAAAGTGAGGGAGTAGAAAGAATATGAGGAACTTGAACCCAGAGTGATTATACGAACAATACAACCTTCCCAGTACCACTTAAATGAAGTGGTGAGTTTATGCTTGCTGGAGTGTGCGCATGTGTAAGTGTTGATGAGCAGGAGAGCCTGAAACCATCCTGTTTCCTTTAAATGGGCTGAAGTCACCTGAGAAAGATTACCATGCTCAATAGGATGGCATTGTCTACAGCTCTTTATTTGACCCTACGCAGTTAGAACTGAATTTGGATTCAAGGTAGGCAGCTTGAAACTAGTTCAGGAAGATAACAGTTGCTCTTTGGCCTTGGTAAATAATTCAATTTTTACAACTGTAATTACTCCAAATATAGCAAAACCAAAAATTGTGTTAGGGAATGTATTCACCACAGAACATTTGAGACTCTTCAGGTTACCAGCCACAATGTTGTCAGTAAGTGGGAATTGCCAAAAAAATCAACAAATTGATAGATAGGAGGAAAGCATAATTTAAAAGGTACTTGTAATTCTTGACCATTTAGACTAAACATTTCTTTTCCAGATTAGAGAGTTTCAACTAATTGGTGAGGTAATATAGAGAGAAAACATGGTTAACTAGAATTCCAGAGAGTCAACTTTTGGCCCAGCTCTGCCTAGGTTTATGGCTTACATTTCTGGACTTCAGTCTCTTCATCTTCAAAATAAGCTGGTGCAGCTGGCTTCCAGCTCAGTTAGCAAAGAATCAAATTCTACTTCCTCCTCACAATTCTGTTTTTCATGTACTAAGTCAGGCTTTACTTTTCCTGGAAATACACTAACTTTAATTTTTGTTTTTTAAAATTCCATAGAAAGCCGAGAAAATTCATATAATCGTTCTAGAAGCTCTAGCATCTCTAGTATTGACAAAGATTCTAAAGAAGCAATTACAGCACTATACTTCATGGAGTCCTTTGCTCGGAAAAATGACTCTACTATCTCCCCATGTTTGTTTGTTGGAACTAGTCTGGGAATGGTGTTAATCATCTCCCTGAACCTACCTTCAGCAGATGAACAAAGATTTACAGAGCCAGTCATGGTATTGCCCAGTGGTAAGAGTTTTCATTTTCCTCCATTACTACTTTTTAAAATGTAGATATAAGGTATTGTAAAACATTAATTTGTATTGACCTAAAGCAAAGATTATAAGTATTCTATGTAATAGAAACTATTGAGAATTTCATGTCATATACTATTTCAACATTTGTCATACTGCAACCTTAGCTTTCCTTTAGGGTAAAATTACAACCATTTCTATAGTTTGAAACTGTGGAACTGCTGACCTAAACAATGCCTTGGGAAATAAGTTTCTGAAGAGCACTGAGGAAAGCTTAATACAAAAGTTGAAAAATTATTGTTAATGATTTGAAGCTTTTCTCCAAAGCTGCATGCCAGATCAGAGCATGAGTGTTTTCACGTCATCCTTGAAGAACTCAGACCGATTAAGCTAGAAGTAGTCTTACTTGATGTGGCTTTCTAAAGTCTTTGATAATCTTCCCATGTTGTTCCCAAGAGATGCCACACAATTTCTTTCCTTTTTATCCTAGTGCTGAGAAATTTGACCTAAATTATGAGTATTGTTGCTAAAGCGTATGTTGTATGCTTTGCCTACTTGAATAATCTTTTTTTCTTTCAAAGAAGAGATGAGTTTGATTCCTCCTATTATTTCTTTTAATGTTTTTAAATTTGTTCTTATCAATAACTTTTACTGTCTCTCCCTATATACGGTAAAAACTATCGGAAAAACATTTAAATAAAAAAAAGAATTTTATTAATATATAACATAAGGGATTTTATCTTAAAAGAATACAAATGTATAGTATGGTAGGTTAAAGTTGTATCTTCTTTGTTAACAGGTGTGCTTATTCATATACATGGATTATTACTTATTGTAAGTGGAATAGTTAGCTCTCCACTAGTGTGGCAAATTGAGATAAATGTATTTGTGTATCTGTGTGGCTTAAACAACAGAAGCTCATTTTCTCATACTTCTGAAGGCTAGAGGTCCAAGATTAAGGTGACTTCAGGTCTAGTTTCTTCTGAGGTTTCATGCAGATGACATCCCTCTGTATGCATGTAACCCTGGTATCTCCCAGTGTGTCCTAGCCTCCTCTTCTTAGAAAGCCACCAGTCAGTTTGGATTGGTGCCCACCTAATAACCCCATTTTAATTTAATCGTCTCTTTAAATCTCTATCACAAAAACAATCACATTCTGAGGCATCGGGGTGTAGGCCTTCAACATATGAATTTAGGGTGGGGAAGAACAATTCAGCCCATAAAATGCATTATATTTTAAAAGTTAATCTGTTAGGATCATTTTTTAAAATTTATTTTTAATTGTAGTTGCCATACAATATTATATTTGTTTCAGGTGTACAACATTAGTGATTAGACATTTACATACCTTATGAAGTGATCACCATGATAAGTCTAGTGACCATCTGACACCATAGTTATTACAATATTATTGACTATATTCTCTATGCCCCATGACTTATTTTATAACTGGTGGTTTGTACATCTTTGTTCCCTTCACTTTTTCCACCCATCCTCCTATCCCTCTCCCATCAGGCAACCATCAGTTTGTTCTTGGTATCTATCAGTTTGTTTCTGAGTGAAATAAGTAAGACAGAGAAAGACAAATACTATATGGTTTCACTTACATATGGAATCTAAAAGATAAAAAAAATGAACAAACAAAACAAAAACAAGCTAATAGAGGATCACTTTATTTTAATTGTAAACATATTTCACAATGAGAAAATATCATTTACTACCTTAATTTTAAGGAAATATGCACAATTATCTCTGTATGGTTTCTTTGAAGATATGTCTGTTCAAGTCCTTAGTCCACTTTTTAGTGAAAATAAGAATTGGTTTTTTGAAAAGATAACCAAACTGACAAATTTCTTAGCTAAACTAAGAAATGAGAGAAGACTCATAAATAAAATCAGAAATGAAAGATGAGCCATTACAACTATGCCACATAAAAGATTAAAAGAGACTGAGTACTATGAAAAATTATATACCAACAAATTGGATAACCTAGAAAAAAACGGATAAATTCTTGGAAATATACAACCTACTAAGACTGAATCATGAAGAAATAGAAAGTCTGAACAGGCTGATAACTAATAAGATTAAATAAGTAACCAAAAACCTCTTAAGAAAAGCCCACTTCTGTTTTCTTAAGGAATGTTTTCACATAAATTTATTGATTATCTTGACAAGAAATTCTAATCAATGATACGGAAATTTGAAACGCACTAAATCACTGAATTTTAGAATAGGAAAGAATCTAGAGATTATCCATTCTAATAGCTATCACTGTAGCCTGTATCAGACTCACTTGGAGGGTTTGTTACAACACAGATTACTGGGCCCAAAACTCGCAGTTTCTAATTCAATACTTCTGGGCTGGGATCCGAGGATTTGCATTTTTTTTTTTTTTTGAGGGCAGTGTCACTGGCCCTCATATGTGGGACCGAACCCGGGCCACTGGCGTCCCAAGCCAGCGCTTAACCACCACGTCATTTCGCTGGCCCGAGGATTTGCATTTTTAACGAACTCCTAGGTGATGCTGATCATGGAAATGCAGCTTTATAGACTGGGATGGGAAAACCAACCGTTCTTCCCTCCCATATAGGGAAATAATCTAGCCCTTCTTCTTTCGGTGTGTTTCTCCCATGTGTCTCCTCTATGTCCACACTACTACCACACTCACACTTCTGACACCAGATGTATGGAGGGTTTTTTCTCACAACAAGCAATTCTCTGTAACAGTGGCTGGGTGTCCCACAATTTAACTCAAAACACTGTTTATCTGGAGATAGCATCAGATCCCACAGGTAAAAGGCTCAGTCCCACAAAACTGTCCCCCAACCCCTTTCAGATGCCAATTGCAAGTCTAGGTTGTCACCTGTGCTTCTGGCCCATCAGCTATAAATCTGAGATTCTCGTGATTAATTTGCTACGTGAGCTCACAAAACTCAGTAAAACTGCTTACTTTTACTTACTGTTTCCAGTCTGCTGTGAAAGGATACAGATGAACATCCAAACGGCAGAGATTCCAGGGCAAAGTATGTGAGAAGGGGTGCAGAGCTTCTGTGCTCTCTCCAGAAGCATCACTCCCCCTGCACTTTCACCTGTTCACAACCCGGAAGCTCTCCAAATCCCCTCCTTTTGGGTTTTTATGGAGGTGTCATTACATAGACATAATTGATTAAATCATTGGCCATTGGTGATTGAACTCAATCTCCAGCGCCTCTAATCATGTGGTTGGTTCCCCTGGCAACCAGCCCCTATCCTTAGGTTAGGTCCAAAAGTCACCTCATTAACATAATAAAAAATACCTGTGTCCCTGTCATCATTTAGGAAATTCCAAGGGCTTTAGGAGCTTCATGTCTGAACCAGGGATTTAACATCCACTTGGATACCTACTAAGCATCTCCAACTTAACATGTCCAAAGCTGAGTTTCTGATAGCCTTTCCTTTCTCCCATAATCTTTCCCACATATATTAATGGCAAGTCCATCCGTCTGATTTCTCAGGTCAAAAACAGAATCATCATTGACCACTATGTTTCTTTCATACTCTAAAGCCAATTTATTGGCAAATTCTGTTGGCTCGACCTTTATAATATACTCAGATTCTGATAATTTCTCACCACCTCTACTGTTACCACCTGGTTCAAGCAAGCCTGTATCCACTTCTCACCTGGATTATTGTACCGACCTTTTAACTGCTCTCCCTTCTTCCAACCTGACTCCCTATAGGATATGCCCAGCAGGAAGAGTGATCCTGTTAAATGAAAATTAGATTATGTCACACTATTCTCAAAATCCTGCCATCTCAAGTAGTAAAGTCTAAGTCTTTACCTTGTCTTACAAGAACCTATATGACCTAGCTCCATATTATATCTCTGATCTTATTTCCTATTAGTCTGCTCTTCACTGCTTTAGAAAGCCAAGGTCTGTAAAAGTTTGAGATTTTTCCTTATTTGCAAACTAATAGTTAGGTTGCCAGTTTCATGGATGCTGATAGAAAACATGAGACTCCTATGTCAGATGTGAAGGATAATCACATTAGCCAGAATATCATCAGCATTTTGTGCTGGTTTCCTGAGTATCATACCTTCTCGTCTATGTTAACCTGCCTAGGCTGCCATAACAAAGTACCAAAGATACCACAGACTAGGTGGCTTAAACAACAGAAATTTATTTTCTCATACTTGGGGAGACTGGAAGTCCCAAATCAGCATTCCAGCAGTGTTGGTATCTGGTAAGAGCTCTCTCCTTGAGTTGCAGACACCTGCTTTCTCACTATGTGCTCATGTGGTCTTTCTTCTGTGTCCCTACAGAGAGGGAGAGAGAGCCCTCTAGTGTCTGTTCTTATAAGGACACTAATTCTATCAGATCAGGGTCCCACCCTTATGACCTCATTTAACCTTAATTATTTCTTTAGAGGCCTCGTCCAAATATATCCACACTGGAGGTTGGGGCTTCAGTATATGAATTTGAGGGCAGGGAGAGGCACAAACATTTAATACAAAACATCTTCTACTCTATTTAAAATTTAATCACACATTTCACCAAGAGTTCCTATCCTTTTTCTGCTTTTTTCCCTTAGTGCTTATTATTACCTAATATTATATATATATGACACTTATTTATCATATATGTTGTCTGTCTCTATCATGGAAAGTAAGCTCTATGAAGGTGGGGATTTTTGTCTGTTTTATTCACTATTTTATCCCCTGTGCCTAAAATGGCCTAGAACATATAATAAGCCCTCAATAAATATTTGTTGATTGAATGAATGGAGGTTGTAGTTGTGAGGGTTGGTTATTTGGAAAGCTTGAGTAAGATATACTTCTAGCCAGTGAGACCTCCTTTAAGAGGAAAGTCCTAATTAATTGTGTGGTCAATTTTTTACTATAGACTAAATTGTTAAGATTTTACTATAGATGCCCTTAAATTTAAGCTAACTTTGTAATGAAGTATATTTCTGAAATAGTAGTGACTTATTATTTGGACTTACTTAAGTTTCTTTCTTTTTTTCTTTTTTTTTTTTTTTTTTTTTTTGAGGGCAGTGTTACTGGCCCTCATATGTGGGACCGAACCGGGGCTGCTGGCTTCCTAGGTCAGCGCTTAACCACTGCTCCACTCGGCCGGCCCTTAACTTTCTTTTTTTAAGTTAGGAAAGATTAAAGAGTTATAAAGATTAATAATACATTAACTTAAAACCCTGTATAAACCTAAACAAAACATTTTTGACTACACATTAGAAAACAAAGCAGCTGTTTCAGCAGACAGCCTGTTACAAAATTATCATTTTGATGCTGACTACTTATAAGCATCAGGTATAAGTAAAATGGCTTCAAAAGTGTAAACTTCTCATCTTTTTTAACCTACTTTAGGCTACTTCTAAATTGAGGATGCAGGGCCAGCCGAGTGGCGTGGTGGTTAAGCGCTGGCTTGGGAAGCCAACAGCCCTGGTTTGGTCCCACATGTGGGGGTCAGTGACACTGCCCTCAAAAAAAATAATAATAAAAATAAATAAATAAAATAAATTGAGGATGCGGCAGGTAGTTATGGAAATGTGGTTTTGTAAAAGGATCAATTCTAGGTGAATCCTAATTATCATTCCTCGTAGCTTTTGGCATTATTTTTTCTTCATGGAAGTTTGGGAGTGCTGTCCTTTTATACCTGGACTCTCAGACTGAGTTGCCTAAGCCCCCCGCCCCCATCTCCCCAGTTATCCTAGTACTGTTACCATAGACAGAAAGAGCAGGGCACAGGGCCCTGGGGGGAAAAGGGAGAGGAAAAGAAGGAGGACGTGAGAGGAGACATAGAGAGGAGATGAGATCATTCTTAAGAAATGGTGCAGCTACAGCTAATTGTAATAGATTATAATACTACTAGCATTGCAGGCAGGGAAAAATCTCCACCCCATGTGTTGTCATAACAGTTCTGACAAAGGCCAAATAAGAACAGAAATCCCTCCTCCTGACAGGAAGGAGTGGTCGACAGAGACCTGCCCTGGAAATACCTGTAACACCACCCCTGAATATTTCAGGCACCCTTATTCAAATATAAGCCAAAATTTCTTTGTTCTTGAAGGCAATTGCTCTTCTGGAACTGCCCACTCTCATGCCATCTTGAGAATGTACCATATTACTTCCTTTCTTTTAATAAATCCACTGCTTGCTTGGCTTTGTGTTGCTCATCTGGTACGTCCAGGAATTCCTTCCTGTGATGTTTACCAAGAATCTTTGTTCTTCTTTGGTAACAGTAAGACATTCACAGGCCACTAATTTTGGCTTTAAAGTGAGTGTAAAACCACAACTGAGATGTTAAATCATCTAAACATGTTATTTTGAATTTGATAAATTTTAAGTACTTTAAGTTATAAAGTACTATCTAAATGGAATATATTTTTATAGATCGCCCTTCCCTTTTCATGTCTCTGTCACATGTGCACTCTTGAGGCACATCAACCTGATTAATCTCTTATTCTCTTGACATGATGTCAAAGGACTAAGGAAAGTAAAGGATACTAGGGGCACTGCTTAAGGGAGAGTCTGGAAATGTCCAAAGGTCAATCTATTCCAGATTACCCTCCTAAGCTTTATAGTATCCTGTCCTGGAGGACTGGTAAAAATCACTGATAGGTAGTAATCTGGGGACATTTAACCTTGAAGAATCTAGGGGAGTAAACTTTTCTGTATAAAGATGCATTAGAAAGCCTAAGAGCCAAAAGTGCTTTGGTTTGTTTGTTTTTTTCCATATAATACAAATTGTTGGCATGAATTCCAGATGTTAAAATTTCAAGAAATTTATTCTGAGTGTTCAATTTCATGGGGGGAAGAAAGCACTTTCTAGCAAATGAGCCTATGAAATAAGGAAATGGAATTGGATGGCATGATTATTTTTTCTGTTCACATTATTTCAATAAATAAAAATTATACATTTTCTAATATATGCTTTTTAAAACAATTTGAAGGAATTAATATAAAGGAATGACGAATCAGGAAATCTGAGTTCTAGTCCAGGCTCAGAGACTCACTTGCTGTGTGACCTGGCCCAAGTCTCCTAGTCTTTCTGCATCTCCATTTTCTTAATATAATGAGAGGATTTGACAAGTTGATGTCTTAGGTTCCTTTTAGAATTAACATTCTATGGTTCCAAGTTATTGCAACTGATGAACTCACAAATCTACTGATTTATGTATACTACTACAATATTATGATACTATATATATAAATTATCGTAATATAAACATTTATTGCCCATAGATGAATAACAGCTGTTTTAGAAAGAATTTCATGTGCCAGTGATATGAAATTGTTTTTATAGGTACATTCCTCTCATTGAAAGGAGCTGTGCTAACATTCTCCTGTATGGATCGAACTGGTGGATTAATGCAACCGCCATATGAAGTTTGGAAGGATCCAAACAACATAGATGAAAATGAAAAACCTTTGAGACGGAAACTGGTCATGAACTGCCCCTCTCCATCCCAAGAAATAGGAGATCATCAGTATACAATAATCTGCTCAGAAAAACAAGCCAAAGTCTTCTCACTGCCTTCTCAGACTTGCCTTTATGTTCATAACATCACGGAGACATCTTTTATACTGCAAGCAGATGTGGTGGTCATGTGTAACAGTGCCTGCTTGGCGTGCTTTTGTGCCAATGGGCATATCATGATAATGAGGTACTTGCCCTCTTTATAAATTATCTGGTAATCACAGCAGTGCCCACAAGGTACAATTCTGCACAGTATATGTGTAATGTGCAAGATGTTATCAAGAAGCAACATGAGATCATTGTTTCATTATGTTTGTGAATGTTTTATTGTTCAACTATTTGAGAAGTTTTTTTATTATCATTTGTTTTTGTTGGGGTTTTGTTTTTGCTAAAAATTCTTTGCATTGTGAATGAAATATATTGACACTAAGGAATCTTAGTCATTCACACATTCATTCAGCAAACATTTATTGAGCATATGTTATCTCCCAGAAGCTATGCTAGGCACTGGAAATATAAAGATGAATAAACTACAAAGAAAAGAAATGAACTGTTACTTTTACTATGTTTCATAGTACACACAAAAATTTTGCATACAAAATTTAATTTGATTTTTATAGCTTCTCTAGGACACAGAAAATAAAGTACTATTTGCATCCGCCATTTAACATACGTTAGTAAATTAACCTTTTCCCCCACCACCCATTAATTTGCTTGAATCTATCATGGATGTCTGTTTACCTGGGTTTGTTTTGGATTCATATCCTAAGGAGTTAAGTTACTTACCATGCCTTACCATATACTTTTAAATATTTTTTCATACTAAGTCTTTGAAATCTATTATATAATATACACTTACAGAACATCACAATTCAGATGAACCACCTATCAGCTGCTCATTGGGCACATGTGGCTAGTGGCTACCATACTGGACAGCACAGTGCTAGAACCTCACGAAAAGCCTATTCCAATAGCACAGGTTTCAGGTACCATTTTATATGGTAAGGGTCAGGGTTTAAATTGTAATTACAAACTACTTTGATATGAGAAATAGTACTTTTTTTTTTCAAGATGCTGATTTTATAATCTGGGATAATTTAAAATCATTGTGCATACTGGAATTAATAGAATGATTTCACAGCTTGAGATTTAATTACAAGCCTATTTTTCTCCTTTTGGCCTTAGAGCTGTGATTTAAAAGCAGTGAGACTGGTTTTCTTCCACAGCTTATAAAACTGGCTCTAATGGTAGTATCCATTACTACACAAGGGACATTCTGATGAATTTAGGTAAGATCATTGGCTACGACATTAGGGTAAGCAGATAGCCATTCGGTAAGATGCTTAAGATGAGTGGTGTTCATTTGGATATGAAAATTCTCGTCTATTATTTATTACTTACTCTCATTCCCTTACAACCCTAGTTGTGCTTATTTATTAATCATGCCCTCAGTGCAGGTACCCTAGGCAATTTTCATTTCTGTATTTAGAGGGAGTAAAGGAATGGGGAGCAAAGCCACTCCATTCCCAGGCACAGTGAAATGGACCCACTCCACATTTCCATCAGTACATAACTTCTTTAGACTCGGGAGTTTTTCCTTATAAAGAGGACAATAGACCAAGTATGGAGTCAGGCACTTTCTCCATAACCAAAGTGTTTCTCCATAACCAAAGACTATAACCATATTGTAAGAACCTGTGAAATGCTGCAAAAAGTATCCTGAAATTGCTAATCACTGCATTTAATCCATCCTTCAAGGATATTTGCTAAGTATCTATATGGATTAAAATAGGAGAACCCTGCTCATGAATTTTTGTGTATACAATTTTATATCAAAGTCTAGTTTATTACAACTGAAACTTCAAAAGGATTAAAAAAGTGGTATAAAAATTACTGTTTTTCTATAAAGATCTGCAAATTTTATAGAGAAATTAAAAACTTGCAACAATTCAAATAAAAAATGTGGATTGCTTTTTTCCCCTCAGTCTACCTAGTCTTCGCCCAATGTTGGATGTTAATTATTTGCCACTGACAGACATGAGGATAGCACGGACATTTTGTTTTACCAATGAAGGACAGGCATTATACCTCGTCTCTCCTACTGAAATCCAGCGGTTGACATACAGCCAAGAGATGTGTGATAACTTACAGGTAGGTCAGGCACTTTTATGAAAAAAATATCGGACATGGTTGTTCAGACAGAGGATGAAAGAGATGTCTAAAAGCTAAACTATTATTGGGCCAGACAATTACGTCTTCCCTAGAATATGTTCTGAATCTTATGTTCATCATTATGACCCTACTACGTTCTAGTGTAGTTTAGGTATATATGGAAAAAAAAGAAAGAGAGGGAAATATGAAGATTATACATATTAATGATTAATTTTTTTGTTTATCTACTTATTTATTTTTTGCTTGTGGACAATCCTCTGAAAGATTATAAACTCTCCCTCCAGGGTGGGGAATATGTATGTGCACCCTCAAAAATTGCATACAATTCAGGGAATTCATGGACTTATTTTGAAGAAAACTTAATTTTGATTAAGAGCCATACAAAATAAATACACAAAAAAAAATTCTGTAGGTTATAATTGGTCTTTGATAATAGCAGTAAGCAGAGCCTAGAATCAGAATAAATATGATAACCTATCTAACCTTGGATAAGTAAAAGAGGTCATAAAATTTTTAAAAATAGCTTAGAGATTTAATTGGTTCAACACCCTCATTTTACAAGTAAGAAAACTAAAACCCATTCATTATAGTATAGAGATTGAGTACAAACTCTGAACTATTTAAGTTGTATTTTGCACACTTGTATAACTTTGGGCATTTTACGTAACCTGCCTGTATGCTCTGCCTTGGAGCATTGTTGTGAGAATTAAGAAAGAATTCATATAAAGCACAGTGCCAGGAAAATAGTAAGTTTTTAAAATAAATAATAATAATTATTGTTCTTCAACACATACTTAATTGAGTTTTTACTATGCCTGGACTTTCCCAGGCTCTAGAAATACAATAAAACAAGTCCCCACCTGCTAGTGTGGAGGGAGATTAGTAAATAGACAACCACAATACTCTGTGAAAATGCTGTCTATATATGGCTGTGCCAGTGCTGGGAGACAGGTAAGAGGGGCACCTGGGTTGATGGAACAGAGGGAGGGGCTAGTTAGAAAAGGATTGTGAAGAGTGAGTAAAAAGTTACCCACCAGAATGAATGGCTGGGAATGGAAAGGGCAATGATCGACAGAGTCGTGGCATGCAAAAGCACAGGGTTCAGGAAACTGCCAACAAAGTTCAGAGTGCGGAATTGAAAAGAATGGAGGGATGGTGTTGGAGAATTAGTCAAGAATAGACCTTGGAGCAACTTGTAAGCTCCTTAAGGAATCTGGCATTTATCCCAAGAGCAACAGAAAGTCATTAAAAAGGTTTAGTAAATGTATTTATTAAAATTAATGTTCTGGTGGCAGTATGGCAATTGATTTTAAAGAATCTGAAAGTAGGAAGAACAATTAGAAGGCTTTTTAAAAATAATCAAGGCCAAAAGTAACAGTGGCTTAAAATAAGGCAGCCAGTATTGAGCAATGGAGAAAAGTTAGGAGATTCAATAGCTATGAAGTGCAATCAGTTGGATTGGAGGATTATTAGAGGTAGGAATAAAAGAAGGAAGGCAATAATAACTATTTTGGGGTTTCTGGCTTGCGGAACTAAGTAGAATGGTGCTGCTATTTCTGAAGAGAAGGGATTAAGGAGGGAGAGCACAGGTCTGGTGAGTAGAAGTGAGAAGTGAAGGGAGATGATGAAGATAAAGTCATGCTGCAGGTTCATAGACAAACTGGTATTTGGTCAGTTTGATTTTCAACTTTTGGTTGACGTTCCTTCCTCCATAGTGAGAGCTCTCAAATTTTGATCTGCTTTAGAAAGACCTGGAGAGCAAGTTAAAAATATAGATAATCAGAGAACATCTCTGTAGCTTCTGATTTAGTATGTGTGGAATAAAGCTTGAGCATCGGTATTTCTAACAAGATTATCCTCCAGTATTTAAAGCACACCAAATATTGAGAACTACTATACCTCACCATTCATTAGCTGCCTATATTGAATCCTTTAAATTATCATGAGCCATTTTATAATTTTGTATTTGATATAAAAATACATCCAACCTTTCTCCACATACCACCAAAGGCTTCCTATTTTATAAGGTACTCCATGCTTGGTTCAGGAGATCAGGTGTCTAGATTAATAGTAATTGATCAGGTGAAAATTAATCCTAAGGTGAATCTATTATTTTCCCATGCTTTCCCATTATAAAGGGGAGAAGAGGGTATAAAAGTGAAAATTTTAGTCAGACTGGAGAAGGAAAGGAAAAGGAAGTGGAGAAAGAAATGCCAAAGATAGAACTGGGATCAAAGCAAAAATCACCAGGAAAATATGGAAAACTGTTTTTTCATAATGTACTCTCACAACCTTTGTTATCTTTTGATCTACTAATTTGTTTTTAGTTACTCGAATGCTTTTTTTTTTTGAATTTGATACAGGACATGCTGGGAGATTTGTTTACTCCCATAGAGACTCCAGAAGCTCAAAACAGAGGGTTTCTAAAGGGACTGTTTGGTGGAAGTGGACAAACATTTGACAGAGAAGAGCTCTGTGAGTAAACTTCTGATTATAAAACGGTATCACCAAATAAAAGACGTGTGCATGTGTGTGTGTGCACGTGTGTGTGCATGTGTGTATGTGTGTGTGTGTGTAACTTAGTGTAATTTGTGATTTCAAGTTCTAGACTATATTATTTTGCTTCTATAAACATGAATAAAATTGATCACTACATATTAAAAAATAATTCAACAAAAACAGTACATGAAATTAATACAAATAATGAGTAAGCTAATAAGCCTTTAACCACTGTTGGGAAACAGATTCTTTATTCAGAACACCAGGTTTATCAATGCTACAGAATAAATTATTTTTAAAACCTACCAGTGAGACTCTAATTAACAATAGTCAAAAAGCAGTAGAAAGATATTAGGGAACATTTTCAAAAAGAAGTTAAGAATATATTTTCCTCGTACACTATTAGTGGGAATGTAAATTGGTGGAACCACTATGGAAAACAGTATGGAGATTCCTTAAAAAATTAAAAACAGAGCTGCCATACGACCTAGCAATTCCACTTATCAGTATTTATCCAAAGAAAACAAAAACATGATTTCAAAAACATATATGCACCCTATGTTCATTGCAGCATTATTTACAGTAGCCAAGATATGGAATCTTCCCTGGTGTTAACTGACAGATTAATGGGTAAAGAAGATGTGGAAAAAAAAATATATATATATAATTTGTTTATTAAACATAAATAAAATTGATCATTTTACATATTGGAACTAGATGGCATTATGCAAAGTAAAATAAGTCAGACAAAGAAAGACAAATACCATATAATCTCACTTATGTGAAATCTTAAAAGAAAAACCAAAACCCAGAACAAATGAACAAACAAAAACAGACCCATAGATATAGAGAGCAAGCTAATGGTTGCCATAGAGGAAGGATTGGGTGAAAAAAAGGAAAAAAGAAAGGATATGTTTTCCAGAATATTTCATCACCATTTGGTCTTGCAGATCGAAGCTCTGTTCTCTTGAACTTTTAACTATGCAAAAGATCTAGGTAATTCTATACAATACAATATTAATCTGCTGTTAAAAGGGATGAATTTGATACATGCTACAACACAGATGAACCTTGAAATATCATGCTAAGTTAAAGAAGGAAGACAAAAAAGGCCACATATTATATACTTCAATTTATATAAAATATCCAGAATTGGCAAATCCGTAGAAACAGAAAATAGATTAGAGGTTCCCAGGAACTGGGCCAAGAAAGGATTGGGAGTGACTGCTAATGGGTACAGAATTTCTTTTTTGGAATAATGAAAATGTTTTAAAATTCGATAGTGGTGGTAGTTGCACAGCTCTGTGAATACAATAAAAATCACTGACTTGAACACTTTAAAATGGTAAATTTTATGGTATGTGAATTATATCTCAATAAGTCTCTTATTAAAAAAAATTGATCTAGATTCCATTCCTAATATTACATCCTTGGGAATGCTCACTAAATTTTTACCATGACAGCTGTTTTTCAATTTAAAAGAAAAATGTACTTCATTAAAATTAAATGAAACATTTGTAAGTGATGGAGAAATTTGTGGTCTTTTATAAAGTAACCAAATTTTAACATATGTATATTAATGACCATCATGCATATATCCCATTCTACAGTATTTACACACACACACACACACACACACACACACACACAAACACGTACAGAGAATGAGTAAAAATTCTAGCAATTTTAAAACATGTTTGAATTTAAGAGACCATCAACTCAAAATACACTGCTATAATCATAGCTTGGTATATATAAAGCACATAGTAATCATAAATAAAAAAATCTATGAGACATGCAAGAAATAAAGAGAAAGGAATCCAAGCAAAACACTATAGAAAATCATCAATATACAAGGGAGCAAGAAAACAAAAAAGGAACTAAGAACAACTACAAAAACAATCAGAAAACAATAAAATGATAACTATACTTATCAATAATTACTTTAAATGTAAATTGGACTTAATGATCTAATCAAAATACAAAGGTTGGTGAATGGATTAAAAAAAATAAAAGATCTGTACATATGCTGCCTACAAGAGACTAACTTCAGTTTGAAAGACACACACAGGCTTCAAGTAAAGGGATGGAAAAGATTTTTCATGCAAATGGAAATGAAAAAAAAAAAGATGGGGAAGTAATACTTATATCAGAAAAACTGACTTTAAATCAAAGCCTGTAACAAAAGACAAAGAAGTGCATTTCATAATGATAAAGGGATCAATTCAACAACAGGATATAATAACTCTTGTGAACAGCTATGCACCCAATATAGGAACACTAAAATATATAAAGCCAATATTGACAGCATAAAGGGAGAGATCAACAGTAAGACAATAATAGGAGGGTACTTTAACACCCCATTGATATCAATGGATAGATCATCCAAATATAAAATCAACAAGGAAATAGTTGTCTTAAATGACACATTAGACTAGATGGATTTAATTGATACATTAAAGCATTTCACCCAAAGGCAGCAGAATATTTCCAGGATAAGCCTCAAATAGAGCACAAAACAAGTCGCAATACAGTTTAAGAGGACTGAAATCATATCAAGCATCTTCTCTGATCACAGTAGTATGAAAATAGAAATCAATTACAAGAAGAAACTGAAAAGCATAGGAACAGGTGGAGGCCAAATAACATGCTCCTAAACAATGAGTGGGATAACAATGAGATCAAGAGAAAACAATTAAAAATACCTTAAGGCAGAAGAAAATGAAAACACAATGACCCCAAACCTATGGGACACAGCCAAAGCAGTTCTAAGGGGGAAATTCATGCAATACAGGTCTACCTTAAGAAACAAACAAACAAAAATCTCAACCTAACCTTACACCTCAAGTTACTAGAAGAACAAACAAAACCCAAAGAGAGTATAAGGAAGGAAATAATAAAGATCAGAGCAGAAATAAATGAAATAGAATCTAAAAAACAAAAGACCAAGGAAACCAAGAGCTGCTTCTCTGAAGAGATAAACAAAATTGATAGACCTTTAGCGAGACTAATCAAGAAAAAAACACAGAGGGCCCAAATAAATAAAATCAGAAATGAAAGAGAAGTGACAACTGACACCACAGAAATACAAAGGAGTATAATAATTATACAAACAATTATATGCCAACAAATGGAATAGCCTGGAAGAAATGGACAAATTCCTAGAGACACACTATCTTCCAAGGCTAAATCAAGAAGAAACAGAAAATCTAAACAGACCAATAACTACTAACAAAATTGAACCAGTAATCAAAAAACTTCTAACAACAACAAAAATGTCCTGAACCAGATGACTTCAAAGGTGAATTTTATCAAATATTCAAAGAAAAATTAATACTTATGCTTCTCCAACTATTCCCAAATATTGAAGAGGGAAGACTCCTGACCTCATTTTATGAGGCCAGCATTATCCTGATACCAAAACTAGACAAAGACATTACAAAAACAAAAATTTTAGGCCAGTATCCCTGATGAACATAGATGCAAAAATCCTCAACAAAATACTAGCAAACCATATTCAACAATACATTAAAAAGATCATACAGGGCTAGCCGAGTGGCACATTGGTTAAGAGCTGGTTTGGGATGCCAGCGGCCCCGGTTTGGATCCTACATGAAGGCCAGTGACACTGCCCTCTACAGCTAAGATGGTGAACAACAGCTCCACCTGGAGCTGGACTGCTGTGAGTCCCCGGGATGGCATAGCTGCAGCCCCTGCTGCAGTGGGCTGCCATAGGCTACAGTGAGTGGCCGGCAGCCAGCATGAGCTGCTGACAGCCAGTGTGAGCTGCCGAGAGCTGCTGTGAGCAGCTGTCCAGAGGCTGGCGACCGATCTGCCTCACTAGAGAACGCAATGATGATACCAACGTGGGCCACAACGTGGGCAAGCAACGTCCTCCACAACTAGACTGACGAACAAAAGGACAGCAATTTGTCTGTTCCCCTTCCCCGGTTCCCCAACGCTGTTCCCCTCCCCCAATTCCCCAATTAAAAAAAAAAAGTCTTAAAAAAAAAAAAGATAATACATTATGATCAAGTGAGATTTATTCCCAGGATGCAAAGTTGGTCCACAAATCAATTAACAGGATACACCACAGAAACAAAATGATCACATCAATAAATGCAGAAAAAGCATTTGACAAAATCCAACATCCATTTATGATAAAATTCTCAGCAAAGAGGGGATAGAGAGAACATACCTCAACATAATCAAGGTTATATGTGACAGAGCCACAGCTGACATCATACGTAATGGTGAAAAGCAGAAAGCGTTTTTTCTAAGATCGGAAAAAAGACAGGGATGTCCACTTTCACCACTTACATTCAACATAGTATTGGAAGCCCTAGCCACAGTAATCAGACAAGTAAAAGAAATAAAAGGCATCCAAATTGGAAAGGAAGAAGTAAAACTGTCATTATTTGCAGATTATATGATACTACATAGACAGAACCCTAAAGATTCCACCAAAAACAATTCAAATAAATGAATTATGTAAAGTATCAGGATACAAAAGTAATATTCAGAAATAGGTTGCATTTTTATACATCACTAGTGAGCTATCAGAGAAATTAAGAAAACAATCCATTTACAATTGGCATCAAGACAAAATAAAATACCTTCAAATAAATTTAACCAAGGAGTTAAAAGACCTATACTCAGAAAACCATACACACAGAAAAAAGTTGAAGAAGATACAAATAAATGGAATATATACCATGTTCATGGATAGGAAGAATTAACTGTTAAAATGTCCATACTACCCAAAGCTATCTATAGATTCAGTGCAATCCCTATCAAAATACCAAAGGCATTTTTCACAGAACCAGAATAAATAATCCTAAAATTTAGATGGAACTACAAAAGACCCCAAATAACCAAAAGCAATCTTGAGAATGAAGAACAAATTTAAGAGATATCACACTACCTGATATCAAACTATATTACAAGGCTATAGTAATCAAAATAGCATGGTACTGGCATAAAAACAGACATATAGATGAATGGAGCAGAATAAAGCCCAAAAATAAACCCATGACTATATTGTCACATAATCTATGATAAAGAAGGGAAGACTATACAGTGGGGTAAAATGACAATCTCTTTAATAAATAGTGCTATAAAAACTGGACAGATACATGCAAATAAAATGAAACTAAACAATATACAAAAATGAACTCCAAACTGGTTAAAGATCAAATGCAAAACCCCAAACCATAAAACACCTGAAGAAAACATAGGCAGTAAACTCTTTGATACTGCTCTTAGCAAAAATTTTTTGGATATGTCTCCCCAGGTAAGGGAAACAAAAGACAAAATAAACTAATGGGACTACATCAAACTAAAAGGTCTTGCACAGCGAAGGAAACCCATCAAGAAAATGGAAAGACAACCTACTGAATGGGAAAAGATATTTGCAAATGATACATATAATAAGAGGTTAATATCCAAAATATATAAATAACTCATACAACTAACACCAAAAACCCCAAACAACCCAATTAAAAAATGGACAGGGCTAGCTGAGTGGCACATTGGTTAAGAACTGGCTTGGGATGCGGGCTCTGAGCGGCAGGGCCCGGGTTCAGATCCCATATATGAGGGCCAGTGACACTGCCCTCTATAGCTAAGATGGTGAACAACAGCTTGACCTGGAGCTGTGCTGCTGTGAGTCACTGGTGATGGCGTAGCTGCAGCCCCTGCTGCAGTGGGCTGCCATAGGCTACAGTGAGTGGCCAGCAGCCAGCATGAGTGGCCGGCAGCTGATGTGAGCTGCCAAGAGCCACTGTGAGTGGCTGTCCAGAGGCCAATGACTGATCTGCCTCACCTAGGAAAAGCGCAATGGTAATACCAACATGGGCTAGTGAAGCAATGTCCTCCACAACTAGACTGAAGAACAAAAGGACAGCAACTTGTCTGTTCTCCTTCCCCAGTTACCCAACGCTGTTCCCTTCCCCCAATTCCCCAATTTAAAATTTAAAAAAAAAAAGAAAAAAAAATGGACAGAGGATCTGAATAGACATTTCTCCAAAGAGGACACACAGATTGCCAATAGACATATGAAAAAATGCTCAACATCTCTAATCATCAAGGAAATGCAAATTAAAACCACAATTAGATATCAACTCACACCTGTCAGAATGGTTATCATCAATACATCAACAAAGAAAAAGTGTTGACGAAGATGTGGAGAAAAGGGGACCCTCTTGTACTGTTGGTAGGATTGCAAATTGGTGTAGCCACTATGGAAAACAGGATGGAGGTTTCTTTTTTAAAAAAATAGAACAACTTTAGGATCCAGCAGTTCCACTTCTGGGTATTTATCTGAAGAAATCCAAAACACTAATTCAAAAAGACATATGCACTCTTATGTTCATTGCAGCATTATTTGTAATAGCCAAAATATGGAAGCAACCTAAGTGTCCATTGATAAAAGAATGGTTAAAGAAGATGTGATACATAAATGCAATGAAATATTACTTGGCCATAAAAAAGAATAAAATCTTACCGTCTATGACAACATGGATGGAACTAAAGAGTATTTTGCTGAATGAAATAAGTCACACAGAGAAAGGCAAATACCATATGATTTCACTTATATGTGGAATCTAAAGAACAAAATAAATGAACAGACAAAACAGAAACAAACTCATAGAAACAGAGAAAAACTGATGGTTCCCATTTGGGAGGGAGTTGAGGGGATGGGTAGAAAAGGTGAAAGGGCTTAAGAAGTACAAATTTCCAGTTATCAAAATAGTCACGGGGATATAAAAGTACAGCACACAGGGAATATATTCAATAGCATTGTAATAATTATGTATGATGTCAGATGTGCATTAGACTTACCAAGGTGATCACTCCCTGATAAGGTATATAAATGTCTCATCACTATATTGTATACATGAAACTAATATAATATTGTATATCAACTATAATTTGAAAAAACAAAATAACTAAAAAGTGTAATTGGGTCATATTATATGGAATCTACACACACACAAAAAGGCATATAGCAACAATATCTCTCAGAGCTTCTTTTGTAGGCATTTTTCTTGGATAAGTGTTAACATGTCCAAATACATATCTATGATAGGATCAAATATGTCTGTGTCCTACTGGAGAATTATGACAGTAGAACTGAATATGAGTAACTTGGTGATAAACTTAGCTGTAAGTATTTGAGTTACTGACAAATATTTTAAATCGCTATGGATTACATTTACAGTTGGGGAAGCTTCCGCAGGAAAAGCATCCCGCAGCCTTGCTCAGCACATTCCTGGCCCAGGCGGTATAGAGGGGATGAAAGGCGCTGCTGGCGGGGTGATGGGAGAGCTGACTCGGGCACGGATCGCACTTGATGAGAGAGGACAGAGGTTAGGAGAGCTGGAAGAGAAAACTGCAGGCATGATGACCAGCGCAGAAGCATTTTCCAAACACGCACATGAGGTAAGCTGCCTAAGTAACTATAGGCGTCGTCTTCCAGTAATAACTTTAAACCTTTATGTCCTGCACAAGAAAGCTTAAACAGAGATACCACTCTCCATCACCCTGTGTGTACCCTGGATCTCATTACAGTATTATAGTTCCCCCAGCATTTGGGAGAAAAACGTTTTTGAAAAAATACTATACTATATTGATCCTTCTTTATCTTAGGGGATAACTTAGAAGAAAATCAGCCATTAGTTCTGATACATTGGGTGTATATTGAGCATCATCGACTAAAATAGTGCTTGGGTAGATTACGTAATCCCCCAAGAATGTCTGAGGGGCAGTAGAGGCTGGAATCCACATAGTCCTTTTTATCTCAATCATGAAAAATAATTTCCAGGGGCCGGCCGAGTGGCGCGGTGGTTAAGCGTTGGCTTGGGAAGCCAGCGGCCCCGGTTCGGGTCCCACATATGAGGGCCAGTGACACTGCCCTCAAAAAAAAAAAAAAATCATTTCCTGTCAGCTGAGTCTTTACAGCTTGATTTTTTAAAATCTTTTTCATATGCACTTTATATTATAAAATTAAGAAAGTTTTATGTTTTGAGATTTACTTAGATATTCATGACTCATTCAATATGAGCTTGCTTTAATTAGCACTTTTAAATATTCTCTTTAACATCTTATGATAATTTTTTTTCTTTGCAGTTAATGCTGAAATATAAGGATAAGAAGTGGTACCAATTCTAAACTTCGAAAGAAGCTGTGACTGCTTTGAGAAACCATTATTCAGGAAAACCAATTTTATTCCCAGCATCACTATTCAACTGCTAGAAGCCAGTTTCTTCTACAAAAAAATGTTCCATTACAGTCCATCTGAAGTTATCATAAGAGAGACGTATCAAAGACACTGTACAACTGAAAGGCTGGAACCCTGGTTAAAATCCCAAGGTATGGCTGAATTTGCCTTTTCCCACGTGGAATGGAGCTACCATCTTGGCATGTCATTTGCTAAGGAATTTACATTTAGGAACTACGGGGAGTCCTCCTGATGTGAAAAAAATCCTGTATAAACAAAAGCATTAATGCACTTAATGAAAAAAAAAAATCTTTGCATGATAAATTAACATCTTAAGAGGAAAAGAAACAAAAGCATGTTGTGACAGAAGAAAAAAAGATTAATGGTAAACTATTTTTATAAATTGGGCCACACCTGACAATTTAAAAAATCTGCATTAGACATTATCAGTGCATTTCAAGTACATTTCCATACCCAACTGAAAAGAAAAAGAAAACAAAACCAAAGTTTTTGGCTCATCTCTAACTTTCATTATACATAAAACATTATTGAATTCTTATGGCAAGAATCTGACTAATGTTCCTCTCCAAAATATTTTAAATCATTCACAATTCTCAGTCATAATCAAGTGTTGCCAATATAGTAAATCACCCCTAACACAATTATTTCAGTTTCTATAACCTTCAGAACAAGTTGCTATTTTTAGTCAACGGTGGGTCACCTCAAAGCATTTGTTCAGCTTAGCTTGTTCTCTGCAGGGGAGTTGACAATAGGGTTAGGGAAACTAGACTATAGGAACAATGCAGTTGGCTTTGAGAACTGATTTCACACTCTCTGGTTTCAGTTACTGAAGTGATATATTTTTAATGCTCCATTCGTATCCTTGTCTGCCAATTACACAGTATATTACTGTTCAAACCCAGTGGGGTCTTCAATTCAAAGGTGCTCTTGCAGCCTGACACGCACAGACCAAACTGGTCATTCTCTTTAGCAAGATTCAGTAAAACCTCAGTTAATGTTTTGGGAAAGGGATTCTGATTTATTACATTTATGACTAACAAGGGCTTTCACTAGAAATACTTTTGGTTCAATACTTATTCTTGGAAATCTTTATAAAATATAGTGTTATGTTTGCTGTCTTAGCCTCAGTCACCATAATTGTTGACAGAAATAGAGAGAGAGTTTAATGATACAAAATAATTTTGTCACTCAGGCTAAATAATATAAACCATGGGATTATGTCAATAGATATCAAACACCTATTCCTTATTAAAAACTTTTAAAATGGAATAAAGAATATCCTTAACATGATCATGTTAAAAAGGTATGTGTCAGAGGACTTCTAGAGGCAAAACAAAACAAAGACAACTGCTATCATTATTTAACATGAGTCTGGAAGTCAAAAGTCATAGAAAGAATATATGCCGACTCCAGGACCCATCCTGTAATATGTTGTTCCTTCAAAAAGAATATTTTTTTAAAAAATTAATGGATTTGGCTTATTGAATTTTTATTAATCAAGATCCTACTATTGTAGATCTACATTTGTGATTTTTAAGAAATCACCATTTCCCTGAAGTTCAAGTTATTTTAATAGCCAAAGATAGTATTTCTTGGTTTATTTTAGATTTTTTTTGTTTTTAGTGAATTTGATTGAAGTGGTACTTAAATGTTCTTAGTAATTTTGAGAAGAGCAAAGATGATTAAAAGAGTCAGTAAATGTATACCAGGGTAGCATTTCTCAGAGTCCTTGAATTCTCCTGATTTCTCATAAAAGCCTCTCCCCGAATCTCTCCAGACTCCTGTGAACAGCCTCAGAGAACAGAATCTGACTTGGAAATACAAACATGATACATAAAATTATATAGTAAGAATATTAAAGGAACTTTGGGACCAAGATTTGGAAAATATTGATAGTCAAATTGCAGTGCAGTGTATCATTTATTTATACCATCATTTTCAAGGACACAATTTTCTAATTTTATGAACAGATACTTTATCATTTCTATATTTTAAAAAAACTAAAATATTAGTTTATTTTAGCAACAATGAAATTCAGTCCAAAGTGGCATTAAGTTCAATGAATATCTCTGAAGTCCCCAAAAAGGTTTGATTTAATTTGTTCTACATCAGAGTTTGTCAACAGAGTTACTACTAACAGAAACTTCTTGGTTGTGGGGATTGTCCTTTGTGCCACAGGAGGTTCAGCAACATCCCTGGCCTCTGCCCACCAAATGCCAGTAGTAAAGCACAAGTAATAACAATCAAAAATGTCTCCAGCCATTGCCAAAATTGCCCCCAATTGAGAGCCACGGCTCTACATCATTTAAAGACAGATTAAGTGTGAATATGTAATATATGTCTTGTATGAAATTAAGCATAATTGCAGGGTCATAACAATATAAATTATTATACCCAAAACTACATGTGTTGCAATGCAATACTATTTTGGAGAAAGCTTATGTGAATCAGTAAAAATTAACACAGTATATTTGAAAGCATACAGAAAAATACCAAAAAGGACAATATAACATTTCACAGTAGAAGTGCTAAAACTCTGGCTTTAATGAATAGAGCAAAAGTTTATAATTAGCACATCAATTGGAAGTAAACAGGTGCTTCTGAAATGCTTGAAAAGAATAGTTCCCTTTTTTTTTTTTTTTTTTAAGCTGAGCCATCCTGCCACCTGTTGGCAGCTCAGCAGCAGCTCAGCTTGGGCTGGGCATTGAACTGCTGTTGCTCAGAGCTCAGCTCTCACTCTTGAGCGAGCTCTTAACCAACTGAATCACTCGGCCGGCCCTCAATCGTTTCTTTTTAAATGTGTCTTTCAATATTGTTTTTTATAAACCCTTTCTTAATGTAAGGGTAACTTTATCCCACAAACTCCTGATTAGTGGAATATAAATTATTGAGGTTTTACTGTATCAAAATTATTTTTATAATCCAGAGATAGCAATAACAAGAATCTAATGTGGATGTGACTTTTCTCTTGGAACATTTCTGTTCTGTTGCACTCACTTTACCACGTGTGCGCATGCACACACACACCCCACAACTACTACAACCACCATCTTATCATCATCCTTGGCAAATGAGTACTATTAGTCCATGTAATTCTTTACATCTCTGCTCTACTATTTAAATGCCTTGCCTCTATCTTAGAACATAAGAAAAATACTCCCAGTCCCAGACAATGATAGAGAAAAATGACTGAGCCTTAGTCGTCATCAAAATTACATTATATCTGGTAGGGTGGCATCAGAAGGCTTGAAACCCACAGTCTCTACAAGTTGACTCTCTCTCTATGACTTCCTCAAGAGATAAGCCCTTCTTATTATCCCAGGAGAAATAGGCCTTTGCATTCTATTCATCAGTGAGAAGCTAGAAGTGTTAGTTTCTCTGGTTCTAATAATAAGCAATAATCCCTATCATGATATCATCCATTAACCTCAGTGTTTGGAGGGAAGGATGACTGATTTATCATTTATTTTGATCCCCTACAAAAGCAGTAGTACTGACTTTGCTCCCTACACTTCACTGAGACCCAAACTTAGAGCCCCAGTCACCGTCTGGGTTGTTGTCTGACTAACTTTGGAAGGACAGTGACAGAATTCAGTGAGATATTTTCTGACAATTCAGCCATAAGGACAATTTTTCAAACCCCTTATATAGCCTTTGAATGATTCTCAAGTTAATAAATCAGAATCCAGGTCTCTATTCCTCAGAGGTCTTAAGAGATTGCAAAGAAACAAGTATGCTATTGGAGTTCTTTTATGTGACCCATGTGTCCAGTTTTAAAGGTACCATTTGTCTGTTATCTGCATTAAGGGAGGACCATGGCTTTGAAAAAGAAAAAGAAAAAACAGATATGCCCTACGTTGGCTCAAGATTAAGATTAGCTCTTTGAGATATATGGTGGTAAAATGTTTGGCAAAAGGGAAAATAAAGAGGGTCTAGAAAAGTAAGCTAAAAATCCTCTCCTTGGTTTAGGATCATTGCGACAACCCGGGAGTAAATATCTGTGATTACAGCCTGCTCCTATAGGAAGACATTATAACTTGACCACTTTTGCTCAGAGAGGGTAATGCCAAAAGGAGTCAGACACTCCTATCAGGCCGTGCTCTTTGCATCAGGAGAAACATGGTTGCCTTCACAGCTTCTTCACCTCTGTCCACTGTAGTCCAAACCTCGTTTTGACTAGGTACTATTTCACATACACACTGGCCAGCGGGCCAGACATACTTGCCAGTAAGTTGTGTCTTTGCACCATTCCAGGGAGCATGGTTGTCATATAGCAGGTTCAGTGTATATATTTGCAGGCAACACAGCCCTGAAAGGATGAAATGCAGAATAGTTAAGTTCTGACTTGGGAAAGGGAGAGGACGTGCCAATTTGGGGCAAGAGGTTTGAGATGGGCGGGACATGGGAGCCAGAGTAAAACAGAAGAGGCTTTGATGAGGAACCAGAAGCACAGAAGGTTGCCTTTATTTATATATTTACACGTATGTAGGGAAGTGACTCAGCCTTGGTTGTTCATAAGAATCACCTAAGGAGTTTTTAAAATTCCTAATTAAAATCTCCTGGAGTGGGAACCAAACATCAGTATTTTTGAACGCCCCAAGGTAGTTTGATGTCCAGCCAAACTTGACAACAACTGCTCTATGGCCAACTAAGGAAGCCATATTTGTCTACCTTGGCTGCTGTCCAAGCCCCACTTCTGAGGGGTCAGGGAACACAAAGGTGGAGGAGATACAAAGGTTGGCTGGGTGATGTTTATTCTGTGTCACAACCCAAAACAAATGTTCTGTGCAAATTTATAACCAAACAGTGCCCCATTAACTCTTGATAACTCTGTCTTTGTGATTTTCTCCTATGTGACTTGGCCATTAATTATTCCAAGTCAAACATCTAGGTTTTAATTATCTTGTACATGTGACATTACAAAACACCAGAAATATAAGAAATTCAACAGCATGTAAACCTAAGTGGAAAACTAATTCTCAATAGCTGGATAGTGGAAATACTCAAAACAATCATTTACTAAGTCAGGTCCAAATTTATTCATTCTTCGTTTGGAGGAGACATGGGTACTAGGTACCCGTGCTGGCATAGGTATGTTTTATTGGACTCGATCTTGGCAAGAAGGGAGAGCAACTCTTCTTTTTTGATTGTCTTAGCTCCCAGGACCACTTGGATTCATTTTCTTAGTAACTAGACCTGTGTTTAGGGGGAGAAGAATGCCTGTAACTCATTATCTGGCCTCCAGGGCCCTGAAAGAGTGCTCTCACTTTCAAAAGGGGAGAGTCTGCCTATCCAAGGCAATAATACACAGTGAGAAAACTCAAGCGAGTTCTCTCTCGTCCTGCTCCCCTCTAGTACTGGCCCCCCATTCTCAACTGCAAAGCCAGAAAATAAAGTCAGTGGTGGTTAAGGACCAGTGTACACAGGATCAAAATCTCTAATAACCTATAATTTTTAGTACTTAATTATGTGATGTTTTATTCTAGGAAATAAGAAACAATGATATCATTGATGTATCTTTCTTTCATCTTCAGAATTTTTGCATCTTTTCAGAAAATGACAAATTACTATTTTTCTGTTGCACTCAGCAATTGTGACTATACTTAAAATTCTTGTAGTCTGTAGAGATATCAATAAAATTGTATATGTTTGTACATAGATGCTCTCTTATGATATGATGTCATGCACTACTCGTGATTTTTTGCCAAGATTACATATGGACAGAGGTAAGGCCCTCATTTGCAACAGTGTGAACCATGGTTTTACAAAGGCAGGGAGGTGGGTGGGGGAACAGGCTACATCATAAATGTTGGAACTAAAAAAGAGAAAGTTAAAAAAAAACTCAACATAAGTTCCCCAAACTCCAAAAGGGTAGATAGAAATAGCCATTCAAAATTTCCATCAAATTGGGGAGACGTGTAACTTTTTATTGTTAGACTTTACAATTTTTGAGGATGTTGACTGATTTCACTTTTGGTGAAGTATAAGTTAAAACTAAGTTTGGTAAGAGTGCGGCATAAGAAATTGAGGCTAAATAAGATGTATTTACAAACTCTATATTCATACCTTCTTTAAAGCGCAGGCTTTAATCCCCATGCAGGCAAAAAATAAACTCTTACGGGCTTATACTGCCACCTAGAGGTGATAATGCACTCGTTTACCAGCACCTCTAGAAGTCCCCCGGAGAGTGCACGCTCCTGCTCCTCTGGCTTTCACCTGCACAGTTAATTCCTCTTCAGGAACTTTCTGTATAATTATCTACACTGCGGCCTTAGCCAACTAATAATACTCTTCTAAATGCTAACTATCTCAGGAAAAATTTCCTACCACAATTCCCACCCCACCTGCTTTTGGTTCTATATAAAAATGAAAAACAAAAAACGACCAACCAACCCTAGGCTAAAAAATGTTTTTTAATTAAAAGTACAAATAGAAACACAGACACTATAAAATCCAAATGGCCAGGATTCTCTTCAAGAATTTTTTCAAAGGATCCATTTACCTCCCCACCTTTGAATTATAATCACTCACGCGTCACATCTGCATTCAGTATCGGGGGCAGGGCCCATGGTCCCCGCTTGCTGATTCAGCCTCATCCAGGCTGTGGATCCCGTCTGCATTCTTCATCATGCCCTGGACCATAGACTAGACTGTTCCGTGTCTTGATATCACTTTTTCACATTCAGAATTTTTTTTTTTAGTGTGGTTAAATTTTATAATCTTTTAAATTTAACTTTTGAACTTTGTTTTAAAGTTTGTTTTAAATGTGTATAAAATAATAAACATTCCCTTACTTTTATAGCTTTATTTTATGTATCAGGCTTTTAATCCACCTGGAGTTTTGGGCTAGAGATCTAACTTCATATTTTGACAAGAGGATAGCTTATCACTACACCCCTATTTTTGAATGACTCCTCTTTTCACCACTAATTTGAAATGACATTTCTAAATGCTCAGGTAATCTGTCTATTTCTGTGTCCTTAACAGTTGTTATATCTTTATAATATGTCCTAATATCTGATAGCTACTTTGATTTTTTTTAAGTTTGATAGATATTAATTTTTTTTCTAGGTGAGTTTTAGGATATCATTGATCGTAAAAATAATCTCTATTGAGACTTTAACTGAAATTATAGTAAATTTATAGATTAATAAATAATGATGTCTTGGCTGGCATCACTTCCTTTATGACATCTTCATCCTTCTTATCACAACCATTTTCCTCATTTATGTTCATAATTCGGCCTTCAAATTTTTCAAGTTGCATATCAAAGTATCTCAAATGGCATCAGTATCAGTATTTCCACAATCAGCTATTTATTCTATAACTCTACATTCAATTTGAATTTCACTTATAGTGGTGTCATTTTTTTATGTCTCTGATGCACTTGCATCTTATTTAGCCAATATCTTCTTTTGATTACCAATTTTTGTAAAATGTCACATGGATTTAACACTGGGAGACAAGGAGTCAACACTGCTACATCCTTTACTGTCTGTGTGTAAAGTGAATGACAAATGTAAAGTGACCAATCATGGGCAGACTTTGAAAGAAGTTATTTAATTGGTAATTCATCATGATACATGTATTTGTTTCTTACTGATGCTATAACAAATTACTACAAACTTACTGGCTTAAAACAACACAACTTGAGAAGATCACTAAGATAGTAACATAGGTCATTCCTGACTTCACTCCCTGTCACAAGAACTAACAACTATTCATGGACAAGACCCCACTGAGAAAATCCTAGAACATGGGGGTGAGACTGAAGCACCTCCCTGCACCAGAGACTGAGACAGACTGCATTAGAGGGATCAGAGGAGCAGCTATACGCTGACCACACTGCCTCCTCCCCAGGCAGGTGCAGCACCACACGGAGAGGCTCCCCTGAGCCTAAGTTTCCTCCAGTAGGAAGAGAGCCCAGGGCGGACACTCAAAGTTGTGGGTCCCTTCTTGGGAGGCCCACTCTGGACTTGCCTCACCAGGGCCTCTGGAATCTACAGGGCTTGATCACTGGGGATTGGATTATGACACACAACGGGGAAGGGGCTTGTAACAATCAGCACGCCGATCTGGGCAGACCAAATTCCTACCTGCAGTACCCAAGTAGTCCCATTCAGAGGCTTTGCTAATTGCAGAGCCAAGATAATGGTGCATTCTGATCACAGAACTCAGGAGGGTGCAGGTCTGCCTGATTTGGGGTCTCAAATGAAGAGTGTTTCTGCCCTTGGAGCCTTGTGTGTGCTTCCCCTACCGCTGCTCTCCCCCACCACTGTCTGGGTGGGGACGCTGACATAGCCCCACCCATGGCTCAGCGTCTAGCCAGGCCCCACCCAACCAGAAGGCCTGGCCAGAGCACCTGGAGGCTGCACAGCCCAGCTACACTCCAGTGGAGAGTTCAGCAGGCAGACCTGATCATCTGCAGAGCAAAGCCAGTGGCAGCCTGCTGAGCTCCCAGTCCTGCCAGACCAGGAAGCCTGGCCTTAGCACCTAGGAAGCTGCAGAACCCAGCAGCACTCAAGTAGAGAACCTGGCTGACAGTACTACCCATTAGGGGAGCAAACAAGGTGGTCCAGTTAGGCTGGAGAACTTGGGTGTTCTGCTTGAGTCAAGACCTCGAAAAGCTTTGACAGCAAGGGAGCCTGTTCTGTCACCCAGCCTGGGCAGGGGACCTAATTCATAGCTTCACTCACTGCTAAGCTTCTGGCCCTGCCAAACCAGGGAGCATGGCCCAAGCACCTGGCAAATGGCTCAGCCCAGCAGCATTTAAGCAGAGAGCCAAGCCAGCAGCTCTGCCCACCTAGCAGAGACAAATTGGTGACTGTCTAGCCAGATATGCTTGATTAACTCCACAAACAAGAGACGTATCAGCTATGGAGCCTGCTCTGCAACCCTGCCCCCCGTATAGGGGACCTGATGTGTAACCCTGTCTAGTGCTGAATACAGCCTCTAACACTGCCAACCAGGAAACCTAACCAGAGCTCCTGGGAATCACGCACCCTGCAGCCCTGATTATAAAGGCACTTTACTGAAGAACCTGACCAATGGCTCTGCGTTTGCCAAGCCAAGATGGTGACTCTGTCTGCCATGGGCCATGCAGTTCTGCCTGATCTGATTTCTAAGTAAGAGCCTTGAGGCCTGTATAGAGGTGGGGGGTGGAAGAGGGGAGGGGGGTGGGGAACTGTTCAGGCAGGGAAACTAATTCCTAGCCCCACTCACTACTATAAAATCCTTCACACACACACCCCACACCCCACACCCCCACCCCCACCAGGGGCCCTAACCAGACACAAGAAGCTTCATAGCCCCTCCTACAGCCCTACTTACAGTGACACTTGAAAAGACAACACGACATGGGGCTTTCCCCATCTTCAGAGAAAAATTGGTGGTTCCATCTGACCAGGAAATTTAGTGAGCAGTCTAGCCCAATTTGGGTCCCCAAACAATGAGCAGTGCAGGCCCTTGGGGCTCATTCTGCTGCCCTGCCATGACAGGGCAGCTAATTTATAGCCATGCCTGCTGCTAGTTATAGTACCCAGTCCCAATCACCTAGGAAGACTAACCACAGAACCCAGGCAACCACACAATCTATCCTGTAGCCTCACTGGAGCAGGGAACCAAGCCAACATTCCTATTCAAATGTTCTCAGCCAGCAGCACCCCTCCTCCTTTGACCTGAAAGCATGGGCAATGGCCTTCCCCCAAAATGGACCCTGATAGCAAGCCCCACTGGCCTAAGGACATTATCAGCTAATGTGTCCAGAAGACCAAGCCAAGCAGACTGGTTAAGAACTATCTCCATCAGAGTGAATCTGTAAAGTCTGGAAAAGGGAGATGCTTATTCAAATGCACAGAGACCAACATACAGAATCAAGGATCACAAAAAATCAGGTAAACATGACACTACCAAAGGAAACTAATAAAGCTCCAGTAACTGACCCTAAAGAAATGAAGGGAAGAGAAAGAATTCAGAATAATCCTCTTAAAGAAGTTCAGTGAACTACAAGAACACACAGACAACTAAACAAAATAGGAAAACAATGTATGAACAAAATGAGAAGTTCAACAAAGAAATCACAACTACCAAGAAAACAGAAATCCTAGAACTGAAAAATACAATGACTGCACTGAAGAATTCAACAGAGAGCAGCAGACTCAACCATTCAAAGTAAAGAATCAGTTACCCAAAAAACAGGACATTTGAAATTATCCAATTAGAGAAGCAAAAGGAATAAAAAAGAGTGAAGAAAGCTACAGGACTTAAAGGACACAATCAAAAGAAATAATATCCATACTAGGGGAATCCCAGAAGAAGAGAAAGGGACAGATAGTATATTTAAAGGAATATGACTGAAACCTTTCCAAACCTGGAGAGAAATGGTCATCCATATCCATGAGGCATGAAGAACTCCAAGTAGGTTGAATCTGAATACGGCTACACTGAGACATATTATAATGAAATGTTCAAAAGTCAAAAACAAAGATTTTGAAAGCAGCTAGAAGAAGAGGCATGTCACATACAAGGGAGCCCCCATGAGACTATGGGTGGGTTTCTTAACAGAAATTTTTCAGGCCAGAAGAAAAGGGGATGATGTATTCAACATATTGAAAGAAAAAAACTGTCAACCAGGAATTCTATATCTGGTAAAGCTGCCCTTCAGAAATTAAGAAGAGATAAAGACTTTCCTGAACAAACAAAAAGCTGAAGGAGTTCATCACCACACATGCTTTACAAAAAATGCTAATGGGAGTTCTTTGAACAGAAGTAAAAGAGCACTAATTAATGTCATAAAAACAGAAGATAGCATAAAACTCATGGGTAATGGTAAATATAATGGGTCAGTTAGATTCTGTAATGTGGTAATGGAGCTATATAATTTATTACAACTCTAGTTTAAAAGATAAAATAATAAACATAGTAACCATAACTACAATAATTGGTTATTGGATGCACAATATAAAAAATACTAAACAGTAACATCAGTAATCTAAAATGTGAGGGGAAGAAGAAGTAAAAGTATGCAGTTTAGAAATACTATAGCAGTTAAGTTGTTATCAGTTTAAAACAGGGTTGTATAATTTTTAGATATTTTATGTAGGTCTCATTGTAACTACAAAGGAAAAACCTGTAGTGATTATACAAAATACATGATAAAGAAGTCAAAGCATACTGATATCAAAATACACACACACACACACACACACACACACACAAAGATAGCAGGCTAAGAAATAAAGAACAATGGATCTACAAAACAACCATAAAACAATTAACAAAATGACAATAGTAAGTCCTTACCTATCAATAATTACTTTAATGTAAATGCCTTTAATTCTCTAATCAAAAGACATAAAATGACTGAATGGATTAAAAAAACAAGATCCAATGATATGCTGCCTACAAGATATTCATGTTAGCCTTAAAGACACATATAGACTGAGAGTGAAGGGATGAAAGAAAACATTTTAAGCAAATTGGTCACCAAAAAAAAGGGGGATGAGGGGTAGTTATACTTACATCAAATATAACAGACTTTAAAGTAAAAATGGTGAAAAGAGACAAAGAATATAATGATAAAGAGGCCATCAAGAGTATATAACAGTTGTAAATATGTACTCAACATTGGAATGAGAATATATATATCACAAAAACTATTTAGAACTGAAAGGAAAATTAAAAAGCAAATACAACAATAGTTGGGACTTTTAATACCCCATTCTCAACAATGAATAGATTATCTAATCAATAAGGAAACAATGGATTTGAACAATACTATAGACCAAATGGACCATATATACAGAAAACATTCTATCCAATAGTAGAATAGACATTCTTATTAAGCACAAATGGAAGATTTGCTAGGAAAGACTGGCCATAGATTAGGACACAAAACAAGTCTTAGCAAATTCAAGAAGATTAAAATCATACCAAGTAACTTCTGTGACCATAATGGTATGAACTAGAAATCAATAGCAGGAGAAAAACTGGAAAAATCACAAATACATGGAAATTAAACAGCACTCTCCTAAACAACCAGTGGATCAAAGAAAAAATTAAATAGGACGTAAAAGAGTACCTTGAGACAAACAAAAATGGAAACACAACATACCAAAACTTATCGGATGCAGTGAAAGGAATTCTAAGAAGGACGCAATAAACACCTACATTAACTATATGGCTCAAGGAACTAGAAAATGAAGAACAAACTAAGCCAAAAGTTAGCAGAAGGAGGAAATAATAAAAATTAGAGGAGAAATACATGAAATTGAGAAGAGGAAAACAATAAAAGAGAGTTTTAAAAACTGAAAATTGGTTCTTTAAAAAGATAAACAAAATTAACAAATCTTTAGCTAGACTAACTAAAGGAAAAAAAGAGTACCCAAATCAACAAAATTTTAAATGAAAGAAGAAACGTTACAACTACAACTGCTACCACAGAAATACAAAGGATCATAAGAAGAACTATACTCCACAAAACTGGAAAGCCTAGTAGAAATGGAAAAATTATTAGAAACATAACTACTTGCCAAGGCTGACTCAAGAAGAAACAGAAAATTATACCAGAGCAATTATTAGTTAAGGAGACTGAATCAGTAATCAAAAATCTCCCAAGAAAACAAGAACCAAGGACCAGATAGCTTCACTGGTGAATTTTACCAAACATTTAAAGCAGTAGCACCAATCCTTTTCAAACTCTTCCAAAGAAATCTAATAAGAGGGAACACTTTCAAACTCATTTTATGAGGCCAGCATTGCCCTGATACCAAAGCCAAAAAGGACACCACAAAACAAAAACAAAAACAAACAAACAAAAAAATCTACAGGCCAATATCTGGTGAATATAGTTGCAAAAATACTCAGTGAAATATAAGCAAACTGAATTCAGTAGCGCATTATAAAGATGATTCAACGTGATCAAGTGGGATTTATCCCAGGGATACAAGGATGATTCAACATATGCCAATCAATAAATGTGATATACCACAGTAATAGAACGAAATAAAAAATTTATATGATCATCTCAATAGATGCAGAAAAAAACATTTGAAAAAATTCAACATCTATTGATGATAAAAACTCATAGGTATAGAAACAAATTAGGTATAGAAAGAACTTACTTCAACATAATAAAGGCCATATATGACAAGTCCACAGCTTACATCACACTCAATGGTGAAAGGTTGAACGCTTTTCCTCTACAATCAAGAACAAGACCAAGGTGCCCACTTCTTACCACTCTTGTTCAACATAGAACTGGGAGTCCTAGCCAAAGCTAGGAAAAAGAAATAAAAGGCATCTAAATAAGAAAGGAAGAAGTAAAATTGTTTCTCTTTGCAGATGACATATTTTATGTGTAGAAAATCCTAGATTCCACCAAAAACTGTTAGAAATAATCAATGAATTCAGTAAAGTTGCAGAATACAAAATTAACATACAAGAATCAGTAGCATTTCTATACACTAACAATAAATGATCTAAAATAGAAATAAAACAATCCCATTTACAAAAGCATCGAAAACAATAAAATACTTAGAAATAAATTTAAACGAGGAGGGGAAAAATCTCTACACTGAAAACTATAAAACATTGATGAAAGAAATCAACAAAGATACAAATAAGTGGAAAAGTATCTTGAGTTCATGAATTGGAAGAATTAATACTGTTAAAATGTCCATACTATCCAAAGCTATCTATAGATTTAATCCCTATCAAAATTCCAATGATATTTTTTCAGAAGGAGGAAATACAATCCTAAAATTTGTATGGAACCACAAAAGACTCCAAATAGCCAAAGCAATCCTGAGAAAGAAGAACAAAGTAGGAGGCATCACACTTTTTGATTTCAAACTATGTTATAAAGCTATAGTAATCAAAACAGTATGGTACTGGCATAAAAATGGATATATAGGCCAATGGAACAGAACCAAGAGCCCAGAAATAAATCCACACATATAGAGTCAACTAATATTTGACAAGGGAGTCAAGAACACTCAATAGAGAAAAGACAGTCTCTTCAGTAAATTGTGCTGGGAAAATTGGATATTCACATGCAAAAAAATAAAACTAGACTCCTGTCTTACATTACTCACAAAAATTAATTCAAAATGGATTAAAGACTTAAATGTAAGACCTGAAACCATTATACTCTTAGAAGAGAACATAGGAAAAAAGCTCCTTAAAATTGGTCTTGGCAATGATATTTTGAATACGGACAGCTAAAGCACAAACAACAACAACAAAATAAACAAATGGGACTACATGAAACTAAAAAAGGTCTGCACAGCAAAATAAACAATTGACAACCTATGAAATGGGAAAAATATTTGCAAATCTCATATCTGAGAGGCTAATATCCAATATGTAAAAAGAACTCATACAACTCAATAACAAAGAAACAAAAAAAAAAAAACAATCAAATTTTTACAAATGGGCATAGGATCTGAATAGAAGAGACATTTTTCCAAAGAAAATATATAAGTGGCCAACAAGTACATGAAAAAGTACTCAATATCACTGACTGATCATTAGGGAAATGCAAATCAAAATCACAATGAAATACTACCCCACGCCTGTTAGAATGGCTATGATAAAAAAGACAAAAAATAACAAGTGTTGGTGAGGATGTATTAATAGAATCGGGAACCCTTGTGCACTGCTGGTGGGAATGTAAATTGGTGCAACCACTACGGAAAGTAGTCTGAAGATTCCTCAAAAAATTAAAAATAGAGCTACCATATGACACAGCAATTCCATTCTGGATAAATATACAAAGGAAAGGAAAACACTTATAGAAGAGATATTTGCACCTCCATGTTCATAGCAGCATTGTTTACAATAGCCAAGACATGAAAACAGTGTCCATCAATGGCTGAATGCATACAGCAGTTGTGGAATATACACCATACACACATACACACACACACACACACACACACAGAGGAATATTCTTTAGCCATAAAAAGAGGAAATCCTGCCATTTGCTATAACATGAGTGGACCTTTGGAACATTTTGCTAAGTGAAATAAGATAAAGACACATACTATATGATCTTATTTAAATGTGGAATATTAAAAAAAAAAAAACTCAGGAAAACAGATCAGATTTGTGGTTACCAGAAGCAGGGCTTGGGGGTAGAAGGTGGGGAAATTGGATAAAGGTGGTCAAAAGGTACAAACTTCCAATTACAAGATAAATATGTACTGGGGAATATAATGTCCATCATGATGACACTACTTAATTTACTGGATTGCATATTTGAAATTTGCTAAGACAATAAATCCTAAAAGTTCTCATCACATGGAAGAAAACCCTTTCTTTTTTATATCTGTATGAGATGAATGTTAACTAAACTTATAATAATCATTTCACAATAAAGTCAAGTTAGTATGCTGTACACCTTAAACTTATATAGTATTGTATGTCAATTAAATCTCAATAAAACTGAAAAAAAACAAAAAACAAATCATTATTTTACCATTCTGGAAGTCAGATGTCCGATATGGTCTTTTCAGGCTACAGTCGCGGTATTGGCAGGTTATGTCCCTCTGGAGGCTTAGGGGAGAACCTGTTCCATTCCATTGCCTTTCCCAGCTCCTACAGGCTGCCTGCACTCCTTGGGTCATGGTCCCCTTCTCCATCTTTAATGTCAGCGGTGTAGCATCTTCCAATCTCAGTCTGACTGTTTCCATAGTCGTGTTCTCCTCCTCTGACTCTGGACATCTGTCTTCTTCTTATAAGGACCCTGTTTTTATATTGAAACCACCCAGATAATCTTCCCATCCCAATCTGTATGTAACATGATCAGCAATGTCCCTTTTGCCATGTAACATGCTCACAGGTTGAGGGGATTAAAATGTGCACACTTGGTGGTGGGGCATTATTTTGCCTCCCACAATGGGCATCTGTTATTTACATAATGACTTGTGGACTGAAGAGCTACCAGTGAAGTGTTGAACAGGCACCAGCGTTATTTAAGTAAACTGATGAACTGGAATTTGTGTATAACTGTATCATGCAAAGCAAGGACTGCTGTTTTAAGTCAGCTTATTGGTCACAAGGGATGAATAACACATGTGACCACACATGCAGGACCATGGCTACAGAAAATGAGGTGTCTGCACCGATGTGTCTGCACTAGTAAATAACAAGTAAATTGATTGAGCTTTCTCTTGGGCTGTATCTCAAGGCCATGAGAATACTTACAGCACAACAGCTTTTCTCTCTGAAAAACATGGTATGGGTGAATATGGAACAAATCTGTGAAATAATGATAGAACTTTCTTCTCACCTCTGCCATCTTCTGCCCCTCCGCCTCTGCCCCCCAAAACATGTCTGGCTGTCTTCTGCACTAATATACAACTATTGACAGTGTATTCCACTTTGTTTACAAAGCAGCTGTCTTTTAAAAAAATTTTGATTAATAAACTTAAAAGAGCTCTTCTGATAACTGATTAAGGATATAATAAACATTTCCTATGTGCACAGAGAACAGGCAAACTACAGAATATGTAAATATGGGACACAGGTTTCTTAATATTCTTAAACCAAACGCAATACAAAAAACTGAATTTCTGATAAAAAGTTTTTCATAAATACATTTTATTTTAACAACAAAAAGGTCAGTTACACACCTCTGATTGGAATTGTTAAAGTATAATCTTTTTGGGGTGGGGGAGGTATTCTCACCATGTCACAAACATAGAAAGGGGCACTAAGGTACATCTCTGGCAGTCCTATACTAAACTGCAATATAAACACCTGATCTTACAGAACAGGATACCTCTTGAAGAGGCGTAGCTTGTTTTATAATACTTAAGTATTGCAAATCCATTCATTGCATGAACTGGGGAGGGGAAAGGAAGAAGAAACAGCATTTCATGAAAATGCATTCCTGGATTACATCCATATCAAGTCTTACCACTTCATAGAATTCGTAATTGATTAGCCAGTGCTATTTAAAAATACTACTTCAGAAGCCTTAGACTGATAGTGGAGAAAAATCGCACACAAGGCCTAACCCTGGTGGTGTATGTGAAATCTAATCTTCATGTGCCATGGCTCCTGGACAAGGCTGGAAATACCCGAGGTAGCAGTTCCATTTTCTTTATGTTCAACCCAGACAGGTCAGGACCCAAAGTGCTAAGTGCGTATTTCAAGCATGTGTTCTGAGCCTGTTTAAAGCCACAGTAAACTATAAAAGGCAATTTCACAGATACTCTTTGAGAGTGAACATAATCACTAAACTTGATATGTGGTCTCAAAAAAGATTTTTACAGAGAATAAACTCTCATATATATTTTGAAACTCTCATAAAATTACTATCCTAAGTCCATTAGGACTTGAGGGTTTGGTTGGTTGTTTTTTCATGAAGTAAGTAGAAGGGTAGTCTCTCTTCTTCCCACGTGATTGTAATAAACAAGACTTCCCCAGGGGCACTTAATCAATGGTATAATTACCCATCCAAGCCCTTCAGCTCTCCCCAGCTGGCACCGATTTTCACTTTCACTTTCAGCTTCACAGAAAGTTGTATGGCATTTTCCATTTCATTCTTGACAATCTGAGCTACCTAACAAAAAGAAAAAGAAAAGAGGTTAACAAACTTTGCTCAAAGATTGTTTCCCAACCACCCACTGAGGCAATAGGCCATACTGGAGGTCTTCACCTGATGCTTAAAATGTGACTTCCGAAAAGAGCCGGGCACCCCAAGCTGCTCTGCATGGATGGAGCTCTGCCAGTTTCAGCTATAATCCTTGGAGATTTGAAACCCTCGGGGCAAGACTCCAAATTCTCATCTAACTTCTCTCAGACTAAAACATCCCTGCAGCCGGAATTTCTTTAACAATGGGTATGACATTGAGCCCTCTTAGCTCTTTCTCTACCCTTAAGGTCCCATCATTTATATAGCCAGCCTGGGGCTAGGGAAACGTTCCAGAAATCTCATGCACCTTAGCCTGACCTACAGTGTCTCAACTTTCTATAGAATGGACCCAAACACCGCAAAAATACCTGAGCAACATCTTCTTCTGCTACTTCATATAAGAGTTCATCATGGAGCTGAAGGATGAAGAAGCCTCCTCTCATTGGGCAGAACATCCCTTGCAGTTTTCTCTTTGGTAACAATCCTATCCCATGAAAAAAGTAGCAAAACTGATAAGCATGTCACTCTGCCATAGGAGAATATTTTTTTAGAAATCTTGAGAAGCTCTGGGAAATTTTAATTAAGAGATTAAAACACGTAAGATTTAGAACTACCAGGAAAATAACTACCTGCTAGCTGCTACCCCCATCAGGTAATCTAAATCTCCACCAACTTCCTCCCTGAAAGGAGGAGTCCAACAAAGAAGTCAGTTAATGAAGCTTGAAGAACTCGGCTCTACTCTAGTCTAACTTACTTCTAATAAACCACCACCATCTCTTTCCATGGAGTCCCCACTATCATCTTTTCTGAGATTTAGCACCAGAGTAATAAGGGGTCTGATTCCTGCTCCAGGAAAGTGAACTGGTATTTCATTGTTAAACATCTGCAGTATTTTATAAAAGGGACACTCCCTGATGTCTTTTTATGGCCAGAAGTGTCACTATGGTAGAACTGTTGCTTCCCCAATTGGATCACACACTTTAGACAAGTCTTTTTATGGCCAGAAGTGTCACTATGGTAGAACTGTTGCTTCCCCAATTGGACCACACACTTTAGACAAGTAATTCTAAGCCTAAGGTCCAAATGTGGACTTCAGAGAATAAGTGTATCCCTTGAAGTTATATGTATGAGTTTATGTCTGTACATTTTTCTCTGGAATGATCTATACCTTTCAGTCAATTTTCAGGAAAAACCAAATAGCCCAATAATCGTTAAAAACGGCCCTATTAAACTTGGTTACTATTTCCTGATTAGCTGGGCCTAGCGGTACAGATTATGCCCCTCTAATCACTAAAATAAGGTTGAACATTTATACCTTTAGAGTAACTGATTTTGTTTGCCCATATCTCACAGCTGTCATTCTTTTCTGCCATCCAGATTTCCTACTTATCCTTCAGGATAGCACAAATCCCATACCATCTCTTCCAATATGTGGGCAGAGTTCTTTACTTGTCACTACCTGCCGCCCAGGTTTTCTCAGAGGTGGCTCTCATAGGGGGAGAGAACACAGGCCAAAAAGGCATGGTGAGACGCTTCCATAGCAAAGCTGCCCAGGCCTTGCATCTCTGCCAGTCAGGCTGCATCGGATCTGCCCCATTGGGCCTATTTATCTCACATGGTTGGCTGTCTGAATGTTCTAGCTTTTCTGCTTTCTGATCTTCATACCTTTGTCCTCTTCATTCCCCTTGGTTATGGCTTCTGACCCAGAATGCCATGATCCCCCCATTCCCTGTGTGGTCTGCTTCCTCAGGCCCAATGCCCTATGATCCCACTGACTCTGCTACCTGGAACCCTGCGTAACACCATGAAGACACCCTCAGTGACGTAGCCATACTGCCTCCCACTCACTCTAAAGGTGATTGTCTAGATCCTCATTCTGACACTGTCGCTCTGTTATGAAGTTATGCAAATATTTCACAGTCACGTATCATGTCCTCCCTTCCTTTCCTTAGATTTTAAATGTAAACATAGGTTGATAACTTTTATTTCCAAATCCTCCAAAGTATACAGCATAGTGTTATTTCCCAAGTAGCCTGATTAGTGCATGCACACACACACATACTCCCATACACAAAATGTTGAATTATCAGCCTTAGATATTTTGGGGGGGATTGATGACAATAAAATTAACAATCTTCACTTGCTGAGAAAATAGGTTTTTATATCTATATATTTTTGTATATAAGTGAATATCTTTATATCTGTGTAACTGGCTATATTATTCTCTATAATGTATGTGTATGTCTCTTATAGTAAATTCCATCACCAAGAACTGATCGTTATTTTTTCTGCCCATCTCAGTTTCTGCCCCAAGCAGTTTATTCTTCCCCTTTATGCTCCAAACCTTCTTAACTTCTTCCCAGGAAAATTTAAAACATGGCTGGCAGTCATGGTTTTACAATATCAGTGACAGTGAAATGGTATTTAAAGCAGAAGTATGGACACAGGATAAATAGAAGGACAAGTTCTATGTACTTGTTAGAACAATAAATAATCTATCCAAGCAATAAGGAGAGAACCTAGGAAAAATATTTTGAAAAGAAGAGCAAGAAAAGATGTCAATATTGGCAAACAAATGTATATGCAAAGGAGGTCAACTCAATGTATGAGTCCCAGACTTCAGAGAACTAGGAAGGTCATGAATAGGAAAATCAACATGTTGTTAAATTGTGGTTTGAGTACCTTATGGAATCCCTGGGACCCTTTCAAAACATAGGCAAAATCAAATTATTTTCATAATAATACGCTGAGGTTATTTTCCTTTTTTAGTTTCATTCTCTAAGTATATAGAAAGGTGACCAACTATCCTGATCTTAGCACTGAAAGTTCACATCCTGGGAAACCCACAAGTCTCCCACAAATTGGGCCACTTATCACCTTCGACTGTAGGTACAAAGGGTTTTCCAGAGGTTACAGGACAGAAACAGATAAGAGAATCCAACTGTCTTCTCTTAAACCAGACATTAAAGAGATTTGTAGAAATGTAAAATAAAGCCACTTGTCATCATTTTTCTTTTGTTCTAAAAATGTAATTATTTTTATAAAAATATTACTTACGTTAACATATGGCAAGTTTATTATTCTTATTTTTAAATGTTAATAAATGTTTTTAAATTCCCTGTTTTTTAATTTCTAATATGGTAAGTATTAGTAGATATAATCCACATAAACAAAAGCTCTTTGGGATCTTGATAATTCTAAGGGTGTAAACACGTCATGAGACCCAAATGTTGGAGAACTGCTGAGAAATAATATATAAAAATATTTCCCCTTTTTTCTTTTCTGATGCAATTAATCTCATGATGCTATAGCAGGGGCATCATTTATGAACAAACCTGTTTGGTCACTTTGGAGCATACCCTCCCGATGACCATGGGACTTGAAGGTTGAGTGGAAGGTCTCCAGTTGCTTCTGAATGTTAACTGTGGCTATTTTGACAATATCGGCCGCTGAACCTTGGACTGTTGTGTTGATAGCCTGACGCTCAGCCTATAAAAAAAGGTAAAAATAACATGTGCTCCATCAGGTACACAACACATGTTTTATACCTGCTTTTAGCATCCACAGATCAGTGCTCACATCTGCAACCAGACTGGAAATCTGGACCGAGATGTGACCCAGGACATCAACTATTAAACTGCATCCTAAGAATAACAACTAGAATGACCCAGGGCTTTAGATTCTGGGCAATCATCCACATTAAGATAAACTAAATAGAAGAAGGTCAGATTGCTTCAGTATAGAAATCTTCAACAGTCAGGAATCAAAAACGGTATTACACTTAAGATGTATTTAGTATCTCAAAATTATTTTATTTTATAAACATATACATGTATCATCAATGTTCTAGCTGTTATAAACTTCACTCTAAAGGATCTATTTCTCACAATACAACTCCTCTTAATCCTAAATAGATACAAGCAGAATATCATTCTTAGTGATGTGGGTAGAATGTTCTAAGCATATCCCCCATATCAGTGGCCTCTTGGTCCTCTGTAGAATTTGGCCCCAGCACACAAGGAGCCCTCTGGTATGAATCAGAGCTTTTCATGGGCTGCTGGGGCTAATCATTAGTTGCTAGTGAAAATATAGATCCTAGATCCCTAGTATTAAACTAAAACATCCCTGAAATTACTGCTGCCATGAGTTTCTTGGCAGATAAACATAGCTGCCAAAAGTGATCATCCTGGGGCAGTAGGAGTAGGGTCTGAGTTAATATCCAAGGAGTAATCTATCTAAGAATATTGCTCCTATTGTCCTGAAAGGCCTTAGAAAATGGGACGGGCCTACTCACTGAAGGGATCTATGTAATTCTAGAGGTATTCTCTAGTTTTCTCTCACCTGAGCTATACCTAATTCCTAGTATATTAAATGCCTGTTAAAGAGATAGACCTTTAAAAAAATTAACTGTTCTTTTGTCAGATGTTGAATCCATTCTAAATTTACTCAGTTGTCACTGTTTAAAGAGTGACTAAATTTCAGAATTCTCCTGACATCTCTCCTTCTCAAAACTTTTGTATAGTTATGTTACTGTTGCTATTACTTGCTGCCTTTCTCTGAGAAGTTTTGTAGCCCCACCCATTACCATGAGATGTGAAGTGTTTTTCACTCTAAAAGAATGGCCTTGACTTGTTTTTGCCAATGAAATGTGAATAAAACTGACACACATGAAAGAAGTATTAAAAACTATCCAACATTGTCAGAAAAGAAGGCCTATCCCAGATAGGGACTTGTCATTCATTCTGAATTCCAGAATAAAGAAAATATAGAACAGGGCCACATTAAACAGAATCAAACTGAATTAAAAATAATTCAGTAACATGAATTAAAAATAAAGCTTCTTATTTTATTTTATTTTTATTTATTTTTTTTTTTTTTTTAGCTGAGCCATCCTGCCACCTGTTGGCAGCTCAACGGCAACTCAGCTCGGGCTGGCATCAAACCGCCGTTGCTCAGAGCTCAGCTCACACTCTTGAGTGAGCTCTTAACCAACTGAGCCATTCGGCCGGCCCTAAAGCTTCTTATTTTAAAGCCACTGAAATTTTGGGATTGTTTTCACTGACGAAAGCAAGCAAAAATATGACTAAAATAAATACTTTACTCTCGTGATATTGTACATTCCTGATTCTGTTCCAAAATAAGAAAATGTGATAGTCTTGACTTTGTGTTTTACAATCACAGTCATTCATGACCAGGAGTTTTTCATGTCAGTAAAAATACTGTAGGTTTTGGTTAATGGGAGACTAGACCATTAGGAACAACTCTCCCACTGATAACAACCAGAAAAGCTGAAGAGAAAATGCCTCTTCGAATAAACCAGAGTTAAGGAAGTGAAGAATTATAGACCCTGAAGAGCTAGGAGAAAAAGGTAACCAAGGAGGTGATCCTGGCATAGGAGGCTGCCATGTCTCCCAGGGAAATCAGGAGATTCCAGAAGAGGCAGATGAAAGGCTAAGAAGCTGAGGAGAGCTTTATGATCTGGAAGGGTTTATGGGATAAACAAGTTCAGGGCCCAACAAGTAGAAGGAGGCCTGGTAAATCATCAACTGCAACCCCAAAACTCACATCCTAGGAAAAATGATTAACTAGAAATAGTCTGGTCCTAAGACAATTGCTTCAAATCATCTCTACTTCTGAAGCTGGATCAAAGTAACCCTATATTGTTGGTCATTCTAGTCTCCTGCCAAAAGCAAATGTAAATCCTCTGAATAAAAGTAACATCATCATACAGGCTTCAAATTATATCCATAAGATTTCATATACAGGGTTTGCCACAATGAAAAATTACCAGGACAACAAGTTGAGACAATAGAAGTATTTTTGTAGAAAACTAAAAAAAAAAAAAAGTAACAGAAATAGACTACAGAGATACAAGTATGGGACTTACTAGACCATAAAATAATCATGTTTAATATAGTCAAGAAAATAAAAGAGAAAATTGAGTGTTTCAGCAGAAAACAAAATATCCATAAAATAAAATGGAAACTCTAAAACTGAAAAATAAAAATAAGAGAACTTAAAACACTTAAACAGTGCTTTCTTTATAGTTTGGTGTGTGTGTAGGGGGGATAATATTGAGTCGGAAGGAGTATAAATAAGCCTTCTGGAGTGGGAGAAGTTCTATATCATTTAGAACTTAAAACCTCAATAGTTGGATTCGACAGCAAATTAAAGAGAAAATTCATAAATTGAAAGAAGTTAGGAAAAAATATCCAGAATTAAGCATGAAGAAATACAAACATGGAAAATACCAAACAGGATATGAAACATGAGGAATTTTAAAAAGTTTTAAAATTTATAATAGGAGTCCCAGAAAGAGGAAAGAATGTGATGAAGCAATAATTGAAGTAGAAATAGCTAAGAATTTTCCAAAGTCAACAAAAGATATCAAGCTGCAGATACAAGAAACCCTAACACCCTCAAAGAAAAATCAATACACACCCACGCAGAGGCACATACATTAAACACACACACACACACACACACACACACACACACACACACACACAATTAGGCACATCACAGAATACATCAATTGAAGAATTATTAAGTGAACCCATATTTACATTAGTCCCCCAAAGATTGTATTCAGCTAATACTGACATGTGTCAACACTTCAGAAGTCCTTAATACAACAGAAGATCCAATTATTCCACTAGTGATCCCTATAAGGGACAATAGCAGCATTTAGTCTTTGTTGAAAAGTATATATATATCATTGAAATTTTAAGTTAAAAATCCACAGAAACTTCAACATACGTGAGCTTTATGATAAGGGTTGTTGTCTTTGATTCCTGGTAAATATCTACGCCGTCCCAAAATGGTCTGAACAAATCCATCTCTTCTACAATTCTTCACTGTCTCCTTCATGAAATGATTAATCCCTACAAAGAAAAAAAAGAAACAATTATATCCAAAGTCCATTCTTAATCTCATTCAATGGTTTCAATATAGCAGATATACCAAAACCCTAGAAATACCACATCAAAACTTTGCATGTAAACCTTTATTCACTATTTTGCAGACTCATAAAGTTAGAAATAAATGGGACTTTAGAAATGACATGATCTAACTCTTTGTTTTTTAACTACCAACAACCAAAAAGTATGAAACTAAACTCCAGAACAACCTAGGTGGTTCTACTCCAGGGTCTTCCATGCTACTTTTCACAGGTTTCTATTTTTGATCATGTTATTCCTCTTTTACTCTTTGATCTTATCTTTCCAGGCTTAAAACATTCTAACAGATCCTTGCTACTACCATCTAAGCTGTGATCCAAATAGGCCCTAACTGAAATTTATGCACGAGCTATAATATTTCATTAGGAACATATACAACCCACTTCTTAAAATCCAAAATTCAGTAGTATACTATATGTATAGCATACTATTCAAACACATGCATATTCCCTATGCCAGCATTCATCCTTTGCCATATGGGTCCATTATTATGTCTTAGAGATCTCCAGGATGAATTCTATGCTTCAGGTGGTCCAATCTCTTCACTGCTCATTCCTGTCTCTGTCTCTATATTCTTTAAAACACAATCGAGTGTAGAGACTGCTGATCTATCTTTACTCATATTTGTAATCTCCACTTTCTCAGAGCTCTGCTCATCCTAAGTAATAAACACTAATGTCTCCCAGTTGAAAGACCTCATTTGAGGATGTTTGTTGTGTGGCTGGCACAAAAAAAAGACATTTGAGGAGATCGTGAGTGAAAGGAAAGGAGAAAATCCTGCCAACTGAAGCTGTTGGCGATATTTGACCAGTAGCATAAAAATTCAGAAAGCAATCAGGCTTTCATCTTTTTCTTTAAAAATTACTGTGATATTGTTGAGAGAAGAGCAAAGAAAAGGGTGAAATTTAAGAGAGCTCTACAAATTCTCTTACCTGAATCTGTAGGAGGCCTTCCAATACTGAGAGACTATAAGAACTACTTTTAAAAACCATCAATTCTGAGATATAATTTTCATAAAATAAAAGGCACCCCTTCATGTGCAGTTTGATGCATCTTAATAAATGTAAACACCCCTATAACAATCACTAAAAGACACAAACAAATTCACAACTTTTATAGTCAGATCCCCATTATAAGCCTCACTCACTGATGTGTTTTATGACACTGTATTTTAGGTTTTTATGTTCTAGAAATTCATAAAAATTGAATTATACTATATTTCTCATTTATGTCTGCCTTCTTTTGCTAACAAGTATTACGTTGCAGAAATATACCCAAATCTGTTTGTTCATAATCCTGTTGATAGACATTTGGACATAATTCTGGGCTATTATGAATAAAACTACTAGAATATCCATGTACAAATCTTCCTTTGGACATATGTTTTCACTTTTCTTGAGCAAATACTCAATAGTCAAATTGCAGGATCAAATGGTTAAGTGTGTTTAACTTTATATGAAAGAATCATACTGCTTTTCTAAAGTGGTGATCCATTTTACAACTCTCCCAGCAATGTAAAAGAGATACAATGTTTTTAATTTTAGCCATTCTAGTGTGTTTGTAATGGTACCTCTTTGTGGTTTTAATTTGCTCTTCCCTGATGACTGACAATAACATTTGATGTGATCATTTATATCTCTTTTTGTGAAATGTCTGTTGAAAATCTTTGACCTTTATTTTATTGGCTTGTTTTCCTTCTTAGCATTGAGTTGTACAGAAGTTCTTTAATATTCTGGATGCAAGTCCTTTGTTAGATTAATAGGAACTGCAAATATTTTCTCTCAGTCTGTGGCTTGCCTTTACATTTTCTTGATGCTGTCTTTTATCAGGGTTTGTCTTTTATGATTCAATGTTACTATCACCCAAGAAATATTTGCCTACCTCAATGTCACGAAGTTTTCTCCCCTGTTTCTTCTGGAAGATTTATCATTTTAGCTTTTATTTTTAAGTCTACATACTATATCAAGTTAAGTTTTGAATACAGAGTGAGATGAAAGTTGAAGTTCACTTTTTTCCCATACTGGTATCTAGTTCTTCCTACACCAATTATTGACAAGACCACTTTTTCTCCATTGAATTACCATGGCAACTCTGATGAAAATCAATTCACCATATAAGTATATTCTGGGCCATTTATAGTGACCGATTATTCTCTATGTCTACCCTTATGCCTATCTTGATTGTTGTGGTTTTATAAATTTTGAAACTAGAAAGTATAAGTACTTAGCATTGCACTGTCCCCCCTAAAATTATTCTAATTGTTCTAGTCCCTTTGAATGTCCATATAAATTTAGAGTCAGATTGTCTAATGCTACACAAGAATCTAACAAAATTTTGATTGGAATTGCATTAAATCCATAGAATAATTTACAAAAAACTGTCATTATAACAACATAGTGCCTTCTAATAAATTAACATGGTAAACCTCCCATTTATTTAAATATTCTTCAATTTCTCTCAGGATTGCTTTGGAGTTTTCAATAAAGTCTTGCACATACACTGTTAAATTTAGTCTAAGTATTTCATGTATTTTGATGTTATTGTAAATGGTTATACATCATACACTAATTGTTCATTGCTAATATATAGAACTACAACTGATTTTTACAAATTGACCCTGTTTGGTGGGACCTTGCTAAATTTATTTGTTTTAGTAAAAATTCATATGATTTTCAATGTACAAGATCATGTCACGTATGAATAAAAATTTTTTTTTGAAGATTGGGGACAGGGTTGATTACAAGGAGCATAAAAGAACTTTTTGGAGTGATGAGGTGATGGTTCCATATCTTTGTTGTGGTGTAGATTAAAAATTCATAGAATTATACACCTAAAAAGGGTTAATTTTATTTTACTTAAACTAAACCTCAATAAACTGCCAAAAGAAAATTTATAACAATGATACTCAAACTGCTCTATAACAACAATTGTTCACTCACAGTTTCTGGTACATTTAATCCATGGTTTACTGTTTCAAATTAAAGCTATCTAAACCTAAAGCACAGGACAATTTCAAGATTTTATGAGATATTCACAATGACACAGTAGTATACACATCAACTACATTTTGCCACTCCATTTCTGTCCTTACTTTTATGAAAAAAGCACATCTTAGTAAATAATCATAAGATTAGTATTATTAAATTAATAATGCCTGATAAAAACTTCTGATTAATGGAAATGTTAATAGAAAATCATGTAATACAATTTTTTAAAATTAATCATACTATGGAAAGACAATTGGGAAGAATAGTACCTAGAAGATAATTAACACTCACGGCTTCTTACCTGTGTATCTGGATTTGAAGGAGTCAATGTAGCAAGCAGCATCATTTTCTTTAATGCCCATCTGCTCTCCCAAAGATTTAGCTCCCATTCCATAAATGATTCCATAGCAAATCTGAAAGGGAGTCATCACACTCAGTAAGTAAATTAAAGGTTATAACTACATAAAATACAAGTATAAAAAATTCTTTAGGATTGAAATTTGGTAAATTTTTAATTTCATAGTGATTCAAAGAAATGATCCCATCTGCTTTTGGTGGGTTAGAGCCATAAAAGTTGATATCCACTGAACATCCTTTATGCCTTTTAGCAATTCTTTTTTGGGGAGAGGAGAGGGAGAGGCAGAACATGAATATTAATGTCTATTTGTTTTAAGAAAATAATCCTAATGATTTAAAAGGGAAGATTTATTTCTGACTCTTTGCCATTTATCCAGCAACCTACACAGCACCTTTCTACTCCTCATTATATCTCATTAACTTCTATTTAAAGAAGTGCCTTGGAATCAGCAAAGAAACATTACAAACATCCCTCTCCTTACTCTCCTTACTCTAAAACAGCTGGAAGAATAGGCTTCATGACTTGATAATAGGAAAGACTTATTGGAAATAAATATCCCCTTCACTCATAGCCACCTGAAATCTCACAATTGCAGAGTTCACAATTTCATGAATCTCACAATTCATTTGAATTAAACACAAACTCATGAAGAAATTTTTGGTGTAATGAAGGGGAATGGTCTAAACAGGTCAATAAAGAAACTCTATACTAAAGCGGAGGTGGTATACCTACTGTAATTGAATATATATAGATAGTCACGGGATGTGGATTATACTGTGGAAGAGAGTCAGAGGAAGAGTAATAGATATATATGATATGGGGGGGAGTGGGGTGGTATATTGGGGGTGGGGGGTTGTCACTTTGAGGGGTAAAATGTATAACTATTGCACTGTGCTGTACACCTGAAACTAATTAAATAAATAAATAAATAAATAAATAAATAAATAAACTCTGACTTAATAATAAGTATTGCTTGTGTTCAAATCCTAGTTCCAGCATTTGCAAGATGTATTATCTTGCATAAGTTACCTAAATTCTAGGTATCTTGATTCCTTCATTCATCAAATGAAGATAATACTACTATATCATGGGATTGTTAGGATTAAAGGAGTTATTAGTTCTAAGTGCTTTGGAAACTGCATGATATAAAGCAAGCTCCAAATAAATGTTGTCATATAAAATTTAAAAAGACAACTAGCAAAAACTGATTATCAGAATTCCAAAATACTTTTAATGTGATAAGACAACTAGAGGTATTTTGTTTTTTCCTTTTTTGAAATATAATGAGAGGGATTTTTGTCTCTCCTTTTTTCTTTACCTTTCTAGTCTTTTTTTTTTTAATTTAGATATTACTTAGTGCTGGCTGAGATCTCCGTAAGACTCAAAGATTAGATGGTGCAGTGCATAGTGATTAGGGAGAAAAAAATGGTATAGCATAAACACTATTAAATTATGCAAGAACTTACAATAAATAGAGGCCACTATCATCAGTGGACAAATGTTTAGGTTACAGAGTCAGAATGTCTAAATTCTGGCATTTCGAACTTATCTCGGCTCCACCACTTGTAGCTATATGACCTTAAGCAAATTACTAACTTCTGTGCCTCAGTTTTCTCCTATTAAAATAAGGATGATAATAATACCTATTTCATGGATTTATTATGAGGATTAAATATTGGAATATTACCTATTTTACCTAGGATTTGATTCTTGCTAAATTCAGGATCCCAGAGGAGATTAAATACACAGAGAAGATAAAGCTGGCTTTCTGAGTCATGGAAGAAAGTCATGGAAGGGTTGGTGCTAAACAGACAGTGGTGAGAGGAAGTGTTTCCTGCCTAATGAGGCAGTCAAGGATAATAGCTGTGAGTAACTACAAGTAAATGTGAAACTAGTAAAGCAGGCTCTTAGAGGTGGGAGTTGTGTGCCTTTATATCAGCCAAAATACTACTTCCTTGAAAATGGCATCACATTTCCCACAGGTCATGTGGTAAGGAAGGATCAGTGTTAATCCAGGCCAGGAAATGGTGTAAATGTGGCCAGACAATCTCTGTGGCTAGATGTTCTCTGTGCCAGTCATCAAGGAGTGGTAACTAATATGGATCCACCTGAAAGGTCCAAAGGTAGTATGAAGTTTCACAGGTGGATTAGTTAACCAACAGCCTCAAACTAAAAAGCTATCAGTTATTAATTATAATCCACAGCTCAGCAATATTTATTTTTCAACAAACATTTAGAGAGCACCTTTTTATAAAAAGCACTGTGGCTCAATGCTGTGTGAAAAAAGAAAGAAGAAAATATGGATGCTTACAGACTAGAAAGAGAGTTAAAACACACACACACACACACACACACACACAGACACACACACAGACACACACAAATAACAAATAATAACTACCATTACCACAACATCTACCACTAATACATGTGGCTTTTCGAAAACAAAGTTGCCTTGGACTAAGTCTATTTGATTCTTTCTGCTAACGCTACAAAGGAAAGTATAGTGAATACCATAAGACAGGCTCAGATGAATGTGGTGTAAAAGATCCAGAAATAAAAAAAAAAATCATGCCTCAATTGCAAGTGATTGAGACAATTTTTCAATTTTTTTGAGTCATTCAAATTCTCCTCATTTATGTTAAACATGTTCACTAACATTACCTGCTTTGCTTGTTGCCTCAGATTATCCCCAACAGACTCTGGCTCAATCATCTTCCATTCAGCTGCAATACTCCTGAAAACATCAGCTCCAGTGTTTAATACTTGAATGAGACGATGATCATGAGATAAATGAGCCAAGATCCTCAGTTCAAGTTGAGAGTAATCAGCAGCTAATATTAAGCCACCTGAAGTAGAAATAATTTTAGTAAAGCTTGTACAAAGACAAATCTGTTTTATATAGTTGAACAGGATGACAGAAACTTAGTTCTAACATAGTGTCCAAATAAAACCTTCTTCTTTTTTTAATTTTTATTGGGGAATTGGGGGAGGGGAACAGACAAGTTGCTGTCCTTTTGTTCTTAGGTCTAGTTGTGGAGGACGTCGCTTCACTGGCCCATGTTGGTATAATCATTGCGCTCTTCCCGGATGAGGCAAATCGGTCGCTGGCCTCTGGATGTCGCTCACCGTGGCTATTGGCAGCTCACTCTGGCTGCCGGCCACTCATGCTGGCTGCCGGCCACTCACTGTAACCTATGGCAGCCCACTGGGGCTCGCAGCCCAGCTCCAGGTGGAGCTGTTGTTAGCTGTAGAGGGCAGTGTCACTGGCTTTCATATGTGGGATCCGAACCGGGGCCGCTGGGGTCCCAAGCCAGCTCTTAACCAAAGCGCCACTAGGCCAGCCCAAAAGCCTTGTTCTTAATACACAATTCAATTCTGTAACTTAGATGATTCCATTTCATATAGCTTTCAAGTATATATAATATGTGTAAACCCTGATCTCTGTTCCTTAACCACAGTGGTAGTGCTTTCCTCAGTGTTCCCACAGTACCTGATATATAATCTGAAATGGTTCGTTCATGCCTGTCTCACATAGCACTGAGCCATTAGGGACGTGAGGCTTATTTCTTTGCATTCTATACAAAACCTTGCATAGTTCCTGGCACATAATAGGCTCTTAAATGGTTTCTGAATGAATGAATGAATGAATGAATGAATGAAGAAACTGGTTTCTAATGTGTGCACATTTTAAGTGGACTGAAGAGAAAGGTGTGTTCTTCAATAATAACAAAGACATTCAGTAGTTAATATGTGAAGAAGTTGTTAAGAGGATTCAAATAATTTACCTATGAATTAGAAATGACTGGATTAGATATGCATGGCACAAACAAAATAAAAAAAATAATAAAAGCAGGGTCACAGAAAAAGTAGGAAAAATATTTACAACTAATATTATAGAGAACTCATTGCCATATTATAAAAAAGAGGTGCTACAAATCAAGAACAAAACATAAACAAGCAGTTCATGAAAATAATAAAAATAAAAGAACCCTAAACATATTAAAGAATGCTCAACTTCATTCACAAAAGAAATGCAAATTAAATCTATAGCAAGAAATGATTTTTCTCTATACTTATATTGCAAAAATTAGGAGTTGGACAGCACACACTGTGTCAAGGTCAAGAGAGAAACAGTCGGGCCAGCCAAGTGGCACGTTGGTTAAGAGCTGGCTTGGGACCCCAGTGGCCCCGGTTCGGGTCCTACATATGAGGGCCAGGGACACTGCCCTCCACAGCTAACAACAGCTCCACCTGGAGCTGGGCTGCGAGCCCCGGTGACAGTGTAGGCTGCAGCCCCTGCTGCAGTGGGCTGCTATAGGCTACAGCGAGTAGCCAGCGTGAGCGGCCCGCAGCCGGTTTGAGCTGCCAAGAGCCGCTGTGAGCGACCAACCAGAGGCCGGCGACCGATCTGCCTCACCAGGGAAGAGCGCAATGACAATACCAACATGGGCCAGTGAAGCAACATCCTCCACAACTAGACTGAAGAACAAAAGGACAGCAACTTGTCTGTTCCCCTTCCCCAATTCCCCAATGCTGTTCCCCTTCCCCAATAAAATCTTTAAAAAAAAAAAAGAAAGAAAGAAACAGTTATATATAGTTATTAGGAAGTAAATGGTAACTTTCCCCCAATAGATGGCAATTTGACAATACCTATCAAAATTAAACAACTTTTTACTCTGCAACTCAACAAACAAGCCCACAAATGACCTGCACACAGGTTAAATTGGTTTATACACAAATTTCTCTACTGTCAATCACAAATCTCCAGTATAAAATATTAAATGAAAAAAGCAAGGCACACACAGTGTATATGGAATGCTTATCTTTGTGTAAGAATAGGGGAAGAAAATATTACATAGTTATATTTGCTTATATCTGCATAAAAATACTAAAATGATATATAGGCAATTCATATATGTAGTTATCTTTAAGAGTCGTAGATAATAGTATAGCTAGGACAGGGGAAAAAAAGCAAAGCTTATCAATATATACCTTTTATATATTTTGATTTCTGAGCTATGTAAACGAATAACCAATTCAAAAATATGTAAATCCTGATTTAAAACAAATGACCATAACTTGTATGGCCTTATTGCCACACACACAACATAAAACTGGACAAAACATATGAAATAACTTTTCAGCTGTTGAACAACAGGCACTGTAGGACTATAATCCCTGAGAAAGGCAGGAAGAGAGGGAAGACAGCCTGAGCCATACAACTGTCTCAGGTTCATGAATGGAGGCACTTTGCAGAAAGCATTGTAGGGAAGGAGAAATAAGACAAAGCAATATGGTCTCTCTGAGCTGAGGAAGCAGAGACTGGAGTTTGGGTTTACTGAGGCAGCTAGATTTGTTAAAATTTAAAGGGAAAGAAGATGTGCATAAAAGGAGCATCAGAAATATGCACAACAATCCCTTTGGATTTCTGATCAAATACTAAGCTGTGCAGGGAACACACAAAGAACAAACACTAAAGAAATAACTATCACCAAAAAAAGAACCACTATTGCATAGCTGTCAGCTGAACAACATACTCTTAAATGTTGAGAGATGTTCAAGCTCTGGTCAGACTGAGTAGAGGGACCTTGTTGAATAACTTGCACACTGAGACCCCAGTAAGGCGATGCCTTACAAGCAGGCTAATCTGGCCCTAAAAAAAAGGCTACTCTAGGGCCGGCCAAGTGGCTCAGTTGGTTAAGAGCTCGCTCAAGAGTGCGAGCTGAGCTCTGAGCAACGGCGGTTTGATGCCAGCCCAAGCTGAGTTGCCGTTGAGCTGCCAACAGGTGGCAGGATGGCTCAGCTAAAAAAAAAAAAAAAAAAAAAAAAAAAGGCTACTCTAAACCTATGCTAACAAAGCTTTAAAAGTCTCAGAATTACCAATCTTATGTGAAAATAAATTGTCTGTAGGAAGAAAGTACTTTTTAATGAAGACTACAAAATCCAAATAGTCAACAATGTAGCAACCATAATATCCAGCATACAATAAAAAAAAAAATTCTAGATATATGAAGAACCAAGAAAATGTAACTTTGAATAGGAGAATATTCAATCAATAGAAAATGACCCAGAAATCACAAGTGATGGAATTTTTAATAGTTAACATGAATATGTTCAGGAACTTAAAGAAACATGAAGTTAATAAGTCAACAAATGGTGAATTGCAATGAAGTAATGAAAAATTACACACACAAAATCAAATGAAGGGCCGGCCGAGTGGCGCGGTGGTTAAGAGCTGGCTTGGTGAAGCCAGCGGCTCCGGTTCAGGTCCCACGTGTGAGGGCCAGTGATACTGCCCTCAAAAAAAAATCAAATGAAAATTCTAAAATTGAAAGTGCAATATCTGAAATGTAAAATTCACTAGGAGGATGTGACTCCAATTGCACATTGAAGAGGAAAAATTCTGTGAACATTAAAACAGTCAATAGAAAATATCTACTGCAGCAGAGTGGAAAAAACAGGCAAAAAGAAAAGATAAAAGCTTCTGTGAGCTGTGGGACAATACCTAGTGGTATTACACACATATATTTAGAAAGGAAGTATATAGACAAAAATGTTAAAAGAAATAATGGTTGAAAATGTTCCAAATTTAAAATGAAAAATGTAAGTACAACTAGACTGAAGAACAAAAGGACGGCAACTTGTCTATTCCCCTTCCCTGATTCCCCAATGCTGTTCCCCTCCCCCAATTCCCAATAAAATCTTAAATAAATTAATTAATTAATTAAAAATATATATATAAGTACATAGATTGAAAAACAAAACTAAGCAAACTCAGGAAATTCAGCAAATTCAAAAATCCCAGAAACAAAGCATAAAAAAACTACTCAGAGACTCATACCCAAATCAAATTGCTAAAACTGCATAACAAAATGAAAAATCAGAAAAGCATCCAGGAAAAAGATACATTGTGCTTGGAGGAATAACTAGAAAAAATGGTGATGTAGTTCTCAAAAATAATGCAAACCAGAAACTTATGGAAATACATATATTTAAAGTGCTGAAAGAGAAGCACTGCAAACCTAGAAATCTATGTCAAATAAAAATGTCTTTCAAAAGTGAGTTAAAATAAAGAAATTTAGAGACAAGGAAATGCTGAGAGAAATCATTGTCAGTAGAACTGCACTACAAGAGATCTTAAAAGAAGTATTTTGGGTGAAGCAAAATGATAGCAGATGAAAACTCCAAGAAACAAAGAATGCTAGAAACGGTAAAAAGTAGACAGATAGAAAATACACTTTCTGTTTTTTGTTTCCTAGTAAGATAATAGACTCTTTAAAGCAAAAACAATAACTATATGGCAGAGTTTACTCATGTAATAGTCATAAAGTTTAAATTTATTAAAAGAAAAGGGAAATGGAAAAAAACTCCTTACATAATGCGTGAAGTTGTATAAAATTATTTGAAGATAGTCTATGATGTGATGCATATTGTAAATTCTAAAATATTTAAGAAATATAGTTAATAAATAATAGAGAAATAAAATAGGATAGTCATTTAAATTTTTTAAAAAGAATAAAGAACACATAGAACAAATAAAATACAAATAACAAGATAGCAGAATTAAATCCAACCATATATCAATAACTACTTTAGATGTAAATGGACTAACTACTACATTTCAGCTGCAGAAATTTTCAGATTTAACCATATGCATTTAATTTAAATTAATTTAAAAACTTGAAACAAAGGCAGTATAAAATATTATTGCATTAAATACAATTTTATTGTTCAGATAAGAATAAACTGATGGATGAACAGATAAACAAAAATGAAATACTACACACAGACAATGAAATATTACTCAGCCTTAAAAAGAAAATTCTGGGGCCGGCCGAGTGGTGTGATGGTTAAGCGCTGGCTTGGGAAGCCAGCGGCCCCGGTTCGGGTCCCACATACATACGAGGGCCAGTGATGTTGCCCTCAAAAAAAAAAAAAAAAAAAAAAAAAAAAAATTCTGACACAAGAGCTACAGCATAGATGAACCTTGAAGTCATTATACTAAATGAAATAAACCAGGCAGGGCCGGCTGAGTGGCTCAGTTGGTTAAGAGCTCGCTCAAGGGTGAGAGCTGAGCTCTGAGCAACACCAGTTCGATGCCAGCCTGAGTTGAGTTGCCGCTAAGCTGCCAACAGGTGGCAGGATGGCTCAGCTAAAAAAAAAAAAAAAAGGGCCAGCCGAGTGGCGCGGTGGTTAAGTGCTGGCTTGGGAAGCCAGCGGCCCCGGTTTAGTCCCACATAAGAGGGCCAGTCCTACATAAGAGGGCCAGTCCCACATAAGAGGGCCAGTGACACTGCCCTAAAAAAAAAAAAAATAATAAATTGTATGTTTCTACCTATATTAGGTACTAGATTAGTCCAGTTCATACTAGATTAGTCCAGCTCATGGAGACAGAAAGTAAGTAGAATGACAGAAAGTAAGTAGAATGATGGTTGCCAAGGGTTGGGGAGTAGGGAAGGGAGAATTAGTGTTTAATGGGTACAGTTTCAGTTGTGCAAGATGAAAAAGTTCTGGAGATGGATAATGATGATGGTTGCACAACAATGCAAATGTACTTAACCCCACAGAACTGAATAGTTAAAAATGGTTACAACAGTAAAATGCTAACAGTTCATACTTAAAAAGCAACACTGAAATTTACCAAGCAGGTTATGCTATCATAGACCTGAATTCACTCTTGGAATATACATTTTTGACAGAATTCAAAGTCAGATGGTTAACTGCACTCACACAGACCTGCCACTTGTCAAAACATAAAAGAGCAATCATGACACTAATAGTAGGGATGATTTAGGAGTTAGATCATGACTTTCAAATGTTTTAATGGCAAAAAAGTTTATGGTTAGAGTACTGAGGAGAGCTCAGGCAGAAGGATAGCCCTGGGGGTTACCCCAAGTAAGAGAAAGCGGCAATCTGGAGAAGAGAAGAAACAAAATATTAAACAAGTCCAGAAGAGAGAAAAAAAAAAGCGTGCCCTTAGAGGTCATGGTGGGGAGAGAAACTAAGGAACGTGAGGACTGATTAACAGTGACAAATGCTGTGCAAAAGTCAAACAAGATGAGGACTAAAAAATCCATTGAATTTTCCAAAAAGGGTTTGCAATAACCTTGGAAACCTGGTTTCAGCAGGCTGCTGCCAATGAGTATACACCACAGAAGTTTCTCACAGAGCAGATCAGAAAGACAATGACGACTGATGTTTTATAAACCTGGCAACATAAAGGGGAAAAAACAGGCTACCAGAAGAGAGGAAAGATGAAGGAACCAATGCATACAGTACTTCTGAGCTTTATTCATTATTTATTTATTTATTTATTTATTTATTTATTTATTTATTTATTTATTTATTTTAGCTGAGCCATCCTGCCACCTGTTGGCAGCTCAGCTCGGGCTGGGCAGCGAACTGCTATTGCTCAGAGCTCAGCTCGCATTCTTGAGCGAGGTCTTAACCAACTGAGACACTGGGCAGGCCCCCTGAGCCTTTTTCATAATGTAGGCTTTATCAGTGCTTTGAAAAACATTTCCATAGCAATGAGAAGCTCAAAAACCATCAGCCACCTTACCTGGGAAAGGCACAAAGGCGTGTCGCATGCTTATCGAAAATGGCATTCCTCTGTCTGAGGCTCTCTCCTCCATCTGTGCCTGGTGCCCAGGCTTCAGGCCACAACCCTTCTTATTTCTTCCTCTGTCATGCAAACAACAGCATCAGCTGCATATGAAGCAGTCTCAAATATGTGAAAAAGGTCTGATTTTTCAGTAAAGTTAATATTTCCATCTAAGCAACTTACACACCTTTACAGCTTAACAAAGATACTAGATTTACATTTTAGCAAACATTCAATAAAATAGGAAGTAAGGCATTTCTGCAATGCCCTTTCTTACAAACTGCTTGGGATAATTCACTGACATTTAGCTCAACTTAACAAATCTCTTTGACCTAATATAAATTATCTGTGCTTTTTCTTCCCTTTTTGTGTATGTAGTGAGGGCAGGAGGGGGAATGTTCCTGATATTGCTAAACTCTTCCCTTTAATTAATTTGACTTAAATAAGCACATCATGCTGGTTAATTTAATTAATGGCCCAGGTTTTCAGCCTTCCAACATCAACTAACTTCTTTATAGACAGACTCAGGGTTTGAAATGGATGATGCCTAGAATAGAAAGTTCTATTCCTGGAACATAAAATTAAACTAATTTCATTATTTTGTTCAATAGGCTATTTGTGAACCATTCACACAAAAGGATATTAACACAAATACAAAGAAACAGAGTCTACCTGCCGGTGGGAAGTAGGCCCTTGCCTAGAGCTTGGGAAGGTGGGCTTTCTCCTACTACTGTTGGCATTTTGATCTCAAAATCTCTTGGCACACTCTGAATATTTGGTTCTGTAAAGGTTATTCGTCCTAAAATCAAACAGAATGAAACATAAAATTGGCGGGGGGGAATCTGACATGTATTTTAATAGTAATTGCATTTCTGGATTATCTTTAAAAATATATGCTATTATTGCTAAAATAAATTTATATTTAAATAAAATATTTTTCATTGTGTTCATGTGTCTAACAATGATAAAATAAGTAACAAGAGCCATACCAATTTAAGTGGATGAATGAATCAGCTACAATACTATGTTTCATATTAACCTAGCTCTCTAGAAAACAAGCCCATAATAAGAAGCAATTTGGGGAGTTCAGCCAGAGCGCGTTGGTTTGCAGTCTGAGGCAGAAGCTCAGGCCGGGCAAGTGCGGGAGGAGAGAGAGGAGACGACTGTGCTGAGGTACGAGCTGCACCCACGGCTCGCCGGGTCCCCAGGAAGCAGGGTGCAGAGCACGGCAGCGGCAGGGCAAGATCAGTCCCTGCACCCTCCCGGTTCAGGGATCAGTCTCTGTGCCCGCCGGGTCCGCGGAGCACAGAAGCCTGAAACCCCGGAGCAGGGGAAAACAGAGGACTCGCCCGCGGAGAAGCAGCGCGCGCTGGGAGGAGACGCAGGTCCCGGAGAGACGGAGCAGGGATCGGAGCCGCGTGGAAAGGTGCGCGCAGTCCCCTGAACCCCGGCGGCAGTCCCTCCAGGAGTGCAGCAGGAGAACGGCGCGGGCGCGCGCCGGCTCCAAGGCAGAAGCCTTAAACCCGGGAGCAGGGGAAACACAGGACTCGCCCGCGGAGACGCAGCGCGCCGGCCGGAGTCACAGATCCCGGAGAGACAGAGCGGGGATCGGAGCCACGCGGCACGGTGCGCGCAGTCCCCTAAATCCCGGCAGACAGTTTGGGAGAGCAGCAGGAGATCCGCGGGCGCGCCGGCTCCGAGGCAGAAGCCTGGAACCGGGAGCAGGGGAAAAAGAGGACTCGCTCGGACAAGCAGTGTGCCGGGTGGAGACGCAGGTCCCCGAGAGACGCGGAGGCGGGATCTTGGCCACACGGTAGGGTGCGCGCAATTCCCTAAATCCCGGCAGACCCTTTGGGAGAGCAGCAGGAACTCGGCTGGAGCATAAGAGGCAAAGGCCTTAGCTTGAAACAGTGTTGGAACTGTGGCTTTGTTTATTTTATGTTTTTATTTTTTTCCCTTTTTCTACTCTTGAACAGAAAGCAAAAAAAAAAACAACCCAATAACTCACACACTCCCACAAACTTTGTCCCCCGCCAAGACAGTCTTAAACTGACTCTGAAGGGAGCAATAGGGGCAGACTAGGAAGATATCCTTACCTGCAGGGGTTGAGAATTTCCACCCAGTAAAGGCAGCAGAGTGAGACTACCCACCCCGCCCCCACCTTTAGGCAAGGCTTGGGAGGCAGGGCAGGTTCATCTGCTGAGGCACTAATTAACAGATTCTTAGCAGCAGGCTTTTGGTAGTGAGGACTTCTTTAATTCTCCACGGCTGTCAACCCAAAGGGTGCCCAAGAGATACTCATTGAGCCTTTGGGGTGCAGCCTGCCTTGGGACAGGCAAAAGCAAAAAGGCAGTGACTTTGTAAAAACCACCAATCACACGTCACAACCACACTCAAGTACAGCAAACCTGCAGTACCAGGATCACGCTAGGCATCAGGTGGCCTACTGTTCCCACAAGACGCACAGGAATTTTTGTACAGCAGACAAACTGAAGAGAGCTTGGTGGACTTTAGCCTAGACCAGCACGGGTATTTTTGGTTTGTTTGGTTTTATTCTGTTTTGTTTTCCCTTTATTGGCTGCTTATCTTGGTTGTTTTTGGTTTTTATTTCTATTTCATTATAATCATATTGTAGTTTTTAATATAGGCATATATATATATATAGGTGTATATAGGTGAATATATGTCCATATATATGGGTGTGTAGACAAATATATATATATATATTTTTTTTTTTCCTTTTTTCTTTTTCTTTTTCTTTCTTTTCTTTTTCTTTTTTCCCCACCCTCACTTTCTCTCTTATTTTATTCATTCTTCTCACTGCTATACTTTTCCTCTTTTCCTTTTTTTTCTGCAAATTTTATTTTTAAATTTTTCTTACTTTTTTATTATTATTTTAGTTTATTTTTTATGTTTTATTTTTTAGGTATAGCTAATCGGTTTCTCATGTTTATTCTATTTTTTATTTTAGGATATTGTATTTTATTTTGTTTCCTCTTCTGTTATTATTGAGTATGTGGTTTTTGTTTTGTTTCTGTTTGTTTTCTTCATTAGTATGATTGATATTTCTGTACAAGTTGACTGTAGTTTGATGGTTGGTTGTTTTTAATTGTGCGAGCATTTGGTTTCCTTTGGTGGCTGCGGAGGTTGTTCTTGTTGATCTGTTATGCTCTAAAATCACTCTGCAGCAGTGGGTCCAAACAAACAGACACAAGAATCATCATACCCAGAGGCCAACTTTAGATAAAACCAGAGCATTTCTGGGTGTGACATACAAAGTCACACCCAAAAAGAAGTTACTACAGGTACTAAGACCCATAGGGTCCAAGTTTCATCAGAGGGGTTAATCCTCTCACAGCAGCTCATAAACTGCAGAAGCTGCTGATCCTCACAGCTAATCAATCTGGGAGTCAATCCCACCTACTGACAAACCAAAAGTAATCAAAACTAAAACTTCAACAAGAGAGGGCATCGACACAAGGAACACCTCAGATACAAGCACAGGAGAATAGGGAGACTGAGTAATTCAAATATAAAGGACACACACCATATAAGTTTACCCAGAAAAGACTGAGAAATCTGGGGGATCTATCTGTTATATTGAAGCAAACACAAAGAGTAAGCCAGAATGGGGAGACAAAGAAACATAACACAAATAAAAGAACAGAAGAAACTTCCTGAATCAGTGGAAATAGAGGAAATAGAGGTAACCAACCTATCGGAGACAGAGTTCAGAACACTGATTATTAGAATGTTCAAGGAAATTAATGAAAATATAAAGAAGGATAGAGAAATCATGAAAAGCAACCAGCTAGAACTTAAGAACACAATTACTGAATTAAATAACAAACTTGATGGAATCACTAGCAGACTGGATGAAGCAGAAAATCGAATCAGTGACTTAGAAGACAAAATAGCAGAGATCACCCATGCAGTACAACAAAAGAAAAAAGAATGAAAAACATGGAAAATAGTTTAAGAGAGCTGGGGGACAACATCAGGCGCCAATAACTTAAGGGTCATTGGAGTACCAGAAGGAGAAGAGAGGGAGCAAAGGGATTGAGAATATATTTGAAGTAATAATGTCTGAAAACTTCCCTAACCTGGCAAAAGGACATTGAAATACAAGCCCAGGAAGTGCAGAGAGTTCCAAACAGGATGATTCCAAACAGGCCCACTCCAAGACACATTATAGTGAAAATGGCAAGGGTTAAGGACAAAGACAGAATCCTTAAAGCAGCAAGGGAAAGGCAGCAAGTTACTTACAAGGGTACCCCCATAAGATTATCAGCTGACTTTTCTACAGAAACTTTGCAGGCCAGAAGAGAGTGGCAGGAGGTTTTCAAAGTGATGAAAAATAAAGGCCTACAACCAAGATTGCTGTATCCAGCAAGGTTATCATTTAAAATCGAAGGCGAGATAAGGAGCTTTGCAGAAAAAAATAAGTTAAGAGAAATTCATTACCACCAAGCCAGCTTTGCATGAAATGCTAAAATGTCTTCTTTAAGTAGAAGAGAAAAAACAACCTATGAAAGACTACGAACACAAATAAGAAAATGGCAATAAATACACACCTATCAATAATCACATTAAATGTAAATGGATTAAATGCTCCAATAAAAAGACATAGGGTGGCTGAATGGATAAGAAAGCAAGACCCCAATATATACTGTATACAAGAGACTCACCTCAGATCCACAGACTCATACAGGCTGCAACTACAGGGAGGGAGTAAAATATTTCATGCAAATGGTACTGAGAAAAAAGCTGGAGTAAGCGATACTTATATCAGATAAAATGGACTTTAGAATTGAAGAATATAACAAAGGACAAAGAAAGGACACTTCATAGTAATGAAGGGATCGATCCAACAAGAGGACATAACTCTAGTAAACATCTATGCACCTAACATAGGAGCCCCTAAATATATAAAACAGATATTGTCAGACATAAAGACAGAGATCAACAGTAACACTATCATAGTAGGGGACTTCAACACCCCGCTGTCACTAATGGACAGATCCTCCAGACAGAAAATCAATGTGGAAACAGCGACCTTAAATGACACATTAGACCAGCTGGATTTAACAGACATTTTCAGAGCATTTCATCCCAAAGCTACAGAATATACGTTCTTTTCAAGTGCACATGGAACATTTTCTAAGATAGACCACATGTTAGGCCACAAAACAAGTCTCAATAAATTTAAGAAGATTGAAATCATTTCAACTGTATTCTCTGACCACAATGCTATGAAACTAGAAATCAATTATAAGAAGAAATCCGGGAAGCTGACAAATAAATGGAGGCTAAACAATATGCTATTAAATAGTGAGTGGGTCACAAATGAGATCAAGGAGGAAATCAAAAGATACCTCGAGACAAACGAAAATGAAAACACCACGACCCAAAATCTCTGGGATGCTGCGAAAGCAGTCCTAAGAGGAAGTTTATAGCAGTACAGGCTTACCTAAAGAAGGAAGAAAAATCTCAAATCAACAGGTTATCCTTACACCTAAGGGAACTGGAAAAAGAACAACAAAAAGAGGCCTAAGGGAGTACAAGAAAGGAGATAATAAATACCAGAACAGAAATACACAATATAGAGAACACAAAAACAATTCAAATGATCAATGAAACCAAAAGCTGGTTTCTTGAGAAGATAAACAAAATTGACAAACCTCTAGCCAGGCTCATCAAAAAAAAAAAGAGAGAGGACTCAAATTAGCAAAATCAGGAATGAAAGAGGGGAAATGACTACAGACATCACAGAAATACAAAAAATTCTAAGAAATTACTATGAGCAACTATATGCCAACAAATTTGACAATCTGGATGAAATGGATAATTTTCTAGAAGCATACAACCTTCCAAAGCTAACGCAAGAAGAAACAGAAAATCTAAATACCCTGATTACTACCAAGGAAATTGAATCAGTAATTGACAAGCTCCCAAAAAACAAAAGCCCTGGACCAGACGGCTTCACAAGTGAATTTTATCAAACATTCAAAAAGAACTATCACCTATTCTTCTCAAACTATTCCAAAAAATCCAGAAGGAGGGAAGGCTCCCAAACTCTTTTTATGAAGCCTCTATCACCCTGATTCCAAAACCAGATAAAGACATCACAAAAAAGGAAAACTACAGGCCAATCTCCCTGATGAATATAGATGCAAAAATTCTCAATAAAATATTAGCAAACAGAATTCAGCAATATATTAAGAAGATCATACATCATGATCAAGTGGGATTCATCCTAGTGCGCAAGGCTGGTTCAACATCCGTAAATCAATTAATGTGATACACCACATCAACAAAATGAAGGATAAAGATCACATGGTCATTTCAATAGATGCAGAAAAAGCATTTGACAAAAATCCAACAGCCATTTATGTTAAAAACCCTTAGCAAAGTGGGAATACAGGGATCATATCTCAACATAATAAAAGCCATATATGATAAACCTACAGCTAACATCATACTCAATGGGGAAAAGCTAAAACCATTCCCCTTAAGATCAGGAACAAGACAAGGCTGTCCACTTTCTCCTCTTTTATTCAACATAGTGCTGGAAGTTCTAGCCACAGCAATCCAGACAACAAAAAGAAATAAAAGGCATCCAAATTGGCAAGGAAGAAGTAAAATTGTCACTATATGCAGATGACATGATACTGTATATAGAGAACCCCAAAGACTCCATCAAAAAACTATTGGAACTGATAGAGCGAATTCAGTAAAGTAGCAGGATATAAAATCAATGTTCAGAAATCAGTGGCATTTGCATATACCAATAATAAACTAATGGAAAGCGAAATTAAGAAAACTGTCCCATTTACAATTGCGTCAAGAACTATAAAATACCTAGGAATAAATTTAACCAAAAGAAGTGAAAGATCTGTACTCAGAAAATTATAAGACATTGAAGAAAGAAATCATAGAAGATACAAATAAATGGAAACACCTACCATGCTCATGGATAGGAAGAATTAATATAGTTAAAATGTCCATACTGCCTAAAGCAATATATAGATTCAATGCAATTCCTATCAAACTACCAAGGGCATTTTTCACAGAAATAGAAAATATAATCCTAAAGTTTATATGGAATCATAAAAGACCCAGAATAGCCTCGGCAATTCTGAGGAATAAAAACAAAGTTGGGGGGATCACACTACCAGACATCAAAACCTACTACAAGGCCACAGTAATCAAGACAGTTTGGTATTGGCATAAAAACAGGCACATCGATCAGTGGAACAGAACAGAGAGCCCAGAAATAAATCCAAGCATTTACGGACAGTTAATCTATGACAAGGGAAGCAAGAATTTACACTGGAGTAAAGATAGTCTATTCAATAAATGGTGCTGGGAAAATTGGACTGACACATGCAAAAAAATGAAACTGGATCATCTCCTTACGCCTTATACAAGAACAAATTCAAAATGGATTAAAGACTTAAATGTAAGACCTGAAACCATAAAAATCCTAAATGAAAATATAGGGAGTACATTTGCAGACATTACCCCGGAGCAATATTTTTACTGATACATCCCTACGGGCAAGGGAAGTAACAGAAAAAATGAACATATGTGATTATATCAGACTAAAAAGTTTTTTTCACAACAAAGGAAACCATTAATAAAACAAAAAGGAAGCCTACTGAATGGGAGAATATATTTGCCAACGATATATCTGATAAGGGGTTAATATCCAAAATTTATAAAACACTCATGAAACTCAACACCAAAAAACAAACAACCCAATTAAAAAATGGGCAGAAGATATGAAGAGACATTTCTCTAAAGAGGACATACAGATGGCCAACAGGCATATGAAAAAGTTCAACCTCACTGGTCATTAGGGAAATGCAAATAAAAATCACCATGAGATACCACCTCACTCCAGTCAGAATGGCTATCATCAACAAATCAACAAACAACAAGTGCTGGCGGGGCTGTGGGGAAAAGGGGACCCTGCTGCACTGTTGGTGGGACTACAGATTGGTGCAGCCACTATGGAAGTCAGTATGGAGGTATCTCCAAAGAACTGGAAATAGAGCTACCTTTTGACCCAGCAATTCCACTCCTAGGTATTTATCCTGAAAAAACCAAGACACTTATTCAAAAAAGTTATGCACCCGATGTTCATAGCAGCACAATTTACAATAGCTAAGACTTGGAAACAACCAAAATGCCCGTCTGTAGATGACTGGATTAAGAAACTGTGGTATATTTATACAATGGAGTATTACTCCGCTATAAAGAAGAATGAAATCGTGCCATTTGCAATGATATGGATGGACCTAGAGACTATAATGTTGAGTGAAATAAGTCAGTCAGAGAAGGACAAATACCATATGATCTCACTTATATGTGGAATATGAAAAACTGTATGAATGAGCAAAGTAAACAGAAACTGTCTCATAGATATAGAGGAAAAATCAGGGTTGCTAATTTGGAGAGGAATGGGAATGAGAGAGAAGGGGAAGGGATTAGACAGCAAAAATAGGCAACTACAATATTGCTACTGGGATAGGAAAAACAGTTTGGGGAATATAATTAATAATGTTGTAAATATTCTGTGGAATGTCAGATGATCATAGGTCTTGTTAGGGAGACCATTTCATGGATGGAGTAGAGGTTTGATCACTGCACTGTATTACTAAAGTGGAGGTGGTATACCTACTGTAATTGAATATATATAGATAGTCACGGGATGTGGATTATACTGTGGAAGAGAGTCAGAGGAAGAGTAATAGATATATATGATATGGGGGGGTGTGGGGGGTGTATTGGGGGTGGGGGGTTTGTCACTTTGAGGGGTAAAATGTATAACTATTGCACTGTGTTGTACACCTGAAACTATTGGGGGTGGGAGGGTTGTCACTTTGAGGGGTAAAATGTATAACTATTGCACTGTGTTGTACACCTGAAACTAATTAAAAATAAAAAAAAATAAAAATAAATAAATAAATAAAACACCCAAGAAGAAAAAAAAAAAAAAAAAAGAAGAAGCAATTTGATAAATTGAACTATTCCTGTGCTAAAATGAGTACCAGATTTCAGCACTATAAATGTTAGCAGTCATATTAATGACTAAAGACTAATCAAATGGATCCTGGGAGATATGACTGTCGGATAAGCCTTTAAAAAGCCAGGAATGAGCAAGATACAAAGAAGAGGATCCAGAAAAGAGCAGCTGAGTACTGAAAAGGGACATGGGGCCAGAGTTAGCTAATGCAGGAGGTGGAGTAGCAGTGAGAGGTGGGACTGAAATATCACTTTCTAGACATCACCTGGCCAATTTTCTTCATCATCATCATCATCATCACTCATCAAGAGAATCAACACTAACACTGGCTTGGCTAGAGAATAGAATCAGGTGGTTAATGAATTTTCTAGGAAACAAAATTATTTGTTTAAGTGCTTATAGCCTTTATTTCCCCCCAAAATGTTTTACATTTTATGTGTTTATTGGTTGAATTTTTCTAGAACACAAACACACAAACATTATCCAAAAAAGTTTAGGTAATGGATTTTGGTTTTTTTGCAGTTTTTATAATACACATATAAAGACACAAAATCCTGTGTTCTATGATATACCCTTCATTATAACAGGCTCTCTCCTAGCTACCACATATATGTAATTTCATCTTCTTTTGATGAATCAGACATTTTAAGTATCTAGAGTATTGTTTTTCTGAATTAACCCCTGATATTATGTCTTTGTTATTTAGCTTTTAGCAAAAATTAGTGCTCAATTAATAGTAGACATTGATATACTTGTTACCATTAAATGGCCTTTTCAATGTGATAAAGCTAACAAACAGCAGAGGAAGGAATCTAAGTTTCTTTCTGCCTTAGGACACTGTCTTTTATAATAATACTTAGTAGTCAGGTCTATTGTTTCAATTAACGAGGTAACATTGGCAGACAAAAAGATGACAAAAATAAATTATAAAACACAAATGTAGCTTCATAGAGATGAATTCTAATAATGAAACGGCTTTGTTATGCTTAGGTAAACCTCGTATTTCTAATACATTCTTTAAATGTAGGTACAATATAATAAAAACCAATCAGGAAAAGAAAGAAAATTATTATTTTCTGCTTTAATAGCAACAAATAAGTGTGCAACACCTTTGAAACTCTAGGTTGATTTTATTTTTTCACCAAGAATTTATTTTACTGACGTATACAGCATTAGCATACGTTTCAAAATGAAAGTGAAAAACCAACAGGGCAAGAAATGGCTAGGAAGGACCAAGAGGTTAGCTAAATAGAGAAGAAGGAAAAGAGAGGTTGTTTAGAACAATGAATAAGCAAGCAAAGAGCAAAGCAGCTCCTCATTCATGGTGACTCATCCTTAATAACAGCAATAACTGATAATGAGACACACACTAAGTGCATACCCACTTCTACACACTTTATGTGTATTAACCTATGTAATCATCACAACGACCAGGGAGGTAGGACTATTATCCTGTTTTATTATGAGGAACTAGGCACTGAGGGGTTAAGTACTTTGTCTACAGATTCACAGCACCAAGATTCAAACCATGATATCAAAGCCCCAATTCTATACCATCAATCCAAACTGCTTCCTCTATGAAGCAGTTGAAGCTACCCTTTCTTCCACCGCACACTGCATTTAGCAAATATTTAGAGTTTTGCACTGCCTAGAGAAAGAATGCTTTTTTCCTTGCCAGGTTATACTCATACCCATTCCAAGAAGGCCATGACACACACAGAGGACTCTGGTTTTCTTTTCTGATTGAATGAAATAAGACTCTCACTTATTAGAAAGATGACCCGCACACCGACTGAGATTCAACTCAGAGAGAATCTTAAGATATTCAGAAGAGGGCTGGGACTGAAATAAGATCACTGACTCAAATAGATATTTAATTCCTGGATATACTCTCATCCAAAGCAGTCTCAGACATCTCAGTTACTCTATACAGTACTTGAAAGCAGGAACTGTAGCTTCATAAATCTCATGTCTGTATCTAGGCAGTATCCATCCATGCTTTCAATGTAGCATGCATTTCATAAATGTTTTCCCATTTCTTTGAACCCAGTGATCAACACTTGAATTCCTCGGTGATCATAGAAATATATAAGAAAAATTTTTTCTTTAAAAATTGGATATTATCCATATTTAAGATTTCTCATTACCTGTAGCAGTGTGTGACTGTGATACAGGATAGATTCTTTCCATTCCAAGAAAAGGATTCTTACGCTTTTCCCTCTGCAGGGGAAAGATTACCTTGGTAATAGCATTAGTGATTCTTCTCCACTCTAATATCAAGCCTGGTAAAGGATGTAATGCCTTTAATTTATTTAAAACAGCCTGTCAAAGAAACACAATAAGGTAAGATCCAATCCTTATCCAAATTCCATAGCAAACCAGAATCTCTTTTAGATAAATAACTTACTCTCAAAATTAAATTTATTAACTCCTGTATCTACAACTCAAAATTACTGTTTGGTTTTTTTTTTTAAATCACCATGATAAAACTATGATAATTATAGATTACTAAAAGCAAACATGTCAATGCTAAATAATATCAATTTAGATCTACCTTTAAAAAAGAGAAAAAAACGACATGTCAACTTTGCAAAGTAACTGCCTCCCCACACCCTACCCAACAGTTTATCGCCTTTTTTTTTTTTCTCTGTATTTCCTTCCTCCATTCCTCACATGATTGAAAGTTTCCCAGGTTTCTTTTTTCCCTCCTTTTTTGCCCTAACACTTTCATGGTTTCTCTATCAAGGAAATTAGAAGACATTTATCTTTAAAACTTTGAATTTTCTATGCTATAGACTTTTGATGAGCCATTAAAGAATAGAAACTTGTGAGGTAAAAGGGCCAGTGAGATCAAATAAAAAGTTTCGCTACAGAATGAAGCTGTGGAAATGTTCCCAGGTCAGGCAAGTCATAATTAATGATATTAATTATGGGTCAAAATTCTACAGGATGGACTGCAACTTGGACTGCTCTTTCCATTGCTGCTGGGGCTGTACTTCCTACCCTTATTTTTCCATTGAAAATTTATTCAGTAAAAATGTAAAAGTAAGCCCTTTCTCTCTTCTCTCCCATGAATACAGTTTCCATGGACTGTGATTAGCATTTTACTTGGAAATCAGCAGATTAGAGACTTAAAACAAACACATGGAAGGAAAGCTTACTATTTTGCCCTGATATTAAAAAAAAAAAAAAGTGTTTTATTTATATTGGCTGTTATATTTTCTTTTTATATTAAAAAAAAAAAAAAAACTTCCACACCTTTGTTCATGTTCAAATAACTATACAAATTATATTATAATGGAAGTTCAAGGGTAGTGGGTGTCAATAATTAAATTATGCCTACAGGCCTGAGTTTACAAGCCTTTACACCATTTTAATAATAAGAAGGACACAACTACTAACTCAGATTATGGTCCAGATTTTTCATGCTGGAATATCTCCACATTTATTGTGGGCAGCCAAACCACAAACCAATTTGTTTTTCTGAAGATAAGTTCAAATGGTCAGCTATGTTGGATCTTGATTTCATCAGCATTCTTTGAAGACACCAAAATGCTAAAAGTAATTCAGATTCTGCCCTGTAACTGCCCCAAAGAGCACCTTACTAGTGCTGAACTGTTTTCCAAGTCTTAGCTTGCGTCCATTGTCATTCCCTCTTCTGGTGGAACCCAAAGTTTTCTTGCTGCCTTGGTTTATCTCTCCATTTGGTGGCAACTTCAATTCCAAAAATAAAACCTGCAAGAAATTAATGCTTCTTTAGTAAAGAATCAATTCTCAAGTATTGTCATTCAGAAAATATTTTTAAAAGTTAATTGAGGAGACAACCTATATAGTTTAATGTTGGAAGAATTTTTGGGTTTGTTTTTTTTTGGGGGGGGACAATTTGGAATTAGTGCATTTAATAAATAATGGCAATGAAAATTTATATATCAAGTAGGCTGTCATACACTAACTTAGGCACTAGCAGATTAATACACCACGAGGCTTTTAAACAGTAAAGAATGCAGGAATATATACTTTGTGCTGAACAATTGACAAATAAGCTATTGATGCTGAGACTTTTAGGTAGCTCGGAGGATTGTGAGCGCTCCTAAATACCACTTGCTGTGGTCACCAACATAGCTGCTCAATCATTTAAGCCCCACAGAGGGTCAATTACAAAAACAGGAGGCAGACTGGATCTGGCCCTCAGGCTGCAGTTTGCTGATCCCTGCTGTAGACCAGTGCCATCCAAAAGTACTTTTTGCAATAATGGACATGACCTATATTTGCCCTGTTCAATATGGTAACTGCTAGCAACAATGTGGCTACTGAACATTTGAAATGTGGCTAGTATAAATAAGGAGCTAAATTGAAATATTTTATTTAATTTTAATTTAAATAGCCGCAAGTGGCTGGTGACTCCTGTATTAGATAGTGCCGCTCTAGATGAGCAATAATATCCTGTCTGATCCAAAGATCCAACTTAAAATCACCAAGGATTAAATAGTCAACGTGTAAAATTGTTGGATTACCTTAAATATGACCTCCGTTTTAACATGAAGACCTAGGAACAAGCCAGTAACAACAAAGGCCTATTATTATTCTAGGTCAGGGTTTGGTCTAGGTCTATGGCTCTCATATCTTAAAATATAAAAATACCCAAAAAGGCACCACTGAATTCAATACAAATATACCATGTGATTAAGAGAAACAAAGTTCCTCATTTTTTTTGAACATAGAATTTTAAGGCTTAATAAAGGGCATTTTTATGAATATATATAACATTTTTTCAGCACTTATTATAAAATAGGCTCTATTCTAAGTGTTTTACATTTATCATTTACTCCTCGCAACAAATCTATGAGATATTTCTATCATAACTCATTTTACTGGTGAAGAAATTGAGATATAAAGAGATGGTGTATTTGCCCAAGGTCATGTTAATAAATGGAGGAGGTGGGATTCAAACCCACGAATCTGGATCTAAAGCCTATGACCTTTACCAATGTGCTATATTATTGAATCACATCTAGAGGATACTATAACTTCAGTGCCATCAAGCCAAGGGTAAGCTCCCAGTTTACATTTCTAACCCCTCTAAAATAACCCAGCCACTTTTTGTGGAGTGTGGAAAGAGGAAAGAATAGAACACTAATCTTTGAAAAGAAAAATAAGAGTAAACTATGTTAAAATTTACATAAGGTGATAAAAATCTTAATGGGGTTTAAAAAGCTAACAGTAACAAAAATCCCCTTTTCCTTAACAACTGAAAAAGTATCTAATTTTGTAATCCAAAAAAGGATTTGGAGGTAAGGAAGGTGTGAGCATCCATGAAATGGTTAATTTCGTGAAGAAACAGCTACACTGTTATGCAACTATTGGGCAACTGTCTTTCATTCAACAAATATTTACGGAGCGCATCCTCTGTTCCAGGCAGATCTCCTCCTGGAATATACACTCCAGGACCCTTCTTTACTACCTTCCTATTTCATAAATATAAGGTATAACTTATAAATTAAATGTTAGAATACTCTACCTCCAACGTATTCTGGTTAACTGAATTGCATTTTTAACTATTCTTTGATGTTTAGGTAAACATATTTAAGAAATACACACACACAAACTATTTTTAACTCTAAAAATTACTTTTCTAAATTCCCTCTTCCCATGATACAACCTCAGCGATGTCATCTGAACTGGTAAAGGAAAAACTGTGGCCAGCCAGCTGATAGGCCTGAGTCTCAATTGCATCCAGCTTGGCTTGCATGATGTGTTTCTGACTTTCACATTCTGCAGTACTAAAACCGATTCCATTTAGCTCCAGCAAGGCCAAGCAGTACTGACAGGGCATTTCCACTTTACGAAAAACATCTGGAGGAGAAAAAGAAAACTAAAACATTAATTCACCAGCTAAGTGACCACACATAGAATTTTTCTAAACACACATAGAGTTTTTGTAGCAAAATCCAGACATGTTACCCAAACTGTGCTTCAAGATTCAGTCTCTTGAGCAGTGTTCTCAAACCAACAATGAAAGGCATACAAGCACTTTCTACTTAAGCACAGACCACTATCCTTGTCTATGCAGAGGAGAAAAACTGGCAAGCTTGTGAACAGTCAGGATTACCAGACACTGCAAAATAACGTTTCTACTCCTAGCAAGAGCAAGATAGCCAATCTTATGTGCTAAACTGCTATAAAGTATTAATTCCCTGAAATTATTTCCAATATTCCTGTTCCCATGGTATGCATGCTTGCACAAAGAACTAAAGATGGAGGTTTTATATTTTCCAATGCTCTTACCAAAGAGTAAAGAACATTCCAGAAATAAGAATTAGAGGATTTTTCTGTCTGTTGACATTTATCAACAGAGTTGTCATTCTAAATCAGTTCTTCCAGTATGCTCATTGGAATTTTAGTCTCAAAGATACTATATATAAAGACTAGAACTGAGAGATACTGTATACTGTGAATTCCAGCATTTATATACTGCTCTTGGATATTCATGATGCCTCTTAATATACATATGAGGCAAATATTAATCAAAAGAAAGTTGATGCTGCCATATTCATTCCAGAAAATAGACTAAGAATAAAAATCATATAACTGGTACAGCTGGTTACAACATAATGATAGAAAGTTTAATTTACTAGGAAGATAAATAAATTTTAAACATGTATGCATCTAATAAAATGGTCTCAAAATATATAGTTAAAGTTGACTAAACTACAGGGAAAATTAAATATTGAATATTTAAACAACAACCTTGACTCAACAGACATTTATAAAATTCTGCATCCAGAATTAAAATATACATTCTCTTATACACACATAGAATATTTACACCATAGTTCAGGTTTTAGGTCACAAAGCAACTCAAAACAGTTTAAAGACTGGGTATTTTACAACTATATTCTTTAACCACAATACAATTAAGTTTGACGGTAACAATAAAAATAGAAAATAAAAAGTTTCCAAATATTTGGGAATTAAAAAACAAATCATAAATTTAATAATTTATGAATCAAAACATCCATAACAGAAATTCTTAAATATTTAGGATAAAATGATGAAACATTATATGTCAAAACTTGTGAGATAAAATGAAAGTAGAGCTTTAAAGGAAATGTGCAGCCTTCTGTACTTAAATTAGAAAAGTAAAAATGATTTGAAAAGCAATAAATTTAGTGTCAAACTTACGAATTTAGAAAAGGATGGCAAAATAAAGTCAGGGAAACTAGAAGAAAAGATAGATTATAAATGTTGACAGAAATCAAGGAAATAGAAAACAAAAACAATAGGAAAGATCAAAAGCAAAAGCTAGTTCTTTGAAAAGATGGAAAAATTATATAAACTTCTAGTGAGATTAAACAAATATTATGAAAGAAAAAGAAGATAACAGATAAACTAGAAATGTAAAAAGAGAAAACAAAGCAATAGCTTTATGACAATAAATTTGAAAATTTAGATGAAAGAAATAAATTCTTAAAAAAAAATAGCTTATCATAACACAATTAAAAAGACATATGAATAATCTTAGTTATTAAAGAAATCAAAGTAGTAAAAAATGTTTCCACAAAGAAACAGTTTATAGGTAAATACTACCAAAATTTTGAGGTACATATTATTTCTATAATACATAAACTCTTCTAAAATAAACAGAGGTTATATTCATCAACTCATTCAATGAAATTAGAATAACTTTTTTACCAAAATCAAAGTATGAGAAAGGAAAATTATAGTCATTTCACAACCATTGAATTGGCAAAATTGAGACAGTATGAATTAGTACGATTTCTTTCACACTGTTGTTTAGAAAGTAAATTTTTACAGTCTGGAAAACAATTTAGCATAATCTTACAAAGTTAAATATTCCAATTCCTATGACAGAGCAATTCTAAATTAAAAGAAATTCTTGCCCACGTGTACCAAGAGACACATATATGTGTTAGAATATGTATACAGAACTACTTGTCATAGCAAAAAAAATACAAAACTAGAAACAACCCAAATCAATAGAAAAATGGATAAATTCTGACACACTTTCACAGTGATATATTACACAGCAATAAAAGTGAATTAATCATAGATACATGTGGTAATATGCATGAATCTTATTAACATGATGCTAAGCAAGAAAAGCAAGTCCCAATATGACAAATATTTTATAAAGTTCAAATACAAATAAATCTAAATAATATATTGTTGGGGCATAGATATATATATGATAAATATTTTTAATTAAAAAATAAAATGTAAGTAAAAAATAAGGGAATGATAAACATAAAACTTGGGATATTCAAGAAAGGATGAACACATAGGTAAACACATATGAGTCTAACTTATTGATAACGTGAGTTAACAGTTATTAAATATTAAAATATATAATTAAAATAATAATAATAAATAATAATAAAACCATACATGGACTAATGATGATATTGTACATGAAAGAAAGATTATGATTAATACAAATCTGTGATGATGCGGTCTTTTAAAAGAGAGACTCAACTCACTCCATAGGTAAAAAATCATCTCATATATATTCAAACCACTCTAGAAAGGAACTAATTGATCCATGTAAAGAGAACAGGATACATTGTCCTGTCACACTGAGCATTTATTCATATACCCTAACAAAAATCAGTTCTCTATTGGGAGAAAATCAGCTGCCAGAACACACCTACCCAATAGGCTAGAGGATGAGAAAGGAAGAGATGAAGATTCTGGAGGTCCATCAAAATAAACAAGCACATCCTGAAATAATTATTTCCAAACTAAATTTGACAATTGTCCACATTCTCTCCCAAACTTCCCTTATCACAGTGCACTCAAAGTCTATGGAGTCCTGGAATAAAAAAGCCTTAACACTGTACAAAAATGCACTTAACACCTCCTAGACACCCACTCTGGAAAATTTACAGAAAAAAAAAAAGCTTTTAAGGCACTAATTTCCACTAAAATTGTGAAAGTTAAAAAATAACAAATCTGGAGGGTTTCTTGTACTTTTCTGGAAAGGAAAACCATAGTCTCTTTTTTTAATAGGTGAAAAACTGGCTTTAAGTAGTGGCACAGTCCCTTCCCAAAGATACTGAAAGCTTATAATTCTGATAATGGGCAACAAATGTCTATAAAAAGTTACAGACTAATCCATATCACTATCGTCAAATGCTGGTGTCTGGGAACTACACAGACCATCCAGGACACCTATGGGGCAGACTGAGAAGGAAAGAGAGCTGTGCTCATTCAGCATTATCGTCCACAGATGGAGTAGCAGTCCTGTGGCGCATGGGCCACACACTCCCAAGCTTGGGTCTGCCTGCATTGGCTTAGAGAAGCTGAGTCTGAAACACTTCATTGCCTTTTCAAGACCTGCTAATTAATATCACTTAAGCAAGTCGCCTATGAACAAACAAGCCCATCTGGTCTTTGTATAATTCTACCCAGTGATGCTGGGGAGAACATTACTATGAGCACAGAGAGCTTGTGTTATCAGTAAAAATAATAATGATAATCAACCAATACAATAATGAGTGTCTCCTCTGTGGCAAACGCTGTACTAAGTTCTCTCTCGTTTAATATACATTGGAACACTATAAGAACCTGACTTAGAGAGTTTGAACAGCTTGCCCAAAGTCCCTCACTAGAAAGTGATACAGCCCAGGTTCAAAATGTATGTGAATTCATCAGTCTGCTGTTTCTAGTATTTATTAATCAGGCAATACATTCATGGTTTATATCTTCTCACAATGAAGCCAACTTTGTTCCACTTTATCATTTCTACCATGTGCATATGTTATCCTCTGTGAAGTCACAGTACTCTGTCTAGGCCAGCAGACTGCATAATAAATCCATACTATTTGTCAGGAGGGGAAAAAAGAGTCACATGAATATTCTTTGCTGAAAAAATAACTATTAATAGTTCTAAAAATAAAACTCACTTTTTTAAATCCATGAAAAATATGTTCTAAGTGTGAATAAAAATCATTTGATGAAGTTCAAATACAAATAAGCAATAAATGAATAAAACATCACTAATTCTCTTCATTACAGTAGAGCCTGAGGTCAGCAAACTATGGCCAAACTAGGAGCAGGTAACTGTTTTTGTAAAGTTTTATTGGAACACTCATTTTCATAATGTCTATGGATGCTTTTGTGCTATGATAGCAGAGTTAAATATTTGTGATTAAGACCATCTGGGCTGCAAAGCCAAAAATATATTTTACAGTAAAGTTTGTTGACCCCTGTATTAGACAAACTTTGGCTAGCGTTTGCATAAAAAGTGTAAAAAAAATTATCCACCTGTGTTAAAGAGGCTAACTACATAACTGTCACCAGTCTGTAACCGCATAAAAATGCCAGGAACTTTTGTTTTTACCTTGCAGGTTTTCCTTCTTTAACAACGAATTGAGTTGATTCATAGCATTGAAGATGACAATGGACTCTACAGAGGCTCTGTACCGCCCAGAAAGCTCAGTGCTGACATTCAGCCCCAGGCTTTGAATTCCTTGGCCAGACTCTACCCCTTCTAGGAGTGGAAGCTCACGAGGAAGAAAACTGGTCACTATGCTGTGAAGAGTTGGCTCCTTAGAATCTGGATCTAATAACCAGCACGCCACCTGAATGGGATAGTAATGAGAATATTTTTTTGATTTTTCAAAGACATTTCTGTATTCTTGAAGCGGGGCCCAGTTGCAACCCCCATAGAAGCCTTGCCATGTTCCAGCATCACCTTTCCTTGACCTACAGCTTTGTAATAGATTGTCCTCCTGCAGCTTAAGCTGGGAATGTCCCCTGTCCCAGTTTCCTGCTTTAGAAAATTACCCTGAAACTTATGATTAATACCCTTATGCTTATTGATCACAATTTCTATGGTCTAGCATTATTTCCAGGCTACTCCCATCATTGTTCCTGGGTTGCTAACGCCACTGGAGAACCACATTGCCAGAGGGAAGGCTCCATGCAGACCACCAGAAGTGTCATGGAACCTTTAGAGGAACGCCCAGATTTTCCCTTAAATACCCTAAGCCAGTGAGTATGAGAATGTTAAGGCAGTTTTTGGAGGTGTTAACCTGCTGCCTTCTCAGACCGATGCTCTGAACATAAACTCTCCTCCTATACCCCAACTCCTATGTCAGTCTATTGCCTGAGCTGCACAGGCAGCATGAGCCCCAAACTCAATTTCTCTCCAGTTTCCTTTTTCTTCTCTCCAGGAGAAAAATATGAAAGCTCTTTTCTAATCTCACCAATTTTCACTTAATACTTAGTCAGTGGTGTTCCCAGGAGAAGAGATGAAAAGGATAATTTTACCAGGACTCATTTTTGGTTCCAATAAGACCAATGGCCTTCAAACTTTTCCATTACTGCAGTGTTCCTGCTGACCTAGTTCTGAAGTAGGCTTAAAACCAAATGCCTCTCAACTAAATGAAACCATGTTTCTGAAAATGCAGGTGGACTCTTCTCCACTAAGGCTGGCTTTGGCTAAGCTACTATAACAAAGATGGGCCTACATAGTTATGTAATTCTTTCAACATGGGACAAAGTGAGACATAAATGCTTTATCATCAAAAGTTCATATCTAGAGTTTTGGAAAGCCTCTAGGCTTTCCCCTCTGGATGAGGGCCTCTTATGATGATCATCCAACTGGTGATTTGATTGCTATTAGTATTAACTTCCCAATGAAACTAGAAGATCTTTAGTTTCACTGGATCTAGCAGATCAAAACTGAATTTGGAATAAGAAAATCTAAGCCCTGTCCATAATTCTGACAATCACCGAATGGTTCAGTTACCTCTTTTGTAGGTTAAGAATGTAGTTTTAAAGGAGTGCGTAATATTCTGAGTTATATTCTGGTCTTTATTCCGCAGTCCCCATTTCTAGCCCAGAGCTTCCAATACCCTTGGAATTTCCTAAGTGGTGAGGAACGTACAAGTGATTTTTGCCATGTTAATGAGACGACTTTGTAATGCCCTTCAGTCACCTAAGGGTGGGGGCTGGCTGTCAAGGAACCAACCCTATGATCGGAGGGTTCAAACTTTCAGTCCCATCCCTTGACCTCCTGGGAGGGGAATGGGGGCTGGAGATTAAATTGATCACTAATCGCCAATGACTTAATCAATCATGCCTATTTAATGAGGCCTCCATAAAAACCCAAAAGGACTGGGTTTGGAGAGCTTGGGAGTTGGTGAACACATGGAGGTTCTGGGAGAGGGCATGTCAGCTTCAGGCCCCTTCCCATACACCTAGCCCTATGTATTTCTTCATTTAGCTATTGATTTGTATATAGCCTTAAGTATCCCTTGTAATAAGCTTGTAATCTAGTGAGTAAACTGGTTTCCTGAGTTCTGTGAGCTGCTCTAGCAAATTAATCAAACCTAAGTGGGGGGAGGGAGGTCACGGGAACTTCATATTTATAGATGGCCAGGAACACAGATAACAAGTTGGGATTGTGGCTGGTGTCTGAAGTGGGCATGGGGAATCCTGTGGGACGGAGCCCTTAACCTGTGGGATCCAGGTAGATAGTGTCAGAACTGAGTTGAATTGCAGGATACCCAGCTGGTACCTGGAGAATTATTGGAGGTGTGGGGTATTAAATAAAGTAGTCTAATTTAAAAGTTGCCAAATGTTACTCATAAAAGTGACATTGTATAAATTAATAGTTTGTCTTCTTATACCAAAAGTGTTTCAATTAACAAAACCAATTATGAAATATTTCCAATAGCTTGTGTAAAAGGTGTTATATAAAACTGAGATGCTACTGTAGTTTTAATGAGACACTCATATTACCCATATTCTTATTTTAGATTCTGGAACATCAAAATTAAGTGACAACCTTTTATATCCAGTAAAGACTGGTTTAGAAATTACATGGAATTCATCACATATAAACTAAGCCTGGCTTGAAGTATAGAAAAGGATAGTATCTTCAGTTTATCTAATACTGCGTTTGAAAATCTTTGCCAAAACAACTAAAGAAACTAAGAAACTAAAAATATCATATTATTATTGATTATATAACAACAGAGTATAGTAAGTCCTCCCTTAACATCGTCTATCAGTTCTTCAACTTAGGCAAAATGATGCATAACAAAACCAGTTTCACCATAGGCTAATTGATCTAAACAAGAGTTAAGTTCCTATGTCATCTCATCAATGTTATAATGAAACAACATTGAATGAAATGACATTTGAAGTCATGCTGTAGTAACATATCTCAACTCAAAATTGATATTCCACAGGCCTCATGTATTCGCTATAAACAGTGGGAAAAGATATCCTTTGGAGGACTATGATATTGTAAAAAAATATCTTCCAAAAATGCTTTATACTGTTAAGTGTATATTACCATAACATATACCTTTCCTTAAAAACTCAGAGTCATCATTATGAAGAGTGTATCATACTTTGCCATTATACGGGAAACTTATCAAGGGGCTAGAAAGGTGATTTGTCCCTGTGCTAAATGGCCCCTAACTACTACTCTTTTTGACTTGTTATATCAACACCCTTCTATTTTCTACCTCTGTCCTCAGGAACATTTAAAACATCCTGCTATCGGGCCGTCCGAGTGGCGCATTGGTTAAGCGCCGGTTTTGGGATGCCCGCAGCCCCGGTTCGGATCCCACATGAGGGCCAGTGACACTGCCCTCTACAGCTAACAACAGCTCCACCTGGAGCTGGGCTGTGCGAGCCCCGGTGATGGTGTGGGCTGCAGCCCCTGCTGCAGTGGGCTGCCATAGGCTACAGTGAGTGGCCCGCAGCCAGCGTGAGCGGCTGGCAGCCAGCATGAGCTGCCAATAGCTGCGGTGAGCGACATCCAGAGGCCAGCGACCGATCTGCCTCATCCGAGAAGAGCGCAATGACGATACCAACAGTGAAGCAACATCCTCCGCAACTAAACTGAAGAACAAAAAGACAGCAACTTGTCTGTTCCCCTTCCCCGATTCCCCAACGCTGTTCCCCTCTGCCAATTCCCCAATAAAATCTTTAAAAAAAAACAAAAACAAAAAACTCTCAAGACTTTTTTAAAAAAAAAAAATTAATAAAAAAAATAAAACATCCTGCTATCATGTACTTAAATCTGACAGTTCTCTTTCATTTCTAATTTACTATAAGATAGAAAACTTAGAACTTACTACCAAAATAAAAATTGTAAATACCTCTGAGGAAAGATATGAACTTCAGTGCCTGGAATTCGTGACATTTCTGTTGTTATCTATACTTAGGCAATCGGTGCGTAATATTCTATTCTGCGTGGATGAGATCACTGCATAAAGAGTAACTACTCTAAAAAAACTGAAGCTGCATTGTTGGAACTAATTAAATAGCAAGTCATATAAGTATTAACCCTAAGCATTTAAAAAAAAATTTAAGTATGTAAAAATTAAATAAGACATATAACCTTAGGATCTTCATAACTTTGTTCCAGGGAGATGCCACAAGACAGAAGAAGAATTTTATAGCTCTGGATAAAGTCATAGATGATAACAGAACGTTCTTTGTCAGATTCCTTTGGAAAGCAGGATTGAAGGTGCCACATTCTGTCTTTCACAGTCAGGTTTGGATCCAGAGACGGTGGGGCCAAACTGGCACTAATTTCTGTAATAAAAAAAAAAAAAAAAAAACACAGTCTTAAGGCAAAAATCACATGCATTCATAGGAAGCAGAATCTATAATGCAAAGACTGGAAAAACTCAATAAGACTGAAAAAGACTGGTTCCATATAACCAACAATTCAGTATGACCTTACCCAGGTCATGTCAGCTATGTAGATGAAGTGCTTAGTAGTCTAAAAATTGCAGTTTGAACTAGGTGATTTATTTAATTAGGTGGGAGGAAATTCTAACTATCAATATTTCTAAAAATAAATTTAAATTTCTCAGAATGAGGAGTTAAAGACAGAAAAGGTATTTTGAAATGAATTTTAAAGGAACTTTTGTTGAAGAGAGATTTAGTAGAAATGTAAAATGTTACATCTGAAAAAAAGCAATTCAAGTAACTACTCACCCTAACATACTTTCCTACAATACAACTGAAAATATTTCATTCTTACTCAGGAAAAGACATTATATACCATCCTTTAACATGTTCTTCTATTAATTTTTCTCCTGTCTAAAACCAATCAATCAGCTAGGTATCCAACAACTGCCTATAATCACGAGATATTTCCAGATCATACCCTTTCAATTTCAAAGACTTCTCCAAGGCTGTGTGATTCAGCTCATAACTGCCTCTAGATGAGCTCCAGACCCATTCATAAGGAGGAAAGAAGTCTGAAGAGAAACTGCTATGACCTAGTCTCAAAAGCAAACCTTCAAGATGGCCAAGGAGTCCCTGATGCTCCACTACCCCAAGAAGAAAACATAGTATTAATAGCCCCATGTGAGAAGCTGAGGGGAGTAAGAGTGGTGTTTCTTAAAACATTTATTCTACTTAATATATGAAATAATATACACACTACCCATTATCCAACAAAACAAAAATTTTAATCCTAAAAATAAATTCTAGACAAATATCAGGAAATTATTCTCAACAAACACTATCCTAATGGAGGCTACCTTAAAATTATATGGTGACTTTGCAAATAGTGATTACTTACCAGAACGCTTTTGTTCCTTCTGCAGTGAAATATAATAGGCATCTCTTCCACCCCAGCATACTGCCAGTCCAACCACCAAGATGTCATCACAGTCCTTAACAGGAAATCCATCAGGGGTTTCCTGAGGTGAGCTAACTAAATAAATCAAAAGTGAAATAGTTAAAACTATCTAAAATTAAAGCCATTACACTGAATGTCAAAACAATGATAATAAGAACTGTTTGATAAGCAAATTTCCAGATTCCTAAAATATACACTCTATAGATAGTCATTTTTAGGTGTATGTAAAATTTTCCTAGGCTTACTGTAACTCAAATAGAAATAAAAAACACTTGCGTACTACAAAAATTCTGTAGTGAACTCAGCAATTCTTTTTTTTTTTTAAAGATTTTATTGGGTAATTGGGGGATGGGAACAGCGTTGGGGAATTTTGGGAAGGGAACAGACAAGTTCCTGTCCTTTTGTTCTTCAGTGTAGTTGTGGAGGACATTGCTTTACTGGCCCATGGCGTATTACCATTGCGCTCTTCTCAGGTGAGGCAGATCGGTTGCCGGCCTCTGGACAGCAGCTCACAGTGGCTCTTGGCAGCTCACTCCGGCTGCTGGCCACTCACGCTGGCTGCCGGCCACTCACTGTAGCCTATGGCAGCCCACTGCAGCAGGGGTTGCAGCCTAGCCGTCGCCTACAACTCACAGCAGCTCAGCTCCAGGTGGAGCTGTAGTTCACCATCTTAGCTGTAGAGGGCAGTGTCACTGGCCCTCAAGTGGGATTTGAACCGGGGTCCTGCTGCTCAGAGCTGGCATCCCAAGCCAGCTCTTAAGCAACACACCACTCAGCCGGCCTTTGGCAATTCTTAACACTAAGGAACGCCAGAAAAATCAAGAGCTTCTTGTGATGAATTAGGTTTGATTTTATATTTAGAATTGACATTTTTTCTAAAGTAATGCATCTGCAATTTTATAAAGACATAGGTCAAGAACCAATTTATTTTATTTATAATTATATCCCCAATACCTGGAAAATAACTGGCCCATGTTTTTAAATTTAAGGGAACATTTTTATCCTTCTAACCTCTAGCACAGAGAATGTGCTAAATTTTGTCTGTTGAATGAAAAATGGAACATACTAGTCCACACTGGAAGTACATAAAACTTGTCATTAACACGTGCTCCCTAAATTGAAGATCAGGCAAACATCAAACCTTTATGAACAAATTCATTAATAAATACTGAGATTTAAGAAATCTGATCAAATGTTTGATTTCCACAAGAGGTTGTCAAGCTGAATACAGCTATTCCCCATAATACAGAATTCTTACTTTCATAAAGTAAGACAGACATATACATGGTATTATTTGACCAAGAAGTCAGTGCTGCTTTGGGATCAACATTTCAGTATACAAGTCATGTCTTTCAATGGAGGTACAAGTTCTACATGAAATAAATATGGGAAAACGTACATTGTGAAAAATATAGTGCCTATTTGCTATGACTTTTGTGATTTATAAATGAATAAGGAGGGCCGGCCAAGTGGCCAGTTGGTTAAGAGCGTGAACTCTGAGCAACAGGGTCTCTGGTTCGATTCCCACATGGGCCAGTGAGCTGCTGCTGAGCTGCCAACGGATGGCAGGATGGCTCAACTGGTGAGAGCACGTGCTCCAAACAACAAGGTTGCCGGTTCAACTCCCACATGGGATGGTGGGCTGCACTAAGATTGAACACAGCACCTTGAGCTGAGCTGCCCAGAGCTGCTGACAGGCGGCTGGATGGCGACTGGACTTGGAGCTGAGTTAGCTGCGCTCTCCACAACTAAGATTGAAGGTCAACTTGGCTATTCCCCTTCCCCAATTCCCCCCAAAAATCTTAAAAAATAAAAAAAATAAAATAAAATGAATAAGGATATTTCAACTTAATAATTCATGAGTACTGATAAATAATAAAAGCCATGTTATATCATTAAGATATGATAAAAGTGAATCATATTCAAAATACATCTTAACTTTTACAAGCTTATATTCTAATATTTATTGTATGTACATTATATAATAACATTATGTCATATATATATGATTCTTTTAGAGAAATGTGTTTAACGGTAAAGCTTAGCACACACTAGCACCAGGCATTGCCTGGAGTTGAAGTAGCAGGGTCAGGCAGGTGACCTCCACAGAGCCTCACAGGTGAAGAGGATGAGGAAGGCAACCATCAAACAGAAGCACCCCATGGCCTCAGAAAGGGTACAGACAAGAATGGCATAGGAGAAAGAGCCACTGTTTTATTTAGAGGCTGGGCATACCCAGTGATAAAGTTTCCAGACATGTTCCAATACATGCCCCTGAACCAGCCACACCAATTGTGGTGGTCCCAGCAACAATAAGTTTGACCACTGTGTCAGTGTCCCAGGGAACAGAATTGGTCTGGAACTCCTGACAAGCCACCTAGATTGGGGAGCTGCTGCAGGAAGGCTGTTTAGATGGGATCTCTGCCCTACTTGGAAGGAGACAGACACAGGCCTGATTACCCATGTACAACAGTCTATCAGAGTCAGAGGAATGGGTCGTGCCTTGGTGGTCTGCATTTTTTCAGTCTCCCAGCTTGAGCTCTTAGTCTCACTGCTCAGCTCTCTTACCCATGTGTCTTGGAGTTGCCCACCTCTTATACCAGAGGGCAACTATTATTAATCTAGTTGTGCTGAATAGGGCTGTTCCACATGTAAATCCATATAAGAGAAACTTATTAAGCTTTGAATAAATGTATTACATTTAATATCCAATACTGAAAAATATGTCCCATCTCAGTTCACTATTTTACATTTGACTGTGAAAAAAATAAAAATAAAAATTCTTACCTTGCTTAAACCTACCACCAATAGTAGCACTTTTACAAGATGTCACATTACCGATTTTTTCACAAGCCAGTGAGATGGAAAATCGCTTTTTGCACTGCCACTCCTTTATAAACGTTTGAAAGAGAATTTGGTCACTTGCTACATCAATTATGGCCAAACTTTCTGAAGTGCCTGAGGCTGGGGTTAACTGTGTTCCATCCTGTGATAACGGCAGTGAAAAACTCGTGTCTCTAATAGGACTGCTGGCTTTTACATTATTTCTGTTCTCTGGACTTAAGTCACGGCTTTTAATATCTGAAGGTGAACTAAATGAATAAATTTCACCAGGTTGTAAAACACTATTAGTTTTCCAAAGTTTTACAGAAGATGTTCCAAGAATGCCTGGAAATGCCAGCTTAGAAGCAGATGATGGAATGGGTGTGGGAGGAACGAGTCCATTATCTTCAACTACACAGCTTTCTTTACATGGCAAGAAGGATGGGTTTTCACCATGAATAGCATTGTTCTTGAATGCCTCAATCTTGCTTTTTACTTCAATATGAGGGGAACATGAAATTCCCTGTACTTGATTTAGCTCCAAATTTGAAACCACTTCTTGTTTGTCATTTAACTCTCCGTTTTTTTCTTTCAAATTAGACAAGTCTGTAGTGGTTAATTTTAGCTTTTCATTTTCTAGAGGACTGGACACTTTATCTAAAATCCTTTGTAGTCCTGGACTTAAATCAAATGATTCTTCTGACCATGTTAATGAATTATTTTGTTTTGTCCCAGCTAATTTGGATCTTTGAAACTTTTCATCTTCATATCCTTCAATTGCTTCTCTTTGGGGATAATCATTATCCACTGGATCATGTAGTTCTAATGTTCTAAAAGATACTGCAATATTACGTTTATCCTGGACAGGAAATATGTCTACATTATCCAAAGCTTCAACCATCTGAACAGAATCTATTTCTGAAAACATAATAGACTCATCACTGAAACAAGTCAACTGCTGCTGATTATCTTGATTTGCATCCATATTTGATTTAATTGGGCCCTCTGGTTGCAGACAGAAAGAATCACTGAAATGTTCTGACATGATTTCAGAAGGAAGGGGTTCTTTTGTTTCTACATCAGGCGATTGTTGTTTAACCAGGCTGTCTTCACTGAAACTGTCAAACAATAAACTATCACTCAAATTTAAACTTGTTTCAGGAACTGGCAGACATTCTACTTCTATGCCAGTGGGAGTTCTCTTTTGAGGAACTGCAGATATAACTGGTTTCATAGCTTCCTGTGTTTGATAACCTTCAAGAAAACTATTTAATTGGGAGTCGGTAACAGAAAGTTCATTCCCTTTAAAACAAGGGCCATTTCCCCTCAACAGTATTGGAGAATAAGAAAGTGGGCTTTCTGAAGTCAGGATATCAACCCCATGTGAATTAGTGCTTCGTTTCACAGTATCTACAGTCTTAGGTTCCGAATGGTCTATACTTGTCATTCCTGGAGAACGCTGGTCCTGAGGAAAGGTAACATGAATCTCATTCTGAGAGCTCCCTGAGTGGAGATTATGCGGACGCATTATCTCCACTGCCAGGTTGGTGTCCTTTGCTCCTTCTTGTTTGCTATTTTCAATTACCATCTGTTGTATTATTTTCTCTGACTGAGTATCCAGGTAGAAACTATCTTCAAAATCACAAGGGACTAAACCTACGTCAGAAACACAATTATTTTTGTTTGCTGCATAAGCATCTGTTTTTCCTTGAATTCTAGATGTATTTACAAAATTCTCATGCTGGCCTTCAGATTTGCCAAATGCTCCAGTTGGTAGATGTATTCCACTGGGTATATCAGTGATGCTTATATTATCTCCGGATGCCTGATGATTATTTAATTTATTTTCCTCAGCATTCAACTTTACACTGTTACATTTGATAATAATAGCATTTGAGTCTCTATTCATATAACTACCGACTGCCTCACAGGGCTTTTGCATCTCTATTTTTTTTTTCTGTTTGGTATAAGTGTCTGTCTGTTTATCAGACTGCTTCTCTGGGCACTGGTTAATGGGATGCGTATCATGGTGTCTCACATAAACACTATGTTTTTTTGAATCATTTTGTATCAGCACTTTGTCTATTTTTTCTGACTCCACAGCAACTAATCCTCTTCCATTTTCACTAACTACACTAGTGGTTTGAGAAGTCTGTTTTTCACTCTGGGATCCTGTGATAAAATGTTCACCAAGAATATCATTGTTTATTGTTTTTTTCCTTGAACAACTTTGTTCTGTTTGTAATGGGAATGATGTTTCATTATATTTTCCCTCAGCACAGAAAGATGCATTTTTAGCAAATGGCCCAGGACTTCCTAATTCTATATTCTTTTCATCTAAGGTCAATGAGTCTTCACAGTGAACAGGATTAGATACGGTCTGCTTTTGTAAATCAGTTCTATACTTCCCATTGTCTTTCACAGGGCTACTGTATCTGGATCGTTTTAGATGCTTACTATGTTTCCCAGATCGAAAAGTGGTACCCATCTTTTCCAAACTGCAATTCAAAACTTCCTTTTTTGTTTTCTCAGGTGAGAGAGTCTGAACAACTTTCTCAGTGCTTGTTTTCCCCTCATTCAGAGGAGTTCCTAGCCTCTCTTTATTTATATTAAAAGAAGTCCATTTTCTTGCTCTGGAAATCGAACGTACCTGACGTTCTTGATGCCCATCCTGAAATGGATCATTTGTATGCTCTCTATTTTTATCTACATCCTGCACTGTATTTGGTGAATGCTTAACAGAAGAATGACTAAATATTGTGTTACTTTTTTTCTCTGATTTTAATCTTTTATGACAACTCTTAGTTTGGGATGTAAATTGGTGTTCATTTACTTCTGACTCACTGCTGGTCAATAAGCGTGTATCAGAATTTAAAAGGGAATGTGGATTCCACTGCACTCCCATTTCAACTAAGTCCTGCTGTAGAATCATTTTGGCTTCTTCCACTATTAGGGCTGCTGCTTCCCTTTCAGTTAAACCTTTTCTGCCAGTCACCCAAATAGTGTGCATATTCCGACGTTCTTCAACTGCTTCCTCTTCCTCATCCACTGCCTTTCGGACACTATACAAGGAAATAGAGAAGGAAATAAATTAATGCATTGATTCATTCATCATCCAACAAATAAATTAAGCATCAACCTGAGTTGTTCTGAAAATGGAGGAAATGACACTGAACAAGAGGAAAATATATCTGCTGTCATAGAGCTTACATTCTAGTTAGGGAAATCTAAAAACAAACAAATATTAAAATACATTCTATGTCAACTGGTGACAACAGTTGTGTACAACAGATGTAGAACCAGGAAGATATGGATAGTTCTGCAATTTCTAAATAGCATAATAAGGAAAAGTTTCACTAAGGCAGAGTCTCTAAATGGAAAACTAAAAAAGTGAGTGTCAAAAACTTTCATTGAAAACAAATCCTCCTATATAATATGAACTCTGGACAAAATATTTGAAGGAACCAGAGAGTTTTCAAAAGAAAGAACAAACTGGAAGGGTGTTGAGACTAGAAAAAATGGCAATGGATGAATTTTTACTTTTCACCTGAAGGTGAAAAGGCCCCAGTCGGCGCCATAAAGGGTCACTAAAAACTTGGATAAAAACCTGAAGTTTATTGATTGACAAAATTTGAAACAAAGCTCAGAATAACCACAGGAGATACAAAATGAAAGGAGGAAGTCCAGAAATGAGAGATCCAGAAAAGGAGAATCCCAAATTGAGAGGCTAGTGTTCCAATGAATAATCCAAAGGAGCGTATTTTAAAGTGCTCTTGAGTAAAGAAAGTCTAAGATGAGCCCAGGATATATACTGAAAATCAGTATAAGCAGAAAGCATTGGAAACTTATCTTTACTCAATCTTTCTAGGGGAGAATTATGATACTTTTAGAAATGTGTTTTAAGTCATGAAATATTTTAAAGGAATAAGAAATGTAAAGTAATCCTAAGAGGAGGAAAAAGCAGCTACATTTTCTTCCACTTACACCAAGTATATCATGATATTATTGAAGAGAAAAATATTTTAATACAGTATCTATGATTTACAAATTGACATGCTTTTTTATTTAGTAACCCTATGTAGGCAGGGGATTCTCTTACCTTTTAAAAGGCACAGCATTTTTCAGAACAGTCTCCACCTCAGTAATATTTGCTCTGGCAAGATCTGCCACAGTAAGAAAGCCAGAAGCATAGAGGAACCTGGCTCTCTGTGCATTAAGTAAGGACACCCGGACCAGGTCACACAGCTCCCTCTGGATGCCAAATGTAAGACGCTTCTGAAATTGGGAAAGTAGTAGCTCCATGTTGTGCCAGCCCAGCCGGTTGGAAAATACTGTAAGCATCCCTAGAATGTTCATAGAATATTTATTGAATTAAAAATTCCTTATAGATCAATTCTCTATTTCTTTAGATATACTTTTGTTTCATTGTTTCTTTTTTCCTGGAGAATTGTAGAATTTAACAGGACCAAAGCGTAAGTTAACAGGAGCATAAACATGTTAAGGGCCTAACTAATTGGCCAACAAATGTTCTAAACACATTAAATGTCATCTCCTTTATTCTTAATCACACACTTGACTTTTTAAAAACTGAGAGAGCACATAAACACAAAACAAAAGGCCCTCACCCTAGCTCCTTCTTCTTACTCCCTCTTCCTTTCTTTCTTTTTATAAGGAAGAGAGAACTCTTAAAAACTGGTAAGAAACTCTTTCCACCAAGAGGAAAGCAAGAGAACTGATTCAAATATCCAAGTGCTGAGAAGACTACAAAAAGTGAAGCTCCCACTGATACCTTCTTCAAAGATAGGTTGCCCAGCTCAATAGCTAGACACTCTTGAAATAAAGAAGCAGAACAGCCAAGTGCCAAGTCATTAAGAAAATCACTTCCCTATGAGAACATTAACCCTAGAGGCAATCTGAGATCTTTGATGCCAGTGAATTGAAAGGGGAGTCTCTCCCTACTTACCACCCCCTCCCCCATCTTTCCGTTAGTACTCTCTCATATGTGCACACACCTTCACAATATACACACTCTCCAGCAGCCCAGGGTTTCTTTCTAAAGGGCTTGCAAGGATTCCTTGACAAAATCGGACCTTTAACGTTCCTGCCTGCAGAGCTTAGAGAATATGGGTTTAATTTTATTAAAGGAGACTACTGTTTCCTTAGACAGGAGATAATAATTTAGAGCACACAGACAGAAATCCAGAAATCCCTTCTACTTGCCACCCTCCTCCTCAACAGCAAGTGTTAATCAGCAACTAGATTAGAAAAGGGAGAACTTTGTTTCTGTTTCTTTTTGCATCAGGCAACAGGAAAAATAAAAAAGAAGAAGAAAAAAAAAGGGGGGGAAACAAAGGGATGGTTAGCGGGTTGTTAAGGAATGGAAGCAGACACTAAGATCCAGACACTCAGCTAGCTGCCGGTCTTCCATGGCAAGGAAACTGAACCCAGAGGACCCATAGTTTTCTGATGACAGGAACTACACAAGATTATGGCTTTTAGCGAAACATATAAAATGGAATTTTGAAAAAAAAAATCTTAACTTGACCGCAAACCACAGAGTCGTAAGTAAATGTGGAAACTCTTGTTTAACTGACCTGCATAAACAGCAGCTGATTGTTGTAAAGACTGAATCTGTCCACGATTGCATCCATATTTCTTATTAATTTCCTTTAAAGGAACTTCACTGATTAAATCTAACAACACAAGACTGATAAAAAACCTGGAAAGTAAATCAACAAAAGTTAGTAGGAGATCACTAATATCTACTATGAAAATATATGTTGTGAAACAAGTAAGAATCAAAAAGACATGAGAGGGTTTACACACTCTGAGACGATTCCTAATAGGATATAGGATTAGTGGACAAAGACTCAGTATTTCGCCACTGAGCTCAACATTTGTCCAATGAGCTCAATGTTTATAAAGTAAGTTCTGACATACAGTAAGACTCCAATTTACAAACATTTGAGTTGAGAACTTGTACAGATATGAATGGACCTCGCATTATGAACATTCGTAGATGCAAACAAATCACGGAGGTCACTCACATGTCTGCCGGACATTGTCACAGTTGTGCTGCTGTGTGCTTACTGTACAGTGCGATAGTGTAGAGTAGTACAGTGCTAAATCAGAGCCCAGTGTGTCCAGAAGCAAGAGGAAAAGCAGTGGTGATGTGGAGGGGACTGCTAGGAAGCAAGCGCAAAGACTCACTTTATCGGACTTATGATTGAATCCGACTTACAAGCATTCTCCCTGAATGGAACTCATTCGTAAGTCGGGGACTTACTGTATATTAGTTACTACAGCAAAGAACTAATATCTGTATAACAAAAATATTTCAATAATGCTAACTAATTTGAAGAAATAAGATTTGGTTCAATAAATGTGATGGCAAACAAATTTAAAAGAACAGGCCGGCCGAGTGGATCAGTTGGGTAAGAGCACAAGCTCTGAGCAACAGTGTCGCTGGTTCAATTCCCACATGGCCCAGTGAGCTGTGCCCAAGCTGAGCTGCATCCTGTTGGCAGGATGGCTCAGCTGGTGAAAGCAGGTCCTCCTAACAACAAGGTTGCCTGTTCACTCCCTCATGGGATGGTGGACTATGCCCACACACAACTAAGATTGAACATGGCACCTTGAGCTGAGCTGTCCAGAGCTGCCCACGGGCGGCTAGACGGCGACTGGATTTGGAGCTGAGCTAGCTGCACCCTCCACAACTAAGACTAAAGGATGACAACTTGGCTGTTCCCCTCCCCCAATTCCTCAATAAAATCTTTTAAAAAAAAATTTAGAATAACATTTGATACAATTATATGAGCATCTAATCATATTTCAATAAATTGACAGAATTTAATTAGCAAAAGCAGTTCTTGGGCCAGCCAAGTGGCGTGGTAGTTAAGAGCTGGCTTGGGACGCCAGTGGCCCCGGTTCGGATCCCACATATGAGGGCCAGTGACACTGCCCTCTAAAAAAAAAAAAAAAGACCAGTTCTTATACTCTGGTTTCTCTTCAGATCGCATAAATCTTTTGCCTTTTTTTTCAAAACCAGTTTTAATTTGAAAGGCAATAGTGCCACAAATACTCCAAGTATATAAATCCTTACAAAATTTACACTTGACTATATTGTAAATAATATATAAAGGTTAATACTTTAAGAAAAATAATTTTATTACATTTCAAAAAAGCTAAAAGCCTTTGCAATTTCCCCATCTGAATCTTTTAATTGGCTCTTCCCTACTGGTAATGAATCACTTGAAAGAATGATAGAAGCATCCTTCCTCTCCTTAAAGCATACTGATTCACATCTTCTTTAAGGAACTAATTAAATGTTCTATTTTAAAAGGTCTTCATATATAATGGCTTCTAAACTATAAGTAGCAAGGATGAAACTAATACATCAATAAATTCAGTAAATACAGTAAATTGAAAATTTTTACTATATTCAACCAAAACTTTGATTTTAATGACAATGAAAGTGACTTTGATAAAGTGGACATTTATTGTATATCCAATACTGTGCTAAATACTGGGTAGTCCAGACTCCTTGATATTTACCTTTTATGGATGGCCATTTGTCGGTACTGTCTCTCAGTTCTGGCTACTACTTTTCCTTTCACGCAGCGAGCCAAGAACCCTTCTTCAACTCCCACTAGCTCTGCCACCCGTTTCATGGAAGTTGGCAACTTCTCCCACAAACAGAAATATCGATACCAATCTATTGTAGTCCAGTTCTCAAACATAGGTGTAACCTAAAGGGAAGAAGCATCATTCATTAGCCAAAACTTGAATTATAAAAGGAACAAGTAAATGTAAATGTCATAGTAAAAACAAATGCCTCAGTATTTGGAAAAATTTCTAAATGTGACAATACCTCATTTATATGGAAACTTCATTTATTCACAAACAACTTACAGACAAGAGAAAAAGAAGAGACCACTAACATACGAACTGGATTTCATAGACTCCAAGAACTTAAATCACATTTTTAATCTCTATATTCTGATGTTAAGTGCCTTAAGTATTTTATACAATTTCTAAGAAAGAATCAGGAAAGTGAGGGGAAGGAGGAATCAAAAGCCACATTTGCTATAATGTATTATCTACAATGTCCTAGATTCAACAACAAAACAAAACAAACTATAAGACATCCAAAGGAAGAGCGAAGTGTGTCCCAAACACAGGAGAAAAGCAGGCAAAATAAACATTGTTGAGAGATTCTAGATGTTGGAAATATCAGACAAAGACTTCATATGGTCAAAGGACAAAATAAAACCATGTTTAATGAAGTAAAGGAAGGTCTAATGACAACATCTCATCAAGTAGAGAATACAAGACAAGAGAAAGAAATGATATTTTAAAAAGGGGAGACAAATGGAAATTCTGGAGTTGGAAAGGACAATAATTGAAATGAACAGTTTACTATAGAGCTTAATAATAGATGCAAGCTGGCAGAAGAAAAATCGGCAAACACGAAGATAGAATAGAGATTATGCAATCCAAGAGGGGAGAAAAAGGAATGAAAAATGAACATAGCCTCAGAAAAGTGTGGGAAGCACTAAGTGCACCAACATATGCATAATTGAGTACCAGAAGAAAATAGAAAAAAAAAAGAAGAAAAATAGAAGAAATTATGGCTAAAAACTTCCCAAATTTGATGAAAAACATTACATATCTAAGAGAACTAAGTGAACTCCAAGTAGGGTAAATGCAAAAAGACCCACACCCAGATGCATCATTGTCAAAATGTTAAGAAAACAAAAAAAGAGAAAATCTTGAAAGCAGCAAAAGAAAAACAACTCATCATAAACAAGGGAAACCCAATAAGATTAAGAGCTGACTTCTTATCAAAAGCAATGGAGGCCAGAATGCAGTGAAATGACATATTCAAACTGCAGAAAGAAAGAAAACACTGTCAACCAAGAATCTTATATAAAGGAAAATTATCTTTCTAAAAGACATTCCCAGATTTAAAACAAAAAACAAAACAGAAAATTTGTTAGAAGATTTGCCTTACAAGAATTAATAAAGAAAGATCTTCAGGTTGAAAGAAAGTCCCAAAACAGTATTTTAATTCCACACAAAAAACAAAGAGTGTCAATAAAGGTAATTCTGCGGGTACATATAAAGATAGTATTATTGCATACATAAATGAGTTGCCCTCATTTCTTCTCTTGACTGATTTAAAAAGAAACTGTATTTTTTAAATGTGATATATAGATAATGTATTATAGAATTAAACCTATGTAACTTTACAAATCATTGTCAAAACTTTAAGAAAAAAGGAAGAATAAACAGCAATCCTTCAAAAATTCTTCCAGAAAACCAGAAGAGGGAACCCTTCTTAATTAATTCAATGAAGCTCAAAACCACAGAGTGAGGAAAGGGAACAACAGACCAATATATCTTATACATAGAGATTCAATAATCCTTAACAAAATACTAGTAAACCAAATCTAGCAATGTATAAATAGTATTATACATGACCAAGTAGTATTAACCTGGGAAATTCAAGATTAATATAATACCTGAAAATCAATTCATGAAATAGACTATATCAATAGAATGGACAAAAACCGCATGATGATCTTAATAGAAACAGAAAAAATACTTGACAAAATTTAACTCTTTCATGATAAAAACATTCAACAAACTAGGAATCGAAGGTAACTTCTTCAACCTGATAAAGGCCATGTGCAAAAAAAAAACAACAAAAAACATCTAACTTGATGGTGAAAGACTGAATGCTTTCCCTCTAAGATCAGGAACAAGACAAAAATGTCTGTTCTCACTACTTCTGGTCCACATTTTATTGCAGATCCTAATCAGGTCAATTAGCCAAGAAATAAAAAGACATCCAGATTGGAAAGGAAGAAACAAAACGATCTCTGTTTGCAGATATGATCTTATCTATAGAAAATCCTAAGGAATCCACCAAAATACTACTATTAAAATTAATGAACAGGTTTAATAGGTTGCAGGATACAAGATAAATATACAAAAATATTTTTTCTATATATTTTAATACACAATCTGAAAATGAAGTTAGGAAAGCAATTCCATTTACAATAGCATCAAAAAGAATAAAATGCTTAGGAATAAGTTTAACAAGAGAAATATTAAATTTGTACTCTGGGGCCGGCCGAGTGGTGCGGTGGTTAAGAGCTGGCTTGGGACACCAGCGGCTCCAGTTCAGATCCGACATATGAGGGCCAGTGACACTGCCCTCTAAAAAAAAAAAAAACCTTTATACTTGTTAAACTTGTACTCTGAAAACTATAAAAATTGTTGAAAGAAATTAAAGAAGATCTAATTAAATAGAAAGACAGCCCATGTACATGAACTGGAAGACTTAGTATTGTTAAGATGACAATATACCCCTAATTGATTTACAGATTCACCACAATCCCCATCAAAATCCAGCTGTTATTTGCAGAAATTGACAAACTGATCCTAAAATTCATAAGAAAATACAAGGGACCCAGAATAGTCAAAACATTTTTCAAAAAGAAAAAGAAAGTTAGAGGGCTCAAACTTCTTGATTTCAAAACTTACTACCAAGATACAGTAATTAAAACAGTATGGTATTAGCAAGGATAAACATAGATAATGAATTATGAAAGTCCAGAAATAAACCCTCACGTTTATGATCAATTGATTCCATCATGGATGACAAGTCAATTGAATGGATTTTCAACAAATGGTACTGAGATATCTGAATATGCATATACCTGGAATGAAGTTTAGATCCCTACCTTATATCAGTTACAAAAATCAAAGTGGGTCATACTTCTAAATTTAAAATCTAAAACTGTAAAACTCTTAGAAGAAAACATAGGAGTAAATCTTTGTGGCATTGGGTTACACTCGATTCTTACATATGACACCAACAGAAAAAAAATCAACATCATCAAAATTAAAAACTTTTATGCTTCAAGAGATATCATCAAAACTGTAAAAAGACAAGAAAGGGAGGAAACATTTGCAAATCATATATCTGATAAAGAGATTTGTATCCAGAATGTAGAAAGAACTCTTAAAACTCAATAATTTAAAAATAAACCTGTTTAAAAATGGGCAAATGATCTGAATATTTTTCAAAGGAAGACATTCAAATGGTCAATAAGCACATGAAAAGATGCTCGACATCATTATCCATTAAAGAAATGCAAACCCAAACCAGAATGAGGTAGAACTTCACACCCTTAAGGATATATTTAAAAAGACAGATTAATTTATATTTTCTATGGCTGAATAATATTCCATTGTGTGTGTATGTGTGTGTGTGTGTGTGTGTGTGTGTGTGTGTGTGTGTATATATATATATATATATATTTATATATATATATATATATAACTTGTTTTTTATTAAATCATCTATCCAAGGATACTTTGGCTGTTTCCATGTCTTGGCCAACATAAATAATGCACCAATGAACATAGGGGTACATATGTCATTACAGATAAATGTTTTCAGATTTTTCAGTAGATGCTCAAAAGAGAGATTGCTGGGTTATATGGTAATTTTAGACTTAGTTTTATAAGGAACCGCAATACTGTTTTCCATAGTGGCTGTACCAATTTACATTCCTGCCAGCAGTGTATAAGGGTTCATTTTACACCATAACCTCTCCAATATGTGTTATTACTTATCTTGTTGACAACAGCCATTCTAACTGATGTAAAGTGGCATCTCATTGTGGTTTTGATTTGTACTATCACAATAGCTAGTGTGAAGTTAATCATCTTTTCATATATCTGTTGGCCATCTGCATGTCTTCTTGGGGGTAGTGTCTGTTCAAGTCCTCTGCCCATTTTTTAATTGGGTTGTTTTCATTGTTGAGTTGTATGAATTCTTTCTATATCTTGGATATTAGCCCCTTATTGGAGGTGTTTGCAAATATCATCTTCCACTCACTTGGTTCCATCTTTATTTTGTTGATGGTTTCTTTTGCTGTGCAGAAACTTTTTCATTTGCTATAGTCCCATTCATTTTTTTTTTTTTTAAGATTTTATTGGGGAATTGGGAGAGGGGAACAGCGTTGGGGAATCAGGGAACAGGAACAGACAAGTTATTGTCCTTTTGTTCTTCAGTCTAGTTGTGGAGGACGTCGCTTCACTGGCCCATGTTGCTATTATCATTGCACTCTTCCCCAGTGAGGCAGTCGCTTGCCAGCCATTGGACCGCCGCTCACAACGGCTCACAGCAGCTCACGAAAGTGCTCGTCAGCTGCCAGAAAGCCCCACTGCAGCCTACGCCATCCCTGGCAACTCTCAACAGCCCAGCTCCAGGTCGATCTATTGTTCACTATCTTAGCTGTAGAGGGCAACGTCACTGGCCCTCATGTGGGATCCAAACCCGGGCGCTGCTGTTCAGAGCTGGCATCACAAGCCAACTCCTAACCAACGCACCACTAGGCCAGCCCTATAGTCCCATTCATTTATTTTTGCTTTTACTTCCCTTGCCTTTTAGGTCAAATTCATAAAATCCTCTTTGAACCCAAGGTCCATAACTTTAGTACCTATGTTTTCTTCTATGCAATTTATTGTTTCAGGTCTTATGTTTAAGCCTTTGATCCATTTTGAGTTATTTTTGGTACATGATGACAGATAGCAGTCTAGTTTTTCTCTTGCACATGGCTTTCCAATTTTCCCAGCACCATTATTTTTTCTCCATTGTATGTTTTTGGTTCCTTTGTCAAAAATTATCTGCCCATATATATGTGGATTTATTTCTGGGTTCTCAATTCTGTTCCATTGGTCTGTGTGTCTGTTTTTCTGCCAATACCATGCTGTTTTTATTATTGTCACTTTGTAGTATAACTTGAAGTCAAGGAGTGTATTACTTCTGGCCTTGTTCTTTTTTCTCAGGATTGCTTTGGCTATTTGGGGTCTTTTGTGATTCCATACAAATCTCATAATTTTTGGTTCTATTTCTATAAAAATGCCTTCGGAATTTTGATAGGGATGACCTTGAGATTATCATGCTAAGGGAATAAGTCAGACAGAAAAAGTCAAGAACCATATGATTTCATTCATATATGGGATATAAAACTGAAAGTAACAAATGAACAAGACAAACAGACAAAAACTCATAGACACAGAAAACAGTTTAGTGGTTACCAGATGGTGTGGGGGGAGGGAGGAGGTAGAAGAGGGTAAAAGGGGTCAAATATGTGGTGATGGAAGGAGAATTGACTCTGGGTGGTAAACACACAATGCAATATATAGATGATGTATTATAGAAATGTACACTTGAAACCTATATAATTTTACTAACCAATGTCACTCCAATAAATCTAATAAAACTTAAAACAATAAAAAGATTTTTAAAGCCTTAAAAAAATGAATTTACCATTGCTTTCTTATTTAAACCATACCCACAATACATTATCTAACAAATCCAATTTTTGTTTGGTAAAATGATGCTGGATATTAAAGATAATTGCAAAATCATCTGTAAGCAGTATTCTTCTCATTTTTTTTCTCATATAGATTTTTATTTTCCAGAGCTTTTACAGTTGTCCCACTCATATATTTCATCAGCAATTATTTTAGTAACTTGAATTCAATCTAATTTCATGGAAGTAAACAGACAGTCTGACCCTAGATCCCATAATCTCAGCCACTGTATAAAATTAGTGAGACTTATTTTTATGGCCATGGCAGATAACTGGTAAGACTGGCTTTGAGATTCTTTCTAGGCACATTCTTGGGCATACAACTTTATACACATTATCAGACAAGTATTACACATCCTCACTTTTTTTTTAAAAAAAAGGACCTGTCCAAACATTTCCCCTCTGCTCATCTCTATATAGTGTTTTTTATTGAAATGCATTTCCTGGTAAGTCTTCCTAATTCTTATGAAAATTTTTATTTTACCCCCATTCACTTGCTTATTAAAACTCATGCATCTCTCTGTTCCTTGCCCCACAGCTTTACTGAGATATAATTGACAAATGAAATTGTACATATTTAAGGTATATGATTTGATATAGGTACTCATTGTAAAATTACTACCACAATCAAGTTAATACATCCATCAACTCACCATATAGTTAACATTGTGTGTGTGTGTGTGTGTATGTGTTAAGAACACAAGATTTACTCTCAAATCAAATTCTAAGTATAAGATAAAGTATTATTAGCTATACTCACCATGTTGTACATTAGATTTCCAGAACTTATAACTGAAAGTATAAGTTGGCCAACATTTCCCCATTTTCCCCATTCCTCAGCCCCTGGCAACCATCATTCTACTCTGAGTTTCTGAGTTCAAATTTTTTAGATTGCACATATGAGTGATATTATACACTATTTGTCTTTCTCCATCAGGTTTATTACACTCAGCATAATGTGCTCCAGGTTAATCCATGTTGTCACAAATAGGAAAATTTCCTTCTTTATTGTTTAATTGTGTTCCTTTTTATATATATAATAGTTATAACTTCCTATTTTAAGCTGATAACTTTGATTGCATACAAAAACTCTATACTTTTATTTCTCCATCCCCTCATATTTTAGGTCAATTGATGTTACAAATTTACATTTTTTAATATTGTGCATCTATTAAGAAATTATTATAACTATAGTTGTTTTAATATGTTTGTTTTTAACTTTTGTACAGTTCAAAGTGATTTACATTACACCATATTTAGAATTCTGATTTTTTTTTTTTTTAAGATTTTTATTAGGGAATTGGGGAAGAGAACACCATTGGGGAATTGGGGAACGGGAACAGACAAGTTGCTGTCCTTTTTGTTCCTCAGTCTAGTTGTGAAGGACATCAGTCACTTCACTAGCCCATGTTGGCATTATCATTGTGCTCTTCCCGGGTGAGGCAGATCGGTCGCTGGCCCCTGGACGACCACTCACAGCAGCTCTTGGCAGTTCAGGCCCGCTTCCGGCCACTCACGGTAGCTCGTGGCAGCCCTTGCAGCTCCATTGCAGCCTACGCCATCGTTGGCAACTCACAGCAGCCCAGCTCCAGGTCGAGCTGTTGTTCACCATCTTAGCTGTAGAGGGCAGTGTCACTGGCCCTCATATGTGGGATCCGAACCAGGGGCCTGCTGATCAGAGCTGGCATCCCAAGCCAGCTCCTAACCAACACGCCACTTAGCCAGCTCCTAGAATTCTGATTTTGACTATAGATTTACCTTACCAATGAGTTTTATTTTAATAAGTTTTTTATTAGTTGCAGGTGTACTAAATAACATAGTAATTAGATGTTTATATACCTCACAAAGTGATAACCCCAATAGACTTATATTCCCTATGCTGTACTTTATATCCCTGTGACTATTTTTTAGAATTATAGTTGACATTCAATATTATTTTATATTAGTTTCAGGTGTACAATACAGTGGTTAGACATTTATAAATTTAAGAAGTGGTCCCCCCATCTGAAACTATACAAAGTTTTTACATTATTGACTATCTTCCCTATACTGTACTTTACATCCCTATGACTCTTTTATAACTACCAATTTATATTTCTTAATCCCTTTATCTTTCTCACCAGCCCACCAACCCCCTTCCCATCTAGTAACTATCATTTTTTTCTTTGTATCTATGAGTCTGTTTCTGTTTTATGTGTTCATTTATTTTGTTCTTAAGATTTCACATATAAGTGAGATAATATGGTATTTGTCTTTCTCAGTCTGACTTATTTCACTTAGCATAATGAGCATTCTTTATGTTTTAAACTCTGTCTCTGGTAGGTTGATTGCCTCCATTTAATTCAGTTCTTTTTCTGGAGTTTTCTTCTATTCTTTTATTTGGGATATGTTTGTTTGTTTCCTCATTTTAGCTGCCTCTCTGTGTTTGTTTCTATGTATTAGGTAGATCTCCTAGGTCTCTAAGTCTTTTCCAGGTGGCCTTATGGGGTAGGTGGCACAGTCTCCCTGGATCACGTGTGTCTGTGTTTCAGGAGTGTCCCATGTATGTGTTGTGTGTGTTCTCCTATTGTAGTTGAGCTGCTTTTGGTGCATCAGTGGATGGGGTTCACTCTCAGGCTGGCTGTGAGAAGTGGCTATGCCTACAATGTATAACCTGGTATGTGTGGGGTAACCCCTCAGAGAGGGATCTGCCCCACAGGCTTTTGTGCCTATTGAGACCACCCTTTGAATGTGGGGCTAATTGGGTAGTGCTCTGGTGTGGTCTGAGGCTAGCCTCTTGGTGTGTTGTTTCTGGTGCCTCTTGGGAGGGGCCAATTTCAGCCTTGCCTGTGACCAGCCCAGGACTACCTGGTAGAAGCTACAAAACTATATGTAGTTGGTTAACCCGTGCTAGAACTAGAGGCATTTGGGGGTGGCATCACTGTGAATCAAAACCAGCTGTCACCTCCTAGGCCCATTGCCAACTGCTCAGCCACTGAAAGAGCCCACTTAGATATGCAGGATGTAACTGGTTGACCCAGTATTGACAGTGCCCCCAGTGATACCTTCTAAGTTGGGCAGTGAGGGGTTCCAGGGGGTCATGGGGTGTGGCCAGTGGTTTTCACAAAGCTAACGCAGATCAGTTCTTGCATCAGGGCCAAGCCTGTGGCCAATCCAGAAAGTGCCTTTATAACACTGCAGCCAGCTGTCACATGCCTTGGGCCTGCAGATCCCTGAGAGCCACCAAAAAAACTTAAAAGGTGGCAGCATGAGTTGGGGCTGACCACCTGCCACCAAAAGCTTCCTAGTCTGCCACAGGGTGTCCACTGCTAAAGCCTTCTGCAGTTTGCATGGTGGAAATGTCCTCCCAGGGGATAGCAGTGCCCCTGGCGATGCCATACTAGCTAGGTAGAGTGGGGTCCCAAGGAGTCACCAAGGTGGTGCATGCATCAATTTCACCAGACCAATGTGGTCTTAGATTTGGCCCTGTAAGGGAGGGTTCAACACAGGAATGATGGTTCCCTCCTATAGGCCACACATGAGGTGGGCTCCACACAAGGATAATAGCAGCTGGCTCTCTAGCCCTTGTCCTGACCCACACAACTCAGTCTTGCCCTGTATGTCTCAGGTGCCTTTTGAGTTGCCACATCTTCACCAGAGCCCAGGGTGAGTGCTTGCAAGTGAGTCTGTGCACAGCCCCTTTAAGAGGACCCTGGGTTTCCAGCCATTTCTGTCTCACTGGGACAAACAGATGGAATCCTCACTGATTTTCACTGCCAGGTATTGTGGAGACTCCTCTTCCCGGCACAGGATCTCTGGGTTGGGAAGCCCAGCATGGCACTGGAACCTCCGCCATTGAGATGTTCCTCCCAGGGCTTCCAGGGTTTTGAGCCAGTCTGTTTTGCATCACCACCCCTCCTACCGGCCTCAATATGGCTTCTTCTTTATATCCTTATTTATAGGGGTTCTGTTCAGCTAGTCTTCAGATACCAGTGTTTTATACATTCACATATTTTTACATTGTTAACTAGTATCTTTTCATTTCAGCTTGAAGAGCACCCTTTAACATTTCTTGTAATGCACATCCAATGGTGATGAACTTCTTAAGCTTTTGTTTGTTTGGGAAAGTCTTTATCTCTCCATTTCTGAAGGACAGAACTGCTAAGTCCAGTATTCCTGGTTGGTAGTTTTTTCTTTCAATATTTTGAATATGTCATACCATTCTCTCCAGGCCTGCAAAATTTCTGATAGCTTTATGAGGGTTTCCTTGTATACAACAAATGCCTTTTTTCTTGCTGCTTGAAAGCAAGAGAAATTAGAATTAGAATACTCTAATTCTTTGATTTTTTTTTTTTTGAGGGCAGTGTTACTGGCCCTCACATGTGGGACAGAACCGGGGCCGCTGGCTTCCCAAGCCAGTGCTTAACCGCCGCGCCACTCAGCTGGCCCTCTAATTCTTTGATTTTTAAGTTTGATAATAACATGTCTCTAAGAAGTCCTCTTTGGGTTGTATTCGGTTGGGGTCTTTTTAGCCTCATGTTACCTACATGTCTACATTTCTCCCTATATTTGGAGTGTTTTTAGCCATTATTTCTTTAAATAGACTTTCTGTATTTTCTCTCTCTTCTCTAACTTTGACTTCAATAATGCATATATTGTTTCAGTTGATGATGTCCCATAAGTCCTGTAGGCTTTTTCTGCTTTCTTTTTCTCTTTTGAATGCATAATTTAAAGTGACCTATCTCCAAGTTCAAGTGCACTGATTCTTTCTTTTGCTTGACTGAATCTGCTTTTGAAGCTCTCTATTGAATTTTTCAGAAGTCATTGTATTCTTCAGCTCTAAGATTTCTGTTTGTTTGTTTTTCAATGAATTCTACTTCTTTATTGAACTTCTCGTTCTGTTCATGCGTTTTCCTAATTTTGTTTAGTCACCTATCTGTGTGTTCCATAGCTTACTGAATTTCATTTAAAAGGATTATTCTGAATTCTTAGTCAGTCAGTTCATAGGTCTCCATTTCTTTAGGTTTGGTTATTAGAGCTTTGTTATCTTGGGTCTTTGTGTTGATATCTGTGCATTTGAGGAAGTGCTCACTGTTTCCAGTCTTTACAGGTTTGCTTCAACGGGAAAAGAGCTTCACTAGCCTGAGGTTCTTGAAGGGCCAACTGGTAGAGCCCACAGAAGGGCAGGCAGGGCTTGCTGACAGAGTCTCTGGTTAGGTGGGGCCACTGGATTAGCTTTACATTCAGGCAGGACTGCTGCCTGGGCTGCCTGGTCAGGAGGGACTAATAGCTGGGCTCCATGGACAGGTTGGGCTGCTGACTGGGCTCATAGTCAGGTGGGTTCACTGGCTGATTTCTGCCATTAGGTGGGGCCACTGCTTGGACTCTCAGGTCAAGTGGGACCACAGACTGTACTCCTTGGCTGGGTGGTACTGTTAGTTGGACTCCATGTTCAGGTGTGACCAGAAGCTGTACTACAAAGTTAGGTGGGGATACAGGATGGATTCTGTGATCATCAAGATTCTAGGCTCTGTTTAACAGTCAGGCATCCTGGTCAGGCAGGGCCACAACCTGAGTTCTGCAGTTGGGTGGGGCTGCTGGCTTGGCTCCCTGCCAGGATTGCAGGTTGGACCCTGGGGAACCCAGCAGGGCAACTGCTCAGCCTGATTCCTGGCCAGAAGGGGCCATCAGTTTGGCACCACAGGTGAGCACCACAAACTCTGCTTGCTGGGCTTTCTGATTGGCAAGATGGCCAGAAAGGATGTTGTGCCACCACCATGATCTGCACACTGGATGCTATGAGTCCCACCTGGTTCCTTTGTTCCTCGCTGATCCCAGTTTGTCTAGCCTTAATTCCCTCAGTGTTCCCTGTGAGGCAAGACAGAAGTTAGCTTCCCAGAGAAGGGTCCAGAATGCTGGGAAAGCTGAATGTAGGCCTCGCGCTCTCTTTTCTCCACTCGAGAAACTGTAGGCGCAAAGAATGCCTCTCAGTGTGGTACTGTTGCTGGCTTGGGGAAAGGGACAATGCAGTCAAAGTAAAACCATTGCTCTTAGCCTTCTAACGGGGCTTTTCTCAGTTTTTTGCTTCAAAAGAGAGTTTCAACCTCACCACCAGAATTGCAATTTTTAGAAAGGCATGCTTGTTTGTGAATAGTTGCTAACCCATATTTCTGTGATGGGGACTAGAGCCAGGGACCTCCACTTCCACTATCTTGCTGACATCATTCCCCATATCTGCTTTTAATTGACAAAATTAAGTACTTCTGGCCAAGTTCTTACCAGAGAATATGATCTCAAACTCTATTTTATTCAGTTCTTATCAAAATCTTTGTTATTAGAAATAACATATTTTTAAAATTGTCTAATATAAACTACTTTTAAAATTTCTTATTGTATTTATTATAGAGATTGTATTAAGAATATAACTCCCATAGTGTCTTCTTAGGACTAAATTTCTCTTATGCAATAAAATGCAATGCTTTTCCTAATTATTTTTTATCTTTTGAATATTGAAACCAATCAAGCTTTCCTCTTTGCTGTAGTTAGTTGCTAGAAAGCCCAGAACCAAAGTTGGCCACAGCAACTATATATGACTTAATGGCATTCAAGTTTATGTATGAACCTTTGCTCAAATTTTACATTATGATCTTATTTCTAATTTCCTGATATCGCATTGTCCTCTGCTATTCTCTTATATATTATAAAATATGGTTTTATAAATCATCTCAAATTCATTTTGAAAGAAAGTTAGAGAAAATAGATTAAGTAGGCAAATAGATTAAAAGGTCACTAGAAAATTTAGTTTATTACTTTAAAATAACTCTCTTTTTTTTTTTAGCTGAGCCATCCTGCCACCTGCTGGCAGTTGAACGGCAGCTCAGCTCGGGCTGGGCATCGAAATGCTGTTGCTCAGAGCTCAGCTCACACTCTTGTGCGAGCTCTTAAGAATAACTCGACTGGCCCAGAATAACTTTCTTATTACCTCTTCTTTTCTATACCCACGACAACTACCTTACTCTAGGAAAACAGACAAGATGTTCAAGGTTCTATATATGTATTTTCTCTCCATTTTCACCAATATGATAGTGAAGAAAACAGAACTTACCAGATAGACAATATGCAGATCATTCTCTAAAACAAAGCCCTTCATTGCTCTTTGGAGGTCAGCAAAAATATCTAAAGTATCAGCTGGAGAAAGTGAAGAAGAAAGAGTTGCCGAACCAAGATGTGTTGGATGATACACCTTTCCTGGTTTGGGTGTGGGGGTGGGAAAATAATGGATCAAATGTTAAAAATAAAACAACACACTGTCTTTCTGTATTCTGTAATTAATCTTCTAGGCTTTGATAAATTTTACAAACAGAATCTTGACCAATGCATGGATATTTCTGAGCAGGCTCTATGTTAACTGTCTGTGTTGCTGAACACAACACTGACTTACTAAATATGAGTTGATACACTCCTTGAAAAATCAGTTTCCTTTTATATTGCTTGAAAAACCAATTTCATTTTACTAAGCAGTTGTACACATTCTAAGTCATGAAAAATAAAAAAAGTGAGTAAATTGCAATGAAGAAGTCATAGCTACCTTCTGTTCCTTCACTAGCTTCAGTAGTCTGGATGAATTCATTTTCTAGCAGCCACATTACACAGGCCTCAATTGTGCCGAGTTGAACAGGATCTTGATTTTTCTGAATTCCCTGCTTCCCTTTTTTCATACTTGCAGCCAAAAATGTGCAAGAAGCATAAGTCTGCATATCTTGTGATGTACTTGCCACTCCACCAACTATTATCTGATACAAGAGGTTTGAGATTTTCTGTAACTTTATAATAAGACATGCAGGCCCTCAAGATATAAAAGAAATGAAGTGATTTTGTTCTCTTACAACATTCTCAGCATCTTAATATACAGACTCTTTATTAACTCTTCCATCATCATTCATTATAAATGTAGATAACACCTACTGTCAACATGAAAAATTTTCCTTAAAAGTAGATACAACATTTTCTCATTAATGAAAATAAGTGAATCATTACCTATCTGAAATGTGGAAACTAACAACATATATAAAGAAGGTATTGATGGCTCATGGCCATGAACCAAATCGATTCTTCTCATCCTTCCTTCTGAAATATGTAGGCATAGATGAATGCTAGTACTGAATACATCCTACCCAGAAGAGCCGTTGGGAATAGGTGTAGAAAAAGATGAAGTCAGTTGTGTCTTGTGGATATCATTTTTACACGACTATTCTATTCTATATAATAATTTGCCCCTTGCCTTCTTTCATTTAAAATATATTGGAAAAATACCAAATCATCCTAAACAGAGCTATGTTAGTTTTTCCAAGAATTATTTAGTACTAATAATACTTTGGTTGTTTCCAGTTTTTTCTTATTCCCAGTAGTGCTATAATAAACATTTGTGTACATTTAATTTGATGCAATTTCACAAATACATTCCTACATAAAATTCCTAGATGTAGATTTGCTGAATAAAAGGCTATGTGCACAAAGGAAACTATCAATAAAACAAAAAGAAAGCCTACTGATTGGGAGAATATATTTGCCAACGATATATCTGACAAGGGGTTAATATCCAAAATTTATAAAACACTCATGAAACTCAACACCAAAAAAACAAACTACCCAATTAAAAAATGGGCAGAAGATATGAAGAGACATTTCTCTAAAGAGGACATACAGATGGCCAACAGGCATATGAAAAAATGTTCAACCTCACTGGTCATTAGGGAAATGCAAATAAAAACCACAATGAGATACCACCTCACTCCAGTCAGAATGGCTATCATCAATAAATCAATAAACAACAAGTGCTGACAGGGTTGTGGAGAAAAGGGGACCCTGCTACACTGTTGGTGGGATTGCAGATTGGTGCAGCCACTATGGAAGTCAGTATGGAGGTATCTCAAAAAACTGGAAATGGAGCTACCTTTTGACCCAGCAATTCCACTCCTAGGTATTTATCCTGAAAAACCCAAGACACTTATTCAAAAAAAATTTATGCACCCCTATGTTCATAGCAGTGCTATTTACAATCGTTAAGACTTGGAAACAACCAAAATACCCAGCAGTAGATGACTGGATTAAGAAACTGTGGTATATTTATACAATGGAGTATTACTCCGCTATAAAGAAGAATGAAGTCATACCATTTGCAATGATATGGATGGACCTAGAGACTATTATGTTAAGTGAAATAAGTCAGTCAGAGAAAGACAAATACCATATGATCTCACTCATATGTGGAATCTGAAAAACTGAATGAATGAGCAAAGTAACCAGAAACTGTCTCATAGATATAGAGGAAAAACAGGGTTGCTAGTTGGGAAGGGGATGGAGATGAGGGAGAAGGGGAAGGGATTAGACAGCAAAAATAGGCAACTACAATATTGCCACAGGGATATGAAAGACAGTTCAGGGAATATAATTAATAATGTTGTAAATATTTTGTGGGGTGTCAGATGGTCATATGTCTTGTTACAGAGATCATTTCATGGATGGAGTAGAGGCTTGATCACTGCACTGTACACCTGAAGCTGAGGTTGTATAATATTGTATACCAACTGTAATTGAATATATAGATAGTCACGGGATGTGGATTATAATGTGGAAGGGAGTCAGAAGAAGTGTAATAGATATATATATATGATATGGCGGGGGAGGAGTGGGGTGGCTAAGTGGGGGAGGGGGGTTGTCACTTTGAGGGGTAAAAAGTATATCTATTGCACTGTGTTGTACACCTGAAACTAATTAAAAATAAAAATAAATTTAAAAAAATAAATAAAAAGCTATGTGCTTTTTTTTTTTTTATTTTAGTGGTATGAACAAGTTGCCCTCCTAAAGAGTTTCAGCAGTACGTGAAAATGCCTACTTTCTTCATCTTTACCAACCCTATGTTATCGATTACTTTTTTTTTTTTCAAACTGAGAGCTAAAAAGGGGAAGAAAAAAGGAACAGTATGAGCAACAGTATCCTCAGTGCCAGTGCTGAAGCCAATTGCAAGACATGCTCATATGTGAATAGAACACATTTCTGGATGAATACATGAAACACTTACAAAGGGTTATCTTTGAAGACTCTGAACGGAAAGTTTTATTTTTCACTTTAAATCTTTCTATATTATTTGAAACTTCTAATCATGTGGATTTGTAATTTCATTTCATTTTAATGTCAACAGGTATTATCTGGATGGAGAAACTAGAGTCCATTTTGTCATCTTTTTTTAAATTCAGAAAAGAATAAAGAATATATAAAAAATAAAAAGATTGACATAGCAATAGCTGTATTAAATTCTAGGAAATAACTATATAAAATAGAAGAGATTCAGACTTGGGAAGGCTATAAATAATCTCATAAAGAAACACAAAGCTAATATTTTTCACATACTAAAGTTCTACCATTGTATTATAGGTGCATAAGGGCAAGTGGTAATGTAGTGAATCCTCTCTTACCTCCAGAATAGCTCTTATCATGCTCGCAGTTACTTCTTCTCCTTCTTGTCTTCTCAGACAACTACAAACAGGTTTTAGAGACCCCTGAAGTAGAGCTATACCTTTTGATTTCTCCGAGTGCTTACAAATTAAGATACTCTCACCTATAACCAAAAAAAAAAAAAAAAAAAAAAATCAGACATTTGCAAAATCACAACACAGTTCCATAAGATACCGGCTACAGAGAATTTAATTGGCTTACTAGTTTTAAAGGAAAGAATAGATTATAGTGATTGTTGTATTCATAGAATTATTGCCAATGTTGTTGTTTTTTCCTGAACTTTGGATTGAAGGGGGTCAGAATATGTATGCAACACCAAAATATGCCACTTTTTTAAAATTAAAGATTATTTTGACATGAAGGCAATTGGGAAGCAGCAAACACTGAAAAGCCCTTCACCCTCTCCCAACCTGCCTAGAAGCAAGAAATAAATTTCTCTTTGTGAAGGTCTCCTCCTTCCTGTCTCTCATAGCAGGAGAACAACCCACTTTGGGCTTTGATTATTCAACAAAATGGACAAACCTTTTCCAGGATGAGCAAGACTTATGAAAATGCCCAAATTAATCCTAGTATATATGTCCAGGCTCCTGCTGCCACCTTTCTGGGAAGGTACTGTATTTATATCACAATAGAGAAGTTAATTAGAATCAAACCATTAATACTGGCAATCTAAATTGCAAATCACTATTTTGGCACAAAGCACCATCATCCTACACTGGCAGATTCCACAGAAAGATTAAAGTGTTATCAAAATAAAACACCATGAACTGTCCAGGAAATGTTAACATCATTTAGAAAATCCATAGAAGTGACAAAGACACTACACAGTCCAAAAAGCATGTCCAGGTAGTTAAATCTTCACAGTTGATATGAAACACTATATTCACACATTCCCCACTTGCTGGAAGTTCCGAGCTAAGCCATATGCCACCCTGAAATGGAACATTATATAAGGTCAAAATCTCAGAAGTTTCCAAGACCTTAGAAATAAAATTATTGTGGTATATTCTGGCTTTGTTTGAATGTTATCTGATTTAAGGTTTGATAATTTATTAGCCCAGGGAACCAACCTTCTAGTTATTCTTCCCCATAAGAAAGATAAGCACAAGCTGAGAATGTAGCAAAGCAAATAAAACCTCTTTATCTTCTATATTACCTTAAGACCCTCTGGCCCTGACAGAAGAGGATCTGTGTAAGATGAACTTATACTCCACTCTCCAGAGCTGTGAGTCTACTGAGAAATCAGAATTGGGGGGGTGGAGGGCATGGAGCAGAGATGGCAGGCAGAAATGGGAAGGGATTGTTTCAGTCTCTTCCCACCACACTTTTTAAACACATACTAGTAATCTGCGTATTTTGTAGGTAAAGTAAGAAACAGAATCAGGATAAACATCTTTAATGGCTATACAGGGGATATCCAAAGAGTTGGAAGGTTTTTTTAATCATTAAAATTTTAGGGCTTAAAAGAAAGGCAGATCAATGGCCCTTCAGGGGTTATAAATAGTTGAGTCATTCAGGGCTGAGACTGATAGCTGTCCCTTAATAGACATTCCCTCATTCTTCCTTTAATAAAACTCTTAAGTGTCAACTGGATACATGGCCATTCAGCTAAAGGTTATATTCCCCAGCCTCCTTTGCAGTTGGGGAATGTAACCATATGACTAAGTACTGGTCATCTGTATGTGAGGAGAAATACTATATGCAGCTTCTTAAAGGGTGGGACATGTGCCCCGTACTTCCTCATTTCCTCTTTCTGATGGCTGCAATGCAGATGTGATGACAGAGACTGGAGTAGTCATCTTACACCACAGGACAGAAATTATATTGCTGAACATGGAAAAACAAAATAGAAGACAAGGTCCCTGACATTGGAGTCATTGTATCAGCCCCAGATTACTTACAATTGTACTGTTATGTCATAAGAAATTAACTTCTACCTTGTTTAAGCACCTATTATGTTGGCTTTTGTTATCGTAGTGAACTTACATCTTAACTAATTCAGCCACCAATAAATTATAGTTGATTCTTGTTATTTCTGGTAGTTACATTCTATAAAGTCGCTACAAACACTGAATTAGGAAATACAGAACCATTGCTCCTGGGGGAAACACAGTTAGTTTCCTGCAAGGCCCCAGGCTCAACATTTTCACTAGTCAATCAATACAAAACCTGTTTTATGTGTGTTTCTATTTAAAGAGACCTTATTTAATATATATTATTGGTTTATTAACATGAAACTCACAGCCAACGGTACTATATCTCATGGCTGAACAAAGCTTATTAACATACTTATTTTTTATATATGACACATCAAGGTTTCTTGCACTTCAGAACACTAAATAAGCATACTTCAGCACTATGCTTGGGGGTCACTCACTTTCAACAGCTAAATCACCAACACACCTCTAAATATGAAAAAATGTGGCACTAAAGACCTTGACAGGATGCTTGTTTATAGTATGAGAGCTAAAACAAGAAGGTAGAATGTCATCTTGTTGAACATCTGCAGCGAACGTGTGCTTCCAGGGACTCAAATTTTTCATCGCTCTGCATATGTCCACGAAAGCCCCACAAGTATTGATTTGGGGGTTATGAGTAAATTTTAGTAAATTATCAAATTCACAAATGTGAAATCCATGCATAATAAGTATTAACTGTATTTAGGGACTTCACATGACAAGGCAAGTTATTCTAAAAGTCACTTCCTCTGTATACTACCCAGCTTTTTGTGCTTAAAATATCCCACCTATTTTCCCATTAAGACTTTCCCTTTTTTCCTGGTTATCCTAATTTCTCTTCAGTAGTCACAGAATAGTTTGTTTATTTGACATAGAGTATAATATTGGAGTCAAAAGACAACATCCTAGAAAAGATAAAGTGGCACGGAATGTTCTTCCCAAAGCTCTTAATGTTAGAAGACTCATAATTTAGCCACACCCAGAACAATGTAAGAGGTAGAAATAATATTTGCTGCTATCTTGATATTTCATTCAAACAAGCCTCTTCCTCATTGCTTCAGACAAAACTTTGTTTGGACTTCTGGTAATATTATCATCATTTGCAGATGCAAGATAAGAAACTGAGAAGGTTGTTTTCACAGACAGCACCAATTTAGAGAGAAAAAGGTGGTACGTGAAGTTCCTATTCCCAAAGTGTGAGAGTACTTCCCAGCTCTCAGAATCCCTATTTAAACACACTCTTAGACCAGTTGCCTAAGCAGAACTAATACCCATGAAAATTACTCCTTTCATAAGCACTAAGTAGTACACTATATTGGAAATTAAAAATCATATTCCAGATAATGTGATAAATTATCTTAACATAATACTGAATCATTTCACTGTATATAATACAAAAGAAAATCTTAATTCTACATTAGTAGAAAAATCAATGATTGACAACATGAAATTATATCTTATACTTATTATAAATATTAAGTAAATTCAAAAAGATGACATTAGTGCTTTGGATAATAAATACTACCTTATGAGAAACTTGTTGCCAGGCACTAGTCAAATTTCAACTAGAATGACACTGTCCTTAGCAATGCTATTACAATTAAGTTCAAACTCACCTACTGTGTCTACTCCTTTCCTGCCAGCACGACCAACCATCTGCTTATAAGTAAGAATATCTAGAGTTCGACCACTGAAAATAGGTGTCCGAATAATCACACGACGTGCAGGTAAATTCACCCCAGATGAAAGAGTAGAAGTTGCTGCCAAGACCCGAATCTGACCTTGACGGAAGGCTCCTTCAATGATATCCCTCTCCTCAAAAGTAAGACCTAAAAAAGGGAAGTTACAATAACATATACAGTTGGCCCTTGAACAACATGGGGGTTATGGGAACAGACTCCCCATACAGTGGAAAATTTGTGTACAACTTTTGACTCCCCCAAAACTTAACTACTAATAGCCTACTGTTGAGTGGAAGCCTTACCAATAATATAAACAGTCGATTAATGCATATTTTATATGTTATATGTATTATATACTGTATTCTTACATAGACTTTTTTTTTTTTTTTTTGAGGGCAGTGTCACTGGCCCTCATATGTGGGACCGAACCGGGGCCGCTGGCTTCCAAGGCCAGCGCTTAACCACTGCGCCACTCAGCCAGCCCTATACTGTATTCTTACAATAAAGTAAGCTAGAGAAAATAAAATAATATTAAGAAACTGATAAAGAAGAGAAAATACATTTAAAGTACTGTACTGTATTTATCAATACCATAATTTATACCACCTGTTTACAAGATGAATTGTCTCAGTACCGACATCAATATTGTCTTATATGATACAAAACATGTAGATATTATATGTATTGCTTACACTAGACATCAATATTGAAAAGATAATGTGAAAAAGAAGTTCATAATTAAAAGTATCAGGATTCATGCAATGATAACAAAGGAGCAGCAAAGATTATGGCACTCTAATGTAATCAATACATTGTTTCATGGTATAGCCTAGCTTATGGCAAACAACATTATAGTCAGGTTCACAATACAATATTTGGAAACACTGTTATAGCTTTTTAAAAACCATTTACCTGTGATGATAAGCTGATACACAGTTTCTCCAATTATGAGAGAGGCATACTGTACAGTAATGTAATTCTTTGAAAACAGTTATAAAACAGTAAGAAAACTAATACATTATTAATTTTATATTAAATATCACTCACCTCATGCCTATCTAAAGATAGGCTATCCATTTCAATACAAGTTTTGCACATGATGTTCTACACGATGAATAGTTAGGTGGTGGTGGTGATGATGATGATGATGTTGACACAAAAATGTCCAAGACAGTTATTGGATTTTCACATGAAGACACTCACACACATACACAACAGATAAGTATATTAACTGTATGGACTGATGATTATCTACTATTCATTAAGCGGAAGTGGATCATCATAAAGGTCTTCATCCTTGTCTTCTTCACATTGGGTAGGAGAAGGAAGAGGAGGGGGAAGGGGAGGCAGGAGACACAGGCACATTCAGTGTAACTTTACAGAAATACATTGTAATTTTTGATTTTTTGATTTTTCATTTCTCTGAAAAGTTTCTATACAGTACCACTCCTTCCATTGTTTGCTTTAGTTCCATTGCCCATATCATACAAGGGTCCATGTCGTAAAAGAAGTGAAAAGCAATCTTGAAATTTGGAATACTTCTGTCAGACTATCTAATGTCAGTTTGTTTTCTGGCACTGCTTCTTCTGTCTTCTTCCTCATTGTCTGGCACTGATTCTGAAGCACTCATCTCCATCAGGTCATCTTCAAGATCCTTATCTTCAAACCCTTCACCCCCCCCACCCTTTTTGTGATATCCACAATCTCTTTCATGATTTCCTTGAATGGCTCAGCCATAAATCCTGTGAAGACATTCACAACCTCTGAACACATTTTTCTCCAACAGGAATTTATTGTTTCGGCTTGGTGGATTTCACGGCTTTTTCTATAACAATGGCATTTTCAATACTGTGAGTCTTCCAGACTTTTCATCATGTTCTTTTTATCAGTTTTCTTCCAAAGCACTGACAATCTTTTCCATAGAATACTATGTGTAATGAGCCATAAAGGTCCTTATGACCTTCTGATCTAGAGGTTGAATTAGAGATGTTGTGTTTGAAGGCAAGTAGACCTTGATACCTTTGAGTTTCATGAGTTTCACGGTACCAGGGACATTATTCAATATCAAAAGAACTTTCAAAGGCAGTTACTTACTAGCAAGGTACTTCCTGACTTCAGAGACAGAGCATCGATGAAACCAATCCAGAAAAAGGTTTCTCACTATCCAAGCCTTGTACACCCAAAAGACTGACAACTGGTGTGTATCTTTTCCCATCAAGGCTCAGGTTAGCAGCCTTATAGATAAGGGCAGTCCTGATCATGAATGCAACTGCATTTGCACAAAACAGTAGAGTTAGCCTAACACTTTCCGCCCCTTCATTCATGGTGCTTACTTCTCTTCCTTACTAATAAATGTCCTTTGTGGCATTTTTCCCCCCAGAATAAGGTGCTTTCATCTGCATTAAAAACCAGTTCAGACAGATATCCTTTCTCCTCAATGACTTTCTTCATGGCGTCTGCATTGGCAGAAGTGCCACTCCCGTTCTCTTGACATTTTTTAAGACAAACCTCTTCCTAAAATTATCAAACTATCTTTTTCTGGCATTAAATTCTCCAGCTTTAGATCCTTTACCTTGTTTTTATTTTAAGTTGGCATATCATGACCTCACTTCTTCTCAAATCATAATACAATCTATGGGTATGCCTTTCTTATAGGAATCCCGCCCCCACATAATAACTGTATTTTCAATACATGATAAAAAGGTATTTAACAAAAAGTGCAGGGTTTTCACGCCTGGTGGCATAGCTGCAGCAAAGGCTTCATGAATTTCCTTTTCTTTCTTTACAATGGTCCTTATGCTGGATCCATCTATCTTTAAATGGTGCCGCAGATGCAGATCTCAGTCTACAGTACATATTTTTTTTTTTAAAGATTTTATTGGGGAATTAGGGGAGGGGAACAGCACTGGGGAATTAGGTAAGGGGAACAGACAAGTTGCTGTCCTTTTGTTCTTCAGTCTAGTTGCGGAGGACATTGCTTCACTGGCCCATGTTGGCATCATCATTGCGCTCTTCCCGGGTGAGGCAGATTGGTCGCCGGCCTCTGGATGTCGCTCACCGCGGCTGTTGGCAGGTCATGCTGGCTGCCGGCCGCTCACGCTGGCTGCCGGCCACTCACCACAGCCCACAGCAGCCCACTGCAGCAGGGGCTGCAGCCCACACCATCACCGGGACTCCCGCAGCCCAGCTCCAGGTGGAGCCGCTGCTAGCCCTAGGGCAGTGTCACTGGCCCTCACATGTGGGATCCGAACCGGGGCTGTTGGCATCCCAAAACCAGCTTCCAACCAATGCGCCACTCGGCCGGTCCTACAGTACATATTACGTATTCAGCTTTGCCTTGTAATGTTATGACTTTTCTCTGCTTCTCATAGCACTTCCGGCATCACCAGTGGCACTTCATATGGGTCCCATGGTGTTAATCAGGTTTACAGTATTGTACTAAACATGATGAAAATATTCAATAACCATGAGAGATCATTTTTTTACTGTGATACCCAATTTACTGGAGAGACAAACTGCTCACAAGGAGATGACGAGCATCATCGGGCTACTCACAAGACTTGAGTTCACTGCAATAGCAACAGAAGATGACTACAAAATTATTACAGTAGTACAGTATGTACCAGTTAATTTTATGCAGTTATGGCTTAACACTGCATCTTTACATTTGTTTACATTTCTCTCGACTATGGTACCATGTATGGTCTGTGTTTATATGCATAAGTTTTGATAAATTCTAATTTTTTATGTTTGTGTATATTTTATTATATTAAATGATAAAATAGACTAGTATCTAAATATATTTTATGTATTCATGACATACCTAATTTTTTTTGATATTTCTAAGCTACGTGGTTCATCTGTGACATTTTTTCAAATTATAGCAAATCTCCAAAAAGTTTTCCAGTATATTTATTGAAAAAAATCTGCATATAACTACACACATGCAGTTCAAACCCATGTTGTTCAAGGGTCAGCTGTGTGTGTGTGTGTGTGTGTGTGTGTGTGTGTGTGTGTGTATTTAAAATTTTTTTTATATATAGCATAATAAAAATGTTAAATAAATTGAAAAGGTTAAATTCCTAATCTTAGAAACTAGATATTCTTTATTTATTTATTTTATTAAATGTATTGGGGTGACACTGGTTAATAATTGGTTATCTAGGTTTCAAGTGTACAATTCTATAAAACCTTATCTGTATATTGTATTGTGTGTTCAACACCCGAAGTCAAGTCTCCTTCCATCACTATATATTTGACCCCCTTTCCTTTTCTATCTACTCCCTTCTAGTATTTATATACTATACAGATAAGTAAACCTAAACATGTTTGTTTTACTCTAATTTAATCTTAACCACACAATTTCTTAAAATGAAATCAAAGAGTATTAAGTGTGGTTAACAACACATAAAATGAACGTAAATACAAAAATGAAGAAATTGTGAGGACTTTTGGAGGGGGCTTCTTAATAACAGGTTATAGATATGGATACCTGCATGATGAAATGCCACTCCCCATGGCACAGTTTTTTGTAATACAGAGTCCAATCCTGAAGGCGAACATTTTAGCTGATCAATCACTTCTAGGAGGCCCTTTTGTTCTAGTAACACTGGTGAAAGTTCAGTTGATCTTTCCGATCCTGTTACAAAAAAAAAAAAATATCAACACTGTTCACCTCTGTCTGAAATTCTTTCAGTGCTATCTGTCTAAGTCACCACAGAGCTAAACACTAGGACAAGGGTTCTGAAACTACTACATATAATAATCACCTGGACATCTTTTAAAAACACTGATGTCTGGCTTTCACCCCTGGACATTGTGATATAATCAGGTACAACCTGGACATAGGAATTTTAATCTCCCCAGGTAATTCTAACGTGCACTAAAGTTTAGGAAACACTGTATTAGAGTGAGATCAAGCCCATAGAAGGGGACCAAAGGACCCAGCTGAAGGAAGGAGAGGATTACAGATATTGACTACCACACAGAGCCTAAAAATCAAAATCCTTGCTCAAAGTGTGTCTCATTTATCAGCAGTGTCAGAATCACCTAGGAGCCTAATTCTATGTGACAATTTTTCTAGCCTCATTGGCACCAACACTGTAATTAATCACATATTACCTTCTGTTTTTGTCTCTCTGTATAAGCTTCTGCCCCAGTAAGGCCTTAACTTTCTTAGATGGAGGAATTATGTCTTCTTAAAGAATTTCCCAGAGTTTTGGATTTCTGAACAAGTAAAATGTCTCATAAAATATATTTTTATTTTTCAATTTTTTAGGTTAACTTAAAATTTTGAGGACCCATAGTGGGTTACAATGATTTATTATGCTTAGGGCAATTTAAAAAAATTTTAATTAACATTGATCAACACCTTTATTCCAAAAGAAAAGTCACTTTAACAAAAAATATGAATAGGGATAATTTCAGAATTCATACTTCAGCTTTATGAAAAATGTACAGTCTTGTCTTTATTTTTCTGGTGAAAATTTCCTCATAGCTCAGGCTCCAGTCCAATCATTAGGATTTGGGAACCACTGCTATAAATCAAAATAAAAGAGCCTCAAGCAAAGAAAATAATACAAGATTCTCGTTATTATGGAATATAAGTTACCATGGTACAACATAAGGAATATAAGTTGGCAGAGTATAGAAGGTATTAAGAGAGAAGTAGAAAAGATATTATAATGTTGGACCAGAGCCTACCCAATAAAAACTTCAGGCAATGTTTGCTTATTGGAGCTTGGCTTGCAATTGCCATCACCCACCCTCATGATGCCACTGGCATAACGAAGTCATAAGATACCCTAATATACTGTGACCAGAACTGGTGTCTGTCTTTCCTATACTTACCTTGGACCCCAAAGGACCATAGGCTAGTAAAAGTGGTGAGAGAAGAGTGATCATCCTAAAATCAATAAAAATATATACTAATGGTTATAGCCATACACTAGATCACTACTTAGCCATAAAAAAGGGAACAAATTAATAACTGTAACAACCTGGATGAATCTTAAAAATATCATGCAGAGTAAAAGAAGACAGACACAAGACACATTCATACGATATGACTTTGTTTATACGGAATCTTAGAAAAGGCACAACTAATCTAGAACGATAGAAAGCAAATCAGTGGTTGCCTAGGGCTGGGGATAGAGGGAAATGGCAAAAAAGCAAAACAGAAGATTTTAGGGTGATAGAAATGTTCCTATAGTGGAAGTTAAACCAGTGTATACACTTGTTATGATTGATTAAATTATACACTTCAAATGGGTACATTTTATTGTACATAAATTATACCTCAATAAAGCTGATTTTAAAATACATATGTGGGGCCGGCCGAGTGAAGTGGTGGTTAAGCACTGGCACGGTTCGGGTCCCACATATGAGGGCCGGTGACTCTGCCCTAAAAAAAAAATAATAATAATAAAATAAAATAAAAAATACATATGTGGGGCTGGCCGAGTGGCTCAATTGGTGAAGAGTTGGCTTAGAGCAAGAGCTCTGAGCAACAGGGCCACCAGTTCGATTTCCACATGGGTCAGTGAATGCTGCGCCCGAGCTGAGCTGTTGCTGAGCTGCCAACAGGTGGCAGGATGGCTCAGCTGGTGTAACAACAAGACTGCCTGTTCAATGGTGGGCTATGTCCACCTGCAACTAATACTGAACTTGGCACGTTGAGTTGAGCTGCCTCCCGGATGGCTCAGTGGATGGAGCGTGTGCTCTTAACAACAAGACTGCTGGTTCAACTCCCGCATGGGATGGTGGCTACACCCACCTGCAACTAAGATTGAACACAGCACCTTGAGCTTAGAGGCCACGAGCTGCTGACGGGAAGCCAGATGGCGACTGGCGCCCTCCACAACAAAGATTGAAGAACAACAGCTTGGCTGGTCCCCTTCCCCAATTCCCCAACACTGTTCCCCTCCCCCAATTTCCCCAATAAAATCTTAAAAAAAAAAAATACATATGTGTATTATGTATATGTATGTGTAAGTCTTTTTAGAGTTGGAGTTTGTAAATATTAAGAAAGATACAGCTGTTCACCCCAGAAAAATGTGCATATGTGAAGTTTTATATACACTTTAGGGGCTTCAAAGATCAACCTCTCAAAGCCTGTGGATCCCAGATGAAGAACCTGGTACATACCTGTCTAAATCCAGTTTTCTAAAATCTGAAGATTAGCCTGAGTGTATGTACACATTGTCTATAATAAGGATAAGAAGAGGATTAGTTACAAAAGCATAGTTTTGTAAGGAGTGCCCAGTGGGCAGGTGGTGGCAATGAGGAAAGAGCCATGCTTTGCTAATATAATCATTAACATTACTTTCAAGAAAGTGTATTAAGTATGGAGGCCTTCATTTCAATCAGTAACTTACCCTCAACTCGATGGTGTAGATTGTAAAACTCATGGGCAATGATATCTGCCAGCTTCTCACACCATTTCTTTGATGGACAGAAAAGTAATACTGAATGGTTATCACAAATGGTCTCATAGCATAAACTAACAACATGGTCCTCATCTCCCTAAAAAGGAAAAAGAAACAGACATTCTAGTGGAGCTTGCAAGTCATTCATTTGCTTCATGGGGAAAGTTTTTTCTACTCAAAGACATAATAAAAATCAGGTACAAAGTCAGTAACAAAACAAAGAAAAAAACAAAACAAAAAGAAATAAACCTCCTTATGACATAAGATGAGAAGAAAATATTTTCTATTCACTCAATTAGTATTTATTGACCTTCAACCTTTAACCAATGGGGATATAATGGTGAACAAAAGAAAGACAAGATCCTATCTTCAAGAGGTTTATGTCTCACTCGAAAAACATATTAAAGTACTAAACAAAAACATAAAATATAATCATAAGATGTACTATAAAAGAGTTTTACAGTGTGTAGAGGCCTCATATTTGACAGAAAGATCTGAAATAAAGTTTTCCCTGAGAAAATGATTATTTAGCTGAGATGTGAAGGAGGGGAAGTGTTATCTTAATGAAACGTAACTGAGGGACTGAGGAAACATTTTAGAAACAAGAGCATATGTGAAACCACAGTGGTGGCCAAGTGAGTTCTCAAAACTGGAAGGTCAGTGTGTATAAATGGGTTAATTCATTCATCCATTCACTCATTAAATAAGTATTTACTATGTGCCAGATATTATCCTAGACACTGGGGATGGAGAACAAAGAAAATTAGCTCTACCCTCAGAGTTTCTACTCTAGTAAAAACAGATAGATAATAACAAAATCAAGATATGTAAAGTACACAGTATTGTTTATTTTGAAAATTGCTAAGGAGAGAAATAAAACTGGGAAAATAGGGACCAGAAAGGGAAAGACATTGTAATGTAGATAAGGTGGCCAGGGAAGGTCTAAGAAAGTGACATTTGGGTAAAGATCCAAAAGTGAGGAGTAAACCATACTGATGCCTGGGTGTGGAAAGCATTCCAGACTTCCAGACTAAGAGAACCTGAGGAGGGAGATTTTGGCATATTATGGAATAGCAAAGAGGCTGTGGAGGGAGTCAGAAGAAATATAATAGGTGAGGTCAGAGCACTAACAGGGTGGGGGCAGATCACATGGGCTTCATAGGCTACTATAAAGACAATGGCTCTCATTCTAAAAGAAACGGGGGAAAATCATAAATTTTTGAGCAGAATGGTTACAGGATCTGATGTTCAATTTAAACGGTAACAAGCTCCTGACTTAAGTAGAGACTGAAGGGGACCAGGTGGGAAGCAGAGATCAATTAGGAGGCTATTTCAATAATCCAGGTAAGAGTTGAAAGTGAAGTCAAAGTAAGAGTCAAATAAGGTAGAGGCATGGATATGGTAATAGAAGAAAAAGATTAACAGGAGAGTAAATTAATGTGTTTACATATATATTTATTGAGGTAATCAAGGCCTAGAAAAGTGAAATTTGGGGTACAGAGCAAAGTAACTGAATAAGATTCCATGCCAGGCATACAGAGGCTACAAATGCATACCTAGGAGGGTACTGAAATACATCAATTCAGTTCTGCTCCCAGCTCTAAACTTATCCTTAGCTGTCCAAGTACTCAAAGACACAGTTCTGCATAAAAATAGAAGATGCTTCCCTGCACAGATGATGAGTCAGTTGTTTGACCTCAGAATTGAAAATCGGACTTAGAAAATACTGTGAACTAAAACTTTTTAAGTGCATTTAGGGGTGCGGGAGGGAATTTATCATTTAGCAAGCACTTTCAACACGCTAGACAGTTTTTAAACATCGTGTTTCATTTTTACAACAATACCAAAGTTAAGTATTATATTCCATTTTATAGATGAAGACACTGCGTTCAGAGAGGTTTTGTGATTCAACCAATATCACAGCCATATCAAGTATCGCTAGATGTAAGTCTGTCTGACTCCCAAAATGATGTTTTTCCCACTCTACTACATGATATACCTACCATCTAACAAAAGTTTAATTTTCCACACTAATGTTCAGTGTAAACTAAGCCATAAGAAAACCTTTTCCCAGTTAAAAAGAAAAATCTACAAAATTAAGTATTATTTTGTATTACTCATAGGAAATGATAGTCATTTAAATTGAAGGCACAACTACATTTCCTCTCTTACCATCACGATCAATTCTTTAAGATAAAACCAATTAGCTTAATATTAATAATAGATATGTAATGCATATTCAACTACTTTGCAACCCCTTACATAAGTCAAAAGCTGTTAATAACTTGCTAGAAAAATCAATCAAACACAAAGTACTGGTGATACTGAGGTAAAAATATTGACTTAACCTTCACTTGTAGCATGGGTTGAAATTCCCTCAAAAGCTTCATTGAAGAGTCATATATGGAATTTCCAATTTTTACTGACTCCAACAGTGGCACGGGACGAAAATCGGTGTGGTAGAGTTCAGCATTCAACCAGGAAGCCACAAGCTCCAAATTAGGAAGAGTAGCACTCATGCCAATGATCTGTACAGCATAAGACAGAGGAATGGCTAAATCTGCCTGGCTGTGAAAAACAAATGAAAATGATGTTAAAAGATGCATAATATTAATTACAAATGTGCTGCTAACTATTCTTGGTCATGTCCTTTGGTACATACATTTCTTTAGGGTATAAACCTAGGATTAAAATTACTGGGTCACAGATGATCTTCAATTTGATCAGATAGTGTCAAACTTTTTTCCAGAGAGACTGTATCACAGTAACACCCCACAATCTATGTGTGCTTTATTGTTCTACATCCTTGTCACCATTTAGTATTGTCAATCTTCCTAATGTCAGTCATTTTGGAGAGTCTGAGGTAATACGTCTCTGAAAAGGCAACTTACATTCCCTTGATTACTAATAAGATTAAGCGGGCCAGCTGAGTGGCGCAGTGGTTAAGCGCTGGCTTCAAAAGCCAGCGGCCCCAGTTCGGGTCCCACATATGAGGGCCAGTGACACTGCTCTCAAAAAAAAAAAAAAAAAAAAAAAAAAAAAAAAAAATAATAAGATTAAGCACCACTTCATATTTATGGACCATTTGCATACCTATTTTTAAATGCATGTTGAATTACCTTGTCCCTTGATATATTGGCTTTTGTTTTCTCTCATTGATTTATAGAATGTTCAGGATAATGACTTTCCTCTTTCATATTTTTACTCATCTTTATGTCTTTCCTTCTACTTTCTGTGGCATTATTTTATGATTTTTTTCCAAGTTCTTTAAATGAATAATTCACTATTTTTTCACTCTCATCTTTAATAGTGTATACATTTTGTGCTATTAAAATTGTTCAAAAATAATTTTAGGTGCATTTCACAAGTTTTGTTTGGAGACATTTTTATTATACTTTCAGTTCAAACTATCTTGCAATTTCTATTGTGATTTTTTTTTTTTTTTACCCAAAATGGGTAAAAATGTATTTCTTGGGCCGGCCGAGTGGCACGGTGGTTAAGCGCTGGCTTCAGAAGCCAGCGGCCCCAGTTCGGGTCCCACATATGAGGGCCAGTGACACTGCCCTCAAAAAAAAATAATAAAATAAAGAAATTGTTTCTCTTCTATTAAAAAAATTAAATAAATAAATAAAAATGTATTTCTTAATTTCCAAACACGGGGGAATTTTCTAGTTATGATTTTCTTACATTTATTTCTAGTTTAATTCCACTGTTATCAGAGAATATCTTTTAAATGACTTAAATCCTTTTAAATATGTTGTTTTATGGCTCAGAACATGGTAAATGTTTTTTGTAAATGTTCCATGTGTAACTGAAAAGAACACATATTCTGCTTTTATTTGGTAATTGTTCTAAATATTATACATCCAATAGGTCAAATTTGCTAATTGTATTAGTTTTATCTTCTATATACCTATTGATTTAGGATATAGATGAGTATCTACATCTTTTCTCACACACTGAAAGAAATATGTTAAAATGTTCCTAAACTGAAGGAGCTCCCAAATTGAAAGAATCTACTGAGTTTCCAGCATAACGAATGAAAATAGACGAACACCAAGACACAGCAGTGTGGAACTTCACAACACTGAGGAAAAAAAGGAGCTCCTAAAAACTCTCAGAGAGAATTTCAAAAATTATACAAAAAGTAAAGGATCAGCATGGCATTGGATTCCTCAATAGTAATGAGAAAATGAAGTAATGTCTTGAAATCTCTAAAGGAAAAAATTTTTTAATCTTGCCTTTTATATTGGGACAACCTATGAATTAATTGTAAGGCATTTCCAGACATGCAACTTAAAAAAAATAAAAAACAGGCCTTTTGAGCTTCCTTTGCTCAGCCTGCTCCAAACTCTTTGGAGTACTTTTTCTCCTAATAATGACTCCCTGGCCCTGGTCCTGGTCCTTGGCCTTGGCCTTGCCCCGTTGGGTCTTTTGAGCTTCTTTGCTCGGCCCGCTTCAAACTCTTTGGAGTGTACTTTCTTTTCTAATAATGGCCCGTGAGCCATTCTCTACTCTTCGGGCCCACTTCTGCTTCTTTGAAAGGACTTTTCCTTCTAATAAACTGTCCTTTTCTGCAACTTTACCTCTCTGGTCCGTGTCTCCATTCTTGGGTTCCACAAGACCATGGTCCTGGTACACACACAATCACACATCAAAAAATTTCTGTAGTGCACATAAGTGTAGAAGAGTAAGAACATATTTAAAATGACGAGCACCAACATTAACTGGAAAGGCAATGACTTATCCACAAGAGTTAGTCATTGTTTGCCAGAGGAAATGCCATTTCGATATGATTGAATTGCCAGGTCTTACAAGTTTCCAAGAGAAAAACAGGGCTGGGCGAGTGGCGCATTGGTTAAGAGCTGGTTTGGGGATGCCAGCAGCCTGTTTGGATCCCAGCAGCCCCAGTTTGGATCCCACATATGAGGGCCAGTGACACTGCCCTCTACAGCTAACAACAGCTCCACCTGGAGCTGGGCTGTGCGAGCCCCGGCGATGGTGTAGGCTGCAGCCCAGCTGCAGTGGGCTGCCATAGGCTACAGTGAGTGGCCAGCAGCCAGCGTGAGCAGCTGGCAGCCAGCATGAGCTGCCAATAGCCGTGGTGAGCGACATATCCAGAGGCTGGCGCCCGATATGCCTCATCCGGGAAGAGGGCAATGACGATACCAACATGGGCCAGTGATACAACATCCTCTGCAACTAGAGTGAAGTACAAAAAGACAGCAACTTGTCTGTTCCATTTCCCCGATTCCCCAACGCTGTTCCCCTCCCCCAATTCCCCAATAAAATCTTTAAAAAAAGAGAAAAACAAAAATATAGGTTGATATGTAAAATGTTGCCATCTTTAAATGATGACAACTCTTCTTAGTATTTTTTAGTCACACACACAAAAAAAAAAACAACAAAAAAAAACTATACCCATAATAGCATGTATACTGAAAGTGGAACATCCTGGAAAGTATCCCTACCAAAATGAGGAAGTAAATCAAGAGAAAGGCATGTGATCCCCAAAAAAGGTGACTCTGACTCAAGCAAAAAGCTATGGGAATGAATGATAATGATAAAAAAAGATCCCAAGGTAACTGCTATGCAACATATATACAGATAACCAACCACCTATTGGAACAACTCAGAAGACTTTAGGAGAAACTTTAAGATGAATATGGTAGAACAGCAAATGTATTAGAACATACTAGGTGAAGATTTACACAAGTGGGGAAGAGACTGAGGATAAATCACTGATAAGTACATACAAAACCAAGCGGTCAATCAAAAAAGACATTTATTAACTTCAGAGGGGAAAAAAGTTATTTAGAAAGTAAAAGTTATCATAATATACTACATGGCTGGGTTAACAATGGCATTTATATAGTCATAACAGTGTAATCAAATACTGATCTAAGCAAAATTATGACATAACTATATTCGGAAAATGGAAAGATGAGAAAATATAGAGAGATTGGGGATGGGGAAAGAGATTGGGTGAGGTGAGTAAAAGACATTAAAAAGAGCCAGATCTCCATTTTCCATAGTAAGACATCAACATGTCATGTGTAAAACTGAAAACTCAAGTAGCTGTATTTAGAGATGCCACTGTAAATAAATTTTTATAAAACCATGAGAGTTGAAAGTAGTTGTTTCTGGGATGTGGGTGATAAGGAAATATCATTTTCAAAATTAGCCTTGCCTATTTACATAAGATCTGTGTATAACTATCAAATACAAAAACCGAATTTTTAAAATTCTATAATAAAAGTGGTCAACAGTCAGAAGCTTCAGAATGTTTATAAAATAATATAAAATCACTCTCAGTCTTAGGTAGTTTTAAAATGAAAATGAATTACTGTACATGAGTTTGTCCTAAAAAATTACTACTTTCCTTCCTTTATGTAACTCATTATGCACTTTTGCAGATACTTTCTCAGCAGTGTTTAGAATTTCAGGAATACAGTTATTTCAGGTACTCACCAAGATGCTGATTTCTGAGTAATATAGCAAATCTTAGTCAGCAAAAGTTCCAGCAGATACCCTCGGTGAGAGTCTCCCAGCATATGCAATTCATCCACAACCACTGTTCCTAAAGAGATTTTCCAGATACTAAGTTTACAGAATTTTACAATTCCAAGAATTTTATATCTTACACAATAAGTAGCTGTCATTACAACAGATTGCAGGTCATACAAATTTCTAACCATACAATAAAAATCAGAGTCCACATAACATATAATTCTTTTCCAAGGTATTTCAGGGATCATAAGTGATCCTATTACAATGTATTCTGGATCTAAAAATCAACGATTAGCTAAACTCAGGGATAACTCAGAGAAAACTGCTTCTCATTACTCACTTTTTAACTGGTAACTTTCTAGAAATATATATATGATGAGATATCAAAGACATCTCTGACAGTTATTCCTTGTGTTGACTTTCCAATGGGGAAAATAACCAGGGCAACCATTCTCATGTCAGCAAATAAGACAGAATCAGATCAAAAAAAAAAAAAAGAGAGATGATTTTAAGGGATGTTTTTGTTTGATTATAGTAGATTAGTGATTCACCCTACTACAAAACATAAATATGATCATAACCCTCTTCTTTACTATCTGCATAATCAAACTAGTCTGTGCACTTGGAATAATGCTTTAGAATTACTGAAAATTTAGTATCACTCAATGTCTTCTTCAGTTAAACATTTTCATAACATCATAGTTTTCATGTGCACTGATGTCCCTGCCACAACCCTCCTCACCAAAATCAAGATCTTTTAGACTATTTCCTAATGACATATGGTGCTCCTTCTGCCCATCAGTTAGCTATCTACAAATTACACTATATGATGAGTTATTTCAGCATTTGTTCATTCATTCATCAAAAAATATTTATTCTACCTAGTGTTCCAGGCACTGTGCTAGGTATTGGATATAAGAGTTAATAAGATTCTATTGCAATCCTCAAGCTACTTAAAGTCAAATGAGGTCACAAATAATACAATTCTGATACAAATCGATGAATGTTATTTCTCTCTCCAAGCTTTATAGAGTAGAGCTCATGTGTTATTAATCTTTGATTTCACTCCCTACTCCTACCCTACCATAACTTTAACATTTAAGTTCACCAGGATCTCAATAAGCAGCCAACTGATATTCTTTGGTTGCTGCTACAAAAATTCTCTTCCTGTTGCTACTTCCACATAGGGGGCTTTCCTAAGTGGTAAAAAAAAAAAAAGCATTAAGGTGGAAAATCTTCCTATATTCCCAAGCTCAAATACAGTATCAGTTTCTGTAAGTTCTTTACCATTTCCCTGTTAAATGGTAGCTTTGGGTACAGGCCTAATCCAGATATCACAGCACCAGAATACAATAATACACTAATTGCGAAGATGGAGAATCCAGCCCCAGCACGCTTCCTTCTATTCCTGGTAAAGTTTAGAAAGAAAAGAAGCAATGAGAAATGATGTGATGGCTTCAGGGTATCCTCTATGCTTTGTAAAGTGCAAAAATACAAGGAAGTTGAGTTAATAATAGCAGCAGTACACAAAACATTTTTTTCCACATAGAGTTCCTAACATTACAGATGCTTGTCCAGAAATAGATGACAGACAATGGAAGAAAACATAGGACATACAGAAATCACAACAGCTCCACTCCATTCCATCAAAAAATGGCAATAGAAAGTATTTTCTTACTTCCTAATTTTCTTACCTAATAGATCCATCTTATTTTCTTCTATGAGGCGATTGATCAGACTATTGGCCCTCTCAATTGTGCAGACAGCAATATCCAAGGAAGAGAACTGCCCTTTTGGAGAGCTACTGCCCATGTAGCCGTCTACTTTTATTCCTACTTCCTGAAACAGACTCTGAATTGAGTAAAAAGGAACAATACAAGTGAAAATATTTTATATTCATGAATTGCAAATTTGTTCTATCCCTATCCCATAATATAGACAAAAGTACCTAAAATATTTATCAGATTAATGTTAGTTGTTCCTGACCAGGATATATTGGTTCTTTCTAGAATCATATACAAAAAATATGACGTTTAGAATTGACAAAACTCAGTACAGGGAATTTCTGTTAAGACAAAGTCAAATAAAATTAGACATGCCATTTTAATGACAGCATTTTACAATCAAATCAGTTAAAGAGCTATTTATAGAAATTAAAATGGGAGAAAAACTACCTTAAGCACTAAACACATTTAATCTAATTAACAAACAAGAAACTAGTTCTTTCTTTAACACTAATGATGTAACACTTTAGTAAAACGTGAAAGATTTATACAATCTGCAAAGACACCAGAGTATGGATGATGTAACACTTTAAAAAACAAATTTATACTTCATGAGGAAAATACTCTCATTATCTTACTAATTTTTATATAATGAAAGAAGAGTTTTTAAAAGTCAAATGCAGTGGGACTTTGATGTTAATTTTTTAGTTTAACTTTTAACTAACATACCTTCTCAATAAAAATGATCCTTTCATCATTTTGTTACTTTGGTCTAAGTTGAGAGGATGTTACCATGTAGTACCAGCTTTGTTGGCTATTTGGCCTCTGAAATAACTGTTAAAAAGATTTATTGAACCATAGAACTTTAGAGCTGTTCATTCAGTAAGGTATTTCTGAGTGTTTACTGAGTTAACCCACAGTGCTGGGGTTAACATCCTTATTTTACCAAAATGGGATAACTGAGGCCCAGCAGATTATGTGCCTGGCCTAAAGACACAGTAGGAAAACTGGGACTAGAACCCAGATTTTTTGGACCACCAGTATAATATTCTTGCATTTCAACAGCACATTTTTTACATTGCAGAAATCACAATAATAAATTTACTCTATGTAATGGAACGCTGCTTTTGTAAAAATGCCTTAAAAACTAGTGAGCATCATACAAATGAAAAATGTTATTATTCATTTTTGCAGAACAGAGGAACAGACCATAGGCCTGGAGCTTTTCCTAAGCACCAATGGATCCTGTTCTTCATCTCCTAAAGGTTACCAAATGGCCCTCAATTAGGATGGTATATATGCTTCCTTAAACATTCTTTCCTCTCCATGCTTCAGTCTATTCCTATTCTTCAAATAAAATGATTCTTAACTTGCATGTTTATATAAGAATTTAAGTATTCTATTCCTAAGGAAGTTTGTCAATTTTAACACAGTTTTCACCAATTACTCTTTTAATTTGACGGCTCTTTCTCCTTCATGCAATAATACGAAAGTTACCCTTCATAAATGGTCAACACTTAAAACTACATTGGGATGCAACAAGAAAAATTTTATTTTCCATTTGCTTTTATAATTCTTTTCCAAATGAATAAAGCCATGGCTACTAATAACAGGCCTTATCACAATTTCAAACTTAGTACAAGAACATTACCTGGAGATAGTATTTCTTCTCTTTAGCCACAGAGACAAAGGGCAGAATAAACAAAGCTTTCTTCCGCATTTCCAAAACCCGCTTCAAAATAAGTAATTCAGCAACAAGAGTCTTCCCAGCACTTGTAGGAGCTAAAACACGTTATTCCACAAGGTTAACACAAAAAGAAATAATATTTGATATACTGCATTAAAAAATGGTTTAGACCATATCCAGGAACTACATACAGTGCCTGAGACTAGCTTATCATTAAGGCCCTACTAACATTTGAAACCTTTATACTCTTAAATGCCCCTAACTTTAACTCTCTGAAGTCTCACACTGAAAATAGGGAATTATTAAACATATCTTTATATCAAGGATAAATGATGGGAAAAAAAACAGAAAAAAAAAAGAATTAAATGATGAATATTATTGAGTACCAAGCTTGTACCTAAAGATCATTTCCTTTAACTACGTAATGGCTAAAAGCCCTGCTTTGAGGAAGGAGATGAACAACTTTAATATATTGCAACAGGAGTTTTATAGAAGTTGAGGGAAAGGAGCTGTAAGGAAGTTTAGGGGAAGGAAAGAGAACTTATGAAAAGGAAGAGTAGCAGGGAAGAGACAAGGAATGCCAAACAGAAGAAACACTGCAAACACCTGCAGGAAAGCGTGGAATGTTCAGATGCCTACAGGTAATTTAGTGAGCCTGAAATATAAAACAAGTAGAGTGAAAAAAGAAATAGGAATGTGCCACATGAAAAAGAATTTAATCCCACCACATAAGGAGTTTAGAATTTATCCTGAAAGCAATGCAGAGCAACTAATGTGCTTATGAAAATGAGTGACAAGATCATATTTGTCCTTTATAAAGATCACTTTGGCTGCAGGAGCAGAGCAAGACCAGAGAGAAAAGATAAACTAGTTATAAGGCTATTACATAATATAGAAAGATACTAGTGGGCATAATCTAGAAGAGAGATGATAAAAGAAATACCAAAAAATGTATACACATGACTTGTACGCATATTCATCTTTTGTTATAGGTATATATTGAGTATTATAATTTTAATACAGCTTTTTCCTTTTTTAAAATGTGTATAATTTTTTTGGCACCCTCTGTATGACAGTTATCTAAGTAAGGAACCTAAAAACAGAGAAGAAGTCAGAAAATGAGGTTGTAGACACTGGATTTGGTGATTAATTGATGTGAGTTGGTGACCAGAATTAGGAATGACACCCAAGTTTTGCTTTAAGCAATTGAAATGGTCTACCACTGCCACTAATTGCCATTAGTTAGCACTTACTATGTACTTTCCATATACCCAAAACTGTTCTAAGTGCTCTCTCATGCTCGCTTGCCCTCTCTCTAGTAATTTGCAAGGTTACACAGCCAATAAATGGTACAGACAGTTTGCAACCACAACCAGTCTGACCCCACAGCCTGAACTTATATCTACTGATAAATTGTCTAATTATTTTTTGCAGCCATAATGAAAAATCTGGTTGACTCACAATTTCAGAGAAAACTCTGAAGACATGCATACAGTAGAGTAGAAAGGTTTAAAAGTATATATGTCAGAGTTGTCCTTGAAAGTCCATATAAAATTTCTATAAAGTACCTTACATATGGTTTTGTGTATTGAAGCCTGTACAGGCAGGTCAATTTATAAACATAATTTATAATGTTTACACCCTGAAAAGCAACTGAGATAGACTGGAGGAAGAGCAGATTTATGCCTCTTATTGTACACTCACTTTGTCAATGGGAGTGCCAGGCAAAATAGCTCCCTTTAAACTGTGTTTTCTTTCCTTGTCTCCACGCAGCCATACAATGGATTTTGCATAATTTAAATATGCATATAATGAGACTCCATTTTTCATACATATGTTAAGACTTTCTCTAGTTATAAAGCACTATTTCAACCATCTTTAAGAAAATCATAACTACCTCAATATACTGTTCTTCACATTCATAATGTCTTTAAAATAGAGAAATTAATTTTCATCAATTTGAATACCTGAATAGACTAAATTCTTCCCTTCCAGGACTTGTCCAAGCAAAAGACACTCTGCCTGCCATTTAAACATCTTTTTTACACCAAAACTGTGATATTTCTCCAGAACCGCTGTGGGGAGTCCCCAGTTTGCCAACAGCAGCTTGTCTATTTGATCGTCAGGAACTGTGTGCTTGCATTCCCCTTTCAGAAAAAAAAAAAGGAAAAATCATCAATAGTTGAATTTAATTTAACATAGGACTTCAGCCCTCCACTGTATTTTGGAATTCCTGTGTTGGAATGAGGCTATATAAAGCACACCTGAAGGGCCAGCCGCATGGCTCAGTCGGTTAAGAGCTCGCTCAAGAGTGCAAGCCTAGCTCTGAGCAACGGCGGTTTGATGCCAGCCCGAGCTGAGTTGCCGTTGAGCTGCCAACAGGTGGCAGGAGGGCTCAGCTGAGAAAAAAAAAAAAAAAATTAACCGAACTTTTTCGGGGCCTGACGAGTGGCGTGGTGGTTAAATGCTGGTTTGGGAAGCCAGCGGCCCCGATTCGGGTCCCACATATGAGGGGCAGTGACACTGCCCTGAAAAAAAAAAAAAATACATAAAGCACACCTGACATAAACCACATTCCTAGTAAGCATCTGTAAGGACTACTAGGCACTATTATTAGTGAGCCCTCTCCGGATTGTAAGATTTGGCCAACTAGAAAGTTGTTTCTGTAAAGATCGAAAGACCCAGAAACCACTTGAGTGTTACTACCAGGCGGTCGCTGACTATAAACTGAAAGCACGTCCGTATCTAAACCGAAAGTGACCTGCCGCACCAGGGCCGAATCACAAACTGAGAAGGAGACTAGAAGAGCACGCTGTGTAAACAACAAGCAAGCTCCTCGCGGTGAGAACACCTCTCTTCACATAGTAGGGCTGCGCTGCCCACCTCGCCCGTTGCCCACAGAGCGCCTAAGAGTACCTGCAGCTGCAGCTCGCCGGCCGCCTCTGTCCATCAAGCTGCGTCCCAGGCCGGGGGGCGGGCTCAGCACCGGCCCCGCGGGGAGCAGGGGGCTGTCACGGCTGTCATCGCCGCTTTCCCAGGAGTCTGAGCCTAATGTTGAACGCCGCCGTTTCCCACTCCAACGCGGATGATTCATCACGAATTCTTCTTGGCGGTTCAGGGACAGCCACAGTTGCAGCGTCCTCCCCTTCGGGAGAAACCCGGCCTGGTAACAGGTGTAGCTGTCATCTTCCCGCCAAGGCCTTCAAATTCAGGCCTCCCAGCCCGCCCCGGAACCATAGAGTTCTCAGTGATGAGAGTAACCTGAGAACCATAGAATCGTGGGGAAGGAGCGGCTCCCGGTGGTGTCTCAGACCTCCGACCTTTCACCTCCGTCGTTGATTGGTTGGACCTAGAGTAAAAGGGGCGGGGGGCAATGGTTTGGCGTATATAATCTGCATTTATAATCACACTGGCCTGAACGTTTTCTTTTTTCTGATTTGAATAGTAAGGTTTGCTAATTTCTTAAATGAACTGCCCATAATAGGTAGATCAAGGGATAAGTCTCCTTCACACATTGGTATTGTAAAAAATTTATTACAGATTATGTGTGCAATACGTTATACAAGATTTATAATGGAGCATAATAGATTTCTCTCTCCAGTGAATGATGGTAGGGCAGAGGCTAATTCTTTACACAATTTCCACGTTAGCCATGATACATTGTGGGTACTACGACGGGGAGTTAGGGACTGCTGCTGGAGAGACCCCCTTAAACGGCAGTATGAACAGTGCAAGGAAGGGATTCTGGATGTACCTAAATTATCATTCTGTGCTGAGAGCTTACTAATGGACGTGTGCTCCACCTTTTGTCAAAGTAGAATCAAATGAATTCTGGACGTAAAGTGCTGCCGGGTTAATTGCCTAGTTGCACAACCCATTTCACCAAGTTAATCTAGTTGGCGAAAGCCCTGCTCTGAAGAGACTGTGTTATTCTATAGCGCTGAAAACCTCAAAAGGGACAATCTAATTTAAAAAACAAAAACAAGACTAATAGAAGTCTGGGAAATAGTCCTTGAGTGTGAATTCTCCTGTGAAAACCTGGCTTATTTAAAAAAAAAAAAATAAAAAACATTTTTCAAACAATATTCTAAAATTCCACAAGATGGAGACATTACTTCATGAGAGAAACATTTTTCCTAGTTACCTTTCATGCATTTATTCACTTAATTATTGACCACTGTGTGCTGAGCACTGGTTATACGACAGGGAAATGGCATGAAATAACTCCAAATTTCAAAGAAAAAGAGCCTAGAGAAGGGGACAGACATTAAACAAATTAATTAATTAATCCTTTAACTGTTATACTAATGCTCAGGCAGAAATGAACAGAATGCTATCAAAGAAATAAAAGGGATCCTAATTTAGATTGTAATCTTGGAAGAACCTTCTGAGATGCAGTATAGCATGGGGTCAGGAGAACTCTGTAGCCAATCAGTCTAGATTTGAAGACTGAATGGCTGTGTGATCTTGGGCAACTTGCTTAACTCCTTTGTGCTTCCTTTTTTTTTTTTTCCCTTTTTTGAAAATCTATGTGATGGGGATAATAATAGTAACAACCTACTTGGTTATTATGAGCACTAAATAAGCCAGTATGTGTAAAGTGCTTAAAACTGTGCCCAACACATAGTAAATACTATTCAAAGGAAGTGATATTGAAATGTTCTAATATTGCTCCCAATATAAATGCAACATTTTGATAGGAAAACAATAAACCAAAGAAATCTCTCACAAAGTTATTCTATTTTTATTAGGTGAACTGTGATCAAATGAGGAAAATAATTAGGAAGGAATTGCAAAGAATGGTTTACGTCATCCTAATAAAAAGCCCAGAGAATAATTTTAAATTTACAATTTATTTCAAACATTCAACACCTGTTTCTAATTTTAAAAACTCTTACAAAATAAAGAGAAGGTTACTTCTCAAAAATATTATAGAATTTTTTATGCTAACAATTACTGTAATAATACTAATACAGCAGAAGTATTCTCCATCTGTCTTTTAATTGTGTCTTAGCTTCTGTTACTTGGCATTTTTATCTGTGGTAATTATTCAAGGCCTGAGTTAAAACTCTCCAGAAAAATAATGTGCACATATTTTCCGCCAGTGACCTGGAAGACATACCAATTCTGGACAACTTTCAACTTAATCTCTGGTTTGGCATTCTTTTTTAAATACAAAATAGTAGAATGATATTAGACACCATGAGCTAGAGATTTGGACAGGCTTCCAGCCTTATCACCTCAATCTATAGAACAGATATTTCTCTGTTTTACTTACTAAGGATGATACCCTTCTTGGATTTTGGCATCATACAGGAGATTTCAGGTTTACTTCTCTTTTACCTCTCTTTTACCATACAGGAACCCCAGACGCCTATCTCCCAGAATACATCCATTAAAATCCACATTCTAGACCACATCACTATGGAAAGCTTTGGTTCTAACACTTCACTTCTTTAGATTGTTTGATTATTTGACATTTCTGTCCTACAAAGAAACCTTTGGTTTTACCAGTTTAGTCATGAATTATTTTAATATATTTTTTACATAACATCCAGAATTTTAAGGAAACGTATGCTGTGCTAGAAGTGGTTTCTTGCTCAGTCTAATATTGCTGAAAACAGAAACAAAGGAAACTCAAATAACAATTGATGTACATTCAAAGATATCATCTTCTTATTTTAGTAAGTTTGAATAAATAACAAAAAATGATTTTCCCATTGAAATTGCAGAGGTTATATGGAAAATAAGATTTACACAAACTACATTTGTAAATTGATTAAAACAGAATCATCTGTTTTAATACCCAGACTGAATGAATTCTGTGCTTTTCACATGAGTGGAATTTGCAAAAAAAAAAAACAAAAAGAGAAAGAAAAAAAGAAAGAAAAAAGGAAGGGAAAGAAAGAAAGAGAGAGAGAAAGAGAGAGAGAAGGAAGGAAGGAAGGAAGAAAAGAAAGAAAGAAAGAAAGAAAGAAAGAAAGAAAGAAAGAAAGAAAGAAAGAAAGAAAGAAAGAAAGAAAGAAAGAAAGAAAGAAAGAAAGAAAGAGAAAACTGGAAAATATATAAAATCAGAAATATGGGATTCTAGTGATGCTGACTAGGTCTAATGTGCTCAGGTTAAAGAAGATGCTAATTAAGAGGATTTTATGTTTGAGTTCACTGGTTCTCAACTGAAATAACACCAGTGACTGCACATTAGGATCCTGTGCGGAGCTTTAAACTTGTCATTCTACTCCTGGAAATTCTAACATAATTGGTCTAGGATAGACTCTATGCACTGGTCTTAAAAACTCCCTAGGTGTTCCTAATATGCTGCTGGAATTGAAACCACTAGGTAATCTGAGGGATGAGGCTGACTTGAATTCAGTTGGCTTCACTGAGAAAATTTTAATAAGAGGCTTAAATTAACAAGGAACTCTATTTATTTTATTTATTTTAAAATTTATTTATTTTTAATTAGCTTCAGGTGTACAACACAGTGCAATAGTTATACTTTTTACCCCTCAAAGTGACAACCCCCCCTCCCCATTTGGCCACCCCACTCCTCCCCCCCATATCATATATATCTATTACACTTCCTCTGACTCCCTTCCACATTATAATCCACATCCCATGACTATCTACATATTCAATTACAGTTGGTATACAATATTATACAACCTCAGCTTCAGGTGTACAGTGCAGTGATCAAGCCTCTTCTCCTTCCATGAAATGGTCTCCCTAACAAGTCATATGACCATCTGACACCCCACAAAATATTTACTACATTATTAGTTATATTCCCCAAACTGCATTTCATATCCCAGTGGCAATATTGTAGTTGCCTATTTTTGCTGTCTAATCCCTTCCCCTTCTCCCTCATCCCCACCCCCCTCCCAATTAGCAACCCTGATTTTTCCTCTATATCTATGAGACAGTTTCTGTTTATTTTGCTCATTCATACAGTTTTTCAGATTCCACATATGAGTGAGATCATAAAAAAAACGGAAATAGAAAATGCTATGAGTAAAATAGAAATTAAGGATGTACTCTCATGTTAGAAGATAACTTTAACTGAAAAACAGAGATTAATCTTTTTTAGGATTACAAGTTTGCTGAATTTGTAAAAAGGCTATATCTCTGTTTCATTTAATAATAAACATCCATTTGTGGTTAAAAAAAAACAACAAGGAACTCTAAAAAGGACCTATTTCTCCACAATGACCCAAAGAACATCAAAATAGCTTACTTACAGATGGGGATGGAAGCAAAATTGAAATAACTTCAAAGATCTAGGTTAAAACATCAGAAAGTCATCTTAAATGTGGTCAAACTAAACAGTTAATGCCTGAAAGCGACTAAATTCTTTGAATATGTAAGAACAAACCTGTAACTTCTAAATTCATATATAGGCCACTCTCCCACATCTGACATGGTAACAGTGCTGACTGCTTGTGCAGTAAGCACCAAGCAGACGCTATGAGGAAGACGGATGAGCAGTAAGCCTGGGAATCCTAAGGACAGGGTTTTCAGTGTAGAAATAGTCTTTGATTAGATGGGGAGAGGGGTGAGTACTCTGCCCAGGTGGAACAACTTTCTGTTTGGTTTGGGTCAGATCACACCTAAGCAAGCACTCTAGGGCTTCCATCTGTGTCTGAATGCACAGTTTTTATTTTTTTATTATTTTTAAATATTTTTTTATTTTTCAGTTGCAGTTGACATACAATATTATATTAGTTTCAGGTCTAGTGATTAGACATTTATATAATTTATGAAGTGATCACCCTGATAAGTCTAGTACCCATCTGACACACACATACTTATTATCACATCATTGACTATATTCCCTATGTGAGTGTACAGTTTTTAGATCAGTCCTTATGGATTCAGAGGATTTCTCCCAATGTTACTTTTTTTTTCTTTGATACTCTCAATCCTACCCCTCTTCTTATTTAGACAAAATCTTCCCCAAATCAACAACAAACAGGGAAATTGGGTGGAGGGTTTGCTTATAGCCAGCTGTTTGGGTGGTGGGTCTAGTCAGAGGTGAATTGTCTATCTTCATTTTCACTTAATTCGCTTTTCTTCCCTTCCCCTTCTGTTCACATTTAGTTATTATTAAGATAGCATTCTCAGGCCGGCCGAGTGGTGCGGTGGTTAAGCACTGGTTTGGGAAGCCAGCGGCCCTGGTTAGGTCCCACATATGAGGGCCAGTGACACTGCCGTCAAAAAAAAAAAAAAAGATAGCGTTCTCTTATGCATAATGCAATACAAAATTTCATCTTTAATAAACTCAGAATCCTCCATGGAAAGAATTCTTTTATGGTAAGGTAAACCTTACACTAACCTGTAGTTTTCAAGTTAATAAAATGGCCCTTAAAGTGACTCATAGGTATCCTTAAGTGTAATTTTTATTATGTACTAGACAATCTCTTGAGTATGAGTTGGTAAATAAATATAATACATTTCATGATTCCACCACATTCCTTCCTGAAGTGGGACCAATTTACAAAGATCACATCTTCACTGCCCATGGTAGTGGCATACACATTCTTCGTTATGTCAGTGACAACTATGAAGGACAAGGACATACAGATCCTCCTCACCTATATCACCTCAGCTGCAAGGACAAAGCAAGAGTGTTTCTCTTGGTTCAACAATGTCATGAGTATCTCATCATCTGTATTACAAGTCAGGAAATTTGGCTTTTATTCTTTGGACATTGGAAAACCACTGAAGAACAAGAAAAAAACAAGTACCAATTTATGTTAAAAGATGACCCTGAGTTTGGGGCGGGGCGGGGGAATAAAAGGAATCTAAAGGAGCAAAACCGTAATGAAGGAAATGAGTGAATAAGACTACTGCCATCTTCCATTAAGTAAATATTGGCAGCTTTTTGGTAACAGTGAAAATTATCAGATTGTATACCTGTACTTAAAATAGATTGCTTATCCATTCAATGTAGGGTGTAAGAGAAAGACAGAGGTCAGAGGTGATTTTTTTTTAAAGCTGGAAGTTTTTTGGCAAAATTCAGCTGACCATAGCATTTTACTCTTGCTATGTCTACCTAACTGTTACGTTTTACATTCATTTGTTCACATTTAAACATTTCTATGCTACAAGAGTCAAAAAATTAACATAAATGAGTAAAGTGGAATGAGTGGGGACTGTGAAAAACTATAGGTTTCTTCCTTGGAAATTGCATGTGGCAAAGACCAACAATAGCTGACCCCTAGTAGTTATTCACATCTTCTTGCATAGTAACAAAATTCCAAAATTTTACCTAGGCTCGTGGCCATCGAAAACAGACTATGAATCAGGGTTTGGTCAGGAAAGCTGGACTATATGAATGATACAACATAAGAGATTTGTTAAAGGTACTAGATTTTACAAAACTGTGGGAGGTGGTAAAGGCTGTTTTTTACTTCCACTTTTAGCGGCGAGTCTGAAGTCGATGCAGGTCAGCAGGGCTGACAGCTGGAAAGGAAGGCCAGGTGTGAAGAAGAAAAGAGTGCGGATAAACGGGAACCTGCCAAGACAAAGTGGAGTCTGTAAGCAAAAATGAGAAACCTCATTTGTCTCTCACTGCCTCTTCCTCTCAATGAGAAAAGTAACAAAAAAATTGTAGCCATCTTTAATCTACTATACAGACTATATTTCTTATCCTTCCTTGAAGTTAAATTTGGTATGTGACTAATGGCCAATAAGCACTTTGGTGTTCATGATGTGTCTAGAAAATGATTTTTTTTTAACATCTCTTGGGATTTAATAGGCTTTCATAATCTAAGTATTGGACTAACCCATTCTGGAAAATTCTTAGATATCATATTTAAAATATTGCTCAACTATATTCTGCCTCTCTCTCTCCCAGGTCTCCAATTAGAAGTATGTTCTTCTATTCTTCCCTGTCTCTTAATCCTTCCCTTCCTCCCTGGGAAAGGATTCTTCCAGCAGCTGAGATGGCACAATAGGATCTTAGAATTTTCTCTTCCCATATACTGCCTGGTGTCCTTCAAGAAATGTTTTCAGGAAACTGTTTGGACTTGATATTTTTTTAGTCATTCATTTATGGATGGATTATCTTTAAACATTGATTTAGGGTTTTCCTAAAATATTTTGTCATTTCAAAAATTTTAATTGGTGGAGGCCCATGTGTGTCTTTCATTAAATGGGAAGTGGGGGGCAGGGGAAGATAACCTTAATCTGTGCAATTATTCAACAAATCTTCTGTCTTAAAAATTACTTTCTCAGAGAGGCCTTCCTTGACCCCTCTTTCTAAATATCATTCGCTAGCTAGGCACTCTCTTTTCCCTCCCTGTGCTTTATTTCCTTCATATCATGTATAACTCTCTAAAATATATTATTCGTTTATTTATAGACTGACTTGCTCACCAGCATGTAAGCGTCACGAGGGCAGGAACTTTGTCTTCACTGTTTTATCTCCAGCACTTAGCCCAATGTGTGATACATGGTAGACACTCAAAACATTTGTGGAATTGATAAATGACAACTATGTCAGTCATTTTCCTGGCTTCACAGCGATGAAGGAAACAGACATAGTCTCTTCTCTCGTGGATCTTAATTTCAAACCATCTGCTCCTTTTTCTGAAATTTTTCAGTTCTGTTATTTGATTTGGAAATTGGAGGTTTAGTCTGAGGAAGCCATTATTGAGCTCGTCATGTTCTCTGAAATGTAATTATTAACTACTCATACCAAGGACATCAGCTGTGACCATTTGAGAAGCATTCCTGAACTTTGAATCTCCTGGAGCTTAATATTTTAACCCTGATCTCCTCATTCTGATTTTCCTTTATTTTCTTCCTAGGATAAGGTAGGAAATAGCTATGAAGACCTTGAAGAAAGAAACCCTCATCAAGGGAGAATATGGCAGTCAGTCATGAAGCAAACTAATAAGAGATGTTTATTATTTTATGTCTGGCTCCTTCCTGACCTATAGTCTTCCTAGGCTACACAGTGCTCTGTATGAGGTAGCCACTGTTCTAATTGTTTTAGTTAACAATTAAATAATTGTTTAATTGTTACATGTGATGTTAATTGCTTTAACCTCATAACAACCCTGAGAAGTTAAGTAACTTGCCAAAGGTTACACATCTATACTGGAGCCTACACACATACAATCTGGCTCCAGTCCATTCTGTCAATATTTTCTCACTCTCCCTTTCCATCTTTTTCTGCTCTCCCTCCTCACTTTGTGGATAATTTTGATTCCTGGAGGAAATGCCAAAATTATTTTTTACATCTTTGGTTTCTCCTACTATTTGAAATATGTTTGAACATGGACTCTGTCAGGGAAGAATTAGGGAGGAGTCTTAGACCCATGCCCTTCCCAAGAAGAGGGCAGCTAAAGGAGAGCCATGTGGATTTAGGGAGGAAGAATGAGCCAATCAGACTACAAAACAGGATTGTGTCCCTGGGGCATCCGCAGCCTAGAATTAATAAATAGATTAACTGAAGTAAAGGCATAATATTGCCCCCAAACTATAGTTTATGCCACACAACTTGCACAGGATCTTCTCCCAGGACTAAAGTGGAGAACAACCCCTACTGTTCCTTTCAGGCTATTTCCCTCCCTCCCAACACATGCCATGTGCTTACAGCCCTGCCAATAACTTTCTCCTTGCTCACTTCTGAAACTGGGAATCTTTACCTCATCACCCAGCACATTCTCTTCTCAGTGCTACAGGACAACCCTAAAGCCCTCTTCATAATTATGAAGAGGGTGGCTTGAATCAGTTTGCTTTTGCGGGGGGAAGGCAGTGTCTGTCACTGGCCCTCATATGTGGGACCCGAACCAGGGCCACTGACTTCCCAAGCCAGCGTTTAACCACCGCGCCACTCGGCCAGCCCTGCTGTTTGCTTTTAACTTTTGTACTATAGAAGCTTTGACTTTGAGATTCTGTGTTAAATATATGAACATTTTACCTTCATGATATTTAAACTTTTTAATCTTTTGTGAAAAGTGGGGGGGCTACAAAGTTGGAATATGGGTTTGAAGGAGATATTTTTAAAAAAAGTTTTCAGAGAAAAATTGAGAAAGATTGAGGGACAGACAACATTGAGACATTAAGAGAAAAGTACCAAAAGAAATATAGAAATACCAACAAAGAAAGAGAGCATGTGTATAACAGAGAGAAGAAATTAAATAGACAGAATGGGTAAGAAAGATGAAAAAAAAGAAATTAAGAAAGATTTACAGATATGTACAGAAATTGAGTTGATTTTTTTTTTAAATATTGAGAAACAGATTTCAGAGACTAGGATATTGTCAGAGATTGAGAAAGAGTGAATGAGTGAGTTTGAGTAAGAGAAAAATTGAGAAAATGTTGAGTCAATATAAGTGAGAGAAATTGAGTTTTGAAAGAGTCAGAGATAGGAAGGAGGTAAGAGAAGTGGAGGAGAGAAGGGAAGGAAAGAAGCAAGAGGTGGATAGATAAGGAAGAGTGCAGGAGACTGACAGGAATAACAGAAATTGGTGACATAGATAACTGAGAGACATTACAAAAGAGAGAAAAATACTGAGAAGGAATAAAAGAGATTTTGAGAGAGATGTTAGGATAAATTGTGAGATTTCTCTGTACTGTGTTGTTTCTTATTCTGGAACACCTGTAAATCATTGTCCCATTTCCTAGGTTGATTCTTTAACCTAAATCTTTTCTTTCCTATTGTCTGTTGCTTTATATTTTTGCTTTACTTTGCTTTCTTTGGTAGGCTGCTGAGTGTGAATCTATTCTATTGTTTCTAGATCAATGGCTTTTCTAAGACTTACATACCCTCTGAGGAAGCTGACAAGAGGAGTGGGAAGAGTCAGGGTTAGAGTCCCCACCCCATTCAAGAGAAGCTAGTCCAAAAAGAGACAATGGTTGCTACTATGGTTTCAAGCAGGAAACATGTCTGTTATAGTCATAACTGAAGGCCTCTCTCGTCAATGCCAGAATAGTACTTGTCACCCAGTAGGCACTCAATAAATAAATGATGAATAATATGCAGCATAGTGACTATAGTTAATAACACTGTATTGCTATTTAGAAGTTCCTAACGGAGTAAATCTTAAACTATCTCATCACAGAAAAAAAAAAACTTGTAATTATGTACGGTGATTATTGTTAACTAGACTTATTGTGGTGATCATTTCACAATACTATATATACAAATATCAAATCATTATTTTGTGCCCCTGAAGCTAATATAATGCCATATGTCAATTATACACTTAATAAATAAAATTGGAGGAAAAAAATAAGTGATGAATGAATGAATGAATGAATGAAAAAAACAAACATGAATGCTTAAGACTGCAGTTGGTTGGAAGAAGATGGTGGCAGGGATGGGAGGGCAAAGCACCGTGATGAGACAAGTAAAGAGTTAACTAGAGTGTGGGCTTGTGAGCTGGCAGAACAGGACAAGCAAAGAGTTAACAGGAGCAAGCTTGTGGGCTAAAAGAAACAAGCTTGAACATGAACCGCTTGGCTCTAACTCCCTTGGCCAGCACTGCACCTACAAACTTATATCATCATAGGTGAGAACAACAGTTTCCAATTGCAGCGGTAACCCCCTGCAAACTAACAAACACCCATCATAGGTGGGAACAGAACGGTTCCCATTTGCAACAGCAACCCCCTGCAAGCTCACATTCATCATAGATGGGAACAGGACAGTTCCCAGAAGACAATTGTAACTGCAGCCCCCCTGCAAGCTGACAAGCACCTAGTCTTGCTTGAAAAAATATAAAACCCCAGCACTCCTCATTGGTGCAGCTATCCCCCATAGGACTCTGCCATAGCTAAACTTTTGCCAGTGTCTCTCTCTCTCTCTCTCTCTCTCTCTCTCTCTCTCTCTCTCTCTCTCTCTCTCTCTTTCAATAAATCTTTTCTCTGGATAATCTTGTAGAGTCTCATAAATTCTGTTACGTTCTGTGAACGACCAGGGGTTAATTCTACACCAAGACACACCACAGTGAAAACAAAATTAAAGATCAACAAAAAGCATCAGCCAGAATGATTAGAGAAAAATACAGAGAGAAGTATAGAGAAACTGATTAGTTTGGGGATTTTTAAAATTGAGTATGTATGTGAAAAAATTAATGGTAACTTTAAATCTTGCATATAACATACCATTGTGGGAGAGAAGGGAATAAAGTGCAACCATTTCAATAGAATGCTAGAAAAGTGAAAGAAAAACCTACAAAGATAAGGAAGTAGAAATCAGTCTAAATGTATTACTAACCATTTATCCTATCAAACATAAAGACTTAATCCAAATTTAAAAATCTCAAATTGGATTTCTGTTTTAAATCGACACACCTATAACCTTAAACAACTGGCAAATGTAAAAGTAAAGAGGTGGTGGTATCAAAAGGACACAGGAGCCAGGTTAAAGGGTGAGTCAAAGATAGGGGGTTTGAGTCTAGAAAGAATAATGATTATTTCCAGCAAGTTATATTAGTCTCTAGGCATACTTTTATTGAATGAATAAGTGATTGAATGGATGAATGAAGGGTGGGACATAAAGGGTGGGTCTGGGTGGTGCAAGGGTCTGATTGTATTAAAAATCACATTTAAATACATGGTGTTTCAGCCGAGGAGACACTAAAGAAACTGCATTTTCAGAGAGACACACATCCAGCAGACTTGAAAATGGGGACTCCAAGGGGATTCATGACAGGTAAGCAGGGAGAAGGGAGGGAGGAAGAATAGGATTTAAGTGGTCAGAAAGAATTCCCAAGCAAAAAGGAGCAAGATTGAAGGATGCAAATTACTCAGCTCCATTCCCATTGGAGGGAGATGATAGAAGGTTGTAAACTGGAAGAGGAAGAACTGATTGCCTCATGAAAGTCTGGGGGTGAATGCGAGAGATCCATTACTATGGGTTAGTATCTGCTTTGCAGGGCTCCCATACTTCCCAGTTGGTGCTGACCTGGCCTTGCAATATCCTCCTCACAGAATGTGATATATAGATGATGTATTACAGAATTGTACACTTTAAACCTATATAACTTTACTAGCCATTGTCACCCCAATTAACTTTAATTAAAAAAAAAAGAATATCCATCACTAGAAGCTCCATTATGGCAGCAATGTGTTTTGTTCACTGCAGAATCATTAGACATAGATAAGTGCCCACTTGTTGGAGGCAGGCAATAAATACTTCCTGAGTAAATGCAGTGCCCCCTACTAGCAATTCTGTGTTGTACTCTCCATAGCCCTGATCCAGCAAAACACCTGAGTCCATTAGAAACATGTGCTTTGTTTCATATGCTAGTTTAAGCTGTAGACTCTCAATGCTCTTCCTGGGAAAATGGGTAGGGGTTTAGTATGTATAGGTGTCAGTAAGACCAAATTTATGCCCAGTTATGCTATTCTAAGACTTTTCTTCATCTATAAGAGGATGATAATAATTTTACTTTACCCTATGTATACGAAACACTTAGATATCTGACATATGGAAAACATCTCCAAATGTTATTATTATATTGTATAGCATTCCAATGTTATTGTATGTTACTGCATCATTGCATTACTGCATTTACTCTGAGAATTATATTGAAGAACAGATCCTTAGCTGAGTTTAATTTCTCTTCAATTAAATGCCAAACCCTGGCCTATCCTCCATTAATGCTTTTCAAACTTTTGTAAAGAGTTTCTCAGCCTCTTTACATTCTTAAAAATCATTGACAACTCCAAATAACTTTTGTTCCTATAGGTTATATCTATAGTCATTTACCACATTAGAAATTAAAATTGAGAAATTAAAAAATATTTATTCATTTCAAAATAAAATATTAAATGCATTACATGTTAACTATGTTTTCCACACACACACAAACATATATAAGAATGTCACTGATTTACATTATAGTAACGTTGGCTGGTTTAATAGAGGACAGCAGAATTCTCTTCTGCTTTTGCATTCATTTTTTGTGATATATTGTTTTCGTTGAAATCTGGCCTTATGCAGATATGATTTTAGAAAAGAAAGGAGTATTCTAATGGCCTTTGTGATAATTGCAGATATTCTTCAAAACTACAAAACAATCTCAACAAGTGGTAATTTCTTAACGATTAGTTGCTATGTGAAATTTAAAATTGTATCAATGAACTTTTCATAATCTGTCACATTAAAATCTACTGGTCTACATTGCACTTTGAGTGGGTCTTCTACCCATGCATAATTTTGTAACATCACACACTGGTTACTTGCAAAATACTGGTTTACTGTATTTCTAAATACATTTCTAAATGTATTTCAATGTCTATTCATGACAGAATGAGAGTTAAAAAGCAAACATCTTAATTTTATGAAAACAACTTTGACCTCAGGAGCCCCTTGGAAAGGTCTTAGGGACCCCCAGAGGCCTGCAGAGAACATTTTGAGAACTGCTGCTCTAGGTTATCCAACCTTTCATAGTAACTGCTTCTCTCTCTGTCTTTCTCTCTCCGTTCCTCCCTACCTCTCCTCCTCTCTCTTGTAAATTCCTTTCAAGCAAAAGCAAAACTAATCTATATTCTCCCACTGACAAATCACCTTCACATAGACAATTGTTTCCAAAGGCGAAAGAAAGGAACAATAAAGAGCAGAAAAATAAATGGGTAAATAAAATTGTAATTGCTTTTAGAAAGAAAAACACATAGTGCTAGGAAAGAGCTAGGAGAACCATGTGAAGTAATTTGGGAAGAGAAGGATAGCTTCTATAAATTAGTGTTATTTAAACTGAGAAGAGACAGGTAAATGGGTACTGAGTAGGAGTTAAGTAGGAGACAATAATGGGAATAAACATATATACATGTAGAAACACCTGAAAATAGACAGCTTATAACATGTTCAGAGAATTGAAGGAAATTCAGTGCATCCAGAGCACATACAACCAAAAGGGGAGAGCTCAACAGGTGCCATTTTCTGAAGCCAAGACAAGAATACAAATGAAGGCCCACATACTATAAGTACAGAGGGTGCAAAAAAAATGTATACACATTTTAAGAAAGAAAATAATGTACTAAAATTGTAATAGTCAATATATACTGATAACAAACTATGAGTACAAGTCATGTGTATACATTTTTTTTGGCACCCCTGGTATTTAAAAGTTGTAAATCAAGCTATCAAACTGTTAAGTAAAATATATTCTACCTGCCCACCTTGACAAATAAATACATGTTCCTGGAAGTTGAGATTCAAATTTTGAATTCTTGGGTTCTTTGAAGTTCTGTATCAGAACATGGCAATGGAGGGAGACCTAGCCCCAGCCCATGCACTATCATTCTCACCCCTGTCTGCATACCCAAGGCTCAGTCTCTGGTGACACCCCTTGACAAACAGTCCCCCTTGGGCCAGGATGGGGGTACACATTGACAGTCTGGTCTCCCCTCAAGGGCATGAATTCAGGGAATAGGCTATGTAGGCTAGGGACCATTTGGCAGAAAATCCTGTGGTCCCTGGCACATGGAGTATGATTTAGAAGTGGACAAGTATTCCAGGTGGCCATGACACTTTAATCTTGCAGACTCCATGACCAGTGAGTGGGGCACATACAGAAAGAGCTGGAGACAGACCCTTTGAAATCTTTGTTACTCTTAAGTCTTAGTTGCAGACCAGTAATATCGGCATATTTGGGAGCTTCTTAGAGATATAGGATCTCAAGCCCTAACCCAGACCTTTTGAATCAGAGTCTGTATTTTAACAAGACCCCTAGGTGATCTATATACCTAGTAAAGTTTGAGACGTGCAGAACTCAATGAAGGGCTTCAAGACAAGGGCTGCTTTTGCCCAGGTCTATGGGCTGCAGCACTGCCTGTTCCTGGAAGGCTCCCTTGGCCAGGGTCAGTGAGGATGTAGATTTGCCCCACCTGCACTGGGGAGTCATGGAAGGGTTCTGATCAGTACAGTTACGTGGTCTTAATCACTTTAAAATAACAGCAGACCCACCCTGTGAGCATTACATTGCAACCAGCTTTGCGACTTACAGTTGGCTCTCAGCAAATACTCACTGAGTATAATAATCTTTAAGATGGAGGTTATAATTATTTTTTCAACTGAGATAGTCTTAGGGAGCTGAAGTCACTTTTCTTTTTTTAATTCACAGAGGTGTGAGTGATCTGGGATTTATACCTTAAATACCTTGCATCCCATGAAATGAATGAGCTCATCACTCTCCACCCCACCCCCACCCCCCACTTCATTCCACAGACCTACCTATGCAGTCCTCTGGTGCTCAGATGAACAGAGGAGCTCCTGGGACTCCCAGACTACTCTTTTATCTACATGAGTGAGCACAGCATTGACAGGATACAAAACAAATTAATCACAGTGGATACAACAACCCTCTAACCTCCCTCCAGTTTCAGCCCAATCTCATAGGGGCCCACAGACCTCCTTGAAGGAGGGACAATTTCAACAGTCAAATGAATCCCAAGTGTTTCTGGGGCAGGCTGAATCCCATTTTCGAAGATAAATTAACTGACAACAGAAGATTGGATGGGTTAGTCTGAGTCCTCTAAGTAGCATATGTCAAGATAGGATTTAACCTGCAAGGATTTTATTAGGGGAAATGCCTGTGGAGAAAATGCGGAAGGAGTTAGGGGAGGTTGGCAGAGTTATTAGACCACAACACAAATTTGACCCCTAGTGAAAGAGAAGAGAGGTTGGGTAGAAGCGTCTTAGACCACCCACAATGCAGTCTAAATTGGGCAATTATTTTGGTAAAATCTGAATAAGCTTTATGGGTTATACCAATGTCATTTTCCTGGTTTTGACAGATAATATAGTTATGCAAGATGTCACCATTGGGAGAGGCTGGATGAAGGGTGCATAGGACCTCCCTGTACATTTTATTGTCAACTTCTGTGCATCTGTAATTATTTAAAACTTAAAAATAAAAAAACACACGAGAAAATGTGATAATTTTTGCTTTAAGTATTCATATATATTTCAAATAACTGGAGAAGAGAAAATTAATCTATTACATTTAACCAAATATTTGCCGTTTCTGTGGCTCTGAATTCCAGAAGTTTCAATTTCCCCTCTTATATCATTTCCCTTCAGCCAGAAGAACTACCTTTGACATTTTTATAGAGTAGGACTACTGGTCACAGGTTCTCATGCTTTCCCTTAATCTGAGAATGTCATCATTTCATCTTTATTCTTGAAGAATATTTTTCCTGGATATAGAATTCTGAATTGACAGTTTTTTACTTTCAGCACTTTAAAGATTTGCTCCACCATCTATCTTTCTTGGTTTCTGATGAGAAATCTATGGTCATTTGATCTAGTCTAATTGTCTAATTTGTCCATCATCTTGTATATAGTCTGTTTGAATAATCTCCTTAAAGAAAATATCCCTCTACTCTGAGTCACAAAGATATTGATACAATATTTCCAAAGTTTCATTTTTGACTAATACATCTAGATTATCTTTCTATGGTTTAAAATGCAAATCATTTTCCAGGTGAAGTGGAGGTACTGGGGATTAAACTCATTTGTCTGGTATTGTTACAGCAATCCCAAGCCCCTTGAAAACATTGCTTTCCGGTGAATGAATGACTTAATCAGTGTCCCCTTCCTTATATTGGCTTTTCATCCCATATGTTAGCAACCATGATGAAGAGAATGGCCCCAGAGAATCATCTGCCAGATCCTTTTATCCACATGGATAATTCCAGCATGAACTTGATACCACAGAATCTAGCTGGTCGCAGTGAGTACAACTGTCCTTTGTCCTCCCTCCTCCACTGTTGCTTTCCTCACATAGGACTCTATAACTGTATTTTGCATCTATTTTTAGACTGCTGTTTATTGTTATCAAAAATCAATTCAAAAAATGTTCCTATCATAAAAGGGAAAGTTATAAATTTCGTATCAAGGTCAAGTAACTTTGGCCCATTCCTGACCAATTTATGATCGATAAGTTGAGAATACAAGATACAGAGCAAGTGAGAATGTTTTTCTAGGAGAGAAGGACTGAAGCTTAGATAGAAATACAGAAAGCCCCTTATCCAAGGCAGGATATGATTTTGACACCAATTCCGATGTATGGGCTTTTCCCCTACACCAAGCAATTCTCTTGACACCAGCTGGATGTCCTACAATTCAACCTAATTCTGACACTATCTACCCAGAGATAGTGTCTGATCCCACAGGTTAAGGGCTTAGTCCCAAAAGACTGCCCCCATTTCAGATGCCAGTAACAAGTCCAGCAGGTTATTACTTGTGCTTCTGACCAACTGGCTATAAATATATTTTTATATAATATATATATATATATATATTATATATTATATAATAAAACAATTTATTATAAATCACACAGGAATGTTGTAGTGTAATATTATGTGTAAATGGGAAAAAAAGAACCTCATTATATAGAATAGTAGTATATAAATGTATACAGAGATTTATTTTCATAAGTTGTGTCTTATTGAATTCTGAAATATGTATTTGATTTTATTTAATAATGTATCCTGGAAGTTTTTTTGTTTGTTCATAATGTCTACCTTTAAAAAAAATATGACTACTAAAACCAGTTTTGTTTCTATACACAATGAACAATATGGAAAGGAAATTAAGAAAACAATCCCATTTATAATAGCATCAAAACATAAAATACTAAGGAAGGAACTTAACCAAGAAGGCAAAAAATTTGTACACTGAAAACTACAAAATATTGCTGAAAGAAATTAAAGAGTACACAAATAGATGGAAAGACTTCCTGTGTACATGGATTGGAACACAGTATCATCAAAAACCACATATCCAAAGCAATCTACAGATTTAATGCAATCCCTATAAAAATCCAAAAGGTATTTTTTGCAGATATATAAAAATCCATTCTAAAATTCACATGGAATCTGAAGAGATCCCAAATAGCCAAAACACTTGAAAAAGAACAAAGTTAGAGGTCTCACACTCCATGATTTCAAAATAAACCACAGTAATCAAAACAGTGTGGTGTTGGCATAAAGACAGACATATACCAATGGGAAAAAAAAGAGAGTCCAGAAATACACCCTCACATGTATATGGTTAAATGATTTTTGATAAGGATGCCAACACCATTCAATGGGGAAAGTACAGTCTCTTCAACAAATAGTGTTGGGAAAACTGGATTGCCACACACAAAAGAACAAATTTGGACCCTATCTTAACATATACAAAAATTAATTCAAAATGGATTAAAGAACTAAATGTAAAGGATAAAACTATGAGAAATATAGTGAAAAAGCTTCATGACATTGGATCTGCAACAATGTTTTGGATGTAATACCACAGGCATAGGCAACAAAAATATAAACAGATAAATAGCACTACATAAAAAATAAAAAAACTTCTTTGCACCAAAGGGCACAATCAGCACAGCAAAATGGCAACTTAAATGGGAGAAAATAATTGCAGATCATATATCTGATAAGGGGTTAATATCCAGAATACATAAAAACTACAACTCAGAAACAAAATCTGATTTATAAAAGGATATTTCTCTAAGAAGACATAATGGCCAACAGCACTTGAAAATATTCCCAATATAACTAACTAGAGAAATGCAAATCAAAACCACAAGATACCACCTCATACCAATTAGGATGGCAACTATCAAAAAAAATAACATACTGGCAAGAATGTGTAGAAATTGAAACCTTTGGGCACTGTTGGTAGGAATGTAAAATGGTACAGCCACTGTAGAAAACACTATGGTGGTACCTCAAAAATTAAAATCAGAATTACCTTAGGATCCAGTAATTCCACTTTTTGATATATACTCAAAAGAATTGAAAGCAGGGTCACAAAGAGATATGTGTACACCAATGTTCATAGCAGCATTATTCACAGTAGCCAAAAGGTGGAGGCAATCCAAGTGTCCATCAGCAGATGAATGGATAAACAACATACAATATATACATCTGATAATTAAGTTTGAGAACTTGCCACCATGTGCTTACATTGGCAGCACCATACAAACAGCTCGGTAAGGGTTCATAACCCTTGGTATATCAGTGTCTCATAGCTCTGTCTGTGTTGACATGTGGCAGTATCTTTAGAGTGGTGTTCAATATTGTTGAATGTTTTTGTGTGCTGTCACGAGAATGTCTGAGTTTGAATTAGAGCAATGAACAACCATTAAATTTCTTGTTAAACTTGGCAAGAGTGGAAGTGAAATCAGGGACATGTTAGTCCAAGTTTATGGGGATAATGCCATGCAGAAAACAGCAGTGTACAAATGGATTAGTCATTTTTCTGAGGGGAGAGAACATGTCACTGATGAAGAGAGGTCAGAGCAGCCAGTAATGAGCAAAACTGACAAAAACATTGCAAAAACTCATCAAATTGTGTGTCAAAATCATCAGCTGACTGTGAGAAGCGTAGCAGGTCAAATAAACATCAATAGAAAAACATTTAGGAAAATCTTAACTGCAAAGCTTGGCATGAGAAGGGTGTGTGCAAAAATGGTCCCGAATGAGCTCACCAAAAAGAAAAAGAAAAAGAGAGTTGAAGTTTGCCAAGACCTTTTGGAGAGGCAAGACAATATTTTGGGCCATATTATCACTGATGATGGAACATGAGTGTACCAATACAACCCTGAAACAAAGTTTCAAAGTGCACAATGGAAGTCAGCCAATTCTCCACGACCAAAAACGTTTCATCAGTCCAAATCAAGAGTCAAAAGAATGTTGCTAACCTTTTTGATATAAGAAGGATTATTCATTATGAATTTGTACTAACTGGACAAACAGTTGACGAAGTTTACTATTGGGTTGTCAGAAAAGTCATGTCATATTTTTTCTATGTTTTTCAAAGGTCATTTATTTATATAAAGAACAAAGATCAATCAATGATATATTGCCCCTTTTGTTCTATAACCTTTTGCCATCTTTCAATGAGCTTCATAATTCCTTGTTCATAGAAGGACCTGTCTTTATTTGTGAAAAACTGAACAAGGTACTGATTTACACCCTCATTTGAATTGAATGTTACACCACGTGAGGAATTTTGAAGAGAGTGTAACAAGTGGAAGTCTGATGGCACAAGGTCAGGCGAGTATGGTGGGTGTGGCAACACATCCCATCCAAGCTCCAATAATTTTTAATGGGTGATCAAACTTGTGCGTGGTCTTGCATTGTTGTGATGGAATACCACTCCTTTACAATTAACAAGCTCTAGATGGTTTCTGGATGATGGATTTGTTCAAACTGTATAATTGCTGACAATACACATTCCAATTGATTGTTTGGTTTTTTGGTAGGAGCTCAAAAAAACACAACACCTTTAATATCCCACAACACTGAGAGCATAACCTTCCTCTGATGAATGTCTGCTTTCAACGTCATTTAAGGCGAATCATCATGTCGGAACCAAGACCGTTTGCACACCAAATTGTTGTAAACAATCCACTTCTCTTCACCAGTTATCAATCGCTTCAAAAAAGGATCATTTTCCTCATCTGCAGTGTGCTCCAATAATAAGCATATTGCAGATGTTTATACGTGCCGTCAAACGAACTTCTTTGAGTTCATGAAGAACCCAAATATCGAGCTTACTTGTGTATCCCGACTTCTTCAGATGGTCGTGAATGCTTGAATGATGGATGTTCAATGTTTCTGCAATCTCTCGTGTCATGTAATATGGGTTTGACTCCATCAATGCCTTTATTTTGTCGTCATCAACCTCGGTGGGCCTCCCTGACAGAGGAGCATTGTTGAGATCAAAATCACCAGCATGGAATTCCGTGAACCATTGTTGGCACTGATGTTCTTGTAGAGCGTTGTCACTGTAAACTTTATGCAACTTTTCACAAGCTTAACGCACATTCTTCCCTTTATGGAAGTAAAACAATAAAATATGGCAAAACTGCACAGTTTGGTCTTCCATCTTCAACTTGTAAAATCCCCAAAACTCAACCAAATTCGTCAATTTTCTTTTAGAATGAAGCTAGAACTGTCAGCTGTCAAATGACATAGCAATAATATAGATGTGAATGACTCTACTACTTCCAAAAATGAACAGTGCCATGTATTGCAAACATGCGTCATGACTTCTCCAACAACCCAATATTTGCATGCACTGAATAGGCTGCGTGAAAAAGTTAGACGACCCAAACTTTTTGCCAACAATTCATGGCTCTTGCATCACAACAATGCACCAGCTCACATGACACTGTCTGTGAGGGAGTTTTTAGGCAGTAAACAGATAACTATTGGAACACCCTCCCTACTCATCTGGTCTGTCCCCAATTACCTCTTTCTTTACCTGAAGATAAAGGAAATACTGAAAGGAAGAAATTTTGATGACATTCAAGACATCAACGGTAATATGATGACAGCTCTGATGAGCATTCCAGAAAAAAAGAGTTTCAAAATTGCTTGAAGGGTGAACTAGGCTCTGGCGTCGGTGCATAGCTTCCCAAGCAGAATACTTTGAAGGTGACTAGTGATATTCAGCAATGAGTTATGTGACATTTTTTCCAGGATGAGTTCATAAACTTATTTGCCAGACTCTGTGTGTCTGTTTGTGTGTGTGTCTATGAGAGAGAGAGAGAAATGGAATATTATTAAGCCTTAAAAAGTAAGGAAATGACACATACTACAACATGGGTGAAACTTGAGGACCATGCTCTATAAAAATAAGCCGGTGACAAAAATGCAAATACTGTATGATTCCACTTTTATGAGGTACCTAGAAGAGTCAAATTCATAGAGGCAGAAAGTAAAATGGTGGTTGCCAAGGGCTGAGGGAAGGGAAAAATGGGGAGTTATTTAATGAATGCAGTTTTACAAAATAAAAAGAGCCTGGGGATTGGTTGGACCACAATATGAATGAATTTAACACTACTGTACACTGAAAAATGATTATGATAGTAAATTTTGTTATATATATTTACCACAATTTAAAACATACATATACGACTGTATAATATTACTATAAATGTGTAAAACATTATTTCACCGGTCCCCTATTGATGAACTTCCTAGTGGTAAATATTCTGATTTAAATAGTATGAAGTATATTAAAAATGAGAGCTATTATTAAATTCCTTTCAAATCTTGCACCATTTTACATTTCCACTGATAATAAATAATGGTATGCACTCCCCCATATTATCAAGCATGTTTGATTTATAATTAAAATATTTTACATGTCTTTTGGGAGAAAAATTAACTCATCATTGAGTTAATTTATGTTATGAATTACTAGTGAAGTTGAGCATTTTTTACCACTTTAAAAATCATTTTTACTTCCCCTTTGAGCCATTACTTATTCATACCCTTGACCCAATTTGATGATGGAATTTGTTTTTTCTCATTGTTTTTTTGTACAAATTCTTTATAAAATAGAGGTATGAATCCTCTGTTTCATATATATTGCAATAGTTTCTGTATTCTGATGTAATTTATCCATTTAAGGCTTTTTCTTATATTATTTTAATATAAACACACCAATGTTAATCCACTGAATCTATTTATAATTGTTTTTGAATTTTGTGAGTTAGAGTGTAATTTAATTTCTTGTACACTAATGGCCACTATTCCTACAGACTAGAAATGCCCTCTTTCCATATGCTAGTAGTTTTTCTTATATATATATTTTATTCTGTTCTAGTGTTAAATTAGCCTTTGACAACAATACTGCAGTGTTGCATATGTTACCTATTTTGAAAATGTTTTGTTAGATGGCAGTCTAGCTCATTCTGTTTCATTTAGACAAAAGAGGAAATTTCTCGGATATCTTTAGATAATTTCTCTTCCCAACCTTTTTTAAAGTGGTGAAAGAGCAGTTTATTGGGAGAAAAAGTACACTTCAAAGAGGTAGAAACGGGCCTGAGCAGAAAGCAGTGGCTCAAGGGCCATTATTAGAAGAGAAGGGGTTAGGGTTAGGAGCAGGCCTGAGCAAAAGCATGATTCAAAAGGCTCAAAAGACCCAAAGGGCCAAAAGCCCTCTTCCCAATTTCAGAGTAAGTTTGTCAAGCTCCATAAAAAAAATTCTGTTGAAATGCCGATTAGGATTAAATTGAAGTTATACAGTTATTTGGAGGGGGAAATTGACATTTTTCTAATATTTAATCACCTATTTCAAAAACATACTTTTCTATTTATTCGTATCATTTATGCACTTTAACACAGTTTTATAGTTTATTCCATAGTTCTTACACACTTCATTTAGATGTATTACTAGGTATTTTATATATTTTGAGGTTATTGTGCATAGGATCCTTTAAAATATAATGTTGACATTTTATATTTGCTATAAAGTAATTTATAGTTGCATTTTTATAATTATTTTTAAATAATTTTTATTTTTCAAGAACAGTTGACATTAGATATTATTAGTTTTAGGTGAACTATATAGTGATTAGATATTTATATAACTTATGAAGTGATGACCCTGATAAGTTTAGTACCCATCTGACACCATATATAATTATTACAATATTATTGACTATATTTCTTATGAGGTACTTTATATCCCCATGACTTTTTATAACTGGGAATTTGCACGTTAAACCCTTCCCCTTTTAAATCTATCCTCCCAAACCCCCTTCCATCTGGCAATGATCAAAATATTCCCTGTATCTATGGGTTTCTTTCTATTTTGTTTGTTCATTTATTTTGTTTTTTTATATTCCACATGTAAGTGAAATCATACAGTACTTTCTTTCTTGGTCTGACTTATTTCACTTAGCATAATATTCTCTAGGCCAATCCATGCTGTCACAATGACAAGATTTCATTCTTTTTATGGCTCTTTTTATGGCTGAGTAATATCTCATTATGTAAATATCACCTCTTTTTTATCCATTTATCTATCAGTGAATACTTAGGTTGCTTCCATATCTTAACTATTGTGAATAATGCTGCATAGAACATAGGGATGCACATGTCTTTTCAAATTAGTGTTTTGTGTCTCTTCAGGTAAATATCCAAAAGTGGAATTGCTAAGTCCTTTTGTTTTAAAGCCTTTGTGTTTTTTTTTGTTTTTTTGTTGTTTTTTTTTTGAGGGCAGTATCACTGGCCCTCATATGTGGGACCGAACCAGGGCTGCTGGCTTCCTTGGCCAGCACTTAACCACCACGCCACTCGGCCGGCCCTAAAGCCTTTGTTTTAAAGTCTACTTTGTCTGATATAAGTATTGCTACTCCAGCTTTTTTTTCCATTTCCATTTGCATGAAATATCTTTTTTCATCTCTTTACTTTCAAACTGTATGTGCCCTTTGACATGAAGTGCTAAAGACTTTGTTTTCTTATGTATCCAACTACCCTATGTGTCTTTTGATTAGAGCATTTAATCCATTTTCATTTAAAGTAATTGTTGATAGATATGTAGCTATTGCCATTTTATTACTAGTATTTTTAATCTTTTTTTCCTTTTTCTTAAAGAAGCCCTATTAACATTTCTCGTAAAACTGTTTTGGTGGGGATAAACTTCTTTAGCTTTTTGTCTGGGAAGCTCTATCTGTCCTTTGATTCCAAATGATACCCTTGCTGGGTAAAGTAATCTGGTTGTAGGTGTTCACTTTTCATGACTTTGAATATTTCATGCCAACCCCTTCTGGCCTGCCAAGTTTCTGTTGAGAAATTAACTGCTTTTCTCTTGCTGCTTTTAAGATTCTCTCTTTGCCTTTATTGGTATTTTAATTATGATGTGTCTTGGTGTGGGACTCTTTGGGTTCATCTTTTTTGGTACTCTCTGCACTTCCTGGACATGTATGTCTATTGTATAGGGAAGTTTTCCATAATTATTTCTTCAAAAGGTATTCAATTCCTTGCTCTCCCTTTCTTTTTCTGGTACCCCTATAATGCAAATGTTGTCAGGTTTAATGTTGTCCCAGAGGCCACTTAAACTATCCTCATTTATTATTATTATTATTTTCTTTTTGCTGTTATGATTTGGTGTTTTCTGCTACTTTGTTTTCCAAACTGCATATTTAGTCCTCTGGTTCATCTAATTTACTGTTGATTCCCTCTACTGTATTCTTCACTTCAGTTATTGTCTTCTTCATTCCTGACTGGTTCTTTTTTATGTTTTCTATCTCCATTTTTATGTTTCTTATTTCTTTGTTAAAGTTCTCACTGGATTCATCTACTCTTCCCCTAATTTCAGTAAGCATCCTTATAATCAATGTTTTAAACTCTGCATCTGGTAGCTCGCTTGTCTCTGTTTTGTTTAGGACTTTTTCTGGAGTTTTGTTCTGTTCTTTCATTTGGGACATGTTTCCATGTCTCCTCATTTTGGCTGCCTCCCTGTATTTGTTTTTATGTATTAGGTAGGGCTGCTAGGTCTTCCTGTCTTGGTAGAGTGGCCATATGTAGTAGGTATCCTGTGGGGCCCAGTGGTGAAATCTCCCTGGTCACCTGAGCAATGCTTTAGATGTGTCTCTTATGTGGGTTGTGTGTGCCTTCCTCTTATAGTTTGCTATTGGCCTTGATTGCTACTGGCATGTGAATGAGAGTGATTGACCCTCAGGCTAATTGGTTGTGAGAACTGGCTGTGACTATAGTGGAGGAGCTGTTGTGCAGGGGCTGACAGTACGGAGCAAGATTCACTTTAGCAGGGCTCTGGTTCCCACCAAAACTGCTTTTTAGGGTGTCATTTGTGGAAGTGATTGGGTGGTGGTGGTGCTCTGATGTGGTCTAAAGGTGGCCACCAGGTGTGTTGGTTCTGTGGCCTCTTGGGAGGGGCTCTGGTACAGGCAGAAGTCAACTGCTACCTGTACCGTGCATGGGGTCACCTGTTATAAGCTACAAAGTGATCTTCAGATAATTGCCACTGTGCTGGGCTTGGAGGTGCCTGGGAGAGGCTAGGCTGCAAACCAAAGATGCCACCAGTGCCAGATTTGTGGCCTCTTAGCAAGAGGTATGGGGGCATGGTGAGGCCAGATGCTGCTTGTTTGGGATTTGTGAACCTTTGAGAAATTTTTGGAAAGTCCACAGTATGAGCTGAGACAGACCATTTGTATGGAAAAGCCACTGGAAACAGCTTGGGTGAGCCCACAAGTTGGGTGGGTCAGGGTCTGAGGGAATCACCAGGGTGGAGCAAATAGTGTTAGCCTCCAGGTTGATAGAGACTTAGATGTGGTGCCTGCCTATGTGTGCAGCCTAGGTCAGGGGAGGGCTCAAAAAAGGAACAATGGCTTTTGCTAGCACTTCTGTCTGGGAGAAAGATGCCACTCAGCCCTGGCTCTGAAGCCTTCCCTGTGTGTCTCTGCTGCCTTTCAAGCTGCTGTCCCAGCATTGGAGCTCAGAGTGAGTCTGTCAGAAAGTAAGTCCAAGCCCTTTAAGATGAATGCCTGGGACTTTAGCAGCCGTCTGTCTCACCCAGCCACAATCCCTCTAGGTTTTCATAGCCAGAAGTTATAGGGATTTCTCTTTCCTTCATTGAAACCCTGGGCTGAGAGCCTGGTGTGGGGCAGGACCCCTTGCTCCTCACACGGGACCTCTGTATTTGAGATATCCCTCCTGATTTTAAACTGCCACACATGGGTGTGGAACCAGCCCATTCTGCATCTCTGCCCCTCCTGCCAGTCTCAGTGTTGGGCAGTGTGGCTAGTACTGTATCATATAGAATAGCTCTAGAGAGTAATTGGGTGGCTGGGGAACAAAGATGGTTTCAATTCTGTGCTAGTTTCATATATGACTTACTCAAATAAATAAACCATTTTTGTGTTTGTTTTAAAGCAATACAGTAACTAGTAGCTTGTAGAGATCACAAATGTACCCCTACAGAATGAATGCAGGGGCAAAGCAGTTATCTTAATATTATATAAGTTCCTTGTAACTTAGAACAAAATTCTCAGTAATAGCACCCCTTAAACACATTCCCAAAGTGCTGTATCATAAACAACTTATTTGAAAGTAAAGATTGTGTGCCAGGTAAAACTACACTGTTTAATTAAAACAATAGGCTCAGATTGTTGATATAAAGATATGGCTATCCAAGGTAAATGTAACCAGTTTGAATAGAATAATTTTATAAAATGTGAGTAGAAAAAAATTAATATTTATAAATTATTATTTTATATATTTGATTTCAAATACAGATATATGAATTAAAAAAATAGAAACTAAGTTTAGAAATATATATATTTAAATATGTCATTGTATTTATTATATTTTATATAGGTTAATTTTATATATAGGCTATTTTTAGTCATATACAAGGTGTGATAAACAATATGGTAAATGTTGAAATAAAAAAATTGATTACAGGGCCGGTCGAGTGGCGTGGTGGTTAAGCGCTGGCTTGGGAAGCCAGCAGCCCCGGTTCAGGTCCCACATATGAGGGCCAGTGACACTGCCCTGAAAAACAAAATTGATTACAGTAAAAGACACATTGCCATTTATCCCCCTCAAAATACTCCCCCTTGCTTTGAACACACTTATCCTGTCATTCTTGCCACTTTCTGAAGCAGTTCTGGAAGTCCTCTTTCGTGACTGTCTTTAGTTGCGCTGCTGTGGCTGCCTCCATGTCCTGAATCATTTTGATTTGGGGGAAAAGACAGAAGTTGCACAGTGCCAGATCCAGTGAATAAGGTAGATGAGGACACACTGTAATGTTTTTATTTGACAGAAATTGCCATGTATCAAAAGTGATGTGTGACACAGAACATTGTCATGATCGATGATGAATTATGGCACACTTTAAAACACAACTTTTCTCAATGTAGTTCACACCCGACTGACTGTACCTAATAAGCTGAAATTTGTCACACACTATTACTAATGTTTGACGAGCTGCCTCCCATATTGAAGATCCCTGCCTTCCCGTTGGATGGCACTTGGCAGCAGCATTCACTGTATTTTGTGATCACCAGAAAGGCTCCATGTCACACATGGCTCTTGTATGGCAACTTCTGTCAGATAACATTATGGTGTGTCCTCATCCACCTTATTCACTGGGCCTGGCACCATGTGACTTCTGGCTCTTCCCCAAAGTCAAAATGACTATGAAAGGTAAACGTTTTGAATAGATTCAGGACACCAACGCAGCAAGGACAGCGCAACTAAAGACACTCATGACAGAGGACTTCCAGAACTGCTTCAGAAAGTGGCAAGAGGGGTCAGTCAAGTGGCTCAGTTGGTTAAGAGCTCACTCAAGAAAGTGGCAAAAATTATGGGATAACTGTGTTCGAAGCAAGGGGAAGTATTTTGAGAGGGATTAATGGCAATGTGTCTTTTACTGTAATAAATTTTTTAAAATTTAAACATTCACCATATTCTTTGATCACACCTTATATGTTCATAAGTGACATTAGTCTATAATTCTGTTTATAGTGTTTATTTTTGCCTGGTTTTAGTACTGATGTTATAGACTTCAAATATAAAAAGTGAGGCCCTAGTGAAGACCCTTCCTCCTTTTCTTAAATGGGCAGCATTGCCTTGAATTCTATAACGTAACCTTTGTTTTTCTGTGGTATTTTTAGTCAGGGTCTGCAGTTCTTTTAGCAAATTTTGGTAATTGTATTTTCCTTGAAAATTTTCTTTTTCTCTCCATTGCCATTTTTAAAAGAATAGTCTATAATTTAATCACCCTCACATTTTTAGTTATGTCTCATTTCTCATGAATGTTTTCCCGTAGAGCTTCAGAAAGCCTGGAAAGAAATTAAAAAAATTCACCAGAAGAGATAGACTGGTTTCCTGACTAAATAAATGAAGAGAGAAAACCCATTTTGAAGAGTGTGTTATATTTAGGTGCAGGGACATTAGGTTTTTTTCTCAGGTTCTAAAAGAAACAAAGAGTGAAAAAGAAGAAGAGTGAAGCCACTGTCTACTGTCCACTGTCCACTGTCCTGAGGTTAAGGTAGGGTAGACAGACTAAGTACCTATGAAAAAGGAGGGCAGGGCAAACTGAAAGTCAAGGGAGCCAGTTTCCCGAGCAAATAGACTGGGTACAGAGAAAATTGAAGAGGTAACATTTCCTGAGGACAGAACACTATTACATAGGGCTCAAACTCTCAGAGTCAAGACCTGGAATCTAGATCTCTTGGATTTCAAGCTTGATTGGAGGGAAGTCATGAGAAATTCACAGCTATGATTTGGGGGGAATTTGGAGGAGAGGGGGTTGTGTTAGTGAATCATTCGCTCTCCATCTCTGCTCCATACAGCAATATGGAAGAAGCACCAAAAACGCACCTCATTCATGCACACACAGCATGAAGAGTTGGAGGCTCTGTTTAGCCACACCATGTTTCCAGCTAAAAATCTCCAGAAGGAACTCGCTTTGAAACTCAACCTACCAGAGTCAACCATAAAGGTCTGTCTGATTGTCTGAACTGTGTTTGGTAACCCCATCCAAAAGACACTCTATTATTCAGCCTGGAAATTCCCTCTATAACATAATAATAATTGCATTTCATTTATGGAGTACCTACTGTGTGCTAGTACTGAACTAGGCACATTACATATTTTGGCCTCCCTGACATTCAGTTTAAAAGAAGAGGAAAGGGCCGGCCAAATGGCGCGGTGGTTAAGGGCTGGCTTGGGAAGCCAGCAGCCCTAGTTTGGGTCCCACATATGAGGGCTAGTGACACTGCCCTCTAAAATAAATAAATAAATAAATAAAAAATAAATAAAAGAAGAGGAAAATTGAGGTTTGGGGGAAAGTGACTGAGTTAATAAGTAGTATAACTGGAATCAGAGCTCCAGAGGGATTGTACTATAGAGCTCAAATAGAGGAAGGACTCTCATCCTGACACACTCCTCACTTTGGGTCTTCTCAAACAAAACCCTGTAATCTGTTTGGTCACAACACTACCAGCTAACAAATAACTCCTCCAATCTCTGAGTCTGTTATGGCCTCAAAGTTTTTTGGAGTAATCTTCACTGTAGAGGCCTCGTACATAATCCTTAAAAATCCTTCAGTTCAAATTCTCAACGTCCCTGTAGGTCCCTGAACTAGCTTCTCTAGAGTTCAGGACCCTTTCTCTGCACCCCAATACAACCCTCTTTCTTTCCTTCTTCCTTCTCTGGGGTCCCAGTCAGTGTCATAGTGGCTTGAACAGGATATAAGGACTATAACCTGGCTTTTCTCACCCAGGAATACCTCAAACTCCTTCAGTAAAGACCATAATCTCCCGTCTTTCTCAACTCCTAGACTTGGTTTAGGAACCGGCGAGTCAAACTGAGGAAGCAGCAGCAGCGACAGCTGTCACTAAAGCAACCAAGCCAGGTTCTTCCAGCCCAGATTGTGCCCACCTTACCCACAACATCAACCAGTCCTTATTCTTTTTTTCCTGTACTTTCATGTTTCTATAACTCCCTTCCACCTCAGCCCTTAGGCCCTTCCAATTGGGCAGGGGACCCTATCATCACTGAGAGCCCCACAAGTGATGTACAAATGCAAGGTCCTCAGTTGGAGAGGCTAGTGGCCTCAGTTCCTGCTTTGTATTCTGATGCCTATGACATAACCCAAATCATGAAACTGTACAGTTTTCCTGATGAGGATGAGCTATCTGACTCTTCTTTCCACTGTTTATATCAGTATCTCTCACCCACAGGCCCCAGCTAGAAGAGCAGTGTTCTTTTAGCATCTTTGCTGGTCCAGTTGTGGTTCATCTGGGAAACGTTATCTAGTATGACAAACTGAGACTTTGCAGCCGACAGTCTAAGAGACAGCCCGGAATTTCAGAACCCCTCTAGTATGATGGACTTTGGATTCCTCTGATCAAAATACTAATAAATACCAGATTGTACAGAAAAAGGATCTTGCATCTTATACATGCCTCTCTTCTTCCCTTCTTAACCCAGATATATGGGTTGGTGTCACTTTGATTTCCATGGAAATGTTGTAGAAACTAGTTTTTTCCAAGTATAGCTCAATACTACACAATCAACCCCACAACTCTGCCTGGGAAGAGGCCCACCTAATCTATAAGGTGGCCAATTAGACTCCAGAAACTCCTCTTCCCCGAACTGTCTTAGACTTTCGAAAAGAGGGTCAGCAGTCTTTTTATGGGAGCAGGTTATAAGCTCAAATTTAAGTGGAGGTCACCATCACCATTAATTTTAATATAGTATGAGTCTATACATAGTAAGAAATGTAAGAACTATTATAGGAAGAAATAAAACAAATTTTTGAAGATGAGATGACAATAGAGGAAAACAAGTAAAATCAACGGGCAAACTTTTAGATTGACAATTAAGCAAATTTTCCAGCTACATGATCAATTTACAAAATTAATAGCATTTCTCTAAACTAATAATAAACACAGAATAAAATAAGTACCTCTCAATAAAGTATCTAGGAACTAACTAAGAAAAGACCTCTGTGGAGCAAACTTCAAAACTTAAAGGACATAAAAATATTTTGGATAAAAGTCATTTGAGGCAATAAAATAATACATTTTAAAGGGCTGAAATCATATAAAATATGTTCTAAACATAATGGAGTGAAATTAAAAACCAATATCAGAAGAAAATTCATGAAATTCATAAATATATGGATTTAAAAAGCACATTACTAAATAACCAATGGGTAAAGAAGTAATTAGGAAATACTCAGGTGAATGAAAACAAAACTATAACATACCAAACTTATGGGATGAAGCTAAGTCAGTGCTTAGAAGGAAATTTATAGCTGCAAAAGTCTGTATTTCAAAAATAAGATCTCAGGCCAGCCAAGTGGCGCATTGGTTAAGAGCTGGTTTTTGGATGCCAGCAGCCCCGGTTCAGATCCCACATATGAGGGCCAGTGACACTGCCCTCTACAGCTAACAACAGCTCCACCTGGAGCTGGGCTGCGAGCCCCAGCGCCAGTGTAGGCTGCAGCCCCTGCTGCAGTGGGCTGCCATAGGCTACAGTGAGTGGTCAGCAGCCAGCGTGAGCTGTCATAGCTGCAGTGAGCGACCATCCAGAGGCTGGCAACCGATCTGCCTCATCCGGGAAGAACGGAATGACGATACCAACATGGGCCAGTGAAGCAATGTCCTCCGCAACTAGACTGAAGAACAAAAAGACAGCAACTTGTCTGTTCCCCTTCCCCAATTCCTCAATGCTGTTCCCCTCCCCCAATTCCCCCAAAAAAAATCTCAAATCAATAACCTTTTTTAAAAATAGAATAGAATCAAACTTTTAAAAAAATACAATAGAAGCCAGCATAATTATATTAATATATATCAATTTAAACATTAAGGCAAAACACTCTTTTGGAAGTAAAAGTGTATTAGAGATAGACAAAATGAAAATTTTACCTGAAAGATACAATAAATCTGAATTTGTGTACATTTAACAGCATATTCCAAAAATATATAAAGCCAAAATTCACAAAATTCTTGGGGAAACTTAAGAAATACATAATTATAATGGAAGATTTTAATATAACACTCAATAATTGATAGGTCAAATGGATAAAATTTAGCATGGGTAGAGAAGATTTTAACTATGCAGTTACTAAGCTTGATCTAATAGAAGTATGCAGATTTCTGCATTCAACTGGAAAAGAGTACACATTCTTTTCAAACACATAATGTTCACATACTAGACCACAAAGCAAATCTTAAACTTGGATGAATCAATAACATACAAACATCATTCTTTGATCATAAGGAAATTTAATTAGAAGAAGCCCCAATCTCTCTTTCCACTGAGAAACGTAAAAGTATATTTCTAAGTAATCAATCAATCATGGATGAAATTATAATGTGAATAATAATAGCTGAGTCAGCATTTACTGACAGTAGCAGTACTCTAACAGAGACAGTAGCAGGTTTGCAGGTCCCTGGTACCTATTGCATTCTGGGTCATTGCAGAGGGATCCGAGAGACATGACTGCAAATCTTGGAGAAAGACACTGGCACTTAGGCTGAGAGGTGTTTTTTTTTTTCCCCTTTTGATTTTTTTAAACAGTCTTTATTTTTTAGAGCAGTTTTAGGTTCACAGCAAAATTGAGTGGAGGTACAGAAACTTCCCATATATTCCCTGCTCCTACATACACACAGCCTCCCCTGTTAGCAATACTCTACACAAGAATGATAAATTGTTACAATAGATGAAACTACATTGATATATCAATCTTCATAAAGCCCATAGTTTATAGTAAGCTTCACTGTTGTACAATCACATAAATTTTTATAAATGTATAGTGACATGTATCCACTATTATAGTACCCTACAGAATAGTTCCACTGCCCTAAAAACTCCATGTGCTCCACCTACTTCCTCCCTGTCCCCTAACCCCTGGAAATCACTGATCCTTTTACTGTCTCTATAGGTTTACCTTTAAATCAATAACTTTTTACCTTAAGAAACTAGAAAAAGAAGAACAAACTAAGTCCAAAACAAGCAAAAGGAAGGAAAGATTAGAGCAGGAAAAGAAAATAGAGAATAGAAGAACAATAGAGAATATCAATGAAACCAAAAGCTACTTCTTTGAAAAGATGAACAACATGACAAAACTTTAGCTAGATGCACACACACACACACACACACACACACACACACACACACAACTCAAATTACTATTATAAAATCAGAAATGAAAGATGGGACATAACTACCAACCTTACAGAAATAAAAAGCATTATAAAGGATTCCTGAAAGATTGCATAATTTATAATTTTTATAACAAATTAGATAACTTAGATAAAATGGACAAAATCACAAAGTCTTAGGAAGACTCAAAATATCAAAAACTTACTCAACAAGAAATAGAAATGTTGTGAATAAAGTTTTAATAAGTAAAGAGATTGAGTTACTGATCAAAAACTTCCCACAAAGAAAAGCCCAAGCCCAGATGGCATCACTGCTAAATTTTACCAAATGTTTAAAGAATTAACATCAATCCTTCACAAACTCTTCCATAAAATAGAAGAGAACATTTTCTACCTCATTCTATGAGACTAGTATTACCCTGATACCAAAACTGAACAGACATCAGAAAATTTACAGACTAATATCTCTTATGAATATAGATGCGAAAATCCTCCACAAAATGCTAAAATACTGAATCCAGAAACATATAAAAAGCATTATATACCAGACTCAGTGGGGTTTATCCAGGAATGCAAGGTTAGTCCAACATAAAAAAAATCAATCAATAGTATACCATATTAATAGGATAAAGAACAAACACTACATGATCATCTCAATAGGCACAGAAACAGCATTTGACAAAATCCCATACCCTTTCATGATAAATGTAGATACTCAACAAACTAGGATAAACTATCAAAGTCCTTCAACTTGATAAAAAGCCAACTACAAAACATCCACAGGTAATATCATACTTAATAGTGAAAGGCTGAATGCTTTCCTTCTAATATCAGGATACAAATTAGGGATGGTCATTCTCACCCCTCTTGTTCAACATAGTGCTGGAAGTTCTGGGCAGTGAAGGAAATAAGGCAGGAAAAGGTAATAGACATCTAAATTTAAAAGGGAGAAGTAGGGCCGGCCGAGTGGCGCATTGGTTAAGCGCTGGTTTTGGGATGCCAGCGGCCCCGGTTCGGATCCCACATGAGGGCCAGTGACACTGCCCTCTACAGCTAACAACAGCTCCACCTGGAGCTGGGCTGTGCGAGCCCCGGTGATGGTGTGGGCTGCAGCCCCTGCTGCAGTGGGCTGCCATAGGCTACAGAGAGTGGCCCGCAGCCAGCGTGAGCGGCTGGCAGCCAAGCGTGAGCTGTCAATAGCTGCGGTGAGCGACATCCAGAGGCCAGCGACCGATCTGCCTCATCCGGGAAGAGCGCAATGACCATACCAACAGTGAAGCAACATCCTCCGCAACTAAACTGAAGAACAAGAAGACGGCAACTTGTCTGTTCCCCTTCCCCGATTCCCCAACGCTGTTCCCCTCCGCCAATTCCCCAATAAAATCTTTAAAAAAAAAAAAAAAAAAAAAAAAAGGGAGAAGTAAAAATATCTCAATTTACATATGGCATAAGCTTGTAAGAGAAAATCCTAAAAAAATGCATAAGAAAACTATTAGAACTAATAAACAAGTTCAGCAAAGTTTCAGGATACAAGATCAATACACAAAATTTTTATAATTTCCAACTGCTAGTTGCTTACCCCAGGTAATTTTACTTACACAGTCATATACGCATGGAAGAATCTAGGGGAAACTGAAATCCAGTGTCTGTTAATTGCAGCAGAATTTTGCACATCTATTGTTAGTCCATACATTCAAATAGCAGCATTGTTGAGCACTTGGTATATGCTACACATCATTCATGTGCTTTACATATATTGATGTATTAATATGTTAGCTTTTTCAACATAGGGTCAACGCTGAATAGTATCAGCCCCATTTCACAATTAGGAAAACTGAGAGAGAGAGTGGTTATGTAACTTGGTCAAAGTCCTCCCTTATCCTCACGGAATATGTTCTAAGATCCCTAGTGGATGCCTGCAATGGCAGATAGTACCAATATATACTATAAAAATACAAGCCTATATATACTATGTTTTTTCCTATACATTCCTATGATAAAGTTTAGTTTATAAATAAGTCATGTTATGAGATTAGCAACAATAACTAATAATAAAATAGAACAGTTATTACAGTATATTACAATAAGAGTTACGTGAATGTGGTCTCTCTCAAAATATTTTATTGTACTGTACTGATCTTTTCACTAAAGGAAGAACTTTACAGCTTCTCTTTGGCATATTCAAATTGCCAGCATCACTACACTTGCATTTTAGGACCATTATTAAGTAAAATAAGGGTGACTTAAACACAAACACTGTGATACCATGACAGTGGATCTGATAACCTAGATGGCTACTAAGTGACTAACGGGTGGTGTATGCAGCGTTGATATGCTGGACAATGATGAATCACAGCCCAGGTTGGATGGTGGAGTGCGACAGCACAAGATTTCAACATGCTACTCAGAACGGTGGTAATTTGAAATGTGTAAATTGTTTATTTCTGGAATTTTCCATTTAATATTTTGGACTATAGTTGACCGCAGGTAACTGAAACTGCAGAAAGAGAAACCATGGATAAGGGGGTCTACCGTATCTAGAAATTAGCAAAGCCAGATTATATATTTCCTTTCCTGAGAAGATAGCTGAATGAACTGCTTTGAAGCGCATGAGATACAGATCACCAGGCTGAGGGTGAGAATAATGGAGTCTTTCCTCTAGCTCTTCCACTAGCAAGCTGTGCGACCTTGGGTAAACAATTTACCTTCTCTAACCCTCACTCTTCTCATCTATAAAAAGAGGGAATTGAACTAAGCCATAGCTAAGCCTCCTGCCACCTCTAATTCTCTCACATTGGATTCACTCTATGCTTGATTTATGAGTTACCAACTCTCCCTTTTCCAACCTCCCGGGAAAGAAAAGGGCCAGGGGAGGACAGCCACTTACTTGTCATGACAAGAAATAGGAGAAACTGAAACAGGACCGCATGCTCACTTGCACAAGTTGGGGCTTCAGCCAGTGATGGGCTTAGGTGAAAAGCATGGTTATAATTAGCGCAGCAGCCTGTCCCAAATGCTCCCGCCAGCCCCTGAGAGCACAGCTGGATCTGGCGACTGCACCCACAGAAGTCTGAGAGGCCTTGAAAATGATCCTTCTTAAAAGGATTTTCTACCTTCCTCGAGGGAAAGAAAACCCATTGATATAAAACCTCACTTCCCTTCGGGTTTCCCCTGCTTAACGCCACTCCCGTAGAGACCGACTGTTGATAAATACAGGGAAAGAAAAATCGTAAGCTGAGCCTGGTCACATTGTCCCTTGTGATATCGTTTTATTTTTAACTTCGAGACACTTGAACTATTTCTGTTGAAGTTTTCTCTCCTTTCCCTGCCTCCTCAACAGAATTCTGTCCTCTGTGCAGCTGCTGTACCTTCAGCAGCCTCCTACCATTGATCGCTTGCTCACAATCAAGGGAGGCCGGTGCCCGCAGATGCTGACTCAGCCCGTGCCATTCAGGTAAGCTTTTCAGAGGTGAGCAGGTGCACCAAGGAGACACTTGCAATGGTGAATGAACATGGAGACTGAGGCTGAACTGCACAGTACCTTTTTGCTCTGAGTAAGAGGGTTGTTAAGCAAATTAGTTACATATGGTGTGGGGTGGGGAGGAGATAGGCGCTGAGAATGAGACCTAGCCATTCCTAAAATGAGACCTAAATTCCTGTTTTGAATCTAAAAATCTTAGAGCAAGAAGAGATTACCTGCTTTCTGACAGCTTAGGTCCTTACATCTAGACTCAGTGAGAGTGGTTGTGTGGTATCTCTCAAGTTACATAGTGGTGATGGGAGCGGCGTGGGCTTCGAGGGGAGGAGGTGGTGAGGAAATAGGTGGAAGGCCCAGAACCCAAAATTTCTATTTTTTAAATTCCAAATGCTGTGATCTTTTCACCAATCAGTATTTGTTTTAATTGCAAGACATTCTCATGTGGTTAAAATTCCATCTCCTGTTAGGGTGTAAATGTCTAATTATTACATTGTTTTGTACACCGGAAACTAATAAAAAAAATTCCATCCCCTGTGTCACACTACCAGCTAATGTAGCACAATTGTATTTACTGCATGTACTATTTGAACTCTGCCTGCAGAGTTTTAGAACCTGTTTTCGGTAATAATATTCCCTAAAAATAGATATGGCTCTCTTCACCCCAGGACTCTTGAATCCAAAATGCATCTTTGGACAAGAAGTGAAAGTATTTTACAAATTGAAAAACTTATACAGGCTTTTGCACACAACCCAAAAAATATTACAGACTTGTAACTTGCACATCCAGAGGGACCAATGTAAAATGGTTAATATAATTGAGATATCGAAAGCTTTACAATGTAGATGGGTTATTCCTAGCTTTTGGAATAATTCCATAGAAATTGGCAGGGATAAGGGAGCAGTGTTTATTTTCTTGTTTTCCTCTGAGCTTTGCTTTGGTGTTCAGAGTTCAGCTGAGGACATCCTGGGAAGTAACTTATGCAGCAAAAGGGATTCTGTACATTCTGAACTTTGCAGCATACAGGCTAAAGCCACCAATGCCAAATAAAAGGAGATCTAATCTATCCAGATACCCTAAATCCTGATTCCTTCCTGTCGGCCTCTGTAACCTCCAGACACATCCCATAACTCTGCAATAGATGCCTGGGTTATAATTATGCTTGTTTGCTAGGCCTAATTAAATGCACTATGTATAATATTCTAACTTGATTTAATTTTGTCAGGGTTTCCATGGCACCAAGGTCTTCAAGGTGTATGCTGGGGTGCTGTCCTCATAAGACTGGGGAGTGTTGGTTTAGGAATAATCAGACAGACAGGCTGTCTTACAGTTGCCCCTAAATAATCCAGCTAGTTAGCATTTTCTTGACCAATACAAAACATATGGTAATTTAAACTACTGATACTAGTAATGTAAGCACTAGATATGAAAATTAACTAGCTAATTAAATAACTAGAAAGTTTAAAGGTAGAAAGACTTCTAGCATAGGTGGAAAACTGTAGATGGTGAGGTTGAATAGATTTGGAGGAGAATGGTTATGTTTCTAGGGTATAGTGAAAATGCTGGAATCATAGCCCGGAAGCCTAGCATCATGGAACCGATGTAGGAATTATCCTCAGCCAACAGGTTGTGTTAAAATCTTAAGAGGCAAGGGGATTACTTTAATATTTAGCTTTGTACATTTTCTTTCCCGAGAATTAAATATCACCACAGCAGGGAAACAGGTTAACAACGTATAATTAATTAATTGGCTGGGTAATTGGTTAAGAGTTAAAGAATATCTTTGACTTTTAACTTTGACCTTGTCACTTCCATTGAAGTTAAAGCTCAGGAATAAATAATTATTGCCACATGAGGCAGCAAAATACTTGCTCGCTGACATCATGTGAGGGGTGCTGGGAAGGCCCCTTGCCTAAAAATATCTCCCTGACCTCAATCCTGTTTGCTAACTAACTTTAAAATTATAGTAAAGAATGTTAAAACTATTATCTGTTAATCCCATTCTCTTTTGCTTGAGTCAGTGATTTAAATATACCTATCATATGCTTTCTCATGACTTTCTTGGCCAAGGACACTTGGTCACCACCTCTTCCTCATTCTTCCAAGTCCTGTTCTATTTTGCCCTTGGTTCCACCTAAGTTGCTCACATGCTTCTGGCCACTGCCACACAGGTAGCTCTGTGGCATTATGGTTTCTACAGAATCTCTCAATAAAATATCAAGGTGAAGAGAGTGGGCACACTTCTCTGGGCCTCAATTTCTCTTGTGGGAAATCAAGAGGTTAAATGAGACTGTTTTCTTTCATAATGAGGTTCTTGGACCATCAGCACTGCCTGAAGCTTATTATACAGGGAAGGCTGTCAGGCCTCACCCCAGTCCTACCATATCAGAATCTGCATTTTTAAAACATTGCCCAGGTGATTCCTATACACACAGAGACTTTCTGGTTACCTGCCTCATCCAGATTTCTGATTTATGCCTGCAAGGAGTTAGGACAAACACCACAACCCCTGAAAAACAGTTCTGACAGCATTTCAGAGTTTCTATTATAACTTGAGCCCCGAGGAAGTCTTTTCCATTCAATTAAGGCTACATTAAACCTAATAAAGTTGAAAACATTTCTTTTTCTTACTTAAAAAACAAAACAGAACATAAATTAGCCTATATCTGACATCATTACACTTTCCTCCAAAATTTATTTCAAATTACTACCTTTGAAAGAAGTAGCTTCAAAATGCTACCTTCTTTAGGGTCTTACTTAATTTCATTCAATTTGGTTTTAGTCAGTAAATGTCTTTTGAGTGCTGGGAGCAGTGTTAGCCATACTCACTTTTCTCAGGCCCTCCAAAACCACTTCCTACGTTCCTAGGGGGCACTGGCAATTGTTCTCCCAGGCTCTGCTCTTCTCTTTGCTCTCTGTTGACATTCCAGGCAGATCTCCTTTTGCTACCAGAAACTGCTCTCCTGGTCAGAGCACTTCTGCTCCATTTGTGGCCTTCATCAGGATCTCTCCCCACTCACACCATCGCTGAAACTTCTCTTAGCAGTTGTATGGACTCCCGCAGCCAATTGCAAGAGAGAAGCTGACTCTCAATTGGCGCCTTCCTTTTTGTTCTTAATGAGTAGAATAATGTAGGTAAAACAATGAAATTACAAACTCCAGCCTAGAAAAAAGATGCCTGCAAGCTGCCTTTGTGGTCTTCCAGGCCCAATGCAGCACTATTTCAATTCCTAAGTGCTTAAGAAGTAAAGGCTGTGTGGGGATTACAAGGGGCCAAAAGGGGGAGGTACTTAGGGGATCTTACATTCTTAGAGGGGAAAGTTTTGTTTTGTTTTGTTTTGTTTTTTAAGTACTTTGAAGATTATTAAGCTGGATGTGGTATATACATTGGAGTGAGGAAGAACTGAAAATTGAAAGGCCAGCCAAGAGCTGTGGGTGTGATACAATGGGAAGAAATAAAGGCCTGGGCAGGGGGATAGCCATGACAATGACCTTTCTGATCCAGGAATGACTAACAGTTGAGTGAATCTTATGTATTAGCCACTTTCCCTACCTTATCTCATTTGATCCTCACACAGTCCTACGGGTTATTATAAGTTCCATTTTATGGATGAATAAATTAGCTTTAGAGAGATTAAATAACTTGTCAAAACTATTCCGCTAATACATGAGAGTGCTCATTAATTATATTGGGGGCGTTTCAGATAAGGCCTCTTTGTGGAGGTAACGTAAACTGAAATCTAAATGGCAAGAAGGAGCCTGCACTGCCATAGCACAAATAAAGAGCAAGGGGAGAATTTTGGTAGAAAGAACAAGTAGAAAGGCCCTATGCAGGAATAAGTGACAAGGCTGGAGCTTTGTGCTCCAGGGAGAGAGCAGAGATAAAAGAGGCAAGCAGGGGACACTTGTGCAGAGCTTTGTGGGCCAAGATAAAGATGTCAGAGTTTATTCCTTGTGATGGAGAAGAACTGGAGACTTTAAGTGGAGAGTAATGACCTAATGTTAAAAGCAGATGAGAGATGATGATGCTTGGACTGGGCAGTGGTGGTGGAGATGGAAAGAAATGGATAGAATGGCCCACCGCCTTTTCAGATCTTTCTCCAAGGCCTTCCTACCTAACTGGGCAGTAGTTCCTTTATGATTGGGTGCACAGTATTAAGCTTCTTCTAGCTCAGTGGCTCTTAGATGGAGCTTACAACAGAATCAGTTGGATTGAGTAGGTCTGATTCCATACACGTCTGATTTGGTAAGGCCCAGGAATTTACATTTCTAACCAGTTCTCAGGTTAATGCTGATGCTGTTGGTCTGGGTCCCACCCTTAAAAGACCACTATTCTAGCTGACTTACCCTTGCTTGTTAATGTACTGCTTTCTGAGTGGTCCACACAGCACCACAACCTGCATCAAATAAAGTTTCTGCTCCCCTGCCCGGTTATAAATATGCCCCTATTTCTTTAAAGAAGTATCCATCACTCAAAACTCATGAACCTGGTCCTCCACCTACTCATATTCCAGTAACATCTACTTCTGTGTAGATCTTTGAACTACTTAAGTCTAAATTATATTATTTTGACTGCTGACTCCTCTAGACATGGGAACTTTAAAACATATCTCGGTGAAAGTGTTTTGCCCATAGACTTGATTGAACTTTATTTTTAAGAGGAGGGTATGTATTGACTTTTCAGATAGGAAGCAAGTATTTAAAGGGAAACAGAGGGGCATAGAACCTGAAGGGTGAAATGGCACCTGGATAACCAGATGTTGTGTCAGGCATAGAGTTTTATCAATTTTTTCATAGTGAAGAGTTAATCTATGTTGAATTAGTAAGTGTTTTATTTTAAATCTCAGAGTCCATATTGTAGTGTAGATTTTTTTTTTTTTTTTTTTTTTTTTTTTAAAGATTTTATTGGGGAATTGGTGGAGGGGAACAGCGTTGGGGAATCGGGGAAGGGGAACAGACAAGCTGCCGTCTTCTTGCCCTTCAGTCTAGCTGCGGAGGACGTTGCTTCACTGTTGGTATCGCCATTGCGCTCCTCCCGGACGAGGCAGATCTGCCGCTGGCCTCTGGATGTCGCTCACCGCGGCTACTGGCAGCTCACGCTTGGCTGCCAGCCGCTCACGCTGGCTGCGGGCCACTCACTGCAGCCCCCGGCAGCCCACTGCAGCAGGGGCTGCAGCCCACACCATCACCGGGGCTCACACAGCCCAGCTCCAGGTGGAGCTGTTGTTAGCTGTAGAGGGCAGTGTCACTGGCCCTCATGTGGGATCCGAACCGGGGCCGCCGGCATCCCAAAACCAGCGCTCAACCAATGCGCCACTCGGCCGGCCCTGTAGTATAGATTTTTAACCCTGAAAAACTTCTCTTTCACATGTATAGTCCCTGAAATGTAAAGCCATGAGACCTGGATACTCTTCTTGTTTCCTCTATTCAGTTGGGGAACAGTATGGGACATAGGACAGAGGAGGACCAAAAACAAAAAATCATCGTGGAGATGGAGGTGCTCCTTAATGAAGAATGTCCAACTCCTCTACAACTGGGGAAGATTATACATGTAGACACCTTTCTGTGCCCCAACTGGAGGAGGAAAGGCTCTCCCCGATAGGCTCTATTCATGAGCTTCCTTTCTTCCCAAATCATGGCATGGACCACATGTCTCTGTGGGTCTCTGAGGGACACAGTTTGATCTAGCAAAAAGGACAGAGTTTGAAGCCAGATAAACGTGGGCCTTTTTGTGCCTCAGAATCCTGTTCTATAAACTGGAAATGGTAATACCCTCCTCACATGGTCACTGTGAGAATTAAATGAGGTCTTATGTAAAAGCACATGTTAGATACTAAAATCTTGTTTTTCTCTCTTCATGACATCCAGAATGCAGAGAAATCACTCAATCTAGGAAAGTCAGACAAACTCCATGGAGGATAAGAATCCAGTCACTGCACTGGAGCAGAGATTAGGAGAACAGGGTATGTTATCTCACAAGACAATCAATGATGTGTCTAGTTTAATCAATGTGGGGCAACACCAACTGGCTCCAAATAAGGTGATTGATCAATTAGCAATCCAAGTTTGCCTGGGACTAGGAGGTCTCCTGGGACTTGGGACTTACAGTGCTAAAACCAGGAGAGTCCCAGGCAAACCAGGACCATTGGTCACCTTGCTTACCTAGCAACAGACTATTCAGAATTGAGGACTGTCCTTTATCTTAGTGGGAATCATTTCCCCCAGACATACAACACAAAGTTCAGAGATGATTTTTTATGTCCTTAGGCTATATTTATCTTTCTCCTTCTCTCTACTGTCCAGCTTTTCCAAAGAGTGGTCTCTGCTCACTGTCTTTCTGCTCAGTACATGTCCTCTCTCAAAGTCACTTATCTGGTGTAGCTCCAGAGCCTGGTAGAGATCTTTAAATAACAGCATTTAAAAAAAAAAAAGCATCTTTGTTGCCTGCATGCATTATTTTTCTTTCCTCTTAAAGGGGTATTATCAAATAACTTCAAAGAGATGGAGAGCAATCCGGATCCACAATAAGTGTTCCCAGTTTCAATAACACTGTTCCTAAGAACCATACTTTATAATGTTGAAGGGTAAGAAATAAGTGGGCTGAAAGTTCATCACCACAGTCACTCCAGCCAGCCACATCCCTGCTGCTAGAGCAGAGTTCTCACTACATACAAGGAGCACAGAACTAGCCAGGCCTGGTTTTCACTTCCCGGGAGCTGGGCTCAATTTGGTGACAGAACCAGGCAGGTAAATATGAAGTGGGACCTTCCTGGTGCCAGTGCTTTTTTTCACATAGCTTTATTCCATTTTTTTTTTTTTTTGAGGGCAGTGTCACTGGCCCTCATATACGGGACCCGAACCAGGGCCGCTGGCTTCTCAAGCCTGCGCTTAACCACCGCGCCCCTCAGCCGGCCCCAGCTTTATTCCATTTTGTGATGTGCTTCTTTTCCACATGAAAACCAGCAGGGGACTCTGATTGGCCAGACTTTTTATTGGTAAATATCTTTTATGAATAGAAAGCAGATGGTCACATTCTCCCAGCCAGGGCACAGGCCCTGCCAACAACTGGAGTGTGTGCTTAATAGCTTTCTCCTCCCCTCCAAGCAAACACCACATTTTGAATGGACAAGTGTCCCACAGCACAGCTGAAATGCCACATTTGCTCTGGCAAGAGCTCTGCATTGTCACCGTTCTTAATTAACCTTATGTCAGCATTCAAGGCTATCGCTCAACCTTTCTTTTACATCTGAATCACATAGCATTGACTCTCTTAGCTCTCTGGTTTCTCATTCTCTGACTCTACTTCTTCCTAACATCCCCAAAGTGGTCTTACTTAGCTATGATCTTCATGGCTCGGATTTCTATTCTACATTCTTTCTTCCCCAGTTATGGCTTCCTCTCTCACTTTTAAGTGGATAATTCTCAAATTTGCATCTCTCGAGTCTAACCCTTCAGCTTTCCATCCCATGATCTGTCATCACCTCAAGCAACTTGTATTAAACTTGCTGGAGCCATCTTTCTCCCCAAAACAATTTCCTCTTCAGACTTCTATTTTTCTCAGAATTATAACCAATATTCTCTCTTTTTGGTTCAAAATCTTGGCATCAACTTTGATTCTCTTTCTTTCCCCATCTCCAGCCAGAAACAAAAATGTTAGTTGATTTTCCCTTATATTGTCTCCTATCTCCTCTTACTTATTTCTACTGTCATCAGTCTTACCCATCCAAGCCTCCATCACGTTCTCTACATAGCAGTTTCTGACTCTAGGTCCTTCCACTCCACTACTACTTGTTGACACCCCAGTTACAATGTTAAATGGGTCTTTATTGAGTACCAAATAATTCCAGAGGCTTTAGCCTAATATTTATGAATTTCCACAAGTCCATAATGGGCTTTTCTAACCCAGGAGTGATCTGGAATATAGCAGGAGTCTACCTAGCAAACATGTATAGATGACTTCCTACAAGAGTTTCAGGTACTATATTTCTAAGGGTTTCAGGTACTATATTTAACTCATTTGCTCCTCACAACAGCACTATGAGTTAGGTGCTATTATTATCCTCCCTTTACAGATGGGGAAACTGATGAACAAAGAGGTTAAGTAAGTTCCCAGAATCTCATGGCTTCTGACTTGTAGTGCCAGAGTGGAATCTCCAGCTGTACCATCACACAAAAATCAGCACTCCCCGGTTTCTCTGGGAAAATCAGAAGACCTGGCAATACATTCCCACATGGGACCAGCTGACCAGAGCCAAGAAGTTGAGTTCCCCTAAAGGCAGGGCATCATCTTTTCTGTTTGCCAGGGGCTCCACTCAGCCTGCTTCTGGAGCCTGAGGCTTTGACCCTCATTCTAGCCACAGAACATCTGAATACACCAGAGTAAACGGCACATGATAGATATTTCCAAGACACTTGTACACTGCCCCAGACAGAGCTGGATATCAGCATGTCCTCTAAGTGGGCATGAAGCTCCAGTGGGAGGAAAGGCTAGAAGGTTAATTTGGACCAGATGTGTGTGGGGGGCGGGGAGGGGTGGAATGTCAGGATAATTGTTGGTAGATAATGGTGGAAACTTACAAGAAGTATAAGTTATACATCCCATGGTTGATAAGATGTCCCATCAAAGGGCAGTGTGGGTTAGTATAAAGAGTATGGACTAGCATGGCCTGGGTTGGGACCTGATTCCATCACTTAGCTGCTGTATAACCTTAGACAGGCTATTGAACTTCCCTAGTTTCCATTTCCTTGACAATAAAATAGGGGCAGTGACATGTCCAGGGTGGTGGGAGGAATTAAATGAGAGTGTGTGTGAATTCACTTTGGCCCCTGTAGGTAACCAAAATACTTTTCTTACTAATAATTCATATTCATGTTTTCCCCTAGCATTACAAAGCAAGAAGAAACTAGGAAGCTATGGTAAGTATCAGGTGCTTATTGGATCTTCACATTTCAGGAGCCCAAGTCTGGCTTCATTTAGGCTGTAGCCTAAGTAGCTGGCAGAGTTGTCCTTATGGCTTGTTGATATTTATTGATTTATTGCCAAACCAGCGATGTTAGAGCAGAAACTAGTAGCAATTGACATGGAGTAGGGGAAAGTGGAGAGCTGAGAGAGATTTGTGAGCAAAGATTTTTAGTAAAATGTTAAAAAGGAAAAAGTGCAGCAGTAACCTAAATGGATAACAATTCCTTCATTCGGCAAATATTATTGAGTACCTACAATAGTCTAGGCCCAGTGACAGGTGCCTAAGGGATGCAGATATGAACAAAACCAGACACGGTCCCTGTCCTCCCAGCACGCCCCCTGGTGGTAGTTGGTTAAAGGAATGACAACTTTCTCATTCTGGAATGCTACTCGGCCATTATGAAGGAAGTTTGTAGAGAATAATGAATAAAACAGCCTAGATCATGTTATAATAGCAAGTTAAAAGCTGAATGCAAAACCGTATTATAATATTAACTGTGTAATATAAATCACCCATAATCCACAACTCAAAAATAACAATTGTCAACATTGTACTGCATGACATTCAACTTTGTTTTATTCTATTCTAAACAAATGCACTACATACATAGAATAAACTATTGAAAAACATAAAGAAGAGAGTGTTGATAATTGCTGTTTCTGAGTTGTGGGATTATGAGTGATTTTTCCTTTTTTCTCTATGATTTTCTATATTTTCCAAGGTTCCTATAATAAGCATGTATAAACAGGAAATAAGTCAATTGAAACACAGTCACAGACACACTTAGAGCTTCTCGCCAGCAGTCATTTGTTTTCTCTTTCCCCTTGCCTTTCGTGTGTCCAGGGCAGGGCACGCAGGCCTCCACCTGGGCAGCACAGACATTGTGAGGGATGTTTTAACCGTCACTGTCACATTCCTGTGGAGTCCAATGTCTCCTGCCTGGTGATAAACTGCCGCCTGTCCTGTGGCGCTACCTTCCACATGTGCAAAGAGGCAGAGCACGAGCTCCTCTGTCCCTTAGAGCAGGTTCCATGCCTCAACTCCGAATATGGCTGTCCCCTTTCCATGTCCCGCCACAAGCTGGCCAAGCACCTGCAGGTGTGCCCCGCCAGTGTGGTCTGCTGCTCCATGGAGTGGAACCGCTGGCCAAACGTGGACTCTGAAACAATCCTTCACGAGAACATCATGAAAGAGACTCCCAGTGAGGAGTGTTTGGACACAGCCCTGGCCCTCCAGGACCAGAAGGTCCTTTTCAGATCCTTGAAAATGGCAGAACTTTTTCCGGAAAATCGAGAGCCCACAGAGGAGGAACCTACTAGGAATGGAGAAGCCAGCTGGGAGGAAATGGGAGGAGCCGTGGGTGGAGCCAATGCCAGCTTGGTACCACAGAGCTGTCTGTCAGCCACCAAGGAAGAGATGGCAGAGCTGAGCCAAGAAGAGCGCGAGGTGCTTGCCAAAACCAAAGAAGGGATGGACCTGGCCAAGTTTGGCAAGTGGGAAAATATTTTTAGCAAAGAGCACGCAGCCTCTGCTTTAACAAACTCATCAGCGAGCGACAGCAAGAGCAGGAATGGCACCGGGAAAGAACAGATTTCCAGTAGCAATAACATGGTAGCAGAGGGTACTGCCCAAGGGAGAGAACCACAGGAAGACCAGAAGCAGCAGGACTTTCATGCAGTTGTGGAAACGACTGGGCTTGCCCCTTGGCAGGATGGTGTCTTGGAAAGACTGAAAACCGCTGTGGATGCAAAGGACTATAATATGTACCTGGTGCACAATGGGAGGATGCTTATTCACTTTGGCCAGATGCCTGCTTGTACGCCTAAGGAGAGGGACTTTGTTTATGGCAACCTTGAAGCTCAGGAAGTGAAGACTGTTTATACCTTCAAAGTTCCTGTGAGCTACTGTGGGAAACGGGCTCGCATTGGCGATGCCATGTTGAGCTGTAAGCCAAGTGAACACAAGGCGGTCGACACTTCAGATTTGGGGATCACTGTGGAGGACCTGCCCAAATCAGATCTCATCAAGACCACCCTCCTGTGTGCTTTGGAAAGAGAACTCAAAGGTCATGTCATCTCTGAATCCAGGAGCATTGATGGGCTGTTCATGGATTTTGCTACGCAGACATACAATTTTGAGCCAGAACAGTTTTCCTCTGGGACAGTGCTGGCCGATCTAACAACCACCAGCCCAGAGGGGCTCCACGTGGAGCTCCACAGTGAGTGTGTGACCAGGAGACACAACAAGAGCAGCTCTGCCTTCACTTTCACTTGCAACAAATTCTTCAGGAGGGACGAATTCCCCCTGCATTTCAAGAATGTCCACACAGACATTCAGTCATGTCTTAATGGCTGGTTCCAGCATCGATGCCCCCTTGCCTACCTGGGATGTACATTTATTCAAAGCCATTTCCGTCCCCCAGGGCAAAAGGCAAAAGTGATCTATAGCCAAGAGCTCAACACCTTTGCCATCAAGCCGGAAGTTGCTTCAGAGCTCAGTGAGGGAGGGAAAAACAACCATCTCTCCGGCCATGGAGGGAAAAGCCAGAATTCTCTAACCAGCCTTCCCTTGGAGGTTTTGCAGTACATTGCTGGGTTCTTGGACAGCATCAGCCTGTCCCAGCTTTCCCAGGTGTCCGTGCTGATGCGGAATATCTGTGCCACTTTGTTACAAGAGAGAGGGATGGTCCTCCTGCAATGGAAGAAGAAGAGGTATTCCCATGGAGGCGCTTCCTGGAGAGTCCACAGAGAGGCAAGTAAACACTCATTCATTTATTCCTTCTTTCAACAAATATGTATTAAGAGCCTTTTATATGCCAAGCACTGTACTCGGTACTGGGATTGTATTAGGTTACTGGGAAGAAGACATCATTCCTGAGCTCAAGGAGGTCAGTCTAGTGGGGAAGGCAGACCTAGAAACATATAAATGGCAATACAGATGGTAGTACCTGTTTATCTCAACCTATCTGTCCTGGATATCTTCTGTTTGCTCACATGATCCATTCTCCAACCTTCTCCACCAAGATCAGTCTCTCAAGAGGCTGGTCTCTACAGACTGCCCTGACCATCTCCTTTGTTCTCTAGCTTCCAGTTAGGCTCACTTAATAGGATATATCAGCAGGAGGTGGGAGTGAGGGGGAAGAGTGAACTTGACATTTCTGTTCTTCTGGCTTCCTCCCTGTTTGCATTTTCCCTCCATGACACTTTGCACTGGCTACATCCTTCCACAGAAGGTGGCTGTACCAGGTGGCTCTCTCCACACAGTTACTCATTCAAGGTTCCAATGACCTCCCTCCTTCTTCCCTTTCAGGCCTAGCGTAGAAACATTCTAGATTGTTGCTAGTCCAGGTACTGCACTGTATCTTGGGACTTTCCTATGCAAATTGCCCACAATTTGTATATCATCCCTTGTTAAATTTCTCTTCAAATTACCCAGTTTGAGTGTGCCATCTGTTTCCTGCCAGAACTCTGATTGATACAGTATGCCAACAAATTCCCCTCAGTCCCATGTCAACCAATTTTTTAAAACAGTTTTTGCCTTTGTTAAAGGCATTTTGAAATTCTAAAATAAGTTGATTTACCCTGGTTCTAATACCTATTAAATAAATCAAAGAATCTCTCCCTTTAGAAAAATCCTATTCTTTTTTCCCAATTTATACCTGCTTAACTGTATTATAACTTCAATCACCTATACCATACAGAAGTGAAACTCCTAATTCATCGTTCCAAGATGCCCTTAGCATCCTTTCTCATGGTAAATATGTTGGTAATATGAACCACAAATATATGTGCCCATTTAGGTCAATAATTCTATAATCTCACAGCTGTTTCTTCCCAATATGTGGCTGTGTACAAACTGGCATTGGGGAGTTAGAGTTGTTTTCATCTATTTTTATTGATCATGTCTAAAATATCCTGCATATTTTCTAGTATTTCTTGAGCAGTTTTCAAAAAATAATTATGAGATTCTCCCTCATCTATCCATGTCTGCATCTATATGTTAAGTAAACACTGACTGCCAACCAACCATGTGTTAGGTATAAACACGAATGCTACTAAGACCCTACCCTTTGGGAATTATATAGTCTAGAACTGCCTCAGCTTCCTCTGTAAAATCAGATGTAAATAATTTAATTTACATACTAGAAATCCCATCAACTTTTGGTTTATGTTTGTCCCCAATTCAATGATTGCTGACCACTCTTGAATATCATTTGGGACAAACTAATTTCCTGCAGAAAGAAAGAGAATTTAGTTGGAGCTAAAGGATTCTCATATTAAAATGGCTTTTAAACATAAAACAGGAAATAGTTCTAAGATCCCAGGAAACATTTTTCTTACATAGGAACAATGATAAGAAACTGAGGGTGAAGTGGTCATATTGAAAGGGTGTTAGGTTATGCCTACCCTCATAGCCAGATTTCAAAATTAATGGAAAGGCCAGAGAGTATTTGAGTAACAGACTCCTAGATATCTCCTAAGATTTCTGTTCTAATGAGACTCTTATTAGTTAAGAGGTTTTTATTAATTTCAAGCAATACAAAACCAGTTTAAAGTGGCACAAACATAAACGGAATTTATAGGCCCACACAACCAAAAAAATCCAAAGGGAATGGCTTCAGGTAAGGCTTGATCTAGCAGCTCAAGGAAATGCCCCTGAATTATGCTTTTTTTTTCTAGTTCTTATCTCTGCTTCCTCAATAGTGGTGCCATGCTGAGACACAGTGCTCACTTGGTGGGCCCTGGTGGCTTCTAGCAATTCCTAAGACTGCAGCTTCTCAGTTCAAGTAAAGATGAGAAAAGAGAATCTGCTTCTTGATATCTCAAAAACAAGTTCTGGCATAGAGTCTCACTGACATTAATTATCCAGATTTGAACCACTGTCTGTTCTAGAACTGGTGTGTGTGTGGTGGTGAGGGGTGTCAATATGCAGACTGGTGTTAATCATCACAACACAATGCATGGCTGGTTGGGAAGGTTATCAACTGGAAGGGGGAACTAGAAATTGGATGCTGGAGAAGGAACTAACAAAATGTCTGTGGCAGCCACTAAACACTCTCTGGAAGCTAAAAACAGGAAGAACAGAAAGACATTTTCTTATATTGTTTAAATAAAGCCAGCCTGAGGATATTGCCCCAATGTTCACTTTTGAGCTTCTGTCTTTCCCAACAGATCTGGCAATTCAGTAGCCTATTCTCCAAAATCAAGAGCTGGGAGTTTAATGAAGTCACCTCCATGTCTGAGCACTTGAAGGTCTGTCCTTTCAACGTGGTAGAGCGCAAGACTGACCCAATTCTTTTGACTAGCATGTGTCAGCCCCACGAGCAGGCCCGCGAGAGCTTAGTTGCCACTTTTAGAGCCAGTCCACGAGGAAGACACGCCAACTGAAGATTCAGATGCCACCATTCTTGGATACCCCCTCAGAGTTACCGGAAGTGGGACAGAGTGTGGTTTTGAGGACTTCCCTCTGTAATCTGCATACGTGCTTATCTGGGTGTTTTGGAACATGCAGTGTTCTTCAAAACCTGGGCAGTTGCACCAGGTCTAAGAAGTTCCTAAGCCCTGGCTTATACAGTTGTTATAGTGTCATATGGATGCCTTATTTCCTTTCCTTTTTTTTTCTAAAATAAATCAGTCTGTGGAGAAAATAGGTATTTTGAGGCCATCTGGAAGATGAACCCAAGTCCTTAGGAGATGAAAGAGCAATGAATTCCATAACTAGCACAGGCTTATGCTTGTGTGGAGGGCTTTTTACTTTACATGTACATTCAGATTTGTGGGGCAGGCAACGCAGGGATGCAGACTGAGGTGACTCCCAGGGCACCCAGGGTGAAGAGCACACAGTTTGAGGGTCCTGGAGCAGGGGTTATCTTGACAGTCAAATATAGGGTTTTTTTAAAGTTGCCCTACTACCTCTAAGTTCAGAGAGTCTGAACACCGCCCAACAGAGTAGGGACCTTGGCTGAGCACAGCGGCCTAGAAGACAGCACATACCAAAGGATGAGCGACAGAAATGAGGTCAGGGAGTGTGTTGGGTAGAAGGTTGGCAACATATAGGACAACCTTCAAAAATGAAGAAGAGTCTGAAGGAAGTACTGTATTTATGGAGAAAATTAGGACATAAGGTCTTAAGCCAACATTTAAACATTTTAATAATGACTTAAGAGTCAAGGTTCTTTTCTTCTGAAAATTGTATTGTAGGTCTAGATTAAGGACAGCACAGGGATAGCCCAGCACCACCTGGGCTATGAAATGACCTTAGGACGCTAACACCATGCACAGAGTAGCCCAAGGATACAAGGCTCACTGCAGGTTTGGGGCCACCAGTCATGGGCCTTAGACACCACTTGAGTACCCCATGGTGGATCTTGTGAAGAAAGATATGTGAACATGGTGGTTCCCTATAATTGCTCCTATCTATTCCTGGTCGTGAGTCCAGTCTGTCAAAAATGGGTGATGCTGCTGCGATTTGGTAACAGTGAATACTCATGAGAACAAAAGTGAAAGGAAAATACACAATAGGAACTGACTTCCCCTAAAGCAGGGTTTCTCAGAACTGATGACATTGTGCCCTGAATAATTCTTTGTCATAAAGGACTGTCCCCTGTGTTATAGGATATTTTGTAGCATTCTTAGCCTCGATCCATAGATGCCAGTAGCACCCCCACAGCTGCAACAACCAGAAATGTCTCCAGACATTGCTAAATATCCTCTGAGAGCGAAACTGTTCCTGGTGAAGAACTGCTGCCCTAAGGAGGACATACTGGTGGCAGTAAATTAGGATAACCTTTTTAGTACAGCAAACTCTTAGCGCACAATGGTTATCTACAATGGTTATTATTTCATCAGCAATTCTTTATTGAGTACATAGGTTTTAGACACATGGTGATTTTAGGTTGGGAATCAGATGGAGCTGATTTGCTTGGTGTGGCTTCAGGCTCTTGGGTCACGAGCAAAAACTTATCCTTTCAGCTCTCTCCAGGTGTAACTAAAGCCAGGAGAGTTGAGCTATTTATCTTGTGTTTACAGCCCTCTCACCTTAATTGGTGCCATTTTCCCAGCAATCCTAGCAGTCCTCCAGTAAGTGAGAAAGAAGGGAAAAGGAAGACAGGCATTGTGGGGAAGATGAAAGCGAAGAATTGAGTCCCCGTCCCGTCCCCCCCAAACAAATAATCTAGTTGATCTGAATTCTTGTTATCGCCTGGACCTTTCTCTGAATTTGGTCTGGAGCTGGTATAAATGAAGTTGATGACACCTCTGAGAAGAGTCAAGAAGGCATGAGAGCAAGTCCCAGAATAGAAGTATGCTCATCTTTTCATTATAATGTGCCACTTGGTACTGTAACTCCATTTTTCCTCATCCTTATCCTTATTGTTTGGTTTATATTTCACATTTGTGTATAAGGCACAATTTTCTAAACCTATCACTAGAGTTGTAAGTTTGTTATTCATTGAAGATGAGTGACTGGGAACAACTAAACACTGAAGTGGAGAAAAAAGGGAGAGTCCTCCAGCTATCAGTCAGTTTCATGTGTTTTGAATCTGGCCCTTCCTAATGGAGAAAGAAAGCTCCTAAAGTTCACACTGGATTTCTTATTTTACTAGAAAAAGAGAGAAAAGGGAGCCATGGGCCAAGGGAGTTAAAAATCAGGGGCTACTGTTAGATGGGTGAGAACTATAGAGAAAGCAAGAGAGCAGAGGGCTTTCCCTTCACAATTTGGGTGGCTGGGGGCAGGCCAGGGTTCAGGAAAGTAATCAGGAGAGCGCCACGCTGCTCTGTGGGCTGTACACCTCTAGTCGCACACTACTTTCCTAGTTGCTGCCTTCAGAGCAATATTGAATTCATCAACATCATCAAACACATTGTATAAGATATCTAATTGTAGATGTTGCAGAAAAGCAGGGTTCTGCAGTTTATCCCACTAGTCTACACAGACAAGCACATTTGATGGTGAGAGGGCAGTTAGAGCGAAAGGGAAACCTTTTAGGGAGACTGGATTAGATAGAAGATGATTTGATTAGAAAGATAAGGCTGTAGTGAGCAGCAAGAGCAGCAAACATTATCTGACAGAGACAAGACAGCTAGACATGGCTTCAGATTAAGCAGCAGCTGAGGAGAGTGAAGAGGGACTGTGTATCCAGGAATTGGAGCCTGGACGGAGAGCTGACTGTGAGCAGAACCTGTGATGAGTATCACCACCAAGATAGTCAGCCCAGAGTAGAAGTCAGCCAAGCTTGGAGGGTAAGGTCTGTAAGACTGACACAGAAAAGAATCTTGCTGCCTTCCTAGCAATAGGGATCTGAAAACGAAGTTTCTGCCTTATAATAACGGAAAAAGTCAAAAGTAAGGTGGGACTTGGAGATGTAACTGGAAAACCACTGTGAAATTCTGATCTCTGTGTGATGTCAAATAAAACTGAAGTGAAGAATGAGGTTGTGTATGACTATGATGACTTACCTCTGTATACCAGAAATCCCAATGTCTCTATCAGCAGAAATAAAAGCTCCTTTGCACTCTGAAAGGCTAACTGAGTGAATCTTATAAGTTAGGTTCAGAGACAGATTTGTGATTGATTCACTGGCATAGAAGTCATTGTGGAAACAAAGGAGTGTGTGTGTCTTGAAGAAAAGCCAAGGAACAAACCTGTGGGACACAGTGTTCTAGGCAAGCAGGCAGCTCACCATTTTATGCAGCCTGGAACATCTATGGGTCTCAGTCACTAATCCTAGCTCCTTGAGCCCATCTTTGTCTTCTCCATCTTTCAAAACTGAATCCAACTTCAGCATGGATTTCTATGTCTTACCAACCAAAGATTCCCTACACCAAACCAACCCTTGACTTTCATTTAGATTTTATTTTGATTTTGCCTAAGATCTCCTATCTCTGGCCTTATGGAGCCCACTGGCCTGGGCTAGGATTAACCCACCATGCCCTGGTATCTCATTCTCCTTCATCCCCATACTTTGCTTGGTGATTTGCTTTTTGTCCATCACTGGCTGTCCAAATGTCCTCACCATTTTTCCTATCAGCCTTGGCCCTGGACCACACAGAAGCTTCATGGGCTCCTTCCATCTACCCTCTTTTTTTTTTTTTAAAGATTTTATTGGGGAATTGGGGGAGGGGAACATCATTGGGGAATTAGGGGAGGGGGAACAGACAAGTTGCTGTCTTTTTGTTCTTCAGTCTAGTTGTGGAGGACGTTGCTTCACTGGCCAATGTTGGTATCATCATTGCTCTCATCCCAGATGAGGCAGATCATTTGCCGGCCTCTGGATGGCCACTCACAGCGGCTCTTAGCAGCTCACAACGGCTGCCAGCCACTCACACTGGCTGCCGGCCACTCACTGTAGCCTATGGCAGCCCACTGCAGCAGGGGCTGCAGCCTACACCATGTAGCCCAGCTCCAGGTGGAGCTGTTGTTAGCTGTAGAGGGCAGTGTCACTGGCCCCCATATGTGGGATCTGAACTGGGGCCGCTGGCATCCCAAGCCAGCTCTTAACCAATGCGCCACTCGGCCGGCCCCCATTCTACCCTCTTACTTGGCCATTAATTTCAGTCATCCAGCTACAAAGAAGTCTGGACTTGATTAGGTAGTGGCCACTGTCTCTGACTAAATCCTCTTACCACCTCATTGGAGGCTGTGTTCCTTTAGCTTTTGTCTTTTTGTTGTTGTTGCCAAATCTACCTTTTCCTACTTCCCACCCCTAATTTGTGCTTCTTCAAGAATCTTCATGTCCTAAAAGAATGTAGTCATTACTAGACAGAAGATGGCTGGCCTCTACAGCTGCTAAAGCCAGTAGAAGTTGACACTACCTGGCCTATTCCCCCACTTTACCACCATTCCCCAGGCTGATCTGTTTTGGACTGGGTTTAAGTACAGCCTAAGGATAAGGTCTAGCCCTTGATATCCAGGACACAAGGGGGTAAGCAGTGGTAGGAGGGGGTCTTCTGAATATGCCTGAAAGAGGGGAGGAGAATTGGAACCCTTAGAGTCAGGATCCTTGAGGCTGCACCAAAAGCACTATTTACTTAGCCTAGACATGAAACATAATCCCAATTTATTTCCCATTAAAAGACTGGGTACAGAAAAGATATCTCTGCAGGGAAGGAAAGTGGGCAGACAGCACCACCATGTAAACCAGGCAATCTAGACATACTTTTCCAGGTAAGCAAATCAGGAAGCTCAGAGCTCAAAAACAAAACAAAACAAAAAAAACCAGAAGGCAGAAGTTGGGGTGTTAGAGCATTCACGGGGGAGGCAGGACCACAAGATAATGTCTATGAGCTCATTAAGGTTAGAGAGGACACTGAAGGAGAGCTCCTTTCTGATGATGTGTCTGCCCCAAGCCCTCATGGACTGGGAGAGGGAAGTCTGTCTAGAACCTTGGGCAATTCATGACATCCTATTGGTACTTGCAGCAGGATAGGAAGGGGGTGGAGGCAGAACCACTTTGGACATGGGAAGTCACAGCGCAGAATACAGTGAGGGCCGTTCACTGGATAAGGTTGACATAATTTGCAGGGAAGAGTCCAAAGCGACCGTGGCAATGTCCCCGCCACCAGCCCTCATCCACCATCTCAATGTCAGTGATGATGTCATCTGGATCAAAGGAAAGCTCATCACTTCCCTCTGGAGAGAAAATTGACAGGGTATTAAGATTGTCATACAGGAATCCCTTCATCCCTGTGCCCACTCTAAACCTCAGGAAGGGAAATACGCCTGATCTTCTTGATGCCAAGCCTGAACTCTTCCCTGACCCCCAGAATCCATTTCTCTCTCTTGTATCAAGGACCTTCACGCACCAGACCCCTCAGGCCACTTCCAACCTACCTCCTTGATAATCATACAGGGCTATAGCTGAGATCCCAGCCCCAGTCCCAGCTGGGCAGCCTGATGATCCTATATTAGGAAAAGCATAAACATGGCATCACCAACACAGAGAAGGAAAACAAACAGGTTTTTCTGGGTAATGGGGTCACTCCTCTTCCTCTTACCCTCCCCTAGACCTGACCAAATTCAGGAGCTGCTTCTCCTCTGACCCCCCACCACTCACCAGTCAAAGTGGAGGGATTCTCAGGCTCAAGCACATCCTCATAGTCTCCTTCTTGTTCATCATCCTGCCCATATTTGTCTATATCCCCAACATCCTCATAGTCATTCTCAGGCTCGGGCTCAGGTTCAGGCTCAGGCTCAGGCTCAGGCTCTATTTCATACACTGGCTCTTCCTCCAGCTGGAAGCCTTCCAGAGTCCTGGGGGGCAGGGCTGGGGGCTCCTCATCGTCCTGGGAAGAGAGTGTGGAGCAGGGTGAGTTGCACTTCCCAGGAGCCATCTCTCCAAAACCTCTCAATGGAGGACTGCTAAGACCCCACCCATCTCCATCCTATCACTGCTTCCCTCCATCCTTGCTTCCGTCTAACAGCCTCACTTAGGGAACACACTCGTTCATTCATCTTCATTCCTCAACCTCCTCCCATACCTAACCACTCAAAACACCTATCATGAGATGATAGGACGGGAATGTAAAACGTGTGAGGCAAGGAAAAAATGGAAGGCAAGTCAGATTCCTTGGAAGACCAAGAAAACAAAAGCACATTTTTGAAGCAAAAGCACACATTGTTTAGAATATCACAGCTAGGATGACCAATTCTGTTAGGCTGCCCAGGATGGGGTAGTTTCCCAGCATGCAGGACTTTCAGTGCTAAGACAGGAACAGTCCCAGACAAACCAGGATGTTTGGTCACACTGTATGGCCAACCTTCATAGGACATGAGGAGATGGGAAGGGGCACAGACTCTTTGGGGCTCTGCTTACCTCTGGGGGGTTCTGCCTCGAGGGCAGTGAGGGTACTGGGTGTTCCCTGCTGGTTCTCACAGGCTCGGGCTCTGAGGATGGACAACTTCCTGCTGGAGGCCAGGCCTGTGGAGAATGAAGCATCACCCTATAAGCAAGCAAGCCTCCATCTTATATCTTATAGTGACCTGGAACACTCCCTCTACCTCTGCCAATCCAAATCAAACTCATCCCTCAAGATGGGCACCAATCTGAAGTGACGGCTCCTTCCTCTTAGTCAATCCTGCAACAATGATCGGCTGCACTGGCTGGTGACCTGTGTTCTGTTATACTGTGTAAATCTCTTTTTTCTCCCTAACATTCTGGTATATATGAGGCCCACACTCAACTTACACACTCAAACTGAAATCTTACTGGGACAGCACTTATATAGATTTTGCTTCACAGAAGGAAGCCTGTGCCTTATTTTCTACTAATGATTTGAACAATTTAGACTCCTGTCTGGGGAAGGAATGTTGTATGTGGATCCCAGCGCTCCAAGCATTCACCTCTGAGGAGATTTTCTTAGGCAGTGGGGCCGGCACCTCTGGTTCTTGCACAGTGGCTGCTGGTTGCGGAGCCTCATGGCTCATCTTTACCAGGGCCTTTCTCTCCTGTTGCTGCCTGGCCATCTGCTGTGCCTTCTCTTCTTCCTCCCGCTTCTTCTTCTCCTCAGCCATGGACTCAAATTTTGCCTTCAGCCCACGGGCACCACTAGAAGCTATAGACACAGGTAAGAAGAATTAGGGTTCTCTTAGGTCTGGAAAGGGGGCAGGATTGTGGTGGCACTTGAAGGAAGAAGACTCAGTTAAATATCCAGGAGAAGAGCAGATGGAGATAAGACTCATGGAAGGGAAGATAAAGAGGTATTGATGCAGGAACAAAGGGATTATAGAAGGACTGTGTAGTCTTGAAGTTAGATTTCCATATAGCCAGGCCATGTGATCTCAGACTCTTGTCCTTTCTAAGTCATAAGTTGTGGTCTTCTAACCTGCATCCTTCCCTGTACACATTCCTTAAATATGTATAACCTCTGACCACCATCCACTCTCTACTTCTCATCCCAAGCCCTTAACCTTATGTATTCTTCCCAAATGACTCCTTCTCTGTGTCCTCTGCTCACAGTTCCTTTCCCACTGTCACTCTGTCTCTTTATCCACTTAACCTAACTTTTCTAGGAGAGAGAATCTGGGAATATGAGGATAGGAGTCAAATGTACCTCAGCTAATCTAGGTAGCTAAAGGCATGGAGGAGGTAGTCTGGGGATAAGAAAGAATGAAGAAGGAGAGGCAGTTAAAGGCATAGAAAGAGGGAATTGTTAAGACTCACCAGCTTCTATGGGTGTCGTCTTCTTATAAGCTGTGGTTGGGGCCTCCATTTCATTGAAGCCAACAGCACTCTGCAGGAGAACAGTAGATGTGTGGGGAGGTGGTGGTGGGGGTGGTGGGGGTGGTGGTAAGGGAGTGGTAATGACTCAGAAAGCAGTATCAGGGATTGGGGCCACTGTAGGAAGTATCCCTAACCATTTGATCTTCAATAGTTGGACAGGACATTCCAATATTGATGTTCTATGGCAAAGAGAGGTAAAGCACTTCTAAACTGGTGGTCTCAGCTCCCCTTTTTGAAAGTGCAGTGTACCTAGAATCTTAAATCTCCAAATCCAGTTGCCTAGAACGCAGCAAGACCCCTGGGCAATGCATGAAAAGGAATTGGTTTAGAGGAGGGCAGTGACATGGTGTGGGAAGAGACTGAAGGTAGGGTTAAACAATGCCAAGCAATCAATGAAACTTTACATATCATCTTTCCCTGGAGTTTTTGTGTCTCTCTATCTCTCTCTGCCTCCCTTAAGCTTCCTGAGGTAAAGCTCAGGTTTTAGAAAACATGCCTATTAGATGCTGAGGGCAGTCAGGGGGGAATGCAGGACACCAGGAGAACAGCTCAGTACACCTAACGTTTCCTATCTTTTTTCCATCTTTACCTCTCACTCTTGCCCATGCACTTCCAGTACAGTTTAGGAAATTATTCTCAAGAAATTGGTATTCTGGTACTTTACCTTATCCACTCGGTCCTTCTGGATTCCATACTGACCGCCAAAGCCCTTGGCATAATCTGCAGGATGAAAAGATCTGAGAGTTAAAACAGGAGTTAAAACGCTGGAAACTGGTGGGAAGAAAAAAACAGAAGACAGGAATGTGGAAGACAGAGAGATGGATGAGAAACGGTGAGAATCAGAGGATAGAGAGTGACATGGATAGGAAGACAGGGAAAAAGATGGCAGGGGTAAAACTTGGGAGAGAATGAAGGGGAGAGAGATAGGAAGAGGGAAACACGAAAAGAGAGAAGTGATAGAAAAGGAGAAACTGTACAAGAAGAAACAGTAAAATATAAGGAGAACCACCCAAATATCCCCTACATGCCCCAGGGAGGAAGGATCTACCTGTCCTCTGTGAGGGAGAGGGCCCTTTAAGACTCAAAGCCAAATCATGCTCTTGCCATCACCAGTCTGCCTTCATCCCTGTCTCAATGACCCCTTCCCTTCCCTTTTGTTCTGCTCCTAATCTTGTTGTTTTCCTCTCTGCCCCTCTTGGTCTCCCCCTATGGACTCCCACACATATACATTTACTCTTCACCCCACCACTTCCACTGCACATCTGCCCCTCTGTATTCTGGGTCCTCAGTGTCAGCTTCCAGAAAGGATAGAAGAAGGGTTCTATGCTACTCTGTGACCTCCCTCCTCTCCACACCCAACTTACCTCTCTGGGACTCGTGTTTCTCTGTTTCTCCTTTGTAGTCATATCCCAGAGCTGCTTTGTCCCGTTTATCCTTCTCTATCCCATAGCGACCACCAAAGCCATGGGAGTAATCTATGGTGAAAGGAGGAGTCATAAGAGCCCATTTCAGCCCACAGGAAATGCTGTTGAAGAGAGAAGTCAGGAGGAATGGCAACAAGGTGACTGGGCCAGGGAAGAAAACAGGGTTTGAATATAGGTGAATTAAAGAGAAATGGTGTTCTAAGCCATCTTTTGCTAACTTTTATTTCACATTGTTCACTCTTTTTCTCTTTTCCTCTCTCTGTTACTTCCATCCCAAGATGAGATCATTTCAATTTTCTTTCTTCAAGGAAGGGGAAAGTATACAGAGTAAGGAGAGACTTCCAAAAAATAAAAAAAAGGCATATCCATATGAAATGTATGCCTTTCCCTACTCCCATATAAACACTTAGAAATGTCAGCTAAAATATAACAGTCTTTGTTATTTTTTAATAGTGAAGCTCAAAAGAAAAGGAGAAGAAAATATTCCTGGCTTCAAAAACAAATAGATGAATCAAATCAGTAGCTATAAGGGCTATTGTGAACTGACACCACAGGAAAAACAAGGGTATTTTAAGGTAGCACATAGGGTTAGGGTGTAGGGTATGGGGTTCTAATTTCTATATAAGAACGGGGACTGGAGAGCAGGAAATAAGTCTCTGTTCACCCCTATAAAAGAGTTCTTGAAAAATCATACTCATCCAGGGAAATGGTAGGGGACTTATAGTTTGTTCAGCACTTGGTAGTGGGGAAAATTACCTATGAGACTTGAAAATTCCAGGCCTACACATGAAGAGTGTAGAATAGAAATATCCAATTTTATACTGCTTATATTATATAGGAATTCTAAGCTGAGAAATTAATTTAAATACTGTTCTAGGGAAATATATACCACAGAAAGAAATAGCATCAGAAAAATGGCATGAACATGAGACAAGGTAGACCTCAAAACAAAATGGAATAGAGAGATTAGAGAGACAAAATACATGATAAGAGAATAATTCATCAGGAATATGTATGGTTGTATAAACCTATGAAAAGAATTAAAATTTATGAAGCAAAAACTGACAGAAGCAGAAAAACATAGACAAATTTATAATCATTAATTGATAAAAAGTTTAGACAAAAGAATTTAAAATTATAGAGGATCCAAACATTATCAACTAACAAAACCTAATTAACATTTACAGAACACTATACCCCAAAACTGCAGAATATACATTTTCTTTTTAATACACATAAAACACACACTAAGGTAGCCCATATGCTGGTTCATACAATAAGTTTTAAAACATTTCAAAAGACTGAAATATTAGACATCATATTCTCTGATCACAATAGAATTAAATTAGAAGTTAATAATAAAATTATCTAGAAAATTCCCCCAATACTTGAAAAATAAATAACATACTTCTAAATAAACTATGGGTCAAAGAATAAATCATCAGGAAAATTTGAAAATATTTTAAATTGAATAAAAGTTAAAACACATATGAGGGCCGGTTGAGTGGCGCATTGGTTAAGAGCTGGCTTGGGACACCAGCGGCCCCAGTCCGAATTCCACATATGAGGGCCAATGACACTGCCCTCTACAGCTAAGTTGGTGAACAACTGCTCCACCTGGAGCTGGGCTGCTGTGAATCCCTGGGCCGGCATAGCTGCAGCCCCTGCTGTAGTGGGCTGCCATAGGCTACAGTGAGTGGCCGGCAGCCAGTGTGAGCAGCTGACAGCTGTGTGAGCTGCCAAGAACAGCTGTGAGCAGCCGTCCAGAGGCCAGCGACTGATCTGCCTCACGCAAGAAGAGCACAATGATGATACCAACATGGGCCAGTGAAGCAACGTCCTCCACAACTAGACTGAAGAACAAAAAGGACAGCAACTTGTCTGTTCCCCTTCCCTGATTCCCCGATGCTGTTCCCCTTGTTCCCCTCCCCCAATTCCCTAATAAAATCTTCTAAAAAAAAACCACACATGACATTGTAGGATGTAGCAAAAGCAGTGTTTAGAGGGAATTATATAGTTTTAAATGCCTGTATAGGAAATAAAGGCTTAAAATCAATTATCTAAGTTTCTACCTTCAAAAGCTAGACAAAGAAAACTAAATTCACATTAAAATGAAGGAAAAATAATAAAGATAACAGCAGGCATAAATACAATTTAAAAGCCAGTAAACAATAAAGAAAATGAGCAAAATGAAAAATTAGTTCCCTAAAAATGATAAAATTGATAAACTTCTAGTAAGAATAATCAATTCAAAAGAGAAATAAACATAGATAAACAACATCAGAAATGAAAGTGAGCATATCACTACAGATCTTACAAAGGTTAAAGAGAAAATTAGAGAATGCTATAAATAAATTTGTCAATAAATTTGACAACATAGAGAAAATGGAAAAATTCCTTGGAAACACAATATATCATAACTGATTCAAAAAACTTTTTTTAAAAATTAGTTTCTGGTGTACAACACAGTGCAATAGTTATACTTTTTATCCCTCAAAATGACAACCTCCCTCCCCCAATCCATAGCCCCACTCCCCCCACCCAGATATCATACATATCTATTACAATTCCATTGACTTCACTCCCACACTATACTCCACATCCTGTGACTATATATATAATTGAATATATATATATATATATATATATATATATATATATATATATTACAGTTGACATACAATATTATACAACATCATCTTCAGGTGTACAGTGCAGTGATCAAGCCTCTACACCATCCATGAAGTGGTCTCCCTAACAAGACATGTGACCATCTGACACCCCACAAAATATTTACATTATTAATTATAGTCCCCAAACTGTCTTTCATATCCCTGTGGCAATATTGTAGTTACCTGTTTATGCTGTCTAATCCCTTCCCCTTCTCCTTCATCCCCACCCAGCTCCCAACTAGCAACCCTCAGTTTTTCCTCTATATCTCTGAGACTATTTCTATTTACTTTGCTCATTCATTCAGTTTTTTAGATTCCACATATAAGTGACATCATATGGTATTTGTCTTTCTCTGACTGACTTATTTCACTTAACATAATGTTCTCTAGGTCCATCCATATCATTGCAAATGGTAAGATTTCATTCTTCTTTATAGCTGGTCAAAAAACTTTTAAAGATTAAATAGATCTATCTCTACTTAAGAATTTAATTAATAATGGAAAAAAAAAAGGTCCATTACTATTAAGACCTCTGAAACTCACCAGAAGTAAGTGTAAAATTTCTCTGGGAAATTTACTCAACTCAGAGCAAATGAAACTCCCATAAAACAAATATCCATCTCCCTTATTGAAATAAGTTCACAAACAAAAATTACAACCACTAAAGAAATAAATAACCATGAGGGAATGCAGATTAATCAAAAAGAAGAGTTGGCAACCCCAAGAACTGCAAATAATGTAACAATATGAAAGAAACTTAAAAAATTTTATTTTAATAATTCAAGAGCTTAAAGAAGGGGAAGAAACATAAGGAAAGCAAAATGATAGTATAGAAAAAGCATCATCAGATTTGCGGTAGAACTAAAGGGGACTTCCAAAAAAGAAAATATCTGAAAGAAAATTAAAAATGTAATAGGCAATAATTAAATACAGCTGAAGGGAGAATTAATGAACTCAACATAGATCCAAGGGAGTTACTCAGAATGCACATGAGGAGAGAAAGAGATGGAAATAGAGAAGCAATATTAAGAGACATCAAGAACATAAGTTACAAAAATTTTCAGGATGCAGTGAAAGCAGTGCTCAGGGGAAAATTTATAGCAGTAAATGAATATATTGGAAAAGAAATAAAGAATAAGATAATAATCTAAGTTTCCACCTTAGGAAACTAGAAAAAGAAGAGTAAATTAAATCCAAAGTAAGCAGAAGAAAAGAAATAAGAATTAGAGCAAAAATAAATGAAATTTAAATCAGCAAATCAATAGAGAAAAATCAATGAAACTAAAAGCTATCTTTGAAAAGATTGAAAAAAATCAATAAGTCTCTAGCCATGCTAGGAAAAATTAAGAGAGGACAAATTAATAATATCATAAATGAAAGAGGGGACATTACTACAGATCCCATAGAAATTAAAAATATAGTAAGAGAATACTATGAATAACTCTAGGCCAACACATTTGATAACCTAGATGAAATGAGCAAATTCCTTGAAAGACACAATCTGCCAAAATTCACACAAGAATGGATGATTTGAATAGGCCTATATCTATTAAAGAAATTGAATACATAATTAATAATCTTCCAAAACAGAAATCATCAGGCCCACATGGGTTCACTGGTGAATTCCATCAAATGTTTAAGGAAATATCATACCAATTCTCTACAATATCTTTCAGAGGATAAAGCAGAGGGAATACTTTCTATCTCATTCTATGAGGACAGAATTACTCTATGAGGACAGAATTACTCTAATACCAAAACCAGACAAAGACATAATAAGAAAGAAACTACTGACCAATATCTCTCATAAGCATAGATTTAAAAATCCTCAAAAAACATAAGCAAATTGAATTCAACAATGTATAGAAAGAATTATACACCAGGATCAAGTAGGATTTATCTAAAGTATGGAAGATTAGTTCAAGAGTCAAAAATCAATCAACGTAATCCATCACACCAACAGGCTAAAAAAGAAAAATCACACGATCATATCCATAGGTACAGAAAAAGCATTTGACAAAATCCAACATTTATTCATGATAAAAACTCTCAGTAAAGTAGGACTAGAGAGGAACTTCCTCAACTTGAAAAAGATGATCTATAAAAGCCCTACAGGTAATACCATCCTTTTTTTTTTAAATTAAATTTGTTGGGGTGACAATGGTTAGTAAAATTACATAGGTTTCAAGTGTACAATTCTATAATACATCTTCTACATATCACATTGTGTGTGATATGTATAATACCACTCAGAGTCAGTTCTCCTTCCATCACCATGTATTAATATTTGACCCCCTTCAATAGTAAAAAGCTTTAAACTTTCCTACTAAGATCTGGATGTCCCCTCTCATCACTCCTTTTCAACATCATACAGGAAGTTCTTAATAATGCAATAAGGCAAGAAAAGAAATCAAAGGTATACAGACTGGGAAGGAACACATAAAATTGTCTTTGTTCACAGATGACATGATTGTATAGAAAATCCAAAAGAATTGACAAACTCCTGAAACTAATAAGTAATTATAGCAAGGTTGCAGGATATATGGTTAATATACAAAAGTCAATTTCTTTCCTATATACCAAAAAAGAACAAGTGAAATTTCAAATTAAAAATACAATACCATTTACATTAGCACCCTCAACAAAGAATACTTAGGTATCAATCTTTAAAAAATATACAAGATCTATAAGAGGAAAACTACAAAATTCTGATGAATGAACTCAAAGAAAAATTAAATAAATGGAGAGATATTCCATGTTCATTAATAGGAAGACTCAAGATTGTCAAGCTGTCAGCTCTTCCTAACTTGATATGTAGACTCAGTGCAATCCCAATCAAAATCCCATCAAGTTATTTTTTTGGATACTGACATGTGATTCTAAAGTATACATGGAAAGGCAAAAGACCCAATAGGCAACACAATATTGAAGGGGTAGCCAACACAAAGTTAGAGGGCTGATGTTACCCACCTTCAAAACTTACTATAAAGCTACAATAATCAAGACAGTGTGATATAAGTGAAAGAATAAACAAATAGATCAGTGGAACAGAATAGAGACCCCAGAATAGACCTCCATAAACATAGCCAACTGATCTTTGACAAAGAAGCAAAGGCAATGCAATGAGAAGATAGTCTTTTCAACAAATGGCACTGGCACAACTGGACATCCACATGCAAAAAAAAAATGACTCTAGATACAGATATTATACCCTTCACAAAAATTAATTCAAACTATATCATAGACCTTAATGTAAAATGCAAAACTATAAAACTCCTAGAATACATCACAGGAGAAAAATTAAATGACTTTAGGTATAATGATACCATTTTAGATACAACACCAAAAACATAATCCATGAAAGAAGTAATTGGAAATCTGGGTGTCATTAAAATTAAAAACTTCTGCTCTGTGAAAGACATTGTCAAGGAAATGAGAAGACAAGCCCTAGGCTGGGAGAAAATATCTGCAAAAGGCACATGTAATAAAAAACTGTTATCCAAAATACACAAAGAATTCAAATCAACAATAAGAAAACAACCCAATTAAAAAATGGTCCAAACATCTTAACAGACATCTCACCAAAGGAGATATACAGATGGCAAATATGCATATGAAAAGATGCTTTACATCACATGTCATCAGAGAAATGCAAATTAAAACAATGAGATACCATTATACACCTATTTCTACGGCCAACATCCAAAACACTCAGAACACCGGTGAGGATGCAGAGCAACAGGAATTCTTATATGTACATTGCTGGTGAAAATGGCACAGCCACTTTGGAAGACAGTTTGGCTGTTTCTTACAAAACTAAACATATTCTTACCATAGGATCCAGCAATTACACTCCTTGATGTTCACCCAAAGGTGTTGAAACCTTATGTCTACACAAAAACCTGCGCATGAATGTTTATAGCAGCTTTATTCATAATTGCCAAAACTTGAAAGCAACCAAGATGTCCTTTAGTAGATAAATGGATAAACAAACTGTGGTAAACCCAGACAATAGAATATTATGCAGTGCTAAAAGGAAATGAGCTATCAAGTTACGAAAAGACATGAAGGAACATTAAGTGCATATTACTAAATCAAAGAAGCTAGTTGAAAAGGCTATATACCATATGATTCCAACTATATGACATTCTGGGAAAGGCAAAACTATGGAGACAGCAAAAAGGTCAGTTGCTTCTAGGAGTTGTAAGGGGTTGGGGTGAGGAATGAATGAATAGGCAGAGCACAGAGGATTTGGGGACAGTGAAACTACTCTGTATAATATTATAATGGTGGATATATGTCACTATACATTTGTTCAAATCTATAGAATGTACACCAAGAGTGAATCCTAAGGTACACTATGGACTTTGGGTGATTATGATGTGTCAATATAGATTCATCCTTGGTAAAGAAAAAAATGTACCATTATAGTGAGTGATGTTGACAATAGGGAAGGCTATGAATGTGTGGAGATGGGGGTATATGGGAAATTCTTGTACCTTCCTGTGAATTTTGTTATAAACTTAAAACTGCTCTAAAAAAATAATACTGTCTTAAAAAAACAGAGACATCAAAAAGAGAATGAAACACATCTAATGTAAGTTTCAGAAGAAAGAATAAAAGGGAAGAGAGGAAAGCCATTATCCAAAGAGAAAATGCCTGAGAACTTTCCATAATAAAAGTCACTTCTCAGGTTGAAGAGGAGTGATAACTATCATGTAGAATAAAAAAATAAATAAATCCAAGACCCAAACATATTCTGATGATATTTCAGAATATCAGAGACAAAAAGAAAACCTTTCATGAAAAAAAACAAGATAGAGAGATAGGACATGGTTGACATAGGAACGATGAAACAAGACAGATGCCAGAGACAATGAAATAATATCTTCAAAGAGATGAATAAACATTGAAGAGTGGAAGAAAATAAAGATAAGTTTTAAACAAGGCAAGGGAGCTCTTTCATAGGCTCTCACTAAAAGCATTATCAAAGGATATACTTTAGCAAGAAGAAAATAAAAACAGCACAGGGGAAACAATGAAATACAACAAACAATGAACTAGGAAGTTGGTAAATATATATAGGTCAGTCTAAATAAGCGCTCACTACATAATAATAATTATCAAATTTTGTGGGGTTTATAAATCCATAGAACCAATATAATGGATAACAATAATTGTCCAGTTGGTATAAAAAATGTAGACTATAAAAGAAAGGTAATTAAATTATTCTATATTTCCTATATTACTCAGGAAGAGATAATGATTAATTTTAAATTTAAGTCAAAGATGTGTGTTGAAACTTAAGGATAACCTTCTAAAATAAAGGAGTAGAATACCTTATTTTCAACCCATTAGAGAAAAAAGGGGGACTAAAGAAAGCTTGACCAATCTCATAGAAAGGGATAAAGAAGAAAGAAAGAAGCAAGTACACACATGGATTTAAAAATAAATAAAAGCGTGGGGAACTGGGTGACGGAACTGAACGGAGTTGATGGCAGCTGTTGGGAGTTGACATCTGTCTGAGCAGAACAGCAAGGCAGTAACATTACGAAAGCCGAAGTGCAGTGTACTTGCCTTTCTGAGATGTGTGTTTCTCCACTTCTCCTTTGTAATCAAAACCAACTGCTGACTACAAAGAAAAGGAGAGAGAATTGTTTGGAGTTGAGCTGACAGTTTTTCCCCTCTCTCACTTACCCTTCCTCCCAGCTCAGCCCAGAGGTTCGTTTATAGGAGGAGTTCAGGGCTATGTATGGGGGTTTAATGATAGTGCCTTATCCAGGCTGGTGTAGAGGCAATGTGCTACAGAGCAATGAACATGGGCTCTGGACACAGACAGCTCTACATGCAAACCCCACCTCCCTACTTAGAGTTGTTTCACTATAGGCATGTCCTTTAATATTTGAGCCTCAGTCTCTTCCAATATAAAATGAAAATAGGTGTAACTGCCTTATTAACCTCAACTGTAAATGAGAAAAATGATCCTTCTTCATTTGTGAGAACTAAACAGGGGCAAGGTATACAAAGTGTCTGCATTGGGTCATTCAATAAATTAGTGCTTTTCTTCCTAACTCTCATGAAACTAAAAGGAGATAATAGCTAAAAAAAAAAAAAAAAAGTGCCTTGTAAACTACTAAGTACTAAGCGCACATAAGAGATAGTATCCTGTTCCTAACTGATGATACTGTGCCTCTTCTCTTCCCTTACACAGCAGCAGAAACCAGAGGTGGAAGGCACCCAGGAGAGTCTGGATCCCAGCTGCCCTGGGACCAGATACATTTCCTTTTCCCTTTTAAGATGTTTTTAACTTTTCTGGGTTTTCTCCCCTACAATGAAGTAACAACTAACACTTAGCTTTCAGGATTCAGACCCTAATAAACAACTGAAGGTTAAAAAAAGAAATCTCAGATCGCTGTAAAGATGTCCTCTATGTGTGCAGCTGCAGGGCAGCGACACTCTTCTGTACCATAAAAAAGGGAGAGATTAGAAAATCTGAGGTGTGATGCTGAGAACGTCAAAGAGCTATCAACTGTACTCTCCCAACCACTCTGTCATCTGTAATTATACTGTCCTTTTTTCTCTCTTTAAAATGACTTTTTTATTTTTTATAGAAAGGAGCCTTTAAAACACCTGGACTTCAGAGATTCAGTGCCAAATCCTGTGAAAGGTAACCTTGGCCTTCTAAAAACATGGTAACCCTAATTAGTTGTTTTACTTGACTATTGGCTGCCATGGTAATCACATTTACACTGACATCTCTGTTTTCCTGAAAGGTATAAATATTTATAAGGTTTTGATGTCTGACCAAAAGAGGAGCTTTGGAATGTCCCTCTTCTCTCTTCATGGTACAGGTAACAAAAACCAATGGTTTGAGGAATTCCTTATTCAGAGTTGGAGAGACTTTGTCTCATTTAAGTTAATACCTTTCAGCTCAGTATGTGGCCTGTAACAGTGGCACCAAAGAATTTGCTGAGTGAGGTCACAGGACCTGTCTTCGTGATGGACCCTCCTTGAGTCCCTGCCCTACCTTTCCACAGGAGAAGCACAGACCCACATTCAAGGGGAAGTGTTGGTAAGTCCCACATCATCTGAATTGGGTGACATGGGGAAAGAATTGTCACTTACCTTGTCTGCCCTGTCCTTCTCAACTCCGTATTTGCCCCCAAAGCCTCTGGCAGCATCAGTCTGAGAAGAGTGCTTCTCCACCTCAGCAACATACTCATGGCCCACAGCACTCTGAGAAAAATCAAGGATGGAATGAGTGACAAGATAAAAATGACCATGAAAAAATGAAATGATATAGAGATGGCATGGGATGGGAGACTGCAAGAAATTCCATTCTGGGTCAGAATCACAGCCTTTGACAGGGGTGCAAAGGAATACATGATGGGAGATCAAGGTGACTTTTTCTGGAGCCTTGCCCATCCTGATTATTTTTTAATACCATTAGGAACCCATCATTCAGGAAACTCCCACAGGATAGGCTAGGAACCAGAAGGCTAGAGATTAGGAAGACAGAGCAGTGGCTAAAACCAGGAACAAAAAGAGAGCTAAAACAAGGCCTTTGGTACATCACCATAGAGATGAGTGTAGTTACTGCAGAGACCAAAGGGGACTGACTGGATACCATAGCCAGAACTAAATATTTCACAAGAACAGCTAGGTACTTTTGTTTTAGATCTTTGCTCCTGTATTACCATCAAAGTTCAGAAGTGCCACCTGAATCCTGATATGTAACAGTGACTAACTCTTTATACCAAAGGAGATTAGTAAACAATACTATGAGTAATCCAAGAGGGCATATAACTTAAATCTTTTCTATTCCCTTCCACTTTTAACTCCACCTACTGTTTCATTTTCTATTTGATTTTAAAATATATGTCTCTTGTAATATTTAGATATGGATGCTTAATAATCTGGATATTGAACAATATTTTCAACCAAATAATTATGCCTTGCAGAGTCTCAACTAACAAGAAATTAGAAATATCTTCTTCTTCCTCCTATATTTCAAATCCCATGCTGGGATAATCAATGTCAACACAGAGATTGATGTGAAGCACTGTGCTATATGAGCTCATGGGAGCTGGTTTTGCAGTATTTTTGGGTCTGTGTAGGTCAACTTTGCTTGTTGAATTTAAAAATGAATGACTGCTTCTATTTTCCTATTTTCCTAGGTATTTTGTATTAGAATATAATGCCTACAATACACTTTACACAATGATGAAACAAAACACTTCTTAAGGCTGAATTAAAGATTTTCCTTGGATTTTTTTTTTCTCCTTGAAGATAAAACTTTTTTTCTTATAGGAATATATCTCTGTCTTTAAGGTTAGGAAAGTCAATGGGAAATATGATTCAATATAAAGCATATTTTTATCATATTTTTATAGTATCTGTGAAAGGAAAACAATATTCATATTTGAGGGCTACTAATAAATTCACATCAATATTTTTCACACCTATGTGCACATCCTGTAAATAATGCATAATATATACAAAAAGAACACTATACAGTAAAGAAGTTACAACATAGACATAAGACACAAACCTATAAAGCACTAAATGATTTTAAAACATATTTTTCCGTTTTCTCTTTATGCTCCCTGTATTCATGGTCTAGGAATTCACAGTGTGGCTGGACCTACTATAGGCCAGCCCATCTTGATTCTTGGCTTCCATTTTCTACCATCTATATTTTATGTGTTGATATCGGGGGGAAAAAAAGACACAAATAATATATGGGCATTCTATTTTAAAGGTCAAATGAGTATTGTGCTTTTGAACAAGTATTAAGCCATAAAACCAACAAATGAATCAATCTTTGTTTTAAGCAACTATCTCCCTTTCAATTCACCTTGTCCATTCGGTCTCTTTCCACCCCAAACCGACCTCCGTAGCCATGGGATGCTTTGGGCCCTGATTCCATCTCCTTCTTCTTGAGAATGCCATGCTCTTCTGACACTTTGTTCCGCAGCTGGTGGATGCTGGAAGTAACCACATGTCAGAGATTCATCTAACACAGGGAAGTCAATAAACCCTCTCCCCAGAAAAATTAGATATCTTGAGGTGTGTTCTATTTATGTTTAGCAATAACCTGAACTCCCAAAGTGCTGGGGCTGGGAGTAAGAGATTGGTGTCACTTGCATATTATAGCCTAATTTAAACTTTCCATGAGCCAACAGTATTCTAGTCTGTTACTTTGCTCACTAAATAACCTGATGGTATTTAGTCCCATTTCTCATGTTCTTAAACATTAGAGGACAATATTACATTCTAGTAACTGAAAAGTTATTTTCCTCTCTGAATGGATTTGCTTTCTAGCAACTAAGTACTCTATCCCAAGAAGCACAACAAATATTCATATACCCTTTTACCCACATTCTAGTCCTGGGAGTCTACCTTAAGGAAATAATTTTAAATATCAAGAAGTTTAATGTCTAATGATATTCACTGAAACACTGTATATAGTAAAAGCAAGAATGAAGAAACAATTTGGGCCAGCCAAGTGGCATGGTGGTTAAGCACTGGCTTGGGAAGCCAGCGGCCCCGGTTCGGTCCCACATGTGAGGGCCAGTGACACTGCCCTCAAAAAAAAAAAAAAAAAAAAAGAAACAATTTGTATGGCCAACAACTAGAGAATAGTCAAATAAATTGCAATATAACCTTTTAATAGGATACTAGGAAGTCATTAAAAATGATGGTTATAAAAAGGTAGCATTGGGAAATTTACCTACATATGAAGTATTTTCTTGTCAAAAATGAATGCCCTTCACCCTCACCCCAAATCTGATAATTCCTGAAAGAACTAACAACTAATACAACTCACTCATCACTAATGGTTACAACACTTTGAGGTTCAAATAATCTTGATTTGGGACACCTCTATCCTTAAGAGAATGCAGCACCAAAAGGAGTCATTCTCCTTACTTCACTTCCATCTTTATCAGGAGGGTAGAGAGCACCTCTGCATATCTTTTTTGGCCTGAGGATATGAAGTGATAACTCAGCACCGATAAGTGACAATCAGGACTGGTACATAAGGATCCCTGGGGATTTTTAGAAACATTTGGACAACAGAACCATAAATTAAAAATTTGACTTCCTACAGAAGAAATGGAGGTTTAGGGAACTGAGATAGTGATGTTACTGAATTTCACTGGATCAGGAAAACTAGATACATTGGTTACAGGTGGAATGGCCACCTTACAGCAGAAATTCTCCTCTTTTGTGGAAGAACAGATCCATCTGGTGGCCTTGTAGTAAAAGCCCACCAAAGCTCTTTTAAAAAAGCCTTCTCAGCTTCAGGCACAGTTAATTTTAGAAAGCTGGATTTGAACCAGGTGATATCACGCTAAGTGCTGGAAGAACCCTCTGTTCCCATGCTTGCTCTAAACCCTCTGGCAACAGTGAAGGAAGAGAGCCTGTGTTGTTAGTTCATCAACACCAACACTTTAGAACCGTCTGTGTCAAAAAAGCTATTGGTTCCAAGAATATGTAAATAATTGATAGCTCCAACCAAAGTACTCAGGTGAAAAATGAAGAAAATGAGGCTAAACATTACTTTTAAATGGGAAAAGTCTGCACATTTTTAATGAGTCCAATGATTGCTACATGGGTCATAACAATATTATGGTTGAAACAAGATTTTAAAAGGGATTAGAAAATGAGATTCAGGAATATCCACCTAATGGATGACAGCAAGGCTAGTCAGAGGATCATGCCAACAGACGGTATAAGTGCAATAAAAATGTTGGGGCCAAAGAACAACTTGTTATCAAATTCTTTAGAATATAGCTGAAGTCACTCTAAATAGATCTTAGTTATATCATTCCTTCATTCAATAAATATTAAGCATTAAACTTTTGAGTGTGAGGTACTGCTAGGCCCTGAGGGCACAAAGATGATTAATGTATGGAGATAGTGGTCAGGTGGAAGAGATAGAAGGAAACAAAAAAATTATACTTCAATGTACTTAGCAGCACCCCAAAGAATCTTTTGACCCATTAACTCTGAGTTGTCTATTTTAAGTTTTAAAATACCCTGGAATTGATAAAGCAATGCAATTTATGGGACCCAAGTGAAATCCAGAACCTCAAGGATGAGCTAAGAGAAGGAACACATCTAGCTGTTTTTATTTAAAAAGTAAAAGCACAAATGTGAGTAACTCAGACTATAAAATGTTATTCACAGGCTATATGATCATAGCTGTAGAAAATCCTAATAAATCTACAAAAAAAAGCACTGCTAGAACTATTAAATACATTTGGCAAGGTCATAGGATGCAAAGTCATGATCAAAATCACTTTTATTTATATATACTAGTGGTCGTAGACATTGGAAATTGAAAGTTAAAAGTAAATGTAACATCAAGTGAAATAACATGAAATATTTTAGCATAAATTTAACAAAATATGTGCAGGGCCTGAACACAGAAAAATATACCTGAAAAAATTAAAGAAAACCTAAATAAGTGGAGATATACCCTATATTTATGAATTGGAAAACTCAAGATCATTAGGACTCTCCAAAATGATATATAGATTCAATGCCATCCCAATCAAAATACTAAACAAACATATTTGTAGAAATTGACAAGGTTATTCTAAAATGTATGTAGAAATGTAAAGTGCTGGGATAGTAAATTTTTTTTTTTAAGGCGAACAAAGTTGGATGACTATTTGATTTCATAACCTATCATTATCCTAAAATAATCAGTGCAGTGTACTATGGGTCAGAACAGACATATAGATCAGTAAAATTGTCTAGAAATAGACACCCATGTATGCCAGGTAAGTCAATGGGGGAAAGAATAGTCTTTCAATGGGGTCAAAATAATGAACTACTCATATGGGAAAAAAACGAAACTGAATCTTTGTCTCACACTATATACAAAATCTACTTTGATCATAGACTTACATGTAAAAGCTAAAATTATAAATCTTTTAGAAAACAGAAAGTTTTCACAATTTTGAGGTAAGCAGAAGTTTCTTAGGCACACAAAGCACTAATCATAAAAATTTTGATAAATTAGATTTCATTAGAATTAATATCTTCTGATCTTCAAAAGGTGCCATTAATAAAACAAAAAGGCAAGTTATACTCTGGATTAAATATTTGTAAAACACATATCTCACAAAAGACTTGAGTCAGAATATATAAAGACCTCTTAAAACTATATAAAAATATAACAACCCACTTTGAAAGTGAGAAAAAAATTTTAACAGCCACGTCAAATAAAGATATGTGAGAATAGGGCCGGCCAAGTGGTGCAGTGGTTAAGCGCTGGCTTGGGAAGCCAATGGCCCCGGTTCGGGTCCCACATATGAGGGCCAGTGACACTGCCCTCAAAAACAAACAAATAAAAACAAACAAACAAACAAAAAAGATATGTGAGGATATATGAATGGCACATGAAAAGAAACTCAATAAAATTAGTCATCAGAAAAATACCATTTAAAATCACCACCTACCCACAAGAGTGCTTAAAATGAAAAATACTAACAATGCCAAGTATAGACAAGGATGGAGGGTAATTAAAACCCATACATTATAGATAGGAATGAAAAATGGTAAATTTATATCAGAAAATAATAATTTGGCAGTTTCTTAAAAAGTTAAACACACAATTATTCTATGACTCAGCAATTCTGCTCCTAAGTATTTCCCAAGAGAAATAAAAACATATGTCAACAAAAAGATTTGAACCCAAATGTTCATGACAGCTTTGTCTGTCATAGCCCTAAATTGTCAACAACTCAAAATGTCCATCCACAGGGGAATGGGGAAACCACACAATGGGATATCCATACAGTGGGATACTATGTGACAATTAAAAGGGACAACAGACTGATACACACAAGACCTTGGATGGATCTCAAAAACATTATGCTGAGTGAAAGAAGACAGACACAAAAGAATATATTATTCTGTTTACAAGAAATTCTAAGACAGGCAAAATTAATCCGTAGTGACAAGAAGCAGGCCAGTGTTTACATCCAGTCAGGAGTTGGGATGGGGTACATTGACTCTAAAGAAGAAATGAGTATCAGTGGACAAGAGTGGCAAGAACAAGATGGAGGAAAGGGCAACAACAGCCCTTGAAAACCAGGCAGTTCCTAGGAAACACTAGGCTGTCTGGAGCTGCCTGGTCCAGTACCCCTCTATACAGTAGATGAGGGGTGGATAGGATCATTTGAGCCATTCACCAAATTACCAAACCACTCCCCACACTAAACTTATTTTAGGCAGACCTAAAAAAGAAAAAAGATCATGGTTTGGGGGAAGGTAATGAGGTTAGTGTGAACCACAATCACTTCCTTTTCCTGCTTTGAGTCATCTTAGCTCTGCAGCTAGTGTTCTCTTCAACTTCCCTTCTTTCCCAAGGACCTTATTGATTTCCATCTGACCTTAAAGATTGGCTTAGCCCACCCACCCTAGCCAGAGAGAATCCTTACTACTGGAAGGTCCTCTAGAGGTCTTTTTGATCCCTATGAGAAAACTGAGAATCAGAGAAGAAAAGTGATTTGTCCAAGGTCACCTGGCTGGTCACTAGCAGAGATGGGGCTTTTACACCTTGGCAGCTTGGGTAAATGGGAGGGGAGTGGGTTTTGTGTAAATGTCTCCACCATTTATTTTATCATATATAGATCCAGTTAGGCTAATAAGAAACATCCAGGGTTACGAACTCCATTGGTCACCCATTAGAATAATGTATGTACTGGATTATGCAACCCAGCAAGTCCACGTAAACACCATTTAGGAAGATTGTCATCTCTTTTCATGTTTATGTTAGGATTTTAGGAAGAAAATCTGATTAATCTATATTAGAAAAGTGAAATAACATTACTGAGCTGCTGAGAGGCGCTAAATACTGCATTGGACATTGATATGTGTTAGCCCATTGAATTCTGTAGGGTAGCTGTTACTATTTCCATCTGTTAATAAAGAAGCTGAGATTCAGAGAGATGAGATGTCTAAACTCACATTGACAGTAATGGCAGAGCTGTGAATTGAATCTAAATCTCTCTAATATCCATAATATCATGGCAGGGATTTAGGAGTCTTCCTTAAAATGTTCTACTCCTATTACTCATGAGACAGGCACTCGGAGGGAAAGGGTACAAGCAGAGTTTGTATCCTCATTTTAATAGTTCTCAGGATACTAGGTCTGAGTGGTCTTTATTCAGAAAAGAAAAGGGGTCTTAACTTTTTTTTTGAGGGGGGGTGAGCCTATAGAGGGCATCAAGAAGCTTCGTGCATGATCCTGTTCAAATTTTTCAGTCTCTATAACTACATCCAGAATTGCTTGGTTTGTTTAAGAATAATATTTATTATGGTTACTTAAGATAAATTATTTATGTCTAATTAAACAATGCATAGTTCTGAATATAATCAAATTGTATAATATCATCAAATTGTAAACATGTGCCAAGTTTTCATTTGTGCAATGTGGCATCCACTGACACTTTTTAAATCATGGGGAAAAGAGGTAAAAACAGTGTTGTTAGCGTGTGTGTGTGTGTGTGTGTGTGTGTGTGTGTGTGTATGTGTGTGTGAGAGTTAAAATGGAACTTAAAGCTGTATTAATTTTGCCAATTTGTGTGCAGTTGTCGATTTTTGCTTTTTTATTCTTATTCTTGTTATACTGTTTATTGTGTATATCTTGTGATTAATATTTGACATTCTGTATTGTCCGAAGCAGACAGCCCTGGTTAGATGATCCATGGAAGAGAAGAAGATAGATAGATAGATAGATAGATAGATAGATAGATAGATAGATAGATAGATAAAGTGATACAACCTCAGAATTTGAACCACTTCCTCTCTGAAACCCTTATACTATTGGGGGAATAGAGGAGAGACATGAATAAATAATGACACATACAGGAACACACAGAGACAGATTCAAGCAAAAAATACAAAGATATATAGACATGAACTACCTTATCTCTTTCCTTCCACCCTCATCTTCTCCTAAGTCTCTCAGTTTTCCTTGGACTCTTCCCATACCACTTTCTCACTCCCCAGTTCTTCTGGCACTTACTTGATATGCTCAGTGCGTCCAGAGCCCTCAATGGTCTTGGCTCCCCACCGCTGCTCCTTCTCAGAGATGTCATTCTGCAAAAAACAGCACTCAGCAGTAGGCGATGGAGAGATGCGCCACATAGAGAGAGGCCATGCAACTAACATACATGCCCCCAATGTCGCCTATATCTGCTTCCTCCTTTGGATGCCTCTATTTACACCACCCTTACCCCATGTTAAAATTAAATTGTGAGCTCTGAAACCACCCTTCCTGCTGCATCCCTTACACTATCTTCTTCAGGTCTCCTATAACTCCTGAATCCACCACATTACATATGTCTAGCCCAAATCCTGGCTCATAGGCCAAAGGAGACCCAGTTGAACCTGTTCCTTCAGCATAGCCTGTCATAGCCTGTCAATCACAATGTCGAACTCTTCTGCACCTGTCTCCTTCCATCTTCAAGCCAGATATCATGCATGTCCCACTCATGACAACCATCAGTTTCACCATGAGGGCTATCTCAGTCTGACTGTCATTTTCTAAGCCATCTCAAAGGTTACAGAATGGCCTAGATGCCACCCCTCTTTTCATTGTCCAAGCAAGGCTATTTCCAAACTCACCACAAAATCAGGGTCTGTGTCCCAGTCATCACCCTGTGTCTCCACGGAAACAGATACATCATGGCCTACTACAGACTTCCACATCTGAGAGTGACAGAAAATGGGGATAATTAGGGGCAAAAAAATCAAGAGGAGGGAAAACAAGAATGCCAAAGTCAATGATATAGCAGCTCAATGTTTCTTGCCATTTTTTCTTAAAATATAATAGAAGCTGAGGCAAAGCAGTTGGGAGTTTTAGGAAAGTACCTCTACTCAGTTAGGTGGGGGGTGGGGATGGGGATTTATTTAAGACAAACCAACATGACCTGGGCACACCTGAGTCTGGAGAGAAGTCATTATGGCTGTAGGTGACACTAAATAACCTGGGTGTCAAAACAGCTGGGATCAGTCATGTCAAGAGGCCAGCCAGGCAGTGGCTTGAAGTGGTAATCAATGAGGGGCTAGAACATCCCTAAAATTATAGCACCATTTCATTCACTTTTCTACATATGACTCCTTTTGTAGCTGTCAAAATGTATATTGGTCCAGCTCCTGATAAAGAGAACATCTATGCTCTTCTCTACAACCTGCTTAACTCTATTGAGAAATTTTCCAACTTCAAGTGCAAATGCTCTCTCATCTCCACTCAGACCAGCCACCAAAAACAGCTACTTGAGGTCAGTAGGACAGTCAGCTGATGCCTACACTGGGTAAAGCATGGGAAAGCATTATTTGTTGTCATAGGTCATTTATTCTTCAAGTTTTAAAAACAGATCTATTATATTTCTGAAGAAAATAACTGACTCAAAAATAGCATGTAATAAATCCTGCATTTTGAACATTGAGAGCTATTAGATTTCTATTAACTAAATAAATGATAAAGAACTATTCAGAGAACACCAGTTTGAAGAGGTACCAAATTTGTATTCTATTGGGCCATCTTCAGTGTTTCCACTGGCTGTGCCAGTCGTGCGTGGGAAACAGCTGCACAGTTGCTCTGCATCTGCAGAATCCTGGATCTTGGTGTGAAGAGGGAAATACAGCCAGTACTCATCGGCTCTGGTGGTGGCTAAGACTTCTGTACCCTGACAACACTTGCTAGCTGGCAACTCGGCCGCCCATCCTTCCCTGCTCACTCCTCATCCCGTTGGTCTTTCCCTATGCTTTTCACTGTCTCTTAAGAGTCCCTCTTCCACCCATTTCTAGGACTCTGTAGTGTTTCCACCCAGGTCTGCAGACTCTCTGATTTTCTTCTCCACTGGAAACTCCACCACGCTCTTTGAAAAACCCCTTGGAAACCAGCCCAAGGGAAGTCTGGGGTTAGATTGGTTATAAAGAGATGCAAAGAGGACACTGGAGAAGTATTGACAAGGTCAGCTGCCCCGAGGGCTGAGTCACTGCCAAGACCAACTCTGCCTTCCCTTGTGGGACAATTATGGATGGGGGTGGGCAGGTAGAGGAGACCTATGGTCCTGCTTCCTCAGCTGCTCTGCAACAAAAGGACTTCACACAGAAGACTGGAAAGAAGTTTCTGAAATATTCATGAGTAATAAGGAAGCAACGAGCATCGATGGTCCTGTCCTCTTTCTTGCTCTTCCTCCAAGGTGTCAGCTTGACTCTCCCATAAACCTCCCATCCTCATGTATTTTTGGAACAAAAAGTTTCTGACACAGAAACAACTTAGTAGCCTTGAGTTACTGGCCAGGGATAGGGAAGCCAAGAGGTAATGTCCAGAGATGGGAGACCAGAGAGTACCCTGGTGAAGCGTGGTGCCCGGGTTATCAGGCGCCTTCCAGGGCCTCATCATAAGGCTGCCTTAGAGCATCAGTAACGTACACAGACTGGGAGTCAGAAGAGCACTTCAGCTCTGTTACTAAGCTCCTGGGGGAACATGGGTAAGGGAATCAACACAGAGCATGTACTTAGGGCCAGGTACCAGCCGAGGGAATTTACAAATATTAACTTAAATAATGTGGTAAACCATTGAACATCTCAGATACTGTTTTCCCCAATGAAAAAATAAATGAAGAGGTTAACTTGGCTAATTTTTAAAGTCCCCTCCATTTCTGACATTCTGTGGTCCTACGATCACAGAAACTAGCCCTAGTGGAACCATCATATCACCCGGCCTCCATCAGCTCTTGGCTCTCAGCACTGGTGCACAGTAGCGACGACTTCCTGACCTGTGACAATGTCTTTTAGGTGGGTTGTGTCTCCCTCCTAGACCAGAGACTTTCTCTGCCTGTGGTCCTCCTCCCAACTCAGTGCCTTAGGGCAACACACCTCAGAGAGGGTTGTAGCCTGTCAGCAGAAACTGGGGATCCTGGATGGCTGCTGAATTATATTCCCTGGGCTCCAGCCCCCTACGTCTGTTTCCATTCCCAGATGCTCATTATCCACAATCACTCCCACCCAAGCCTTCGGGACATAAAAAGTTACAGCAGACTAGCAGTGACTTCATCTCTCACCAGGGACTAAGAGCCAGGTAGGTTCCACTTCAGCTCTTGCCCTGTGCTCCCCTACTTTCCCACAGCTCAGAGTACCCACCTTCGAGAGTGCGATGTCAGCTCTAAGCTCCCAGCTCCTCAAGTTGTCAACACTCTCTAGCTGCTGCCACTTCTCAAGAAAATAAGTTTCTGCTTCAGTTCCGTATTCAGGTTTTCTGTCATTTCCGGCCACCGTGTCCTCACAGTTACTTCCTGCAGTTTTAGTCAGTTCCTTCTGCTTAGGCACTTAAATAAAAAAGGATTAAATGCTTCTATGCCTAGTCTTTTGCAAAGCCCTGTGGGACATGGGGAAGTGAAAAAAAAAATGCTTTTACTCTGAATTTACAGTCTGGTCAGAGAAACAAAACATTCAACCAGAAAGCATAACAAAATTCTGTAGGAACAGCATTTGTGTCCAAAGAGGTAGACAATTGCATCTGTTATAATAAAGGAATGTAGACAATTTGGTAGGGGCTGAATTAAGCAATAAAGGCTTAATGGGGAAAATGATTTTCATATGGATCTTGCAGGGTAAGATTTAAAATCATTTTTACATTACCCACAGCACTTAAAACTGAGACTTGCATAGAGTAGGTTTTCAAATGTTTATCAATTGAAAGGCTGGAAGGGAATAAATCACAGGGGGAAGACAAAACATGGAGGGAGAAAGGTTCAGAGATTGTTCAGAGGACAGTGAAGAGTCTGAGCTAACTGGCAGAAAGATTTGGTTTCTGATAGTAGGAAGACGTCTGAGAGAACTAGGTGGTACCAGATGATGGAAGGTTTCTGTGGTATTCTGTATTACTGTTCATCAAGATTTGCTGCTCCTCCCTTTTTTTTTTTTTTTTTTTTTTTTTTTTTTTTTTTTTAAAGAGGGCAGTGTCACTGGCCCTCACATGTGGGATCCGAACCCGGGCCGCTGGCATCCCAAGCCAGCTCTCAACCACTGTGCCACTCTGCCGGCTCTCCTCCCTTCCTTCTTAAAGTCAGCCTGGCTCTGGTGATTTGTTTTGGCCAATGAAATGTGAGTAATGAAACACATCACTTCCTGGTGGAGACTTTAAGACCAGAACAAGCTTTGCCATCCTTTAGCCTAGTGCCCACCATCTGCAATTCTCCAAAGTGGGTCCATTTTCAATTGCAGAACGCAAGTCCCCAGCTGAGAATGACAACATATAATCTACTGTGTAAGGGACTTGTGGAGTCTGACTAGAAAACAATCCTTTGTTGTTTTAGCTATGGAGAACTTGGGGGTGTTTGCACTGTATCTGACTTAGCTCTCCTAATGTTGGTTGACATGGAGTTCTGACCTGATTTGCTCAGTCATGAGCTCCCCAATGGATTCAAGCAGAGGCTGGATGAAATTGGTCCAAGATACAGAGGAGGGGGCTTTTGCATTAGGAAAAAGTTAACTTTAAGTGACTTTAGTCACTTTCAAATCTAAGGAGTCTATGCCTGGGGGAAGGGAGTTCTATTTATTGATATCTATCACTTCATGATCTATTTATTGTGGCAGCCCTGAAATTATTTTATGGAAAAATAAATTTGTATAAAGGAAAAGAAATCTTTTAGATAATTTTGAATCCTAATTCAGTGATGAAAACAGGAACAGTCAGATCAGATGTTATGACACACCATCCAGGTATAATTCTTTTTTTTTTAACATTTTTTCTTAGCTGAGCCATCCTGCCACCTGTTGGCAGCTCAGCGTGGGATGGGCATCAAACTGCTGTTGCTGAGCTCAGCTCATACTCTTGAGCGAGCTCTTAACCAACTGAGCCACTTGGCCGGCTCTCAGGTATAATTCTTTAGAGAAACCTTAATTAAATTAGAATTTAATTAGAGATGACACCAAGAAACCTCATCTCTCCTTAGCAAATGTCCTAAGTTCATTCCCAATGAGAGACAGTGAGCTGTAACACAACAGAAATAGCATGGGCTTTGAAGCCAGATAGGCGTGGTTCAATTCACTTATTGTACCTTGAACAAGTGAGTTAACTTTTCTCAGTGACAATATAAAAATATAATAGTGCCTGCCTACCCTGCTATAGCTTAACCTTACTTCCCCACTCCCACCCAGAGGGATCCCTAGGGGTCTAATATTTTCAGTACACACCAGATGAGTTCTCCCAGGCCCAGGAATAAGGCTGCAGGAATCTCATGCCCTAAGGCCCAGCTTGTTTGCTTCAGTCTTCAGATGAAATTTCCTCACTCCACTTCATCACCCCTGGGTCTAGCAGGTAAGCTAGAAGGACAAATGCAGCCATGACAGGTGCTGGCCAGACAGAAGGAAGCCTGAATATGGAGTTTCCCACCCTGTAATTTGTTCCTGGATACGCCATCCCTACATCCCTATCTACCTTCTTTCCCTCAGCATGAGAACACATGTATGTAAACACCCGTGTATACATACGCACACATGCACACACGATTTTTCATTCTGAAAATAGTTTTATTATTTTACAGTTATTCAGGAAAGTTCCTAGGTTGCTGTGACCAATATTTGGTCAGCACAGAACAAAGGATTAGAGCAGATCAGTCAGTTCACCAGTTTTTGCTCTTCTTTGGGTGGTGAGAGCAGGCAGTGAAGACATCATGTGCATAATGAGCAAATAACCAACAGGTAAGGACTGAGGGGGAGGGAAGACAGAGAATAGGCACAAATGGAATCAATCCTGCTGTCATTCTCAGGCCTAGATTTAAATATGTTGTCTTTTCTATATTCTCCCTCCATTTTTCTCAGCTCTGTTACCACAGAGGGCAGATGATTATGGGGCTGAGAAAGCAGAATAATTGTCACCAACAGCAAAGTAGCTCAGTACTTCAAGAGGCTAGGAGTGGTCCTCAGACCAGTCAGACTTCCCTGGCTGGGAGTCAATGCCTCCCTTAAAAATAGCTCCTAGTGTACTGTCTTGGACCCACATTCACGGCATATCCAGGTAACAAAGAATGACCAGAATCTGAATCCCACTGTCCATAGCCAGTTCTTCCTGCCTTTCAGTAAAAGGAAAGGCACAGGACATTCAGGACCTTAGTATACATGTGACCAAGGGCATAAGCAATGGGATCCTATCCTTACGGTAAGGACCACAAATCTCATTCCAATGAGATCTGAACAGCTAGGGAAGGAGATGCTGTCCTCCCCTGTGATCTAACAGCTAAAAACCCTGGGGAGTTCTTCAGCTCCCACCCTATTCCACAGGACAGCTAATCAGATATTCTATGAGATAATGTTCCCCAGAACTTTGTTTATGGTGGGTTCACCTTCTCCCAGAAGCAGGAGAAAATATAAGGTAAATGAAGCAAAGTATCCATCAAAATGATACTGGACTTCAGATTATTAAGTTTATTGGAACCACTGTCCAGGCTGAAAAACATTCCTCTGCATCTTTCAGAGAACCATGAGAGATCAGGGCCCTATAACATCTGAACAAATCTTGAGTTCAACAATCATGAGGCCTCCTCAGATTATGCGAAAGTGTTCAGATGCTGGGCAGCAGAAGAAAGCAGACTTGCTCGTCCTTGAAGCTATAGCCTGTGCTCACATCCACATCTGTTTTGCAGGCACTTTCCGTGTAGAGTTGGAGAGAGGACGTGTAAGTGGGAAGACTATTGCGTTGGAATTGATGGTTTTGATTTTAGAGGTGACAGAATTCCAAGTTCCGAGAGGAGTGGTCCAAAAGCTGAGAACTAAGTTTATAGATGGCCTGTGAAACACAGAATGAGTAGGACATGAACCATTAGGATGTAGATGGCCGCTAGCAGTGGCACTCGGGTCCGGGAATGACAGAGTGAACGCAGTACCCGTTTCCATCCAGCACCACTTCGTGACTGAAAGACAAATTTGAAAGTCAGAGGGTTTTATGCTGTAGGGATATAACCCTTTTCCTTCCCCCACCACTGCAGACAAGAGGTATCCCAAAAGTCCCCTCAGGATCAACAACTTGGCAAACTCCACCAGTTCCCTCCAACCTGCCATATCCTTGCAGTCTTAGCCCCATCAGCTGCTTAGTGCTGGACTTCCACTTTCCTTCTCCTTGACCTCTTACCTCAACACAGTTGGGTAGTGTAATATACCAGGGGTGCCAAAAAAATGTACACAAGTGGACACTTTGGTTAATGTTGCTTATGCAGTAGTTCGCCTCAATCAGAAGTGTCTGGATGCTGTTGATAACCACTTTGAGCACCTCTTGTGTTTGCAGAAGTCAAACGTGACTTGTAGTCATCTTTTGTTATTGGTACATATTTGAGTATTACAATTTTAATAGTTTCCTTTCTTAAAATGTGTATACATTTTCTTGGCATCCTCTGTAGTTCCCTCTCTTTATCCTTCTTCTCTTCTTACCCTTCGACAACTGTTGCCTGGAAGGTCTATTAGCAGCGCCTGCTCCTGAGTGCCACAGGAGCCAATGATAGGAGTCCGGGAGGAGTCCCAGTCACCATGCTCCAATCTGTGTTGAGAAAAAGAGAGGCAGGGCATTGGTCAGAGCATGAGAGGTGGGGCAGGTGAATTCTTCCCAGTCATCTTGCCCTCTGGCGAGGCACAGGGATTTGCAGCAATGGCTGCTCTCACATCCATCTCTGTCCCCACGCAGGAGTGTACAGACACACAGGTTTCTTTCAGGAGCAGTAATAGGCAATAAACACTACTGGGAATTGACTGACTGCCTACTATCTGTCAGATGCGGGGCTGGGTGCTTTACATGCATCTAGTCTTTAGATTTGAAGTTGGCCTGAAGAGGTAAAATTACTTGCCCAAGGTGGTCCAGCCAGTAAGAGATAGGGCCAAAATTCAAAACCCATGCTTGCCTCTATACATCATGTTCTTTTTTTCCACTACACCACACCTGACTCAGAGAAACTCAGTAGTTTCTTTTTTCATTTATCAAAGGCTAATAGGCAAAAGCATCCAAGAACTAAACTGAACTGGCAGCCTCAACTGCTTTCTGTTTGTTTGTTTTTTTCTGATTTGCTTATTTATTTAATTATGGAACTTATCCATTTAATGAAGAAGCAGCCTTTACCCACTCAATGGTTTCTCACAAACACAAGAACTGTATCAAAGGGGCTGCAGGTAACACAGCACATCTGAGCCAGCATTGGTCTGTACTGATGCGCTTTTTAATGTGGTGGGCAGAATGAAACACTAAAACTCTTGATGTGTCCTCCATACGAAGGGATATCCATTAGCATGATACTCCTGGCCTCTCTTTGCAGGTCACACCCTTTTCTCCAGGAGGGAAGGAACACTTTAATCTGACTTGTGAGTCTAGAAACAGAAACTGGAAAGCACAGCATAGGTACATCCTGCCTGTTTTCCTCTTGAGAGCCAGGCTGACTGTAGAGTACGCTTTCTGTGCCTGTTCCTCTAGGTGATAAATGTTTTGGGGGCAGGCTCCATTTGGAACAGCATGGTCTGGTCCTATGCCGGTCAGTCTGTCCACTTCTATAGGCGAGGCTGAGAAAGGGTGAGATTGCCTGTAGGTACTCCAAGTCCACAGAGTTCTGCACGCACCACAGAATGAATGCAAGTGAAGTTCTAAGACTAAAATGGCAGTGCTGGGCCTGGGCGGACAGCACTGGCTTAGCTACCTCAATGTGAATCCCGCATCAGGACCAAAGAGGGAAATGTGGAGGGGCTAAGCTTGGATCAGCATGTCTTGTCCACACACTCGAGAGTCAAACCACACTGTGCAGCCTCAAGCAGACTTGGGCAGACTAATTACAAGTGAGGGAGAGATCTTCCCCGAATGGCGGGCTTTCATAGGTCTAAGCAAGTCCACAGCAAGTGGCAGAGAAACAGCCACGGGCACACAGCCCAGGGAATGCTCAGCAGCTGTAAGGTGGTGCGATGTCCCTACAGAGCCCGCCTTCAAGGCTGCATACAAAGGCCCCAGTGAGTGAGGAAAATTAAAAAGTTGTGAATACACTGGATGGGAAAGAAAGGTATCTCAAATAAGACCTGCTCACTGTGGCTGCCACCTCTGCCACCTAAAATTTACAAGAAGCATTAATACCACACATGCCATTCTTTGAGGGAAGAGGCAGTGTACGTAGGTGGTTCTCTCCACCCAGATATAATAAAAGTGCTGCTTTTGACGATTTTTTTCCATGGAAAGGGATATCTGGCAGCAAAACATACGGAGCCACTCTCTCCTTTCTCAGGCATGGTGATTCTCTTGACTGGTGAGCTGGGAATAAGGAACTGGGGCTCCATTGCTTTGTCCTTCCAAAATGCACTTCAACCAAACATCCCATCAGAAGCACAATTTGCTCTAATGCTGTAATTTTACAGGAGTGGGTTCTTCTCCATGGAAAGCCTACCCTGGTCCATCATTGCCTGTGACTGAGAAGGGAAGTTCAGGATTAGGAAGTGCATTTGCTAACAAATCAAAAGCTAGATTTTTTTCTAGCAGCTTTATAAAGTGGTCCCTTAATCTCCCATGCTTTAATCTTTTACTGAAATTTCCATTGATTCAGATCTCAATAGGGTATGGGGTTGACATTTATTTGGCCCTCTAAAGAATTCTACACCTACCTCGTATAGTGATTGTTGGGATATGAAACATAGCTTATTTCATCTCACATGAAAAAAAGCTATAAATAAATATTAGGTATTATTATAATTCGCTCAGAACAACTGCTTTGTGAAAGTGCAGGTCTCCCACACTTCCGAAGTACAGTGCTCTCTTGAGTGACTATAATGACCCTCTCACTGCAGCACCCATCTCAAGAGAGAATTAGATCCTAATTATTCCCAAGTCCGGCCACTGAAATGTATACAAGAGTGATCAGAAAGGACCCAAGGTGAACATAGGCTGTCTCTCTCCGCCCTTACCGCCGGATCTGTTCCTCAGCCATGGAGAGGGCAGTCTCAGCAGCCACTCTTTGGTCTCGTTCTTCTTCCAGCAGCTTCCTTAACTCATTCACCTCCTGTTTAGTGTTGCACAGCTGCTGCTGGGCTTCCGAAAAGCTTCAGGACCAAAGGAAAGCAAACAGCGTCACTAAATGCAGAATGCCGTTACAAGGGATTCCCAGTCTTCATAAGGTTGTACAGCAGAAAAATTTACGGAAGCTCGTACAAACACAAAGTTCTTTAAAAGCAAGCAGTAGAGTGATTAAATAAAGCTGTAGAAAATGACCGAAAAGATTTTAGGGACCAACTGAATGTCGTTCACTTGAATACCAGAGGATTAGGGTTATGGGTGTGTGTGTGTAAGCTGGTGCTGCTGTTTTAGCTTTACACACTTTTCACACTCAGTTTGTTAGTTATAATTGTTACCATTTAATCCTCCCACCAGTTCTGTGAGGCCAATAAGATAATAAGACATATTAGGTCCACACAGTGGACTCCAGCTGGATCTAGATGACCACCCAATTGCTGTATATGGTGCACGCTCCAGGGTTGAGGGCTGCGCCCCTACCTTCGCTGTGGCTGCCTGAGTTCTTCAGGATCAGGCTTCCTGTGAGCTCCATTCTTTTCCTGGGGAGCTCCTGGAGCAACATCTATATTCAGTGGCCCCTAGAAGAAGAATAAGCTTAGCAATTCCGTGGTGAAAGTGCTTAGGAAACTGAACTTGGGCAAAAGGGGAACTCGCTTAACATCAAAGAGAATGAGAAATCTTGGAGAGGTATACCTCCAGTTGTAAAGCTCTTCAAGTACAAATTCAGAAATGAGCATCTTCTCTAATAGATTAATCTTCTACAGAAAACACTTGATTACATTTTATTCCAGATTCTCATTCTTGAATCTCTCCTCTTCAAAGTTTAAAGGCGTACCACTGAAATCTGCTTTCTTCTAGTGCAGGCTCATGGATTTCCCAGAAGCTATTCTGATCCTTCCCTTGCTCAAACCCTCAACCCCCAAACCCGTACTCTTCCTTCCATGTCCTATGTATCTCCATGTTAATTCCTAGTCTCCTCCAACTTCAACAATGCACTCCTCTCCACTGCCATCGACACAGCTCTGCCTGTTTTGTTTCTCAGATCCAAACCTCCCCACAGCTTGCCTTTCTGAAAGCAAACATCAAAACTTTCCTAGTTGTAAAGAATTCCAAAAGCCTCAATCATAACTCACTTTTTGACTTCTCTCCCACCAGCTCACCAATCTTTTTTCTTCTAATCCCTTCTTTCATTTTTCCCAGACCTTATTCCCATGTCAACGAACTCTCCTCCTCTCTCTCCACTTTCTCCCATCACACCTAATTAATCTTCAGCGCAAACGCATCAGCCTCTTCAGTGCTGCTCTTTATGCTTTCTCATTTATACTCAGTTTTATACCACATTTCCCGGCCTCTCAGTGTCCTCTCACTCACCACTTGCAGCTCTTGAACCTGCTTCTCCAAGGCTGCACAGTGATTAAAAAGGTCATTGCAATGCTGCTGGTTCTCACGAAGGCTCTGACTAGTATCACAGAGCTGAACTGAAAGGGTGTTTTTCTCTTCGAGCACCTGAGAAAACTGAAATAGAGAAGAGGATAAGCACCATCCCTGGCCTGTTTCACTAGAAGCAGCGCTTAGGCTAACCATCCTGAGTTTGAAGGACCTCGTTTTGTTTATGCAAGGCCTTTATTTCAGTAACAGCCTGCGTATTCCTTCAAAGTGAGAAAACTCAGAATGTTTTGACCAAGAAAGGAAAACAATTTGGGGGAGGTAGCAGGAAACTATTTATGATGCCCTAGTACATTAACTGAAAAACCAGGAAGCAGAAGCCCACAGGCAACCTGAGAGGATTGGCGATCCCGGGGATGTGGGAGAAGGGCAGTAGCTCGGGTCCAAGCTGAAGTTACTAACAAATGACTATAATCCCCAGAGTTCTAGATGGCTGGAGATAGAGCTGTCACCTAAAAATTCAGACAAAACACTACTGGGGAAATTCTTCAATGTTTTACAGAGTTACAAGTTACCAAGAAAGGGTAAAGAAATTCTAGTATGTGGTAGGAGGAGGAAACGATAAATCCTAATATGCTTATGTACATGTAAGAAACGACACTGGGAACAGGGCTCTCACAGGTGGAAATTTCAGTCACTCAAAGCAGGACTCTCCTCTGCTGTATGAATTACAGGTCTTTCCTTGAACTGCTGCGGGTGCTCACTACCTGGCAAAGTAGCCCAGGCCACTTTTCACCATGTCAACAACAGAACATTAATTTTTTATACTGAATGAAAAATTTATCCTTTAGCTTCCACCATTGATTTGAATTCAGTCCCCTGGAACTATAACTCTAATTCCTCAACTCACTTGCAGGCTGTCAAGCTTTAAGTTTAGTTATGTTTAACATCCAGATACATGAATAACCATAGAGATGGCTCTATTAAATACCCACTGTAGGAGTATGTACATTATACGAAAGGAAATTGGTGTACCTGGCTGTATGTTCAATCTTTTCCTGAATATTCCTTTCTGTAAGTATTCTGGGTTAAATCTTGTGTAAAAAAGTTGAAATTTCCAGAGAAGAGAAGAGAAAATTTGTCTAGAGCTACTCTGACTGCCTGGGAAGGACATTTCACACACATGGAAAATTAGGAAAAATCCACATGGTAGAACAGAAGTATCTGCATGGCCAGAATGAAAAATACAACCCTACCTTTGAAAAGGTAAGTTTACACAGCACATTCAAAAGTATTACTTTATTTGAGAGGAAGGATTTCTGTTCCCTAAGATAGACATAGATCCCTGTGTAATTTGGGGGGGTGGGGGGTGGGGTGACCCAGGGCCTACTGCCTTTTGTAAATTTGGTTTTATTGGGATATAACCACCCCATTTGTTTATGTATTATCTATGGCTGCTTTTGTATTATCTGTTCTCTAGCTCATAAGCTAATGTATTTCATCATACTTATACTGTGAGAATGGACTAGGAGGGAACAATCCAGACTACATTATACCAATAATCATTCCTTTCATGTTTTCAAGTTTGCATTATATACAAACACCCAACCATGCTGGTACAAATGCATATATAAAGTCTGAGCTTCCATGGAAAGAATCAGGGTAGTGGCTTGCAGTAGAGCCGACAGCCCATCTGCTCCAATCACATCTGAAAGCCTCCCTCCTCTCTCCAGAGACTCTTCCGAGTTGTGCACTAGCAGGACATACAGAGGAACCTGCTGGAAGATGTGTGGGGAGTGACCAATAGGGGGATGACGCTGGGGAGGAAGGTTTCCTCAAGCAGCTGGCTTTTGAACTCTCACTGAACGGATTTCTCCAAATCATTCCCAAAGACTGTCCACGGGCGAAAACAAGGAACTGTGCCTGTGTCAGTGACTGGGGTGAGCAACTCCAGGCTCTGAGAAAGGTGAAACGTCTGCATTCTAGGATATTCTACAGCTGGCTCCTAGGCTTAATCAGCTTCTACTTACCTGGTTGCTTCCAGTTGTGGAAACAAGAATCGAATACCAGTCTAGTAGGACAACACTTACCTTGCTGTTTAGTTGCTGGATTCTTAATTCCTTTTGGTGAATTTCCTTTAAGCTGTCATTGAGCTGAGTCCTAAGAAGTTCTGTTTCATATGACAGGTTTTGTGACCCATCAAGGGAAGCTGATGTCTCTGGGGATGCCTGCCAGGATACAAACAGTCATGACATTTTCTCCTAAGATTGTTCATACTTAATTCCTGTCCACCTCATAGGAAGTCATACAATGGCATGCCTAATAGGAACAGATGGGTGCTTAGCTTGTAAGAAGCTGGTGCTACCTGGGTAGTGGTTACCTCTGAGTAGCAACTGGCACCGAAATTACTCACCTGTCTTTGGTACCGTCCTTTGAGGGTCTCAGTCTGGGAAGATCTCAATTCCCTCATAAGATTCTGCAGATGACTGATCTGCTGATCTTTATCTGAGAGAGCCATAAGGTACTGCTCCTTCATTCTCCTATCATGTATTTCCCAGGAACCCTTCTCCATCCTAGAAAAAACATGAAATAATCACAAGCAAAAGTATACTTGTGAGACAAAGATGAATAATTCCATATTCAAAACAGCATCATGGGTTGTAGAGATATAGCAAAGAAAATACATAAATAGAGTGAAATTTATATTATAAACAGAACTGTGCAGCCTGATGATGGAGTGGAACTAAAAAAAAGAATTTCAACATCACTAATCATCAGGGAGACGCAAATCAAAACCACAATGAGATACCACCTCACACAAGTCAGAGTGGCTTTTATCAAAAAGTCAACAATTAACCTGTGTTGGCAAGGATGTGGGAAAAAGGCAACCCTTGTGTACTGTTGGTGGGACTGCAAATTGGTGCAGCCACTATGGAAAACAGTACGGAGATTTCTCAAAAAACTAAAAATAGATCTACTATAAGACCCAGCAATTTCACTTTTGAGTATTTATCCAAAGAAAACAAAAACACCAATATGAAAATATATATGAACCATGTTCACTGCAGCACTATATCTACAATAGCCAAGATATGGAGGCAACCTAAGTGTCCATCAAAAAATGAATGGATAAAGAAGATGTGTACATATATACAAGGGAATATTACTCAGCCATAAACAAGAACGAAATCTTGCCCTTTGCAACATGGATGGACCTAGAGGGTATTATGCTATGTGACATAAGTCAGACAGAAAAAGACAAATACTGTATAGCTTCATTCACATGTAGAATCTAAAAAAAACCCAAAACAAAAACCAAATGAACAAAACACAGCAAAAACAGACTCACAGAAACAGAGATCAAACTAATGGACTGATGGCTGCCAGAGGGGAGGAAGAGTGGAGGGATGAGTGCAAAAGGTAAAGGGGAATACAGTCAATAATATTATAAGTTTTCATGGTGACAGATGGTTACTAGACTTAGTGTGGTAATCACATTATAAGATATATAAATGTCAAATCACTATACTGTACACCTGAAAGTATAGTAGTATAATATTGTATACCAATGATATTTAAAACAAAACAAGTATTTGGTGTTAGAAATCCGGATAGTGGTTATTCTTTGGATCAACAGTGACTAGGAGGGCACATGAAGGGTTGTTTCTGAAGTGGTTAACAATGTTTCTTTTGAATTTTAATTTTATATTTTTTTCAGCTTTATTGAAGTATAACTGACAAATAATGTTAATAATGTTCTTGATGTGGGCTCATTATATAGGGTGTTCAATTTATGAATTTTATTAAGCTATACACTTAAGATCTGTACAATGTTTTATATGTATGTTATACTTCAATAAAAAGTTTGCTTTAGGGTCGGCCAAGTGGCGCAGTGGTTAATCGCTGGCTTGGGAAGCCAGCAGCCCCGGTTCGGGTCCCACATATGAGGGCCAGTGACACTGCCCTCAAAAAAACAAAACAAAAGTTTGCTTTAAAAATGTAAAAAAGGGCTGAATGAGTGGCGCATTGGTTAAGAGTTGGTTTGGGATGCCAGCGGCCCCAGTTCGGATCCCACATATGAGGGCCAGTGACACTGCCCTCTACAGCTAACAACAGCTCCACCTGGAGCTGGGCTGTGCGAACCCTAGTGATGGTGTAGGCTGCAGCCTCTGCTGCAGTGGGCTGCCATAGGCTACAGTGAGCGGCTGGCAGCCAGTGTGAGCTGCCAATAGCCATGGTGAGTGACCATCCAGAGGCCGGCGACCGATCTGCCTCAGCCTGGAAGAGCGCAATGACGATACCAACATGGGCCAGTGAAGCAACGTCCTCCACAACTAGAAGAACAAAAGGACAGCAACTTGTCTGTTCCCCTTCCCCGGTTCCCCAACGCATGACTCATATTTCCATAATGGGAAAAGTATTCCAGATTCAGAGAACTGAGTAAAAAGGCACAAGAATGAATAATTATAGTGAATTTTAAAACTGTTGTAGCAGATGGTATGTAGAGTGAACAAGGTAGGAAATGAGGATGGAGAGGATGATAGTGTGGGGCACTAAATAGCACACTAAATAAAGCTTACTCCGTAGGTAATGGGAAACCACTGAAATTCTTCAGAAAGGTAGCACCATCTATGACCCAATATAATAGCAGGGTTATGAGAATATAACTGCAGGGCCTGAAGGACCTGAGTTCAAACACTGGTTTTGTCATACACTCTTGAGTAAAAGTTACTTAATCTCCCTGAGCCTTTTTGGTAAAATAGGAATAAACTCTCTACTCTTTAAGAGTCTTTTGAGGATTAATGAGATACTATACATCATGAACCAAACACAGGGCCTGGCAAATCGTAACCACTCAATAAATATTAGTTGCTGATATTTCTAATTATTTATTCACTGAATTTGACCAAATGGCAGACTTTTGTGTGACTGAACCCCAGCTAATTTTTTTTAGTGATAACAAAAACTGCCTCTGCCATATTCTTCAGTTCTACTTCTCCCTATACAAAGTGTGAAAAAAACCATTACGATTGAAAGCAAGTTTCTACAGTATCTCTTCGCCTTCTGTAGTACCAATGTCTCTATTTCTCTCAGTAATAAGAAGGTTTTGTATGAACTGCACCTGACTTTTTTGTCTTTCTCTCCGGAAATAAGGCAACTTTTTAATTGATATATACCTGTTATGAAATAATCCTATTCTGCTAAGAGGTAGCTTGGATTACAGCTAAAATTTTTTCAAAAAGGCAGAACTAAAATTTACAAACTAAAATACATTTTTATTCTAAGGACACTATATGCAAAAGATATTTTTGTTCTCTGGAAATACAAATTTTGTTCTCTGGGAATACAAATATGCAAAAAAATTTTATCAAACACTTTCTCTGATATTTGTCTGTGGAAAGTGAGAAAGAACAAGAAAGGATTGCAAGAGTGAGAATACATGAGAAAGATCCAAGTCTTCCATTAAAACGCTTCAAGTTGCATTGGGGGGAGGAGTGGGGTGGCGAATTGGGGGAGGGGATTGTCACTTTGAGGGGTAAAAAGTATAACCATTGCACTGTGTTGTACACCTGAAGCTAATTTAAAAAAAAATGTTTATTTCACAATTAAAGAGTAAAAAAAACCCCCAAAAAACAAAATGCTTCAAGTTGCCATTATTTTAGAAGGATGGACAAGTAGTTATGGTGTGGAAAGAGCCTCAATAGAGAATGAAGACTAAGTAACAAACCTGATTACCTGATAGAACTCAGCCATAAAAAGGGCTAAACCTGACTTACCCCTTAAGTTAGAGAGCACAGGAGCCTGAGTAGAATAAGCAAACCAGCAGTCACAAGAGGAAAAGAAAAGTCATGGTATAAATCTAGGCTCTCCTGATAAGCCAACCCTAAGGCCAATAGAATTTTGAACAAGATGTCCCAGCTTTTCCATGGTTGAAAAGTTCATTTTTCCCATGTATTTCAAAAGCAAAAGACAGGGAGTCTTGAAGATGTTCAGCTAAAGAAGCTGATCCTAAAGTCAGTCAGTTGTGTTCTCATTTTCTTCTTCCTTCTAACAGTGAAGTAAAATGTCTACCTTTCCTTCTTCAGTTTTACTCACCTTCATTTGATATATAATTTTACTTTTCTTCCAAGTTGCTCAGAGATGGAAGGTAAAGAGAGAAAGGCTAAGAGAAAGATGGAAAGGGAGTAAATCTGGGGCAAAGAGAATAAATAGATGAAAAATCACTTTTTCCTCCCTCTTTTTCTTTCCTAAGGATCAACTTTATAAGGAAAGTATTCTTTAGGAATGCCCTTTGAGGAATTTTAAAGAGGAACAGGTGGCTGCAGAAAATCACTCTTTAAAGCTTTGCAGCACTTCTTAGGTTTACACTGGTAACTGGACACTTAATATTTTTGTACTTCCAGGTGATCTGGATATGATGCCTTGATGTGATCCAATCACCTTTGGAGGACCCTAAATTCAATGGTAAGCATTAACATGCATCTGAAAAAGGGCACACTGAGAGCTTGATCTCTTGATAAATCAAGACTGTAACAAAATAAAGCTGGGGCAGCTGTTCCTTGGGGGTGGGGTGACAGCTGTGGTTGAAATGGAGCAACTTATCTTTTCTCTCAAGGTTCAGTTTCAGAAAGAAATTTGTATCCCACAGAGTAAAAATTCATAAATTTTACCTTCTCTGCAATCACCATCATTTGGTAAAAAAATAATGTGTTCTTGTATTATCTGGGAAGCTGCCAACTTCATGGAATGAGTCAGATGTATGTTCATACAAGAAAGTCCATAATGATGTTGAGCATGAAAATCTTTTGGCGATAACTTCACTCCATAAAATTTAAATCAAATTCTAAAAAGTGTTTGCTTTATAAACTTTGCTTAAGGTTTATTTTGAAATATCACATTAGTAAAGCGCATATGCATCTAGGATCTGTAAAGGAAGAAATCTCTTGTGTGTATTAACAGCTCCCGTATGGTTGTTACAATTGTTATTTTATTGTGTTGACATCTGTCGCCCTGGCCACCCTTTCTAAGTTGGACAGGAACCTATCCAGTATTCCCTCAGTATTCTCTATATTCACTTGCCTATGGTTGTCCTGTGGCAGCTGGTGAACCAAAGCAGATGTTGCTTAATCAGCAGCACTTTCCAAATTGGAGATTGTCCTTTCAGTAGCAAATCTTGAAAGCTTTGGGTTGATTTTAATAAGGTGGCATGCACCATATTAAGCTAAACAGTAATACAGTCCCAACAATGAGATAGCGACAACAGGATCTGTTTTTTTGTATTGGAAAGTGTTTATTCCTTACCTTTTCTCTTTGGGTCCAATTTGTTAGAAACACTGAATTAAAAAACCAACCAGAATTATGGTTCCTGTCTTAATTTTTTCTGCCCTGATAGTTCCATACAGTACCATTATTCACCTGTTTCTTTAAAAGAACAGGGCTTGGATTTATGGATACAGATGAGATAGAGTATTAGGTTGTCAGAAAAATCATCATGATTTTTTCTGTTTTCCGTTGCAAAAATGTGTCATGACTTTTCCGACAACCCAATAGATACATTTCTCCTATTCCCCTCACTAAGTATAGATAAAAACCTGGGGAATCATACAGAAAAAAACAAACATAAGTATACTTGTAAAGATGGAGAGAAGAAGATGGACCGGCTAGGTACCCTAGTACATGAAGAATGACATAGAGGTAAATTCACTGAGTGCTGGAGAATCCTACAGCCTGAAAACACTGAGTGCCAACAAAAGTTTGCTCTCTCTTGTCAAAGGACCTGGAAGGAACAGCTGAAGGACACAGAAATAATGACAATAACCACTCTACGCCAGATGAACAGCAAGAAAGAAACCACAGTACCTTCCCAACTCCATTAACAAAATCCTAGTGGACTGGCTAGGATTACATCCTTGCCTGGAGTTAAACTAGGTGCACCTCACCCTCCCTGCTGGGTGGTATAGAAGAGGCCAAGTATGTACCCCAGACTGTCATGACCACCCAGTGGTAAAGAGGGACTGCTCTCTGACTGCCTCCACCCCTATTGTGGTGTCAGTGGAGAAGACAAACAAGACCTGGACATACACCTTCCCCCAGAACAAGGTAATGAAGCATCCCGCTGTCCCTACAGAGGCAGCATCAGAAGAGGCCCAGAGGGAAATTTGGACTTCGGTATTACCCAGCGCTAACATGGTTCCCCTCCTCAACCACCCTTCTGCAGTGTCAGTGGAGACTGAGTGGGGAGCCTGGACTTTCACCACTGCCCAGTGATAATGAGGTGCCCCCGTCCCCCATGCTAATAATGGAGGCCATGTGTGGAGCATGGACTTCTACTCTCATCTAACAGTAATGAGGCAACCCTTCCCACTAATTGTGATGCCAGTGCAGCACAAGTGGGGATCCAGGACTTACACCTCTTCCTGGCAGTATCAGGGCACCCCTTCCTTCTCAGGGTATCAATGGAGGCTTAGTGGGGAACCCACTGGACTTCACTCTCCACACGGCAGTAAAATGGCAGTGTTCCCCTCTCCCTGCTGGTGTGGTGTCAGTGGAAGTTCACTAAAACAGAGGGTTTAAATAAAATTGAGTTTTATGACATAATTTCCAAAATGTTCAGGATACAACTGAACTCATCATACCAAAAACCAAGGATGTCACATTCTAAGAACCAAGGAAATCAGAGCTGGATTGAAAAGCAAATCAATAGATTACAACACTGGGATGACACAAATGTTGGGGGACTTATATGACAAAGACTTCAAAGGAGCCATCATAGAAATGTTTCATCAAGCAATTACTAACACACTGGAAACAAATGAAAATTGAGAAAGCCTCAGAAAAGAAACAGAAGATATAAAGAAGAGCTGAATGGACATTTTGGATTGAAAAATACAATATCCAAAATAAAAGCTAACTCAATGGGCTGAATAGCATAATAGAGGTGATGAAAGAAAGAAATCAGTGAACTTGAAGATAGGAAACAGAAATTACTGAATCTGAATATAGAGAAAAATAATAAATAACTTGGATTTCATCAAAATTAAAAAGACATTGTTGAAAAGGATGAAAGATAAGCTGTGGACCAGGAAAAATATTTGCAAACCACATATCTGACAAAGAACTTATATCAAGAATATTTATAGAACTCTCAAAACTTAACAGTAAAAAAAAATGAACATCACAATTAGAAAATGGACCAAACACACAAACAAACATTTCATCAAAAAGGATATATGGATGTCAAATAAGCACATAAAAAGATGTTCAACATTATTAAAGCCATTATGCAAATTAAAAACACATTATATACCTATTAAAAGCAACTAAAATATAGTTACAATATCAAATGCTGATGAGCATGCAACATTTGATATTGAAACTAGATCACTCACATATTGCTGATAGGCATGTAAAATGGTACAGTCATCCTGGGATACAGTTTTGTAGTTTTTAAAAAATCTAAACATTACACTTACCGTAAAACCTGGCATTTGCACTCCTGGGCAATTATGTCAGAGAAATGAAAACTTGTTGTCCACATAAAAACCTACACAGAAATGTTCACAAGCAGCTTTGTTTATAATAGATAAAAATTAGAAACATGTATGTCCTTCAATGGGTGAATGGTTAAAAGTAGTGCATTCATACCATGGAATACTATTTGTCCATAAAAAGGATGAACTATTGATACATGCAACAAAGTTGATGGATTTCAAGAGCATGATGATGAGTGAAAAAAGCTAATTTCAAAAGGTTACATGTCATACAATTCCATTTATAAAACATTCTCAGAATGACAAAATTAGAGAGATGGAGAACAGATTAGTGCTTGCCAGAGGTTAGGCATGAGAGGGTGGGAAGGAGGGGAACAACATGACTAAAAACTAGTGGCACAAAGGACATACTTGTGGTGATGGAGCAGTTGTACATCTGGGTGCTGGTGGCAGTTACATGAATCTATACGTATGATAAAATGGCACAGAACTATCCACACACACACATACGCAAGTGAAAGAAAATTGGTGAAACCTGAATCAGGTTTTTGAATCGTACCAGTGTTAATTGCCTGGTTCTGATACTGTACTAAAGTTATGTAAGCTGTTACCACTGGAAGAAATCGGGTATAGAAGAGCTCTCTGTACTATTTCTGCAACTTCCTATATACAGTAATACCTTGGTTTGCGAGCATAATTTGTTTCAGAAATAAATTACTCATATTGCAAGCCATCACTCGTTTACCAAGTTAAAATGTACTAGAAATGTTTGCTTGTCTTGCAGAACACTTGCAAACCATGTTACTTGCAATCCAAGGTTTTACTGTATCTATAAGTATTTCATCATAAAAAGTTAAAAAGAGACAAGTAAAAGAAAAGGGTTGGAAAGCAGGGATGATCATACCTGAGCTGATGCAGCTCATGCTGCCAGGAGAGGTTTTCCTGCCTGAGCTCTTCTTGCATAATCTGAAATGTTTTGGTCTTATCTTGATACTCCTGAAGTTGAGCCTTCAGTGGACGTAACTCAGTATTCTCTTGGTTAATCTGTAAGTATTGTTGTTGCAGATTCTTCAATTCCTTCAGCTTTAACCAAGAAGAAAGTAAAAGGGTGATTTGTCACATCTCATTTACCCAGCTCTAAGTCATTAGCAGCTCCCTACGAAGTCAGACACCACACCAGACTACCAACACCTAATAGTCCACTGATATAACTGCAGCGTGAATCTCTAAATGGGGAAAAACATACAGCTAGGCTGGTGGGAATCACCCCACGGAGTTGCCATCAAAGCTGCAGGATTTGACCATTCCTGCAACTTGTACCCCTGCCCTCTGCTCCCAACGTCCTAAGTTGACTCTGAATCTACAAGTGACATGGGATAGATGTAAGGGACCTACAGCTTCTTTGTGGGTGGGAACTCCCTAGAACAAAAAGTATAAACACAGACTGGCTTCCTATTGAGTCATGTGCCCTAGTTAGGCTTCTAAACTTTCTTAATGTCAGGTGTCAGCCTTAACTGCAGCTTAGCTGATATTGATTATGAAGAAGGCAGTGATCCAGGCTTTGGAGTCAGTTATCCTGCCTACTTAGAGGGTAACTAAGCCTTAATTTCCCTCACCTATAAAATGAAGATAAGCATAGTACCTCTCCTAAGATTATGAGAAATAAAAAATTATTGTGTTCCACACATTAAGTTAGTGATGACAATGATGATAATGATGATGGACTTGCCTTTAATTAGCAAAAGAGCCTATCTACATTCCAGGTATATCTTTACACACTTTATCCCCAATATTCATTATAAGCTTGGTAGTAAAAAAACGTCAGGTCATCTGGGTAAAGAGGGGGGAATCTTGAACACAACTCTCTTTCACCCACTCTGGAAACATCACTAAAACTACAATAAAGGCATTATTTTTTAAAGCATAAAACACAAGAACAGAAAGAACAAGAGAGGAGTCAGCAGCAACAAAATTAATTTCGGAAGCTGAAAAGCAGATGTATAAGTGGTAAATGACTTAACGGATGTGGGAAAGCCAAATCTTAAGCTGGCAGTAGGGAAAGCCAAGGGCCAATAGAACTTACTCAGCAGAATCTTCAAAAGTCTCAGGAATTAACAGCACCAGGTACCTCTGGAAAAGATGGTGATGGGGGTAGGGAGGAGGTGGTGGCTGAAATAAGGAGGATTAGATGAAAGCTGCTTAACAATTGCATCCCTAGATACTCTCCTCAGTTCCACATTTTTTGTTACCCCAACAGACAACTAGAGTTTTATTCTCTGGAATCAGTAAAAGGTCTCTGAACTATGGGATACCGAGCACAGCTGAAGGTAAGGGTACGGCTTTAAAGCAAGGGTGATCAAGTGAATGTATACTTTCTGAATGCTTGAAGCCTTTCACCTACTCAGGTTGGAGAGTGCTGGCATACAGGCCTTTACCTTCCATGCCAGAAATGAGAAGTCTCCTCTAGAAAATCTGACTGGCCAAGAGGAAATAAAGACACCAACACAGGGACCATCCATGAAAAGCTCAGCATGATCACACTGCAATGCAACTCAGAGTTGATAAGCCCCACCCATAAGCTTTTTAGACTCTACCCTTAAATAGGAAGAGTAAAGCAAGGATTAACCCTCACCTGAAAAATGGCTAATATGAAGGCAGAGATGAAAAGAAACTAGAAGAGTAATTTGAAGATTAGTGGAGGGGGAGAAGGGAATGTAATATACTCAAAAACTTAAGAGAGAACACGGGGAAATTAGAAACATGAGAGCAGAAACAAAGAATTATACAAAAAAAAACTCGTTATGAGAAAATTTCAAAGAACAAAACTACCACCACTATTCTTGGAGAGATAAGAACATACATCTATGAGGCAAGGGAAAAAAAAAGAAATCCTTAGAAATTAGGAACATGATGGCAAAAATGAGAACCTTTGTATAGGGTTCAAAAGATGAAGGTGAGAAAATCTCCACAAAGTATAGCAAAAAGAATACAAAAAGTAAGAAAATTATAGCGCCAATCCAGAAGGTCCTACATCTAAAATAGGGATTAAAAAAAAAAAAGATAATTAAGAAAAAGGATGAGGGTGGGAGGGAAATGGTAAGGCATATATCAAAAGATTTCCCAAATTTGATGAGTATGAATTCTTAGATTCAAAGGACTAGACAGAATTATGAATGAAAATAGACTCAAACCAAAGTATATTATCATGCAATTTCAGAACACACAGACTAACAGATTCTATATATTTCCAGAGACAGATGAGAGATGAGAGAAGGAGAGAGAAAGGGCTCACATACATGGATCAGGAACCAATAGCTTTAGACTTCTAAACCACAATGTAAGCTAAAAGGCAATAGACCAGTATCTTGACAATAGACAATTTTGAAGGGAAATTATTTTCAGCCTAAAATTCTATACCCAGCCAAACTATCAACAAGGTATGAGAGATGAAAAGACATTTTCTTTTCTTTATTGGGGAATAGTGTGTTTTTCCAGGACTCATCAGCTCCAAGAAAGTAGTTGTTTCAATCCAGTTGTGGAGGGTGCAGCTCAGTGGCCCATGTGGAGATTGAACTGGCAACCTTGGTGTTACGAACACTGCACTCTAATCAACTGAGCTAACTGGCTGCCCCGAAAAGACATTTTCAATAAATTTGAAATTTATTTTTCTGAGGGAGCTACTGAATGATTTATTCCATCAGAATTATGGCACAAAACCAAGACAAGAGAGACAGGGAACTTTAGAAACAGAAGATCTAATAAAGGAAAAAGATGAAAGGATGAAAACTGTCGTAGGAATACAGGGCAACTGGTTCATGTCAGGGCAAATCACATACTACAGGAGAATTTTCTTTATGAAGATGAACTTTATAGGAATAAACATCTTGAGAGGAGATGTGGGAAAATGGCAGTAAATCTCAATTTAAATTACATTGATAAATACAAAGAAAACTATAATAAGAAACAACAATGAAAACAGTTAACAAAGATGTTGGGGAAAAGTAACATATCTAAGCTCTAGTACTGTGTGTAGTCATAAAAATGTAAACACTGAATACTGATTCAACTAAAATTAAAATTAAATTACATCAGGAAAATGGGGAAGAGGTTGTATATTAAATGTGTGTATGTACTGTGGAAGCAGAGAGAGTAAAGACAATTAAACTCTGTTAGCAAACTAAAGTTGATGGCCAATGCAGAGAATGAAAAGACAAGATGCACTATAAGCATATTTAGATACTGAGGAAACACCCAAATAATAAGCTAAAAGCAAATTGCCTCAGGAGAAACAGAATTGGGGGTGTTACTGTTTTTCTTATCAAATACTGTAGAATTCGGTGACTCATTAATATGTGTGTATAACTTTTTGAACCCAAAAACTAAAATAAAAACATGTTTTTGTTTTATTTGAACGCAAAAATATATTCTTTATGTAATCCCCTCAGCTCCTCCTGTCCAGATACCCTAAACCTTATCTTTGTAATAGACCAGATCGAAAATGTAAAACATTTTTTATAGTAAGACACATTGCTATATTTACCATGGAGAAATAAATAATGTTTCACAATTTCATAGTATTCTCTCTATGGAAACAGAGTAGAAATTTTTGGGAGGCCTCAATACTTAAAAAGAATAACTATTCTTATCTTGAACAAGTAGTTTTTCTTTCTTCCCCTTTCCTGAAATATGGTCACTGTAAGTCATGCACATAATTTTTTAATTCCCTATTTCTGATGGTTGCCAGAAAGCTCACAGCAATTAGTGGCCCACTGTTCTAAGAGTACAGGATAGTGTAACATCTCCTTGGGACACTAAATTTACTCCTGGGTTCACCTTTTTCTCTTCTGTCCTCATTTTATCTTTCTTCTTAGTTTTTTTATATTATCTTGAAAAACTGTTCGTATCTTAATATGCTACCTCAAGTCATTTTCAGAGTGAAATGAATATAGATAAACAAACACAGGCACCTCTAGAGATTTGCTCTCCACTCCTGAGGCAGAAATTGTGTAAGTGCTTCATGTGCTTTTGGGAAAGTCCTAAGGAAGTTGAGACAGATACGAAAACGTTATGCCCTAGAAGAATCCCCTGGACTAAATCCTGCTACTTGGGCCCTCAGACTTATTTTGGGAAACTTCCCCTTGACTAACTAAGTAAAGAAGAGAAACAAAGTAACCTAAGTCCCTTACAGATATAAATCATCTTTGGGGTGGTCATGAGAGGAAGGGAGAGTAGTGTTGGCAAAAGCTGATAAAATGCCAGCCTAGGCTGAATGTTTAAACTGATAGAGTTTGAAATATATCTGCCATATTTATCACACATGCGGCCAATGATTAAGAAACTAGAAACTTCAATGCATATGAATGAGACAGACTGAGAACAAGATATGCAGAAAGGAAGAGCTGATGGACAGATAACAATACATTATAAAGTATGCAGAAGGGCCTCAACAGAATGCAGTGAACCATGTACCTAGTACCACCAAGTCATACTGTCAGGCCTTCATGTGATTTATAACCCTACCTAGGCTTTATCATTCTTTCACGGCAAATGTAAAAGCCTCGGGCTCCAAAGTTCCCACAACTCCACTACATGACAATTTTACAAAATAGTGTTTTCAGTAATATCTTAAAATATAGCAAATGACTGCCAATTGTTGATTATATACCTACTATGATTAACTAATTACCACTACCCTAAAGATGATGCGAAATACAAACAAATATTAAGACATGACACTTATTACAAGGAACTTGCAATCTAGTTGGGTTAATGATAAATAAGAGTATAGAAGGGGCAGCCCAGTGGCTCAGTTTGTTAAGAACTTGCTCAAGAGAGCAAGCTCTGAGCAACAGGGTCGCCGGTTCGATTCCCACATGGGCCTGAGCTGAGCTGCCACTGAGCTGCCAACTCAGCTAAAAAAAAAAAGTATAGAAATTAAACACACACAGACACACACACACAATAAAGGCATTATGGGACAAATGAGAAGTACTAGGGAAGTACAAACAGAAGGTAATGGACAATTAAGTGATCTGGAAATGTAACCAGAGGATTTCACCTCTAGGGTGACTTTTAAAGAATGGGAAATATTTGCTCCAAAAAGAAAAATTGAGAGGACATTGGTTGACAGGATGCTAATAGGGGTACATAGGAAGTACTAAATAGGATTACTGCATAATGAGATCAGTTTGGCTGGAATGACGAGTACAAATAGGGGAGCAGTAATAGGGAAGGCTGAAAAGAAAGCTAAGGACAAATTATAGGGTCTTAAATGCCAGACTAAGAGGTTTGAATTCTAAGCCTCACACAGAGATAGTACAACTTTTAAAGGTTTTTGAGTAGCGCAGTAATAAGAAAGTAGTTTCAGAAAGACTTATTCAGTGGTGGTATATACAATGTACTGGAGAGGTGACAAACTGGGATCAATGTTTAAGGGTAAGGTGTTAAGGACTTATCCTAAGATGTTGATGATGAAAAGGAAAAAGATTTTTAAAAAGCTGGCATGGCTTGTACATATCTAACAGACAAAAATGTTCCAACCGACAAAAATGTGAAAGTAGGCTTGAGATATACAAAGTTTAGTCCTTAGTGTTTATAATAGATAAGAATAGTAAAGCAATTCACTGATTGAAACATAGTTAATTCAGGTTCTATCCTAATAGATTCCAGGAAAAGGATTTTGACTTAGAAGATAATTAACACCTGAGTGCTTTAAATTACAGTTTTGAGGTATACACTGCCCTGATAAAAAACCTTTTGCATTTATATTCTGAAAGCAATGACAAAAGATCAAGTTCCTAGAACAAAGTCAGCTAAACTCAAACTACTTTAAAAATATAAACAAATATACAAATTGTGTTGATGTCAAAGCCATAGCTGAAAGGGTTGTTCAGAGTACAAAAGATAAGACTGTCTACAAATAATGGATATTAACTGTAATATGAATGAACACATTACCTACAAAGGAAAAGAAAAGTTTGTATAAGACTTTAGACTTCACAGTGAGGGGAAATGATCTTTTCACTAAGGCTAATTTCAAAAACTCGAATTTTCTGATTCTGGGCACCGGTCACTTTTGTTTTTGAGGGCAGTGTCACTGGCCCTCATATGTGGGACCCGAACCGGGGCCGCTGGCTTCCCAAGCCAGCTCTTAACCACTGCGCCACTCGGCTGGCCCCACCGGTCACTTTTTATAGTGGAAAAACCCAGCCTTTTGAAGCTCAATTTATTTCCTACTTGGCCTAAGTACATGGGCTTGACAGAGCTAAGAGACTCAAGGAAGTGAAGACAGCAATGTCATAAAACAGAATCCCCTGACAACCTGGCTTGGCTCATGTGTTCCAATTTTGCCTCTGAATCTTGGTGACCTGGAAGTTTTCATAATAAGAACCTCGATTAAACTACTGGTTCTTATCAACTGCAACAACTTTATCTTTCCGACTGAAAAAAAAAGTTGGGTATTAAAGGAAAGTGGGTAAATGGTTCAGTATGCAAATAAAACTTTACTAAACAGTGATTTAAACTATTTAAACTAATCCTTACATTTAACTTGTTTTGACAAATTAGGGTTGAGATGAGCTGAGTCCTCTCTACCACTAATTCTGAGATGATCTATTGCTGAATTGGCACTATAGGAAGGCAGGGAGTGATCCCTATACTTTCAGTTAAACTAAGACAAATTCTAGAAACATTTACCTGTGTGTTGTGTGTAAAAACATATAAAATAGCTCTCCATTTCTTAGTCTCTTTTATAACCAATGGAGTTTTGTGCAGAGGAAATCTGTCATTTTAAAAAAATGGTAATGGCAGCTTAAAAAATAATTTAAATAATGTTTCTGTGTTTCTCTAAGACCAATCAGAACCTGTGGGATATATAATACTGTCCCTGGGTGCTCAGATAATACATATACTAATTTGTTTATCCTTTTCTATAAAAACCAATATAAATGAAGGTTCAAAAACTCTCAAAGAGAGAGAAAACTAGACACTCACTAGTCGGTCTCTGTCATTTTGGAGTGATGACATAGCTTTTTTCAAACTCTGTACTTCAGCTGGACTGGTTGCAGATGGGGCTGCAGACCTCTGCTTCCCTTCCTCTATCTTGCGGAATTTCTCCAGTTCATTCAACAGGTGATCTCTCTCATTCTGTAGACTGGCCATAGCCTTGGAAAAGGACTGCATTTGGTTGTAAGAATCGTCTAGTTGTGAAGACAAGTGAAGCAGTTGCTTATCTTTGGATAGAAGCTGTTGGTTAAGTTTCTCAAGGGGAGGCAAGCTGTTCTCAGTGGAATTCACTGGAAAGGCAGCATTAGAAACAAGAACCTCTCGCTCTCTCAAGGGGCCTTGTTCTTCTTTGAGCTGTGACAACTCCTTCAGACTGGCATCGTATTTCCTTTTTAGTTCATCAAGCTCCTCATTGGCACGATCTCTGCTATTTTGTAGGGAACTCATAGACCTTCCAAAAGACTGGATTTGTGCTGTGAGATCTTTATTTTCTTTGGTGACCATGAGTAATTTCTGTTCCATTTCCACCAGGTCTCTTGCTAGTTCTGCCACCCTCTCTTCTGCTGTTTCCGTTTCATTTCGCATTATCCCTGCATCATGATGAAGATGCTTTAATTCTTTCTTCATTTTATCTTCAATCTCACCTACCTTCTTGGCAGCTTCCATCTGAACATGAACCAAGTCCTCTTCCAGTTCTGTAATTCTCTTTTGAGAGGAAGAAAGAGTGGTACTTAATCTCTGTACCTCTTCTTCTTTTACTTTTAATTGGGCCTGAAATAGTCCTAAAGTACCTTCTTCTTGCAAGGCTGTCAACTGTCTCTTTAGTTGAGATACAGATACTTTCAAGCTTTCAATCTCTTTAGATAAACCTTGCTTCTCCTCCTGGAGGGCAGCAGAGGACCTCTGTAGATCCTCCTTTGCTTCTTCAGACTCCTTCAGTTTTTCTTCTAATTTAGCATATTCACTTTTTAGCTCCTTATTCTGCTTAAGTTGAGCTTCAAGAAGTTGCTTTTGTTGACAGTCCTTTCTTGTTATCACTTGGTTCAGGTCTTCTCTATATTGGATCAGTTCTGCATCTAGCTTGGCATTCTCAGAATTAAGATCATCCATATGGCTTCTCAAGCATCGCATTTCTTCCTTAAGCTTATTATTCTCGGCAGCAGCCTCTTGGATGAGTTGGTCTTTTTCCAAGATGACAGCAAGATGTCTCTCTTCCAGCTGCTGGTAGTCACCTACTATGCGGTCTCGGTCATCCTGGAGAGAGGACATGGATTTAACAAAGGAATTCATCTGAGCCTTCTGCTGCATGTTTTCCTTTTTGATGGATTTCAGTGTTTCTATGAGCCGACTGGTTTTGTCAACAGCATTTTTATTCTCCTCTTCTAAGACAACATTCTCCTCTTCCTCCTGGGACAGCAGGTTCTCCAGTTCTTTCATTTCTTTATCATGTTGCTGATGCAGTTCAGCAACAGCTACTTGGATTGCCTGTTCCTTGGCAGAGAGCAAGCTTATAATTTTCTGCTCTTTTGTGTTTATTTCTTCATGCAGCCTACTGGTCAGTTCTCTGGAGGCCTGAAGATCAGTCTCTAGCTGTTCATAACTGAACTTACGATTCTGGATATCAGCTTCTTGTTGCTTTATGATCCCTTCCAAATGTTCTTTACTTTCCTTACATTTTTCTAAAGAGTTGTGTAAATCAGTCAACTGGTCTCTGAGACTCTTAAGTTCTGATTCTAATTTAGCTAATTCATTCTGAGAATTATGGTATAGATGTCGAGTCTCTTCGAGCTGGGACAGAAGTTCTTTGTTTTCCCCCTGTAGAGTATCATAGGCCTTCTGTTGAAGCTGGACCTCTGTCTGCGCCTTGGACTCCCAAATCTGTTTATCATGTTCAAGTCTAGAAAAAAAGAGAGGTCATACATTACAGATTTCAAAGAAAAGCTACTTGATGCCTGCCTAAGAAACACATATTACAACATATACTCGGGTCTACAGATGAATACTCATAATTGAAGGTGTTCATCTCTCTAATGAAGAGGTATTAGTTGTACTGAATATTCTCTATTAAAGGTATACTGCATCTATGATTCATTGAAATGAATCATTTAAATTATTTATTTAAATTATAAACTGCAAAGTATGTTGCTTATTTTACTGACATGGTTTTGGATACTCTAAAAAGTATTACTTTCTCCTATTTTGTTTTACTCCGCTCCAGATAAGCTGGAGCAAAATAAATGTTTGGCCCCTTAAAGGAACAATCTTGCTGTGAGAGACAATAAGGAAACCTATCTCAGAGCAGAAGGATACCAGTGTGGGGGACATTGTTAGTTCTTGAACTTGAAAAGTGATATAAAATTGGAGTTTGAAGAAAATACTCTAACAGACATATGCAATATGAATTGATGTGGAATATGAAGAGAGAAAAGAGGCAATCATTTAGGAAGCTAAGACAATGATTTGGGGGCACTGTGGTACAAATCCAGATAAGAGTGGTAGAAATAGAAATGAAAAGAAAGGGAGAAATATGATCTGTCAATAGAAAGATGGGAAGAGAAGCAGATGTGAATTTTTCATGTTAATACAGTTGTAGCTGAAAGTCATTTGCACAGGGCTGGAAGCAGGGGAAGAGGGAGAGGAGAGAGAGGGGAGAGGAGAGTGGGGAGAGGGGAGAGAAGAGAAGGGAGAAGGGAGAGGGGAGAGAAGAGAGAGGAGAGAAGAGAGAAGACAAAATAGATCTTCTAGGGGAATTTAAGCCAAACTCAGTTCCATAATATTAAAAGAAACAGTAACAGTTTAAATAGAGACTTTCTTTGCCTTCAATTACCTTTGGAAGAGCAGAAAAATTATTATGATTTACCTGGAAATCTTGATCTTCATTTCCTCCATATGGATGGACATCTGCCTAAGCTGATCCTTTAGAACACTGCAGTTCTCCTCTTTGAGTCTAGTTTCTTCTTCTTTGGTTTGAATGGCATCACAGAACTTCCTCTCCCATTTCTTGGCTTCATCCATCACCCTGTCCCGATCATCCTGGAGGGAAGACATGCTCTTAGTGAAAGCTGCAAGTTGGGCCACAGTACTGTCGAGGTTTTCCTGAAGTTGCTTAACTTCCTTGTCTTTCTTGTTCAGAGTAATCTGAATCTCTCCAAATATCTCTTCTAAGTGGCCTTTCTCTCTACGCAAAGCATCCAGCTTCTCCTGCATATTCTTCTTCTCTTTCAGGTGTTTCTCTTCTACTTGCTCCAGTCTTCGCTCAAGATCTTCATCCTTTTGTCTCATTTGGCTTTTAACGGATTCTTTATTTGACTGAAGTTCCTTTTTCAACTTGAGATTGTCCGCTAGGACCCTTGCTGCTTCACTCTGGGTGTCGTCCAGCACTACTTTGAAGCTAGCTAATTTTGTTTCTGCCTTCTTGCGATGTTCATTGGCTTGAGCTAGATTTTCTTTGGTTATCTCCAAATCTTTTTGGGACTCACTTTGAACAAATTCTAGGGCCTTCACAGTTCTCTCCAGAGCGCTAATTTTCTCTTGGTACCTGATGCAGTCCTTCTGCAGCTGCTTTACTTCTTGTTGTTTTTCTTTTAACAGCTCCTGAAGTTCCTTTGCATGACTCTTATTACTAGGTCCTTTCTGGGCACCTTGTATTTTCTCCATATATTCCTTTCGTATTTCTGTTTCCACCTGAGTTTTCTCCTTGACCAACTGCTGCTTTTCTTCTTCCAATTCACTGACACACTTTTTAAGGTTCTGCATTTCAGATTCCAGTCGCTCATTCTTTATCTGGGCATCTGTAACATCCTGATAATAATTCCCGATGCTTCCATTAAGTTCTGCTAATTGATTCATAAGTCTCTCTTCCAAATCATCTTTCTCTTCTTCTGCTGTTTCCTTGAGCTTGGTCACTCGGGCAAGTTCTTCTTGGGTTTGCTGATTTAACAGGTTTATTTTGGTTACTTCTTCCTGAAGCATTTTTAGTTCACCATCCTTTGCTGATATTTGACTCAGTAAAGCATCTCTCTCATTTTCTAAAATCTGGTTCAATTCCTTTTCTTTCTGTTTCTCCTCCTCTAATTCAGCAATTCTTTCTTTGAGCTGATCAATCTGCTGTAGATACTTATTAATTTCATCATGGGAGCTGACTTTCTCACCTACATCAGGCTTGGCACTGGTCTCTGGCAGAATGGATTCTGAACATTCATGCCTTGTGCTCATACTCGAAGAGTCTTGCTCGTTAGCCTCATCTGGGGTAGACTGCACCGCCTCTTCAGTGACGTGCATCTGGTCATCATGTTTCTCAGTGGCCTCTAGGCTAGCTTGTTTGGGTATACCACCTTCCAGCTCATATTTTAAACTCTGAACTTCTTCACTTAGAGAGTCTTTTTCAGTCATTAAGGCCTCAAATGCCTTAGAAAGGGCTTTATACTCTGTTTGGACCCTTTCTAGTTCCTCCTTCATGTTGGAATTCAAAGAAAGAAGTTCTTCCATACAGTCTTTAGATGTGCCTTCTGCAGGGTGTGCCTCTGCTCTAAGCCGGTCATTCTCTTCTTCCAACTCTAGGATTTTCTGCTGTTTAGATTTAGCAAACTTTCTCATCTTTTCTTTCATTTCCTCCATTTCCTGTTGGGCTTCCTGCAACTGCTTTTCCACTTCTTTCTTGTTTGCTTCTGTGCTTCTTAGCTTGCCATACAGTTCTTGTTTCTCTTGCCTCACAGTTTCCACCACATGCTGAATCCTTTCTGCCTCATTACTAACATTCTCATAGGACTGCAGAAGAATTTCATACTCTTTTTGTAACTCTTTGTGTTTCTCTTGCCACTCAGTGCTTTCTGCGATCTTAGAACATTTCAAAGATTCTATTTCTTTCATTAACTTCTCTTTGTCTTCAGTAAGACCCTCCAGAGCAAATTTCAGACTTTCACAAGAGCCAGTGAGACTCTGATTTTCCATTAAAGCTCTGTCCACTTCTGTAATGAGTTTGTCTCTTTCTTCCTGAAGAAGAGCTATCTTGCCTAAGAATGTATCTTGCTCTTTATTTTGAGCAGAAACTTGGCTTTCCACATCTGCTAGAGACTTAGTGAGATGTTTGATGGTATCTCGGGCCAGAGACAACTCCTCTTGGAGACCTTTGTTTTCCTTTAGTGCTTCTTTTCGGGAAATGAGGGCAGCTTGCAGTTTCCTCTGTATTTGTTGCTTTGCTTTACTTTCTTCTCCCATCTCTTCTGGTTTTTGCTTCATCTCACAAAGTTCCTCCTGTAACTGCTTTATCTTCTCATCTTGTTCTTTGGCTTGCATTTCCAGCTGTGTATGCAAAGCCTTAATTAAATCCTCTTGTTCTACCATCTCTGTTTGTACTTTAGTAATGGCTTCTTCTTTCTTGCTAAGCTGTCCAGAAAGGCATCTAACTTCTTCTTCCTTTTTGCTTATGAGTTTTTGCAGTTCATCTAGTTCAGGCTGTAAGTTTCTTAAACGTTCTAATCCAGCGATTTCTACTTGACTGCTTTCCAATTTCTGCCTCAGGCTTTCTGCGTGGGCTTCGGCTTCTTGGGAAGCTGCCTTCAGACTTTGGATTTCGAAACCTTGTTTATTTATCTGCTCTTGTAATTGAGATACCTCTTCGGATTTTTTAGTCAGCTCACTTATTGTAGAACTAACCCTCAATTCTAACTCCTCTTTCTCAGCCTCTATTTCTTTGAGCTGGGTCTTAATCTGGGCAATAGAAATATTGCCCTGCAGAGCATGTGCGTCTCCAGAATGAGAAGGCCCGCCTTGGCACAAGTTAGACTCTGAGACAGGCTGGCCGGGTTGCGGCTCCATGGCTTTGAGTAAAGAGTCTTCTAAACCTTGAGTGAGAGACCCTCCTCCCTGCTGGTCAGTTCTTGAAAGCTTTCTGTCTACAGGCTCCCGTATTTGAATCTGGAGTTGCCTTAGCTGGTCTCCAATGTTCTCATTTTCCTTGCTTTGCTCATCAAACTGTTCTTGCAAGCGATTATAGTCATCTTTCTGTTGATTTAGCTCCTCCCTAAGATGTCTTTCTTTCTCCTGTGCCTTTTTTAGAATCACCTTGCGTGAGGTTACCACTTCCTGTAGCTTCTTTTGAAGTTGCTCCTTTTCTTTTTCAAGATCCATTATCTTTTCTTCCAGCTCTGCTTTCCAGTTTTCTACAGCACCTGCATCAGGTAGGCTGCTCACCACTGTTTCTTTTCCAGGTGCTGCAGAGTCTCCACTACCTGCATCCTTGTTACTTGTGGTGAACTTTTGGATAATTGCTTGGTTTTCAATAATTTCTGCTCGGAGCACATCTATTTGGTTTGCCTTCTCTTGCAAGTTCTGATTCATCGCTTTGAGCACAGCCTGTAACTCTTCTTCAGCTGCTGCCTTTTCTTCCAAATCTTTTCTTAAATGCTCTAGTTCCACTTCTTTCTCAGATATTGTCTGTTTTAAAATTTCTATTTCTTGGCACTTAGAAGTCACGCATTTTTCTGAGTCTTCTTTACTTTCTTTATCTTCCTCTATTTCTCTCCTCTCACTCCTATTGAATGGGATCTCTTTTCCGGATTCGTCTTTCACTTTGGACAATTCCTCTTCTAATCTACTAACTCTCTGTAGAAGTTCCTTTCTGTTAATAAGAGCTGCCTGGAGCTTTCTCTTTCTCTGTTCACTTTCTTTCTTTACAAGGTCCAATTCATGCTGAAGTTCTTTATTTATTAGCCCTGCTGGACTCAATTCATCGTAATTCTGTTTAAGGCCAAAACCAACTTCTTTATCTTCTTCCACTTGCTCTTTTTTTGCCTCTTCAGCTCTGGATAATACATTCAGCTGTTCTTTAAGAGTCTTAATTTCAACCCCAAGAGAAAACTTCTCTTCATTAAGCTGAACCATTTTCTCCGTCATACTTAAGCTGATTTCTGTCACTTGCTGATCCTTGTCCTCAATAGTTTGTTGAAGGGTTTCCACATCTTTCTTTTTCTCTAGTAAGAGTTGATCCATTTTTGCTATTTCCAGTTCCTTCTGTGAAAGAGTCTGTTTAAGTTCTTCCATCCTATTTGAGATCTCCCTCACATGTTCTGCCTCCTCAAGCACTTCACTTTCCTTCCTCTGCAGCTGGCTTTGCAGGCTTTTAATCAGTGTACTCTGCTCAGAGAACTGAAGCTGCATGTCATCCAGTTCATTCTGTAAAATTTGGATTTTCACATCTTTCGATTTGGCTTCTATATTGAGACTGTGTATCTGTTCAGTAAGTAAGTTGTGCTGATTAGTCTGACTTTCATAGCCAAGTCTTCTTTGCCTTTCTGCTTCTGCAAGGTTCTCTTCCAGTTGCTGTACCTGAGCCCTCAGCTCCACTACTACACCGAATTCCTTCACCTGAGAGAGAAGCTGGTCCCTTTCTTCAGACAAAGCAGTGAATGCACTGTTGGTGTCTTCAGCATTTTTCTTAAAATCTTCAATCAGCTGGGTTAGGCTGCTTACTTCCTTAGCTTTCTCATCTAAATTTTTCTCATAGGTTTCTTCTGCTTTACGAAAGCTAATCTCAAGCTCCAAAATTTGACTTTTTAGCCTTTCTAGTTCATCCTGGTGACACTGACAAAAAGCTGGTACAGCAGAAAGGGGTTTATCGACATCATCCTGCTTTGTTGATTTCAATTCCATTCCAGTGTCATTTAAAGATATTTCCTCAGATGTTCTATTTTGATGTTCAGTGCTCATCTGCTCTTCTTGTTCAGTTGTTGGAAGACTGCTCTCTTCATTTGATATTGAAGGAAAATGCTGCCCTGTATCTTCATGCAATTTTTTCATCCTGACGGGAGGTATTCCTTCACTCTCTATCTGTTTCATTTCTTTCTCATCAAGGACATCAGGGTCCTCCTCAGCCCTTTTGCCCTGGAGCTGCAACTTAAGAAATGCAATCTCCTCTTGAGCTTCTTTCATTTCCAACAATAAAACTGACAGTTCTTTATGCTTCTGAAAAAACGTGTTCTCTAGAACATCTTGTCCACTTTCCTCAGCAGAAGAGCTGTTCTTGTTGAGCCTGGTAGTATCAACCATGCTGATCTGTTTTTAAAATAAGAAAGAAAAAGCCTCAATCAAATGTTTTATAAGAAATAGCCAAACTAAAAAATGGCATTTTGTGCATTTTCCAAAATCTAAAACTTTTTAGTCCAAACCTCCTTCCTACCATAAAACTACTAAATACTTTTAAAATAGGTTTTTATTGTCCAAATTGGACCTCTGAGAGTGCCCTTTCAATTCTGCCCTGAGGTCAAGCCATATTCATAAGACCTAAGGAAACCTGGAAATGTTTTCTAGATATTCCTTACTTGGGAAACTTCATTTCTTCAGATTAAAATACCTACTTGTTTCTCCCAAGAACTGCTTATAAATGGAAAGGGATGCAGGAAATGAATTAAATTTTTGTTTCATCCCAAACCAAGGAGGAAGTTATGGGGTTCATTCTTCTAAACTAGCCTTTGAAATGAGAAATATTAGATAAGATAGCCATTAACAGACAAGTAGATTGTCAAACAAGTACAGTAAGTCCTCACAACGTCCTGGATAGGTTCTTGGAACTGGGGTGAGAGGACATATAAATTGAAATCATAAGCTAATTTATACAAACAAGGGTTACATTCCTATGGCATCTCATCAACATTATAAGAAATGACTGAGTGAAACCATATTATTGGAGGACTTGCTGTAGATTGGGGTATTTTAACCAGGATCAAATAATCAAAAAGGAGTTCTGCTGGGGCTTGGGTATGAAACTATGGACTTGTTTGATAAAATACTAACCAAGTTACTATTACAAAGATTAATACATTAAACTGCTCAATCCATATAAATTATTTCCATAATTGTTTTCTAGGGAAACAAAATCAGTGAATCTCATAGTAAATATAGTAGTATTTTATTAAATGAGTTTGGGGACAGTGTATACAATAAAATCTCCACCTCTGTTAATAGCACCTTTTTTTTTTTTCCAGAAAAAAAACTTTAATTTGACAAAAGAAAAAAACCCCATAGGACAGTCAAATAATGTAGTGGCCAAGAGTACATGCTCTGCAGCCTGACTGCCTGAGTTCATATCTCAGCTCTGCCATTTATTAGCAGAAGCTGACACAGAGTAAATATTCAATGAATATTAGCTATTATCATTCCCAGGCACTACTGAGTGAGGAAAAAAAAAGAATCATTTTAGAATTATTTAATATTTTAAGTCATTTCATCAGTTTTTATAAGCATTATTTTATTTTTTTTTTTTGTGACACTACTCATTTAAAACTCTTTACTCTCTGTGTTATTCATACTCACATATTTCTAGAGACCAAAACTGGAAACAGCTTTTAGGACAGGGAAAAAGCTCCTTTATCATGCTTACATGTCACATTCCTATTTATCTAACCCTACATACATGAAAGACCTGATATATTCAAGGACTCACTTCTGCCAGAAGACTTCAATGTAACTTAACTCCTTTTTTTCTCTCTTATCCTAAGTATTCTTATTTCCTCTTTTCTAACTATCAGTCATGCCCACTTCATTCACTCCCTTCCTTTAGCTATGCCTTCTGCTGCTCCCCATGATATCTACAGAGTTTAATAACCTGTATCAATGTCATCCCACAAGAAGAGGGCAGAGAACCAGGGAACTTTGCTGTTTCTAGCCACTCACATTATTTTTTTCTCTTAATACTAATCAGTCTGCCTCTTTCAGCTGAGCTTACACTTTCTATGAACCTTTCTTATTCACGCTTTCTTATCCTAAAGGATTATCTTATTCACCTTTCCCTTTACAATTTCTGTGTGGTTTTTCCCTTCTTTTCTATTGTTTCGTTTACTTGTTCTCGCTGCTAGTTGATTCATTATTCTTTTTAACAAATTTCCATATTTCTTATCTGTTCTTTTTTGAGCTAAGCTATCTTGTTCTCACTAGTCACTTCTGCTAAGCATCTTAGAACATTAAGCACCCCCTTGGCCAAACGAGATTCATTTTTACTCTGTCAGTGTCCTTATAATGCTATCATTTTCAAAATTTAGTTCCTTTTGACCATTTTGTGAACAGAGCACCCGTGGCCCCATCAAAGGCATTGAATATAAGTGTGGTGGCTAATTTTATTGTCAATTTGGCTAGGCCACACTACCCAGACACTTGGTCAAACATTACTCTAGGTATTTCAGTGAAGGTACTTTTTAGATTAGATTAACCTTTAAATCATAAACTTTGAGTAAAGGATTATTATTCTCTACAATGTGGGTAGGCCTCATCCTTTCAGTTGAAGGCCTTAACCAAATGAACGACCAACCTCCAAAATGAGGGAACTCTGCCAATAGATTGCCTTCGGACTTGATCTACAATTCTTTCCTGGGTCTCTAGTCTGTTGGCCTACCCTGTATATTTTGGATTTGCCAGCTTCCACAATTCCTTAAAATCTTACCCTATATGCGCATTTCCTATCAGTTCTGTTTCTCTGGAGAGCTCCAATACAACAAGTAAGCAGATACTTTTGTTAAGAACTTACATTATTTCTCAAGGTCATTTGTGACTCTATCACTGACTTCTTGACTGGAAGAACATTGCTAATTAAACACAAAAAAGCTAACAATAATCTTATATTAACAAAATATTAAGGAATCACACATTTTTTAGTAATTTTCAGTTTACAAAAAATATTTTTTAATATAATCCTATGTAAAACTGCCAATTGATGGAGAGGAACTAGATATTTTATCTTTAAAAAAAATCCCAATATTCAGAAACAAATGAGAATAAATGGATTTTAAATAGATCTCACCTTTAAGTAATGTAACTCTATATCAACATCAGAAAGTTTCGGAAAAGCTGCTAACTCCTCTTGATCTAGTTCACATTCTGGTTATTTTAAGAACACATCACTTACCTTACTTATTTCTCTATCTGTCTCTCCAGTTCTATTCTGAGCCTCCAGGAGAGTAATCTTAGAAGATAATTTTTCTGAAAGTCACAAAATAAAGATCCTTAGAAGATATATGTAGACAGTTTAAAAAAACAGTCATGAGGCCATCTGATATGCATAAAATAATCAAGAGAGAAGAATTAATATAAAAAAGTTTGGGGGAGATCAAAGGCTTTTTTTTTCATTAAAAAGAAATGTCAAGAGAAGATATAAAATAGAATGGTAATACAGGTGATGATAATTAACCTGAATTAATTGCTAAATAATGGAGGACTTTAAAGTAAAAGGATACCAGAGCACGTGACAAGAAGCAGCTAATTTTGTTACATAATTTGGAACTTCCAAGGCAATAAATTTGCCCAAATTCATCCATAATCCTACTGTGTTCATAATACACATCTTGCATTAGTATAGCACTTATAATATCCTCAGTGTTCTTTCACATATGTGCATAAAGACATCAAACTTTAGCACTAGAAGGAAACTATCCAATTTTCTCAGTGACCATATGAGGAAACAAAGAAATGACATGACCTACAGCTAGTTCATAGAGAAGTGGGATCAGAATCCAGTCTTCTGAGTTCTATCCCAGCCTCTATGATAATGTATATATCTAAAAAGAGTAGTGGAAGATAAAAACATTAGGAATTAGTATTTCCCCAAGGAGCTTATATTCTTTCTGAGAAGCTAAGTCAAACAGTAAAGAAAAAATAAAGCATATTGTTTATACTACATCAACGTCTTAACATGACCTACGTGGGCCCTCATGATTTGGCCCTACTTATTTTCCAACCTCTTCTTGCACTTCCTTTTTTGTTCACTCTACTCCTAAAACACTGGCCTTCTTTCTGTCTGCAAACATATCAAAGTTTTTCACTCATCAGGGTTTTTGTACTGCTTTTTCTCTGTTTGGAATGCTCTTTGCTCAGCCTCTTTGCATGGCTGTCCCTTTTTCATTATTCCAGTTTCAAGTTCTCAGAAAGGCCAACCCTGACCCATCGAATGCTGCTTTCCTCTTCCCCCAGGCACACCTGCAGTGTCCTGTTTGATTTTTACCCTAACACTTATAATTTTCTGAAATTTTCTTATATACATGTTTATGGCCTGTCTTCCCTGCTAACATATTCAGCGTGGTATCCTTAGCAACCAGATTAGTGCCTGGCACATAGAATAGGCACCATAAAAATTGGCTGAATAAATGAACATTCATGAAACAAATGAATTCAAGACAGTATATAACATGCTCAGACACTTCACAAGATTATTTGAGGAACGGGTACAACAGCAGAAATGAAAATACAAGGGGGTAGGCTGAACAGAATATGACACAGAAACAAAGGTAACCTATGAGACCAGGCACTAAACTAATACAAAAAACCTTAAGGCCAGTGATCTCCACAGGAAAGAGCAAGGAGAATGGAACTCATGTTTTTAACACCTCTAAACCATAATGAGCTACATGACAGTGATAGGCACTGTTTGCAAAGCTGCAAAATAAGCATCATGGACAAGGTCTCAAAGAAGTGCTCTGAGTGTGTTGAATAATGAGCTGGACTTGTGATGTTCTTAATGTATTAGCAATGGCGGGAAAAGTCTAATAAAGGTATAATCCCTAGTTTAGAGCTAAGTGGAACTATAGTATAAAATGGTTAAGGTGGAAATACTGGCTTTAGAGTTTAAAAAATAGTACAAACTTTACTCAGTACTCATTTTCATTCTTAGAAGAGAAAGTGTACTAGTCAGTTAATGCAGGATAAAATAGATCAGTAAAGCGTTATTAGCTATACACCACTAAACCCATAAGGTCCTTGCCAAGCAGGTGATAAATGGAAGGAGTTATGTCTTCATTCTTACTAACTGTTCACACACAGTCTGACAGAATAAAATGCTAAGTTTAATTCAACATAAATACAACAAAAGTTTATTTAGCAGCTACCATTTGCCAGGTACTATACTAGTTCTTGGTAAAAGGTAAAGCAAAGATTAAAAAAAAAAGCTCCTGCCCTTGAAGAGCTTATACTCTATCTTTGAAGAGCATATTGTATAAAATAAAAACATATAAACAGATTATTTTTAATATAATAGTAAAGGAACGCAAGGATGTTATAGAAGCACAAGAATGCATTTAGCCCAACTATAGAGGATCAGAGTCAATTTCCTGAAAAAGATATGTTTTAGTTGAGGCCTGAAAGATGAGTTAAGAATTAGCCATGCTAAAGGAAAAGGATAAGTTTCTAAGCAATGTACAGCATGAGCAAAACCCAAAATGGTTTCTACCTTTGAACCTTTATTTACACTGATCACTATGACCCAATCTCAAAATTTATTACTGGGAATGTTCTATTTTTTCCCCCCCATTTAAAAATTCATCACCTTATTAAGGTCCTATTTAAGCTGGGCTTCCTAGAAGATTCCCTGACTCCTCTAAAATGAATATAATACAGACATCCTGCAGCATTTATAGCCCAGACTGCAAAAAGGTAATACTTATGTAAACACTGGTATTGTGCTTGAACTATTTAATATGTATTAATCCTATCTTCAATACCTAGCAGCTCAGGTACCTAAGTCAGACCTTTATAATCAAACAATCAGAGAGACTCTACATGTTATACATGTATAGTGATAAAAGTAGAGGCATTTGTGGGTTAAGAAGACAGAGAATTACAGTTTTCATTTATACATACCATTCTCAGCTTTCAGCTCTTCCAGCTCTATAGAACTAAGGAGTAAGGCTCCCTTTTCATTCTCTAGCTCTACCACTCTCTTCTGCAAAAAGGCAATATTCTCCTCAGTGACTGCCTAAATTGTAGAAAGACAACAAATTAATGATTCTCCAGTGAAAAACTCTCATACTAATGCCCCGATAGCCTACAGTATTTTTGTCTTTTAAAAGTTCTCCAGCCATGAAAATACTTTAAAAATAGATTCTAGTTATCTGCCTAAGTTATCTTTGAAGAAATGGTTTTTTTTCCTAGAAAGAGAAAATATTTTACAGAAACTTCCAGTTCATTGGGTTTTGAATTTTAAACTGAAACCTGTATTACAAAGACAAAAATTCCAACTCTATTGTATAAGAAAGAACATTTTCAGGTCCGCATATAAATAACATTATAAAATTAGATTAATGCCACCTGATAACACTCTCTTAAAGGAGGCTGAACATAAAGGGAGGCTTTCAAAGGAGAACAGAGGCAAAAGTAATATGTACCCCTTAATAAAGGAAGAAGAGCTGTAATTGTTTTTTTTTTTTCCAGGTATAGTAAAAATTCTCATGCTTCTTTTATGCATACATAAATACCAAATTATGCCACATTTTTAGTTTTATGTCTTTTGATATATTTTTCTTCTCCAAGGGGATTATTCTATATAATTTTTCATAAGATTATAAAATGTTTGAGCCTTGGGGGTCTTTACAACTGACTCAGCCCTAAACCTTTTGATGTTTAAAGAAATGGCAAGGAATGAGTTTAAGGATTTTATGGCTTTTATCCTGCAAGGAGTTCCCAGTTTGCATTATACAGGGCAAGTAAAACACAGAAAAGCCATAGGTCTTTCTGGCTTGAAGAATGAGAAGATAGACTTTGGGACAAACATAGCTGCCAGAATGTGAGGGGGGAAATCAAAGAGAGGAGAAAAAATTTCAGTAAGGGGGAGCCCTGAATTCTACATATAATATTATGAACAATGAACTGTGCACTTGCAAGGCTGATTTGAAGCAGTCCAGCTAAGGCAAAAATAATTCAACTGAGTTTTGAGTGGCTGCCTATCATAGGCCAGAGTATGTGGTTTGAGTCCAAATTACTGGCCGATAAAAAGTAATCAAAACTTCTATTATTTAGAAATAATAGAAGATAATTTTGAGAACAAAGCATTCATAATATTCAGGATTCAATACAAATCACTCATCACACAAAGAAATAGGGAAAGATGATGATTCGTTCTCAAAAAAAAAACCAAAAATAAAAACAACAAACAAATATAATCAACAGAGACCAAGCACAAAATGATGCAAACTTTGGATTAGCAAACAATAATTATTAAAGATGCTATTATAACTATGCTTGGGACATAAAGGAAAATATGTTTATAATGAATGAAAACATAGAAAGTCTTTGTAGAGACTTCCATAGAAGACAAAGGACAAATGGGCAGAAAAATTATTTGAAAAAATAATGGCCAAAATTTTCCTAAGAAACTTAACAAAAGCTAAGCAAGAAAATGATAAAGAAAACCACAACTAAGTACATCACAAACAAGGATAAAGAGGAAAATATCCGATTAAAATTGTGGTCTGGGGCTTCTAATTTTTGTTAATATAATACATACAGCACCTAGAGCATAAAGAATAGTGCACGGGTTTATACATTTTAAGTGGAGTGGTACAGTATTAACTCTAAGAAGACTCAACGGTTAAGGGTGTATATTGTAAAAAAGATACATCATGTCAAAAGAAAAATAAAGGAGCTATATTAATATCAGACAAAAGTACATCTCAGAGCAAAGGATGTCACCAGGGATAAAGAAAGACATTTCATAATAATAAGTGGGTCACTTAATCAAGATGACATAAAAATCCTAAATGTTAAAATGCCCAACAACATAGCTTGAAAATTCATGATGCAAAAACTGATAGAACTATAAGGAGAAATAGATAAATACAACTATTATATGAGATTTCAATACTCATCTTAATAATTGAGAGAACAAGTAGACAGAAAAGAAGCAAGAATATAGTATACTTGAATAACACTATCAACGAACCTTACATGATGGACATTTATAGAACATTCCAGTTAACAAAAGCAAAAAATACATATTATTTTCAAATACATAAGGAGTATTTACTAAAACAGACAATATTGTTGGCCATAAGAAAAGTCTCAATCAATTCTAAAACATTCAAGTCATATAAACTAGGTGCTCTGGACCACAATCAGAAACACCACTAGATGTATCATCACCCCCAAATATTTGGAAACCTAATAACCCAGGGGGCAAAGAAGAAATCAAAAGGAAACTCTGTATTTTGAACTGAGTGAAAATGAAAACACAACAGAATTTGTGAGATGCTGCTAAAGCAGATTTTAGGTGGAAATTTATGCATGTAGTACAAAATGCCTATATTACAAATAAGAAAGATCTCAAACTAATGGCCTCGATTCCACCTTAAGAAGCTCAGAAGAAATCAAATCCAAAGTAAAGAGAAGAAAGGAAATAACAAAGATCAAAATATAAATCAATAAAATAGAAAACAGAGAATCAGTGAAGCCAAAGCTGTTTTTTTGAGATCAGTAAAGCTGGTAAACCTCCGGGCCATCTAACCTGCTTAAGAAATAAAACACAAATTACCAACATCAAGAATGGTAGGTGACATCACTACATAGTCTCCTGATATTAAAAGGATCATAGGGTACTATTATGAGTAAACTTTGAGACTTTAGATGAAATGGGCAAATTCCCTAAAAGATATAAAATACTAAAGCTCACTCAAGAAGAAACAGATAACATGAATAGCCATGTAGCTACTAAACTAATGGAAACTGTACAGAAAAATGCTCCCACAAAGAAAATTCTAGGACTAGTTGGCTTCACTGGTGAATTTTCACAAAACATTTAAGGAAGAAAAAATACCAAATATACATAAAAATCTTTTAAAAAACTAAAAAGAAAGGAATACTTCCCAATTAATTCTAAAAGGCTAGCATTATTCATATAGCAAAACCAGAAAAAGATATTACAGAAAACTAAAGGCATACACATAAATGCAAAACTTTAAAACAAAATTTCGGCAAATTGAATCCAACAAAATACAAAGATAACATATCAAAGATAAGGTGAGTTTTACTCCTGTAACTCTCATACACTGCAGGTGGGAATGTAAACTAATACAACCACTTTGGAAAAACAGTCTGGTGGCGTCTTAAAAGCTCCCAAATACTTCCCATATGATCCAAGCATTCCACTTCTAAGTATTACTGAGAATAAAGAAAGCATATATCCAAACAAAGATTTGTAAAAGAATATTCATAGAAGCTTTATTTGTAATAGTCCCAAACTGTCAACAACCCAAATTTGTCCAGTAAGTAAATGGATAAACTAACTGTGGTATGTACAATAGCCTCAACAACACAAAGGAATAAATTATTGCTACATACAACAAAAAGATGAGTCTCAAAGTAAGGATGTGGAGTGGAAAAAGCTAGGGGAGAGTACATACAATTTATATAAAATCCTAAAAAATATATACTAATCTATAATGACAAAAAGAAGATCCATTATTACCTGGGTGGGGGAGATGTGAGGGAGAAAGTAAAATGGGGCATGAGAAAACTACTGAGAATGATGAATATGTTCACTTTATTTATATTGGTGATGGTTTCATGCATATGTCAAGATTTATCAAATTGCATACTTTAAAAGCATGTAGATGATTATATGTAAATCAAGCTGTTTAAAAGGAATATAAGTCACTAGATAAATGAAAATGAAATTCAAAAAAAACTACAAATTATCAAGTAGAAGGAAAGAAGAAAGGAAGATAAAACAGAAAGAAAAAAAACAAGAAAGCAAAAATGGTAGACTTAAATCCAATCATATCACTAATTACATTAAATGGACTAACTATAATTACAAAAGCAGAGACTATGAGAAGAAACAAAAAAAGAATAACCTAACAATATGCTGCCTTTCAGACATTTTCATTTAAAATAAAGAAATAAGTTAAAAGTAAAGGATAGAAAAGAATATACCATGCAAACAGTAAACATAAGACTAGAGTTCTTTTATTATTGTAATATCAGATACAACAGAACTTCAAGTAAAGAAATATTACTACAGATAGAACATCTCATCAGAAGATACAATGTGTTCATACTTAATAACAGATTCATATTACAAAGAAGCAAAAAATGACAGGTAAAAGGAAAAATGGACAATTCCACAATCAGTTGAAGATTTTAACTACCTTTAGCAACTGTTTCAACAACTATACAAAAATCAGTCAAAACAAAGATAATCTGAATAATCTGATAATCTGAAGATATCTATGATCTCAGTGATATTTATAAATTACAACCAGTAACTATAGAATATAAATTCTTTATAAGTGCACATCCTGTTCACCAAGACAGACCATATGTTGTGTCTTCAAAGGATTGATATCAAATAAAGCATATTATCTGATCATAATGCAATTAAGATTTTTAAAATTAAAAATTAAGCTATCTAGAAATAAAACCAAATATTTAGATATGAAAAACACACTTCTAAATAATACATGGTCAAAGAAGAAATCATAAGGAAAATTAGAAAACTCTTCAAACAATGAATGATAAAATACACAACATATCAAACTGTGTGCTTAGAGGGAATTGTGTAACTTCAAATGTTTATATGAGAAAAGATCTGAAGCCTTTGATATTAAAGTTTCACCTTAAGATAGAAAAAGCTAAAAAATGTACAGCCACTATGCAAAACAGTATGGAGATTCCTTAAAAAATTAAGGACAGAATTATCACAGGACACAGCACTCCCTCTTCTAGGTATCTGACCAAAAAATCTGAAAACATTTATCTGTAAAGATATATGTAACACTATGTTCACTGCAGCATTATTCATGGTGGCCAAGACATGGAAACAACTGAACTGTCCTTCAATAGATGATTGGATAAACAAGATGTGGTACATACATGCAATGGAATATTACTTGGCCACAAGAAAAGATGAAATGCTGCCATATGTGACAACACAAATGAATCTTGAAATTATGCTAAGTGAAATAAGTCAGACAGAAAAAAATTGAGAACCACATGACTTTACTCATATGTAGGATATAAAACTGAAAGCAACAAATGAAGAAGACAAACAAACAAAAACTCATAGACACAGATAACAGTTTAGTGGTTACCAGAGGGTAAGGGAGGAGAGGGTAGGTAGAACAAGGTAAAGGGGGTCAAAATACATGGTGATGGAAGGAGAACTGATTCTGGGTGGTGAACACACAATGCAATACATAGATGATGTCTTACAGAAATGTACACTTGAAACCTATATAATTTCATTAACCAATGTGACAATAAATTTAATAAAAATTTAAAAAAAGAAAACAATTAAAAAGAAAGAAAGAAAGAAAGAAAGCTAGAAAAAGAAGAGCAAAGTAAAACCAAAAAATAGAAATTACAAGAGCAGAAATCAATAAAAGTGAAAACAGACCAGCAATAGAGAAAATCAATAAGGTCAAAAGCTGGCTTTTGAAAAGATACCAAAAAAACGTTGAGGGCCGGCAGAGTGGCTCAGTTGGTTAAGAGCTGGCTTAGAGCATGTGTTCTGAGCAACAGGGCCAGCAGTTTGATTCCCACATGGGCCAGTGAACACTGCGCCCTAGCTGAGCTGTCACTGAGCTGCCAACAGGTGGCAGGATGGCTCAGCTGGTGTAACAACAAGATTGCCTATTCAATGGTGGGCTATACCCACCCACAACTAAAGGTTGAACTTGGTACCTCGAGCTGAGCTGCCACCCCTGGATGGCTCAGTGGATAGAGCATGCGCTCTTAACAACAAGGCTGCTGGGTTCGACTCCGGCATGGGATGGTGGCTATGCCCACCGGCAACTAAGATTGAATTCAGCACCTTGAGCTTAGAGGCCATGAGCTGCCATCGGGAAGACAGATGGAGACTGGCGCCCTCCACCAAGAAGACTGAAGAACAACAACTTGGCTGGTCCCCTCCCCGAATCCCCGAAAAACTGTTCCCTTCCCCCAATTCCCCAATAAAATCTTTTTTAAAAAAGAGTACATTATAATGAATAAATTGAAAACACATTGAGTGTTTAAAAAAATTTTTTTTTGGAATAATTTCTAGTTAAGACTGATCAAGAAAATGAAGCACAAATTGGGGAGATGTTGGTTAAAGGGTACACACTTACACTTAGAAGATGACAAGTTCTGGAGTTCTAATTCCCAACATTGTGATAACAGCCAACAATACTGTATTAGGGAACTCAAAGTTGCTAAGAGACTAGATTTTAAATGTTCGCAGTACAACAAAGAAAGAATTAAGTCATATGATGGAGGTTTTAGCTAACATAATCATACTGTAATATATAAATGCATCAAATTAACATCACTGTACACCTTCCTTTAAGCTTACACAATGTTATGTCAATTATTTAAAAAAATAGGGATTGGATGGGGGTGGGTATCACTACCAAGTTTATAAGCATCAAAAGGATAAAAAGGGAGTACTATAACCAACATTATGACAAAAATTTGTCATCTTCAACAAAATGGACAAAATCTCAAAAAAAAAAAAAAATCCAAACTGACATAAGATAAAAAAAAAAATCTCATTAGCTTTATATCTGAAAAAGAAATTCAATTCATTATCAACTCCATACCCAGGTGGTTTCACTGAATTTTTTCACAAGAAAAAATAATCTTATACAAACTCAGAAAACAGAAATGAATATTTTCAAACTTATTTTATGACCCTAATACCAAAATAACTTTTTATAACACTAATACCAAAATCTGACAAAGTTAGTACAAAATAGGAAATTACAGACCAATATCCTTTGTGAATAGCGATACAAAAATCTTTCACAAAATAGGAAATCAAATTCAGTAATATATAAAAAGGTAATACTTTATGACCAAGTGGGGATTATCCCAACATGCAAAGTTGGTTTAAATATTCAAAAATTAAAGTACTGAACCATAGTAACAGAACAAAGAAGAAAACCCATATGGTATTAATAAATTCAATAAATGTAAAATACACATTTGACAAAATTCAATACTAAGCCTTAGCAAACTAGGAATAGAAGGGGGGAATATCCTTATTCTGATAAAGGACATTCATGGAAAACTTAAAACTAGTGGCACAGCTTATGGTAAAATATAGAAAGAAACACTTTTCCCTACGATCAAGAACAGTGCAAGAAGGCCCAATCTCACCACTTCTGTTAAATAGTGAAATGAAGGAAGGTCCTAGCCATTGAATAAAAAAAAAAAAATAAAGACATAAAGCTTAGAAAGGTGTAAATAAAACCTGTCTTTATTTGCAGATGAATGACTGTTTATGTAGAAGAGCCTGAGGAATCTATGAAAAGAGACTAGAACTATTTACCAAGTTCACATAATACAAGGTTCATAAGCAAAATTCAATTGTATATTTACACATTAGCAACAAACAGTTGGAAAGTGAAATTAGAATAATTCCATCTTTTAAAAAAGGATAATTCCATTTATAATAGCATCAAAAATATAAACCATTTGGGAATAAATTTTAAAATGTGCATAACTCCTCCAATGAAAACTATAAAACATTGCTGAAATAAATTAAAGAAGATCTAAACATGTGGAGAGATAGACTATACTCATGGATTTAAAAGATTGGTTGTGTTAAGATAGCCATCCTTCTTCAATTGGTCTCCAGACTCAACACAATGCCAATTCAAAATCCCGTCCAGCTTTTTTTTTTAAGTAAAATTTGAGAAAGCTGATTGTGTAATTTCTATGGAAATGCAAATGACCTAGAATAATTAAAGTAATCTGGAAAAGGAGAACAAAGTCAGAGCACTTACACTCCCTGACTTCAAGACTAACTACAAAGTATAGTAACGAAGACAGTGTGATACTGGCATAAGGATTGTCAAATAGATCAATAAAACAGAATAAATGCTCAGAAATGGACCTATTAATCATTTGATTTTCAACAAAGGTACCAAAGCAATCCAATGAAGAAAGCAACGTCTTAACAAGGAATGGTGCTGAAACAGCTGGCTAGCCATAAACAAAAAATAATTTGCATTGTTGATCCTTATCTTACACCACATATAAAAATTTATTGAGGTTCACAGATTTAACTTTGAAAGCTAAAACCATAAAGCTGTGGAAGAAAATATAAGAGATTATCTTCAACTTTGTGTTAAGTAAAGGTTTCAAAGGCAGGACTCAGAAAATTATAACCATAAAAAATGATAAAAAATAAGACTTTATCAAAATTTAAAATATCTGCTAATTAAAAGGTTTCATGACAACAATTAATAGGAGGCAAGCCACAGCATGAAGGAGGAAAATATTCATCAAACCTATCTCATCATAAATTTGCATTTAGAGTATGTATACAATTCCTACGACCTGATAATAAAAAGGCAAAGAACTCAATTTTAAAAAGGGAAAAGGACTTGAACACATACTTCACTAAAAGAAGATATACCAATGGCCAAGAATCCCAAGACAAAATGTTGAACACTAGTTGTCATTAGAGAAATGCAAATTGAAACCCCAAGGAGATACCACTAACAAACCCATTAGAATAGCTAAAATTTTAAAAACTGACAATACCAAATCTTGGAGAAGATGTGAAGCAACTAGAACTCGCATATATTTTAGGTGCGCGTATTACACAACCCTTTTGGGCAAAGATCTGGCAGTTCCTTAAAAGGCTAAATAGATAAATACTTACTCTATGGCGCAGAAATTCCTTAACTAGTATTTACTCAAGATAAATGAAAACATATGTCCATATAAATACTTGTATAAGAATGTTCATAACACCTTAATTCATAATAGCAAAAATCTGAAAAAGCTCAAAATATCTACCAAAAGGAAATTATGGCACAAACATGCAAAAAGACAATGCAACATATTCATAAAATGGAATACTGAATAATACAAAAGAATTACGTTATATGCAACAATAAGGATGAATCTCAAAATATGCTGACTGAAAGAAGCTTTACACAAAAAAGCACTTATGTATGATTACATTTATATGATGTAAAACAGGCAAAATTAATCTACAGTGAAAAACTCAAATACTCTGGAGGGGAAGAACAGGGTTGACTACAAAGGGTATGAAGATACTTTGTACGGTGATGCTGGTAATGTGTCTTGATGAGGATCTGGGTAAAACTAATGAATTTGATAAAACTCAAACTCAATGAATTGTCCATTTAATATTTGCTCATTTCATGTTTTGTAAATCTTACTTCAAAAGAAAAGAAACTATAAAGAAATATTAAGGGCCGGCCGAGTGGCTCAGTTGGTAAAGAGCTCACTCAAGAGTGTGAGCTGAGCTCTGAGCAACAGCAGTTCGATGCCCAGCCCGAGCTGAGCTACCACTAAGCTGCCAACAGGTGGCAGGATGGCTCAGCAAAAAAAAAAAAAAAAAGGATATTTACAGAAATATTAAAACCCAGCCAATGATTCACTTGTCGAAACACTTAAGAGAGGAAGGTACTGGCGTCTACGACTTACCATGAAAAGTATAAAAAAATTGAGAAGAACTGATGGATGGATAAATGGATTTTGATAAAGCAAATACAGTAAAATGTTAATGATAGAATCTAAATGGTGTGTATACACGTGCTCATTATAAAATTCTTTCAGTTTTTTTGAATTGTTGTAAATGTCTTAAAACATTAAAGCACAAAGTTGAGAATGGGAGAACAGAAGAGCCTGGAAAGCCTAGATGCTATAAACCACGAAGCAAAAATTCTTATCAGTGCACAGTACTGCCCAGGAAATGTGTGATTCTGCTGGCCAATATGTCTGTCAGTCTGGGAAGGTATAATGTTATAACGGAGATGAATGAATCCAGTTATCCCAGTGTGACACTAGCTAAATTAAGATCATCAAACTAACTCCTGTTGTTCTGATATTCATGTTCAATTAGCAACCTTCTGGAGATTTTTATAGAAAGAAGAGACACTATACCAGCCAATCAATAACCACTTGGCAATTAAATTTCTTACTGTTAATTAATCAATGGGAGCATTATGATTTCTATAATAAACTTACAAGTTTGATTAGGCTGAGTTGTATACATTAAACCTTATCAAATCTCAGTCTACCAAAAAGAAAATTGACTTTTCAACTCAGAAAACTAATTATAAGATTAAAAAAAAAAAGTTCATCTCCAGTACAGATTTCTAAAACTTCAGAATCAGAAAGGCTCCTGAGATCATGGTGCTTGTTATCTACTTTTTTCTCATGATTCATTGTTGAGACACTGCATTAATGTCTTTCATGATTCCTTCCAAAAAAGCACTTCATCGGGCATAAAAGACAGAACGCTTATACTGCTTTCTGGAATAAATTCTCAACAAAACACCCGAGTATAAATACAGCCAGGACAAACAGATCATATTCATAAGAAGTGCACATTTAATTACCTGTGTGCCTTCATTAGAAACATCTGGGAAAGAAGTCTGAGATGCTGTTTCATCTTTTTGCAAGGTTGGTTTATTTAGCAATTGGCTAATTTCTTTGGATTTTTGCTGGAGTTGATCTAAAGAAAAGAAAATAATAGAAATGATTTCTCCCTCAAGTCTGACACTTAGTGAGCTATTCTAGGGCTATATCATATGCTGTTTACTCTAGTTTCATTATGTTAATTAAAATTAGGATGCCCATGACAACATATTTTTAACTGTTTCAATACTCTCAAGGACCAAAGGGCATCTCAGTAAGCCACTTGCTTCAAAGGTAAAATAAAACAAACTTAAGCATTTGTTTTTCCTTTTCCCCGTGAAAATGTCGTTAGTGTTATTTTTTTTTCCTCTTCATTCTTCACTTAAAGTATTATGAATCCCACTGAGATTCTATAGCACAGTTTTAAACGTAAACATGGTCCTATTAAGAGGACAGTAACACACTGTTCCCACGGAATGCCCCTCCAGGCTTTCTGGTTAACATGCAGTTCTTCAATATAGATCTTCAATTTAATCTTTTCAAAATCTTTCCTTTAGATATATGTCAATCTATTAGAATTAAACTAAATTAGAGGCATGTACTGCTTTAATAGTAACAAGTTTTGTAAATAAATAAGGTTCCTTAAAACTTCGTGAAGGATAAAAGTTTTACTAAAAAGAAATTTTCAATTTTAAGAAAAGCATTCAGATCCATCTTTAGAATTAAGGATGACTCTATGCAATTCAGTCTCCCTAGATCTGGCCTGAGTTTTCCACCAATTAATTCAACTCCTACTGATTTCTGTCACCGAACCCCTCAGACCACAGTCATGTTTCAGACAGCATTCTTTTAACTATCTGACACATCATTATCCATGGTTTTCAGAAGTGTAATGATAATTATAGTATTAAGCAAGATTATAACTTCGGTCAGAGACAGGAAAAATGCAGCAAAGAGTTCAAAACAGATGCCTTTCTTATCCTTCTTTTGATTCAACTGGTTTGAGCAACTGATGCCATTAACAGATCTCTGAAATTCTGAAGACGGAGGACTCCGGTGCTGGATAAGTGGGCTTCAAAAGCAATCAAACACTGACCTTCCAGCTGCCGAATGGTCTGGGCTGAATGAACTGCCTGTTCGCTGTTCTCTTGGAGAAGCTTTGAATTTTCATCTTTTAGAGCATCACAGGCAGAGCGCAGTTCTTGCTCAGTCTTTTGAAGACTCAAAATGTGAGAGGTCTTCTCTTCCATTCCTGCTTTGTGCTTATGCTCCAAAGCACTGTACCGGGACTGCAGTTCAGCTTGAGCTTGACCTGCTTGGTCAAACTGTTCCAGTAGATGATGCATTTCTTCCTGCAAGCTATGAAAGGATAATTTTCTCTCCGCCACTTCAAGTTCCATCTTTTCCATCAGAATCTTGGACTCTTGTCTTTCTGTTTCCACAGTGTTCATTAAAGTATTATGCTCAGCTTCCATCTGCTGTAACTGCTCAGAGAGAATCTAAGAAAAAAAGACAAAGCCTCATGAACCATAAATTCATTTCAATAAGCACAGTGAGGTGCCTCTTCTAGGTGAAGCATGGTGCTAGACACTCAGGGCCAAACTTACAATTGCCTAAGACCCTCTATTTTTGCTTGATACTTTTGAGAGTTTGTATTTATATATATTTATTTGTGTCATTATCTTTGAGCTTCTCTTCCCTAATACAAAATAAATTCAATAAGAGAAAGGACTGTGTCTGTTTTATCATCACTTTCCAGCATGTAGTATAGTATATAGTATATTGAGTACATGGTACTCAATGAATGAATGAATGAATGAATGAATGAATCCAGTCCCGGCCCTCAAGGAACTCAGAGTTCAATGAGAGAGTCACACTTAAACAGATCATTCTAATGTAAAATGATAGAGGCCACGAAAGTGACACTTATAAGATATTAAAAGGAGCACAGAAGAAGGGAAATTTATCAAAAGTCACATATATGTAACTATCTATATAGGACCTATCTAGTAAGTGGCACAGCTGGGATTTGAACCTGATTATCTGATGACAGCCAGAGAGGGGCCTCAGAGACAGGGTATGGTTTTTGTTAGGACTAGAGATATGGGACTATGTTTCTATGCAAGAAAGAAAGCCTTTCTCAAGGCAAGTTGAAAATTAGGAAGAAAAGAGATGGTTGAGTTTCTCCAGCAGCATGCAGCACCCAGGTGAACAAGCAGAAAATATGAGCTGTAGCACCAATTCCACATTACGATTTGGTTTTTTGGAAGTGATAGGGCAGGGATGCAGGGAATCCATGGCTGGTAAAAGAGTAGTCCAAATGGTCAAACAGAAGTCTATACCAGACAGGGAAAGGAGAAAGGACCAAAAAAGGAACAAAAAATCCTAGAGGAACAAAGTGAAATGATCAAGGCATCGCAATGGGAATAAAGGTCAGGACAGTGTAAGAAAGGGAATGACATGATGGGTTATACAGTCAGGGAACGGGATACCAGAGTTCAAGATTTAGAACACCAGTATCCTTGATCACCTTTAGATTCAAGGGAATATTGCAGAATGGGATTATTTCAATCCAACAGAAAGTCAACCAACAAAAACAAGGAAAGAAGGGACAGTACATAACGCCCACTACCTTTCAAGACAGAGAAGGGATAATCCGATAGAAAAGAAACTCACTAAAGGGAACTACGACAATTCTAGAGAAACTAGGATGATTTTAGAACCTTAGCCTAAAATCACAAAGGAAAAGAGCAGCAATAACAGAGTTGTATCTGTTTTGCTCATCACTGTGTCACCATCACTTGAGCACAGGGAACATGTTGAAAGAATGACTAAGTGGTATTAATTCTCTGAAGACCTATAATAGGATGTTATATTTGCTTCTTTGCAAACTACAGCAGAAATGAATACTCCCAAGGCAGGCGGCAAAGATCACAGGGCAGTACCTGGTTTCTCTGTTCAGCCGCAGTCAGCTCCTGTTGCAGCAAGTCCACGACCTGAGCCCGGCCCAGCAAGGCTTCTTCATGCTCTTCAAGCTTCCGCTCTAGCACCCTCAGTTTCTGAGAAGAAAACGTTTTAGACATAATGTCCTAACAAATGAGCACCATTGTTTGCTTACCTTTCAAAATGTCATGGAGATGTGTGCACCTAAGATTTTTGGATGTTGAGGATGACAGATTAAAGAGTGGGACACCAGCATGCCATGCTCCCCATCCAGCAGCAAAAAAAAAAATCTCCGAAAACATCTCCTGCACAGCACTGACAACCACCAAACTGAGACACAGGAAGTCCCTGGATTAGGGAGCCTTTTGACTCATTAAAGAAATGACACATACCCACTTTTCAAATTATACAGTCAATGTCCTATACCTACAAACATACATAGGTACATGTATATCTCACTCACCAAAGAGGACATTTCTGAAGGGAAGAACGATTGCTCTTCTAGTGTCATGCACGTGACATGCACTCAATAAACATTTGTTGAATGAATAAATCAATGACACATGTAAACATCAATATTCTACTTAAAAAACTATTTATTCTGAAACTTTATTTAGTGGTGTATTCTAAAGGACTGCTTAGAACTTGGAAGATTTTACTCAAAATAATTAAATGAATCAATCATGAAAGACCACTGGCGTGCCTTTAGGTCCCACACTGCACTACACACTAGGTAGAAATAAATACCTTTGTTAGTACGTGATAAGCTCAAAAACAGTGAAGCCAATTTTCAAGATATGCTCAACCAATTTTTTAAAAAATAATTAATGATTTAATGATAGATTTTATGGCTTCAAAATCACTCCTTCTCATCTTTAACCTTTTGAAAGTTTAAAACTGGCTTCATTGATTTGAAGCTTTATATCAGGTTTTTAATGCACAAAGGTAGCTATGATCAGCGAACCAAAGAGAAACCAATTTCTGACAACCACATACATTTGCCAATTAAACCCAGCTTTTGAGTACCAACAACCTGGTTAAAGGGGTAAGAGGCAAGGTAAGGATAAGAATAAATAAAAAATTAATATGCAACAAGAAACAAGTCCACCAAAAAGAAGCCAATTTAGGAGCACGCTAAGACCATGTGAAGAGCAGTGGGTAAAGGTAGGAAAGTGGCTGTGACAATTCAATTAAATGTTAAACAAAGTGATAGTCATTCTACTAAGTTTTAGCAACACACCTGTTGCATCTCTGTTTCCACATCTGCCTGGGTTACTAACTGAAGAAGCTCATCTTCGTGAAGACGAACCTGTGTTTCAAAGCGGGCATCTTTCTCTCGGACCACCTGCTGCATGGAACTCAACTAAAGACACACACCAGAGAAACTATACAAGTTACACTCCCCGAATATCACACAAACAAAACTCATAGACTATTCTCCAAAAAGATAGACACTGAGAACTGACATGCAATAAACTTCTAAAATTAAATTTTGAATGTAAAGGATGAGAATGTTAGAAGAGAGACAGGCCTGACAGTAACTTCCAAATGTGATAGAAAGTCTATTATCAAATTCAGAAGTCAGCCTGAGTATAAATTTTGATTGAAAATTATATTCGCATGGTTACTAGAAATATTTAAATATACAACTGGTACATGTATTTTTAAAGTTCTAAGGAGATTAAAATATTAAATATACAAAGTGAAGTTAAGACTTCTGTTAAGCCCTAGACACTTCTTTCTATGTCATACTCATGATTAAAAACTTGCAATGAACTGCTCATGCCTTGTAAACCGAACTTCAAACTAATGGATCTTTTATTCGAGATTCTCTGCAACTGGAAGTACAAATCTTTCTTTCTAGATTTATTTTCAAAGAATTGCTTCTACCAAAGAACATGATATACTTCCAAATCCACACTGCTTTCCCAGACAGCTATGTTCACCAGTCATGATTTGAAGACTTTTAGATCACCCTCATTTGTTACCAGCTCTTAACAGGATGAAATGGAAATAAATAGAGTGATTGTGAGCTGCTCAGCATCAGCGTTGTTGTTTTGTTTTGAGGTTTTGTACGTGTGTGCCTGCTTATTCATTTCTTTAAGATCTCTGATAAAGCATGACTACCAGCTCTTAGGATGCCCATTTTGTATGGACCTTAACTATTGCTACTTCTCAATTTATGACGCATTGAATTAACCCTGGCTTTCCTTCTAGGTAGGACAAAAATCTCAAAAATTTTTGGTTATCTGAATTCTGACATCACTAAGAACTTGGAATCCTGTTTCAAGTATACAGACACTGGAGTCCTCCATTAGTCAAACACATATACACATCCTTTCACATAAATGTACCATGTTCTTTTTCCTCGCTGAGGCTCTGCTCACATCATTCTCCACAAATGGAATACCCTCCTCCACCTTGTCTAGAATAGTATCTATCCAAAAGTTAGCCTAAACTCTAACTTTGCCATGTAATCTTCCTTGGTTGTCACACACACAGTAACCTCTTTCACTTCTCAAAATACTTTGTTATGCACTTACTCTGAATGGCTAGTGTTATGATGGATCTGTTAAAACATTTAAATATGTTGGGTTTTCATGTTTTAAGCTACTTGTGGATAAATTCACATTTTGTATTTCTCTCTCCTGCATAGTATACTCATATAGTGCTTATAAATAAAAAGGACACAATAAAAGCTAATAGGTAAAAGCAAAGATTTTGGGACACACAATTTTAACTGTAAAAGACAGCCGTAGACCATCCAAAGACAGAAGGCACTACTAATGCTATAAGTTATCAATAAAGTAAAGACCTGATGGATAAGATTAGCTATCACACTTCAAGGAAAAAAAGTCTCAGGAGTTAAAAGCATTCCCCCCCTCCAAAAGTATGGGGGTGGGTGGTCAAACTGGAAATTTAAAAAATGACAGTCAGAAAGGAAGAGTTGAGGTACCAGCCAAGCAGTCTGGTCCTGGTACCAGAAAAAAAATACGAAGCAAAATGTCACATACTGGTGCCATTTACATTGAATCAAATAACCTATTCCACTTTCTCATTACATACTCACTAAATAATCTACTGATTATAATTTAAAGATTTTACTATAGGGAAAGAATGGATCTCATCATTTGTTATTTCTTTTAATTTACCTATCAGTCTCTTTTGAAGTTAATATGAGCCCATTCCTAAGAGACTGAATATCTGTATGCTATTAAAATCAAATTGCTGGGCCTGCAGAACTAAGAAACAGTCATCAATTAGAATATGGTAAATTCAACAAGGTAAACAACACTTCTAATTTCTGCTACTACCACACCCTTTTAATTAATTTAACATTTTAGCTACTATACTTTCATCTACTAAGGTTTTAAAAAGTGACTTTCCTAAATGACTTGTTGTAATAATAACCCATCAGACTTTCATGATTCTAATGATTATGAGGAGCGTTGCACCCCACCTGAGCAGCTTGCTCTGCCTGTGTCTGGCTGAGCTGGGCTTGCAGAGAGCTAATGAGTTCCTCTTTCTCTTGGAGCTGTTGCTTCATCATTGAAAATTCTTCCATCTCTGTCGAACTCTTATCAAACTGAAGACACAGAAAGAAAAAACAACAACTATTGAATCAAAAGAATTAGCACTCTGTTCTTTCACTTCTCTTTCTCATTTGCCCTAAATACCTACCAATAGCCTTCTAATCTCCACTTAACACAAAAGGGAATTGCATGTACTGCGGTTTTAAAAAAATAATTATCAAACTATTTTTCAGAGGAAGATAGAAGCAATAGCAGCTGTTCCTTAATGTCTCTCACACAGAAAGAGACAGTACAACTACACAGCAAAACCAAAACACCATGGACAATATTTACAATATTTGGAAAGTAGTCCCAAACCCTAAAAACACAAGCAGGTAGGGACAACCCACCAGAAAGCACAAGACCTGCACGGTATTAGAGTTCATGTCAAAGGAAGCAACAGGGCAATATCTGTAGGCCTTGAGAACAGGAAAACCCCAAAATAGCCAATAAGCACTTATTGGAAAACACAGTTGCCCAATCTCAAAACAGCAGGTTAAATTGGCAAGACTTTTCTATTCTCCAACATTGAGTAAATGCAAGGGGTCACCAGTGAGAAGGAATTAAAGGTTAAAACAACCTAACCCCTCTGAACTCTCAAAACTGGCTTAGCAGGGCTGCCTTCCAAGATATGGACCAGCACTAGGAAATATCTAGGAATGAAATAAAAATTATGCAAAATAGGGATAACAAAACAGAAGAAAAAGAAATGTCTATGTATGTGCTGTGTAACGCATTATCAACTATCTACATGTGACTACAGAGGGCTTGAAATATGCCTCATGTGAATAAGTAATTTAATTAACATTATATAATTTTAATTAATTTAAATTTAAAAACTGAAGAAATATAACTTTTTTCCATTAAATACAACTATGTTTTGCTATGACTACATTTCACTTTATTGCATCATGTAAGATACTATTGAATTCTCTTGTAAGTAACAAGTGTGGAATATCATCTATCTAGTCGGTGCCAATGGATTGATTCAGTGTGAATGTTATTTTTCTCTACACATCTATGTAATATTGTAATAATGTGTTTATTCTAATGCTGTATGCAGAAATGATGAGTAACAGTTGATACCTATGTAAATCATAACTGGAAATTAAATTGACATATAAATACTTATTTTAATTATAATTGAATTATTTTTCTAGTTTAAAAATAAAGATGTGCACATTTTTAAGTTTCAAATGAAGGCATACTGCTGATGCATAGTTCATTCCATTTTATTTCTAAGTAGTATTTCATTATGTAGAATATCATAGTTTGTTTAAATAGTCATCTGTCCATAGACATGAGTTATTCAAGTTTTTGCTTATTACAAGTAAAGATGCTATGAACATTTGTATACAAATCTTTGTATGAACATATACTTTCATTTCTCTCAGATGTAGCTTTGAAGTTGTTGTGCTTCTCAAATGCAAATTGTTTTCCTAAAATAATGAAACAGTTTCTTAATGTAGATGCATATATGAAAGGAAAATGATGTTTTACCCCTCAGTTCAGTTACTGGAAAGCTTTTAGGTATGTTTGGAACAACATGATTAAATGAATCTATTTTCTAAACTGGAAATTTTATGAAATCTAAACACAGATGAATTATTTTCAATGAAAACATAGCATCCAAACTGAGACAAAGTATAAAATATATACCAAATTTCAGACTTAATGCAGAAAAAAATGTAAAATAATACACAAGAACTTTTTTCTTTCCTTTCCATCTTTGAGTTACATTACAAAGAAACCTCCATTCTACTGCTTTAGCCTTAACATCCAGGAAAGGAGGGATCACCACAGACCTAATGCAAGGGAAACCAAGAGTATGTGACCTAATAAAAGTTTCAAACTTGTATCATATGCATTTACATATGTAGGCTTACCACACCTTCTGTTTCAGTCAGTTGCTTGAAAAATCCCCAGAAAATATTAAAGGGGATTGTGAAGGATAAGGATCCTTTGCCATAAGGAAAGGCAGAGTTGGATTCCCAGAAGCTGGACTTGAAGAGCCCTACATGGTTCTCCAAGAGAGTATATGGTCACAGGGAGAGTGTTTCAAATAGGGTTTTTGTTTTGTTTTGTTTTGTTTTTGTTTTTGTTTTTTGAGGGCAGTGTCACTGGCCCTCACATGTGGGACCCGAACTGGGGCCGCTGGCTTCCTAAGCCAGTGCTTAACCACCACGCCACTCGGCCGGCCCTCAAATAGGGTTTTGAAAACATCGGCAAGAGTTATAAGCAGAGTAACTAGTATATAGCAGATGACCATTAAATAGTAGCTGAATGACTGAAAGAATTATTTAAACATATAGTAAGGTTGAAGACACATGCCACAATTCAAAGTTACAAAAAAGGGTAATTATTTTCTACAAGGAATCTTATCTTGCTTTTGAGCCCACTCAATAGAAACAGCATCTACTTTCAACTTATCCATGAACATAACTCAGTCTCTTCCAGTTTTAGCCAATGCCTTTCAGGTATTATTTCAGTTCCTTCAGGATCTAATCTCAGTAAATTACATCTTTTTTCTCTCTCCTGGGGCTTTCTAAGTTCTTGCATCTTTGAGGCAGAGATGTTTTAGTATTGACATGCTCTGGTTTAGTTTGTCCCAAACGGCTGGGCAGCCTGCTGCAGTGAGGCTGGCCCCACCTGTTTCCAACTTGAACCCACTTTTGAAATGGGTATGCCTTATTAGGACTCCAGTCACACAGTCCCCATATTCTGCAGCCTCCTTGTCCTGACTCCATGTCTCTTCCAGTCCTCTTAGCATTTGTGCATCCCCTACAGTGCTATGAGAAATTCTTGACTCCCTGGGTGGGGCACAGATGCCATGGGAACCAGAGGAGCTGGCACAGGCTCATTTACCTAGACGTCTCCTGCAGACATTTCAAATGAGCTACAGCTGGCTGCTCTGCATACCGAATATAGCAACTGTTTGACTCCTCTAAAGGGGCTGCAGTTTTCCAAGGCTGTGGAGAAACAATAAGTCCTCTTGCTCTATTCCCCAAATCTCTTGGCCCTCCTCTACCTTTTGCCTACTTCCCCAAAATCTGATTGTGGAGAGGGAAAAAAAATAATCTTGATAGTAATCTTGGAAGTATAATATTTTAAAAGGGTAATATTGGGCTAAATGAAATATACTATTAAAATTAATTTCATGTGTTTCTTCTTTACCTTTTGTAACGCAACTATTAAAAAATTTTAGGACCTGCTGAGTGGCGCAGTGGTTAAGTGCTGGCTTGGGACGCCAGCGGCCCTGGTTTGGGTCCCATATTTGAGGGCCAGGGACACTGCCCTCTAAAAAAAAAAAAAAAAAAATTTTAAACTGTACATGTGGCTTACATTATATTACTACTGGACAATATTGGCATAGACCAAAGTGAAAGCTATGGAGAAGAAAGCCAGGAAATCTTAGAAATTCAACTGCCATATCTTTGAACACAACACAGGAAACAACAGAAGACAGAGGTCTGTTAAGTCAGAAAAGATTTCCTGAGCCAAACCTCATTTCAAAAGTTGAAGAAAATTAATTAAAAAAAAACCAAAAACGAAGATGTAGAATAAAAATACTATACTTATAGGTGATAAAAGCATACCAGAGTTATGTTCAAAAAACAAATCAAAATTACAATCTATTTCAAAGTGTGTTAAAAAATTAAGAAAATTATACAAGACATGAAAGAACAATATAAATCAAAATTAGAAAAACTCAGAAATGAGGTAACAGAACTTAGGAAGAATTTGAAGTAAAAGAAAATACGATTTTGGAAAAGAAGACAGACAAGAAGGAACACAAAAGTAAAAAAAACAAACAAAAAAAATCACAAAAATAGAATGCCTTAAGTGAAATAATAAAAAAGAATTAACTTTAAAAAACTGAGATAAAAAGGAATTGAAAGTTACAAATATTAAAGATAAATCAAAGATGGAACATATGGATAAAAGAAATCCCTAAAAAAGAAAACAGACCCAATACTACAAGCTATATTATTTAAGGAAATTCTTGTGAAATAAAAATATGTGAAACTATATACTGAAAGAGCATACTGGGTATCTATCTATAAACATCAACCAAGAATGCAAACACCAATGCATAATTTAATAAAATTACTAGAGGTAGGAAAGGACTGGAAGGAAGAGAGGGTAAAAAAGGGAAGAACGGGGCCGGCTGAGTGGCTCAGTTGGTTAAGAGCTCAATCAAGAGTGTGAGCTGAGCTCTGAGCAACAGCAGATCGAAGCCCAGCCCAAGCTGAGTTGCCGCTGAGCTACCAACAGGTAGCAGGATGGCTCAGCTGGAAAAAAAAAAGAAAGGGAGGAAGGAAGGAATGAAATTGATGGATAACGTAAATATCCATTGGGCATCTAAAAAATGTATTTGTCATATAATAATCCAATGGTCTTTAGTGATTTGTTTACTTAATGATTATGAGGTGACATACACCCCTACCTGTGTAGCTTGCTCAGCCTGTGCCTGGGTAAGCTGGGCTTGCAGACTGCTAATTAGTTCCTCCTTCTCCTGTAGTTTATGTTTTATCTTTTCTACTTCCACTTCTTCCTCTGTAGAACTCTTGTCATGCTGAAAAAGCAGGAGATAAAGTCATTTATTTAAAAGAATTATAATTAATATATATTTGACCTTTTGCTCTGATTTTCCCTATACAACCATTTGATTATAGGTTTATCAAACTGATAAGAGCAAGACATAACAACTGACCTAATAAAAAGGAAGAAATCTTAAGAGTTTTCCAGTTTCAGGAGGGCCAAGTAGCTCCTATCGGCCTCATCCTCGCTCAGATCACAGCTATAAACTCTGGATAAGAAATAAAAACAGCTATCTGAAAATGAGGAGAAGAACCAAAAGCAGGAGGATGATACTGGAGGGGAGTTGCTACTTGAAAGAAATGGCACCAAGTTTCCCATTTTTAGGTTTTTAGTCTGAGAGCAAAACCAGTCAGAACCATGCCAGCACTCAAACTGAATAGAAAACTCGTAATCTCAGTGCCTTGAAAAACCAGAGGCCATAACTGCTCACTGAGGGGCAAACCATTATATTATAAAAGAACCAGTGAGACAAAATCCAAATTTTTCAATAGTCTATTTTTTTTCCCAAAAGCTCTTCCTTAGACTGAATCAGATTCTGCCTCCCTATTGAATTCACAACTCTGCCCCCAACAAACCTCATTTGCTTATTGGAATGCCATAGAATAATTTTATACTTTCTTCCACCTAGCAGTTGGTCAAGCATCTGAGGATTGCCATCATTTCTTCAATTATATTTTCTACAGAATACCTAGCTCTGTAATGGATGGGTACACAACAATTAAAGGACTGCTGTGACTGACTGCTGGAACTTGGAAATTATTTAATCCAACCCTTTTAGGTAACAGAGGAAGGAAATGACACTGTAAAATGTTGATTTGTTTACGGTCTCAGAACTTAAAAAAAAAAAGGGCAGGGTACAAAAATCTAACAACACAGCGGAGGGAAAGTTAGATGAAACAAAGCAACATGGGGTGAGAGAGGTTGGTGCTACCACAGCCAGGGGAAGAAAGAATTACTAGAGGAGAAACAAAAAAAGTAAGAAAAAAAGAATCAAAGTTAGATGCAAAAATAAGATGAAATTATTTGAGAAGAATGAGAGAAGCTTCTAAAATAAGCTTTGAGAAGTCAAATAAGGCTATCAATGCAGGAAAAGTAATGTTTTGAGAGCATTGGACCCAAAAAGGAAAGACTAACCAGGACACTAGGGAGTTAACTAGTGACCCCAAGGGTTGTGCCTAGAGAATCAATTAAAACCTGCTTTCCCAAGAACTAAAAGTATTGAGAATTAGAATACAAGTGGGTCAAAGGGTAAAACAAGGTGTAATTAAGGAAATAAAAAGATTTCTTATGCAGAGTGAAGTCTAAGCCTGCTATAGTGTGCACACATGATATACCAGCCTCCATATATTCGATACCAAACTCTCCAACATTGCTCTCTGAATGGCTGGTTGAATGTATTTGGGGTTGATCCATAAGACATCAATGCTCTAATCCTCAAAAGGCACCATGCCTTACTCCTCTCTATCTCCAACCTCAGACAGTTTTATTGGTGGTGGTCAGAAACCTAGAGAGCATACCTTATAGGAAAGGCAAGGCCATCTAACTGATTCAGCCTACAGTGCATGAAACTTGAATCCACTACTACGTGGCCACGTGAAGACAAAGAATATTCTACATCAAGTAACTGAATTAAAGAATTTCAGAGCTGGAAAAAACCTAGAGACCATCATGTAATATTCTAACCAATGATGACACTCCTCCGAAAGGTATGTGCCCCTCCTATCTAAATGCCTCGCTTCAGTATTGACTTCCATTAGTCTTTTTAATTCTCTGCAAATCTGAGTCACAACTGGCATTTCATTTCCACGTTTCCTGTTGGCCTTTTATTCTCCCTGTGTGTGGCCCATGGACCAGTTAGACCGCAAATTCAGTAAGAAAGGACAGCATTTAGTGCTGTATTTCTTCAGCTTCATAAATGTTTGTGATTAGTGAAGAGCTGCTATATTGGAAAGCTTCTGCACTCAGAAAATATGAATTATATACCCAGTCACCATACCTTGGAGAGTTGCTCCTCTGACTGAGGTTCCAGGGGCAGAGCTGTCCCTCCTTGTGCCTTCATTTCTTCAATGTGTTTATTCAAAGAAGTTAATTTGGCCTTAGCATGAAGTTTTAGTTTTTTTATTTTGTTATCAGCAGCTTTTCTTTCTTCCTGTGAGAGAAAAATGATGATAAAAACATACACGTTTATTCACCACTTATCTAGAAAATAATAAAAGTTATTCTCTGTAGGCATCATCTTACAGTATTAGGGAAATAAGGATCAGATTCTCTAATAATCTAAGTGAAGACAAAAACCTAAGTGAATGTTATGTCTGTAATTAAACACTCGGCTAGAAAGGACAAAAACAATGGTACCTGTAGGACTTCATCTTTCTGCTTCAGTTCAATATCCTTCTGTCTAATGATTTCTTTTAGCTCCACCACCAACTGCTCTGCATAAGACAGGCGCTCCAAAACATCCTCTTGTGTTTTATCATTAAATTCCATGTCAGACTCTTGGGGTAATTCCTAGTATTTAGACAAAAAGTTGCCAATGCACAGAGAAAAGGTATTAGCTTCCAAACAGGAGTTCCCTCATTCCAACTTCATCTTATCCCAACTCATATCCTTACTCAGGAAATCTTTCCAACTCTGATCCAATAATAATTATTACCATAGCCATTATAATAAGTATTTTGTAAATGTTAAGTGTTTTACAAACACAATCTTAGTCTTATTATTTGAATTTTACCAAAGAGAAAAATAAAGGGATCACAAACCATTAAGTGGAAGAACCCTAAATTTAAAATTTAAAATTGAGTAGATGAATAAAATTCTCCTAACCACTAGGCAGTACTGCTTGTCTTTTCAGAAAACTAAGGGGCTTCTTTTGATTCTTAATGTGGCCCTCAGAACATAAAATACAAACTATATAAGAAGCTCTGGGTGAATTTAGCATAGTGAACAGATACTCTCAAACCAGAAAGGTGCTCCAGTTCTACTGTCCTTCAAATCTTTCCAATGGAAACAGAATATATACCCAAAGAGGAGTTAAAGCAACCTAACACAAGGTCCAGGGGGACTAATGACAAAGATTTTTCGAATCTCATCCAGGACTTGATTCCTATCATTATGGCTCTCATGCTACAAACTTACAGGAGAAGGATCATTTATAAAGTCTCAATATTTTTCTTAATCCTCTCTTCTACCTAGCACAACGAAGGCTACTCATACTCTTCTATTTTAAATTCTTTTCCTCATGGGAACACGGAACATATGTCTTATCAGTTAATTCAGAATAGAGCTACTCACAGAGTCTAAGGAAGCCCTCATATTCTGATCAGTATCATCTCCTGATAATTCATGCAAAACAACATTTGCTAATCCTGACAATCGGCTCAGCATTTCTGCAGGAAAAAAAAACATAAAATCAGTAAAATATAGGATATAGGCTTTTCTTATATTAGTAACTATATCATCTATAAGTGAAGTAAGAAAATTGTACAGCTGATATATATTAGAAACACACTGTAGCATGATGATGTCTTTAAAGAAGCATTTGAGTATGTACAATGTAGTCACACTTTTCAGGCGCAATGGCACAGAGACTTTAATCGTTATCACTAATATTTTAAAAATAAAACACAAATACATAATTGTTTAGTGGGAAATAATGTACCTTACAAGTTATCTTTGATGCCTTTTCTTTTATAAAACTTTCATTTACAAACTTCTAACTATTCCTTCCCCTGCCAGGCTGCTGTTCTCTTCTACTTTGTCAAATAAACACTACGATTTAGCAAAATCTTCTTTTTGTGTGTGCCATAAACCCCAATCTTTCAGGAAGCTTTCCTGATAAACCATGTCGTTTCACTAAAATTTAAATATAACCATTGTTCAAAATGTATAACATTAAATGCATGTAGTAGAAAAGAAGGAAGGATTGAAAACAGCAACTTACACTGCTTTTGTAGGAAATTAGAAAAAGAAGAGCAAATTAAAACAGAGGGGGAGAAGTAGAAGAGGGTAAAGAGGGTCAAATATAAGGGGACAGAGGAGATTTGACTCTGAGTGGTGAACTCACAATGCAATCAATACATAGATGATGTAATATAGAATTGTACACTTGAAACCTATATAAATTTATTAACCAATGTCACCCCAATAAATTTAATATAAATGTAAGCAGAAAAAGGAAAATTAAGATTAGAGGAACAAATTAATAAAACTGAAAATAGAAAAGTAGAGAAAATCAGAAAAATCAAGTCAGTTCTTTAAAAAGATCAATAAAATTGATAAAGCTCTAGTCAAGCTGACCAAGAAAAAGAAGGAAGACAAAAATTATCAACATCAGGAATGAAAAAAGAGACATCACTATTGCTCTAGCATACATTAAGAAGGAACCACAAATAAACTCTATGACCATAAATTCATTAACATAGATGAAATGTCCAATTCCTTGTAAGATACAAGTTATGAAAATCACTCAAGACTAGGCAACCTAAAAATATATACAGACATATATACCAACATATCCTTTATGTGTGTATGTATGTATGTATGTATTCATTCATTCATTCACTCATTCATGTCAGTGTCAACTACCAGTCCATAAACTTCTTGAAAATGAGAATATTAATGTTTTGATAGGAAAAATTAAAATCGAACTGCACTGTGCATAACACTAGCATAGCTACATTTTATATTTTGTGAAAAAAATGTTATTTGGCTTTTAAACCCTTAGCAGGGAGAACTATAAAAAGCTGTGGTACGAAATAAGAACTTGAATAAAACTAGTCTCTGTTACAGTTTTCTTCTACTCAGAGCAGTAATAGTGTGTAGGGCAGCTGTGATCCTTAATTAAGAAAGAAGTATTGAGTCCTTCGTTTTTATAATAGGCTGTCTTCTTTTTTTTACTTTTACTTATTTTTTTGGTCAGCCCTCTAAGGGATATAAAAGTGTTTTGTTTCTTTTTTCTTTTTTAAAATTTATTTTTCCATTACAGTTGACATACAATATTATATTAGTTTCAGGTGTACAATACAGTGATTAGACATTTATATACCTATGTAGTGATCACCCTGCTAGTACCCATCTGACGCATTATATATATAGTTATTACATTATCTTATTATATCATTGACTATATTCTTTATGCTGTACTTTACACATCCCTGTGACTATTTTTATAACTAGCAATTTGTACTTCTTAATCCCTTTCACCCATTCCCCAAATCACCCTCCAATCTGGTAACCATCAATTTGTCCTCTGTATCTGTCTGTTTTTCTTTGTTTTGTTTACTTGTTCTGTATTTTTAGATGGCATTTGTGTTTCTCTGTCTGACTTATTTCGCTTAGTATAATACTCTCTAGGTCCATCCATGTTTTTGCAAATGGCAAAATTTCATTGTTTTTTATGGCAGAGTACTATTCTGTTGTATATATGTACCAAATCTTCTTTACCTATTCATCTATTGATGGACACCTAGATTGCTTCTGTATCTTGGCTATTATAAAAAGCTGCAATGAACTTAGGGATATATATATATATATATCTTTTCAAATTAGTGTTTTGGATTTCTTTGGATAAATACCCAAAAGTGGAATTGCTGGATCACATGATAGTTCTATTTTAAACTTTTTGAGGAACCTCCATAACTGTATAACAGGTTGTCTTGAGTTACCTAACCAGCATATAGCATTTGGAAAAGATGTGTGAAACAGGAAAGGAAAAAGAGAAGCACTGCTAGGAGGGCGTCACAGGACCACATATAAGTACATATATACCTATTGAAAGGGCAACATAGGGTCATATATAAGTACACGGGACCATATATAATCACTCATTCAAGCTATGAGACTCATAAGTATAGTCAGTAAAAACCAGAACTCATCAACACAGTAACTTTCTTTTCAATGCTAGAGAGTAAATTTTCTATAGTAATCATAAATGAAGGAAATGAACACCATAATCAAAGAGAGTCATAGTAGAAACTAACTTATCAAACAGAATCACTTTATGTTCAGATTTTTCACACAACACTGGAAACAAGCAAAAAAAAATTTAACCAACTGATGAGACTCCAAAAAGATACCACAGAAATGCAAAGGATCATAAGAAACTATGATGAACAATTATACGCAAACAAATTATATAACCTGGTTATTTAAATTAGATAAATTCCTACAATATACTGAATCATAGAGATAAAGAAAATCGGATCGGACCAATAATGAATAAGGAGATTAAATTAGTAAGCAAAAACCTCTCAACAAAAAAATGCACAGGACTTGTTGGCCTCACTGGAGATGAATCCAACAAACATTTAAAGAAGAATTAATGTAAATCCTTCTCAAACTCGTCCAAGAAAGTGAAGAGGAAGAAACACTTTCAAATTCATTTTACAAGATCAGCATTATCCTGACACTGAATCCAGACAAGGACACTACAAGGTAATTTTAGGCCAATATCCCTGATAAACATAGATGCAAAACTCCTCAACAAAATACTAGCAGACTAAATTCAACAACACATTAAAAGGATCACACATCATAACAAAATAAGAGTTATTCCTGGGATGTAAGTACGGTTCAACATCCACAAATCAATCAGTGTGATAAACCATATTAACAGAATGAGGGATAAATATCATATAATCATCTCAATAGATGCAGATGAAGCATTGGACAAAATTCAAGATCCTTTTATGATAAAAACTCTCAACAAATTAGTTACAGAAGGAATGTATCTCAAAATAATAAAGGCCATATATGATAAGCCCTCAGCTAACATCATACTCAACAGTGAAAAGATGAAAGTTTTTCCTCTAAGATCAGAAATAAGACAATAATGTTCATTCTAGACAGTTCTATTCAATATAGTACTGGAAATGCTGGCCAGAGCAATTATGCCAGGAAACAAACAAAGCATCCAAATCAGAAAGGAAAAAAATGAATCTGTTTTTAGATGACATGTTCTTACATATAGAAAACCTCCCACCAAAAACTGTTAGAACTAATAAACAAATTCAGTAAAGCTGCAATACAAAATCAGTACACAAAACTTGCATTTCTGTACACTAACAAACCATCAAACAAAATTTAAGAAAACAATCGCACTTATAATAGAATCAAAAAATAGGAATAAATTTAACCAAGGAGGTGAAAGACCTGTACACTGAAAATTATAAAACACTGATTAAAGAAATTAAAGAAGACACAAATAAATAGAAATATATCCATGTTCATGGATTGGAAGAATTAATAGTGTTTAAAACATATATATCCCTCAAAGCAATCAACAGATTAAGTGCAGTCCGTATTAAAATTACAATGTTTTTTGTCACAGGAAAAAAAATCCTAAAACCGTTTGGAACTACAAAAGACTCCAAATGGTCAACGCAGTCTTGAGTATGAATAAAGCTGGGGGTATCACTATCAAAACGAGTGACAGTAGCATAAAAACAGATATATAGATCAATGAAACAGAATAGAAAGCATAGAAAGAAACCCACACATTAACCATCAATTGAGCTTCAAAAAAGTTGCCAAGAATAGGAAAAGTACAGTCTCTTCAATAAATGGTGATGGGAAAACTGGATACCCACATGAAGAAGAATGAAACTGGACCTTTGTCCCACACCATATATAAAAATCAACTCAAACTGGATTAAAGACTTAAGCATAAGACCTGTAACTGTAAATTAAGCAGAAGAAAACATAGGAAAAAACCTTCTTGATATTGGTCTGAACAAAAATTTTTTGGATATGATCCCAAAAGCACAGACAACGGATGCAAAAATAGAGACTGAATCAAACTAAAGTGCTTCTGGCACTGTACTAAAGTACATCTCCATGACTATTTTGTATATTTTGTAACTACCAACGTGTACTTCTTCATCCCTTCACCTTTTTCATCCAGCTCCCCAAACAGTGCCAGGTGGGTACTAGACTAATCAGGAGGATCACTACATAAATTATATAAATGTCTAACCACTATGCTGTACACTTAAAACTAATGTAAAATAATACTGAATGTCAACTTTAACTGAAAAAATAATTAAAAATTTGAAAAATAAAATGCTTCTGGCACAGCAAAGGAAATAATTAACAGAATGAACAGACAACCTACTGAAAACAATATCTGCAAACCATATATCTGATAGAAGATTAGTATCTAAAATATATAAGGAACTCAATTCAGTAACAAGAAAATAACCCAATTTAAAAATGGTCAAAGGATCTGAATAGACATTTCTCAAACGAATACACACATGGTCAACAGGTAAATAAAAAATGCTCAATATCACTAATCTTTAGGGAAATGCAAATCAAAATCACAGTATCACCTCATACCTATTAGAATGGCTATTATCAAAAATACAAATGATAACAAGTGTTGGCCAGGATATGAAGAAAAGAGAGCCCTTGGTACACTGTAGTTGGGAATATAAATTGGTATAGCTATTATGGAAAATAGTGTGATGTTTTCTCAAAAAACTACAAACAGAACTACCATATGATACAACAATTCCACATCTGGGTATATAGTCAAAGGAAATAAAATCTGTATCTTGAAGAGATATCTTACTCCCATTTTCATTGCAGCATCACTTACAATAACTAAATAATAGAATCAACCTAAGTGGCCATCAACAGATCAATGATAAAGAAATGTGGTATGTACACACAATGGAATATTTGAAAGAAAGCAGATGAACCTGGAGGACATTATACTAAGTGAAATAAAACAGGTACATAAAGACAAACACTGCATGATTTCACTTATATATGAAAAGTAACACAGAAGCAAAGAGTAGAAAAGTGGGTGCCAGGGGCTAAGGAAAATGGGGAGATGTTTGTCAAAAGACACAAAGTTTTATTTATATGGATAAATAACATCTGGGGATCTAATGTACAGCAAGGTAGCTACAGTTAATAATATATTATACTTGCAATATAATATATTATACTTGCAATTTGCCAAGAGAGTAAATCTTGAATGTTCTCACTACAATAAAAAGGTAACTATGTGAACTGATGGATATATTAATCAGCTTGATTGTAATAATCATTTAATAATGTATATGTATATCAAAATCCTATACAACTTAAATATATACATTTTATTTGTCAATTATATCTCAATAAAGCTCAAAACAATATCTACCTCCAATATTAATACCACCTTAACAAAAATTAATAGCTAAATATTAACTGCTAAATATATGAACAGCACTAAACAGCACAGCAGAGCACAAACAGTAGGTACATGATAGAAATATGTGTCATATTTACTTTTACTAAAGAAAAGTTACTTCTGACACTTCTACCATTTTCTATACTGAAAACTTTCTTAAACATATACATAGAAGATGCTTTCTTTGATTTCAAATGAATTAAAAGAAATAAAATTATAAATTACCCCCAAATAGAAAAACCCAGGCGTGGGTTTTTCACAAGAAATAATTGAAAATAATCTTAGAATGTACTCTTTTTTTTTTTTTTTTTTTTTTTTTTTTTGGGTAGTGTCACTAGCCCTCATATGTGGGACCGAACCGGGGCCGCTGGCTTCCCAAGCCAGCGCTTAACCACCGCACCACTCGGCCGGCCCTGAAAATAATCTTAATAATTTTAGAAATGAAGATAAAACTACAAGAAACAGGAAAATGAATAATCACAACGAATCATGGCTTAAGAAAAAAAAAAGTTGAAGGATAATTTTAAAAATCGAAAAGAAATTAACTATAAACTAAACATACAACTATCTTATGACCTAGCAATTTTACTCCTAGGCATTTATTACAGATAAATAAAAACTAAAATTCACACAAAACCTGTATATGAATGTTCATAGCCACTTCAATTGTAAGAGTTCCAAACTGAATTCAGAAAAGATGTCCTTTAACAAGTAAGCTTCAATATGGTTAAACAAATAATGGTATATATACATGCCATGGAATACTGTGCAGCAATAAAAGGGAACAAACTACTGATACACCCATAATTTAATCTGCAGGAATTTATGGAAAAAACAAAAACAAAAAAAGAGCCAATTCCAAAGGGTTACATACTTGTACTATATAATTACATATTTGCATATTTTTGAAGTGACAAAATTTTAGAAATGCAAGAGAGATGGTACAGGGCTTAGGGAGGGGATGAAATGAGGGGGTTGAAGGTAGTTTTAGTTACAAAAAGGCAACATAAGGGATCCTGGTGGTGCTCTAACTCTGCAATATCTTAACTGTGGTGGTAGCTATGGGACCAACACAGATGATAAAATTGTACAGAACTTATACACGCACACACATAGGCACATACATGCGCAAACACATACCCACACAAGGATACAAATAAAACTGGGTAGTGGATTAATGTCAGTATCCTGGTTGTGGTATTATACAGTTTTGTAAAATGTTACCCTGAGGGAAAGTGGACAAAGTGTAAAGGGATCTCTCAATATTATTTATTACAAGTGTGACTTTACATTTATCTCAAATAATAAAAAATAAAAGAACTAAAAATGTGATATTCTACGATTTGATTCTAGAACAGAAAAAGGACATTAACAGAAAAATAATGAAATTTAAACAAAGTATGGAGTTTAGGTAATAGTAATGAATCAATATTGGTTTCTTAGTTTTGACAACTGTGCTTTGCTGATGTAACATGTTAACATTAGGGAATACTAGGTGAGAGGCATACTGAACTGTGAACTATCTGCACATTTTTCTACAGTAGATCTAAAATTATTCTTAACAATTTATTTTTTAAAATGTTTTAAGAAATAGCAATGAAAAAAGGAATCAAGACAAAATAATAAATATTGTAGATAGGAATACGAATTTCCTGAAGAAGAAAACCAAAGCAAAGGTACAGAACAAATATGAAAAACCAAAATCCAAGAGCAGTTATCTGAAATTTAAAGACCTGAAGCTACCTACTAAAAGAGCCCACCATGTATCTGTGAATACCAACCCAGAATGTCCAACAAGACATTTACTACAGTAAAATTAATGGGCTTAAAACTAATCCCATGAGATTTAGACCAAAAGACCATGTAAATTGTAAGATAAAGAAAATAAGACTATCATCTGACTTTTCAACAGCAATGTTTTTACCAGAAAAGAAACAAAACAAAACAAAAACTAGAGTTATATATTTGAGATATTCAAGGAAAGAACATGCGAGCCAAGAGCTTTATTTTCAGCAAAAATGACCTATCAAAATTGAAAGTGTCAGTATGAGCCTACAAGGATTTACCTTAATACATATATTTGTCTAGCTCTTTCCAAAGAAAAGGCTTAAAAATAATAAGAAACTGAGAAGCAATGAGCCTCTCTAGTACCTAGACTGGGGTCATAGAATACTATAATATTTCCCATTAAAATTTTTTTTTTAGAGGAGGTCTTCTTCTTAAGAGAAATGGCTGATTCCAGTTCTGAAGTAGGAAATGTACAAAATGAACCTGAAACATCTTGTCATATGAAATAGCATGGAAGCTATCAAAGACTTCTACAGTCATGTCAAAAGGACCAAGGAGCCAAACTAAAGAGGTTACCAGAGGCCAAAGGAACAATTTGAGCTTCTACCAAGAATGTGAATTGCATCGATAGAAACACACCAAAAATATTTAAAGCCACAAGTTCATAATAATGATGAACTGATCATCTGAACTGATTGTTAAAAACTAGATAAGGACATGAATTTTTCTTGCTTTTCCTATTGGAACGTTAATACCCAGGAAGCAAATAGTAGATGAGGGCCACATCTCCCTATAAAATTATTCCAGATAATAAATGAAAACAAAATGGTAGAATTGCAATTTCTAGTATAATATTTTGCAACTCCTTAATAAATTCGTGGATCTAAACATGCAGCATCTACAGCTGATAACAACAAAAAAGATCAAACCCCAGACAATATGAACCTCCAGATGAAAGAATATACCACAACCTACACAGCTTAACGAAGAGATCAAACCCCAGTCTGGTGAAGCCTCTGGATCCAGCTGCCAATTCGCAGGAAATGCGGAGGACAGAGTAATGGGCTGAACTGCCCGTGAGAGTACAATTCCCAGAGTGAGGGAAGTTCCACAGGTCTAAAGGTCTAAGTTCTTCAACAGAGATTGTAAGGAAAAGGCAAGAGACATATCAAGTTAAAAAAAAGGGGTGGGGGTTGGGAGGCAATATTCACATTTGGGTGATAAGACAAACCACAAGGACTTGTTACTTTGGAAAGAAGGGGAGGGCTATGGTTGGGATTGGGGCATATGGGGGAGTTTCTCAAATGACTGGCAGTTTTATTTTCTTGACCTGGTAGTTATGACAAGAATGCTCACCTTATAATATTTCATTCAGCTACACATTTTTTGGTGTTTTTTAGTACCTGAGTTTTATTTTATAATAAAATGTTAAAAATAAACAAAAAACCCCACCGGCTAGACATGTCTGTAAGGGAGTTTCTTGACTTAACCTCTGACTTTGTCACACACTTTGGTCTATACATATCTCACTCACTGGCCATTTTCCATCATTTCCAGTTCAGATTCCCCAACCAACCAACCAACCCCCAGCCCACCTGTCATAGCTCTGCTGTTTGCACCCACACGTTCTGCTCTAAGTAGCTTTGATCCTACTGCTACCACTACTACTACCTCTAGGGCTAAACAGAAAAGTACTGAGATTTCAGACATGTTGACAATGTTTCTCAACCATTTTTAAACCATACACCCTTTAGAGAAATGTAAGACTCACATTTCAGTTACACAAGCACATGCACACAAGCACAGGTACACAAGCACATGCACACACCTACACACCCAAGGTGGTATGCCCTAGATCAAATCTTTTCCATATCACCATTAGCTGAAAAGGATGTGTAATTTCTATTGTGAATTTTTTTCATTTTCCAAATATGAAATTAAAATGGGAATTTTTTTTCGAACTAAAACTACCCCCACTCCAATCCACCGCTACCACACATAACATTCTGATTCATCCTCCTGCAAAGGGTGTGTCTCCATCAGCATCCTACTAAAAATTTTTGCAGATAATAGGACATATGCAGATGAACATAGGGTGATACTATTAATGGTAATAATTATTGAGCAATATGTACCACTTTATATATATTTCTCTCTAATCCTTACAAAATCTGCAAGGTAGGTACTTTCATCATCCCCATTTTATAGATGAGAAAACGGACATTCAGAGAAGTTAAGATATTTCAAAGTCCCTCAGCTAACTAAGCATTATTGAATAAGATAAAAAGCTCTTTAGAGGCCGCAAGAGTGGCTCAGTTGGTTAAGAGTTGGCTTAGAGCACATGCTCTAAGCAACGAGGCTGCCGGTTCAATTTCCGCATAGGCCAATGAATGTTGCGCCCTAGCTGAGCTGTTGCTGAGTTGCCAACAGGTGACAGGATGGCTCAGTTGGTATAACAACAATATTGCCTGTTCAATGGTGGGCTATGCTCACCTGCAACTAAAGACTGAACATGGTACCTTGAGCTGAGCTGCTGCCCGGATGGCTCAGTGGATAGGGCATGCGCTCTTAACAAGGCTGCTGATTCGACTCCCACATGAGATGGTGGCTACATCCATCCACAACTAAGATTGAACACAGCACTTTGAGCTTAGAGCCATGAGCTGCCGACGGGAAGCCAGATGGCGACTGGCACCCTCCACAACGAAGATTGAAGAACAACTTGGCTGATCCCCTTCCCCAATTCCCCAACAGTTCTCCTCCCCCAATTTCACCAATATCTTAAAAATAAAATAAAATAAAAGCTCTTTAAATAGAAAATAAGTTACTTTTCTTACATAACCATTTAAAAATATGTATATTTGAAGAATGAAAATATCAGTATCAGGGATGTACTGTTTCAGGCCAAAGTAAAAGGAGTTTCTCATAGACTGATTCAACAATCTCAGAGGACCAAGAGAAAGTAGATGGCATAGTGGAAAGAGCACCAAATTGGCAGCCAGGAACTGAACTTTTAGTCCTGGCTCCAACATAAAGGGGTTGTATTATACTGGGTAAGTCACTTTACAGTTTCCTCATCTTAAAATGAAGAAGACTGACAAGGAGCATTCTAATGCTCACTGTTATGCCTCCATGATTCATATTGATCTGAAAGGAATCATATGGAAATGGAAAGGGCATTTCAGGCAATTAAGTGCTTTAGGTTGCTCAAAGGTTGGGAATTTGAGAGCGAAAGAACCACTAAGTAGCCTTGCAAAAGCTAAATGAAGAAAGATGGTTCTCCCCTCTGTTTGGCTCACTGTAGGACAGAAATGTGCAGATGCATATATAAAAATTAGTAAACGGGAAACTATTTATGTTCATTGTAATAAATTCATGTATAGAGTATGTGTCACTGTTGGACAAACAATGCTCTTGCTATTGTTTTAAAAAGCACCGGAATGATGAGTAGTAACTGGGAAAATAAAAAAATAAAGAGTTACATGACAAGGCCAAGTTTCAATAAAACACTCAGCAAATAAAACAATCCCTCAAAGTCAATCTGGCCCTGCCTTCCACAAACTCTGCACAGGATCTCGACACTTGAATGCTGAGGTGGTATTTAAAATTCAGGAAGTCTTATTTTCTTAAAGTCTTCACTGCTATAAATAATTATTTTCAAAATAACTACTTGGTGTAGAGTATAATGCCAGGAGCCACAATAATATAAAAAGAAATATAAGGCATATCCCTAACCACAGAGAGCTTAGTACAAAATGTATAGGAAAACCAAGAAAATAACTGAAGATAGTGAGCGTGTGCCTGTGTGGACATCCATTTGCTTTGGAATTTAAATTAATTTCCCAAAGAAATAACACTGAAAATGGTGAGATTCCCAGGTTCCTCCTCAGACTTATTCAATGCATATTTGGTGGAGCCTCAGTAGTTTTCCTTAATTCCTTAATTCTCAAAGTGATTCTAAACCAGTTTGAGGAGCTAATAGGAGGTGGCACTGGAAAAAGCATATGCAATGTTATGATATAAATTTACAATTAGAAAATGAAAACTATTTTTCATGACACAAAAAACTACTATTTTTATTAAATGTAGAAGTAAATGGTAGCTATAATTTATATAAATAGTACTATGCACTAAGTATTGTTCCAGTTGCTTTACATATAACTTATTTATCCTCATTATTTCACTCTTCATTATTAAAACAACCTAAAGGAGGAAATACTATCAATATCCCCAGTTTAAAGGTAAGTAAACTAAGGCATACCAAGGTTAAGTAATTTTCCCAGTCACAAAGAAGCTCAACAAAGCTTCTTGGCTGGTGGAGATACACAAAAGGTAATGTATGTTCCGAGTAACCTCATCACCCAACATTTGTCACTGAGGCTGAAAATAGGGCCGGGGGCATGAGAGCACTCATACACTTATAGATATTTATAGCTCCATAAGCATTTTTTTTTTTTTTGCAAACTATACAGACTAAAATGAAATGACTCAGAATTGTATGGCCCCAAAGAATTCCATATTGTCTATACCACAGTCAGGCTCACACAGGGCACAAGGATCTGTGGACACGGACGTTCACTGTAGCAGTGTTTGTGATGGCTAACTTGAAGTGATCTAAATGTCCACCAAGAGGGGACAGGTTAAGTACATTCTGATATTTCTATAAGGGAATGCTGTATAGCCTTTTTAAAAAATGAGATAGTTTTATACTTATGGATATAGAAAAATATAGTATTATATAGTATTAAGCGGCAAAAGGTATAAAACAGCATGTTTGTCCTCTCTCATAAGCGGAATCACAAAACACATGTTATTCTATACCTTTCTCTTGTCACTTAATAATATATTTAGGGTAAGTCAGAGAAAGACAAATGCCATATGATTTCATTTATATGTGAAATCTAAAGAACAAAAATAAACAAACAAACAAAACAGTAACAGACACATAGATACAGAGAATATTTTGATGGTTGTCAGCTGGGAGAGGGGTTGGGGAGATGGGTAAAAACGGGGAAGGGATTAAGAAGTATAAATTGGTAGTTACACAGTAGTCATGGCAATGTAAAGTATAGCATAGGGAATATAGTCAATAATATTGTAATAACTATATATGGTGTTAGATGGGTACTAGATTTATCAAGGTGATCACTTTGTAAGATATATAAATGTCTAATCACTATGTTGTACACCTGAAACTAATATTGTATGTCAACTATAATTGAAAAATAAAAAATTATTAAAAAAAAGATTTCTCTTCCCCATTGTGTTTAACTTATAAAAAAAAAGTTTCTTAAGAAAAAAGCCCAAGACATTATTTATAGTGCTTACTTCTGGAATGTGGAGAATGGGGAAAAGGATCAGTAGATAGAGATTTTTGTTTTATATTATATCTGTATTAAATGTCATTTTACCAAAAACACATACTGCTGATTTTAAAATAGCTTAATTAAAAGTAGAGTATTATAGAGCCTAAGCTTCACTTTATATAGTGGTTCCTAACAATAGACTGGTATGTAATGATTAGCGGTGAGATGTTTCCCAAATAATATATTCCTAACAGTAGTTAACCTAGAGAGGTTTATGATTCATTTTTTACAGACAAGAGTAAAACCAACATCCCTTTAAATAATCCATTAATGCAAAGGGGAAAAAAAGAAAGGGATCTTTAAGAGTCAAGCAGAAGGAAAAAAGAATTATCTTCTAGAGATGATTATTTTTAGGAGAGGGTGCATCCCAGAAGAGGAGGCCCTCAAAAAAATTTTTTTAAAGGTCCCCTCAGTCTAGAAGTCCTCAGAGATGCAAGCAGCCTTCTTGAAAAACAAGGAAGCACCTTTATATGGACTCCTAATTGGGTTGGGAGCCTCCCAGAAAGGGGGCAAGTTTTGGGGTTCTTTTAATCCTTTTAAAAATACGCTTTTGCATATTTTATAATATATTTACAGTGCCATTTACACATTATCCATAATTGAATGTACAGTATTTGGAGGATGCTTCCTCCAAATGTTTTACTGATAGGGAGTGCAATTAAAAATGTTCGGAAACTACTGATGTAGTCAAATTTAATGCAGTGAAGAGGAAAGCACTTAATGGTCCATGGTCAAGGGATGAAAAGTAAAGGTTGTGAAACAGTGTACAATGCCTGCAATTTTTGAGTTCTCACCTTTTTCCTGTATCTATTCTACGACCAAATCCTGCCATTTTCCATAAGATCATTTCCTGGTTTTGACCACTCATACTCATCTGACCATCCAAATATAACTCCTTCATACTTCGGGAAAGGACTCCAGGCTCTCTGTGGGGGACAGAATCTTGCAGACAACTGTAAGATTCTATGGAAGCTCAGAAAGCTTCCAACTACTTCCAAAAATGAAAGTGCTTCCGTCCCACTCTTAAATTGTCCTCTCCCCACAGACCAAATGGAACTCTTTAAATAAGTCAAACAAATATATTCCTTTTGTCAAGGGGGTTCGCCCTCCCCTTCACACTCCTACACACCACTCGCGTTATGCAGAATAAACATCCTTCCTACCACCAAATCAAGTAATTTTCCCTCCAGAACTCTCTTCAGGAGTCCCTTTCCTCCAACAGCCTGCCCACCTGATTCCTGGAATGTTAAATGTCGATGGGATCGCAAATATCATCCCTCTCTCCGAATAATCCCAGCAACTCCTTCGCAAGCTCTTTTGACAGGCCCCCGTTGACGTTAAGATCGCCAATGTGTCTTTGATCTCCGCCCTCAAGACCTTTGATCTGTTTGGGTCCCGCCTCCCCTTCCGGACACTAAGTTTGTTTAGGGACGGCGTGCAGGGGCCCGGCAGGTTCTTTCCGAGGTCAGCTGCTGCGTCCCCCGGCCGGCCAAAGCAGGCCGCTCAGGGAACACGGCCCGGCGGGCAGGACTGACCCCAGCGTTTTTCTCAGTCGCTCCCCGAGGAGGAACGTCCTTTGGAGGAGGCAGACCGCGCATAGGTGCCCCGAGGCCGCGGAGAGCGACTCCGGAGCCCTGCGGCGGGGCCAGCAGATACGTGGACGACAAGAAGTAGGCCTGGTAAATGAAGGGAGACGGGTGAAGGGTCGGATCCCGGACTGAACCAGGGAGAGGCGGGGCAGGGAAAGGACCCGAGTGTGGCTGCTTCGGCAGCTCCGCGGGCCCTGTGGCGGGGGTGATCGTTAAAAGACTCAAAGCGGGGAGGAGTTGGAGATCGTACCCCACTCACCTGGAAGAGTCTACGGTAAGAGGCTTCAGTTGCCCCCCCACCCACCTCCCAAATTTAAGCCACGTCAGCTCAGGAATCCCGAACGCGACACCTAGCACTGCAGCGCCCCGCCACGGGACTCAACCACTCGCAGTTGGGACGGAAGATGGAATTAACACATGGGCCAATCAGGGCTATCGGCAGGGCGTTACCAGGGAGACCAGGCACGCCTTGTTTGTAACGCACCCCTCAACAATGACGGGAACCAATCAACGTCAGGAAGTGCGCCGCTTCCTCAAAGCAACAGCCAATGGACTCAGCAAAGTGGAGGAGAGGCAGAGTCAGACCCGCGCTCGTGTTCCGGAAGAAGATCTGGGGAAGAGCCGGAAATGCCGGAAGGGCGGGCGTTCTAGGAAAAGTCAGGTGTTTCCATTATGAGGTGGGCCGGCCGCATCCAGCAGTTCCTCGGTCTGGTTGGTCATGACTGACCCCGATGATGGCATGGGCTTTTGCGGAGACCCCTGTACAGCGGGCACCAGCTGCCATTAGGATTGTTGAATGAGCTGTGAGAAGAGTGACGATTTGGGTTTTGCTCTTAATCATAAAATATTAGAGCCGGAAAATAGATCTAATAGAACCTTTTAATTTTACTGATGAAAAATGAGAACCAGATTAAAAGTGATTTGCCCAAAGACAAATAGCGACTTAGTAATGGAACTCGGACTAGATCAGAGAAGTCTCTAAGGAGATAAGTGAGAGAGAGAATAGTGAATACTAGGAAAGTGCCTCTTAGAAATTGGCGCTTCATCTGGGCCCTAAGCAATGGGTGAGATTTGAAAGCTTGAGTCCTGAAATGCGAGTCAGGGAGGAGCTCCAGTAAAAGTCATCGAAATCATGCATCCTCTCCTTAAGCCCCGAAGGAAAGGGGGTAAAAGTAACTAGCTCCCGTGATCAAGTACTCTCTTGACAATAAGAATATTAGTTTGAATTTATTGGGTCTTAGTGTGTGCCAGGCACTCTGCATCCTCACTGTAATGCTTTGAGGTTCAAACATAAGCTCAGTAAGGCCTTTGCTGGCTACCCATCATCTAAAATTGCAGTCCCCTGCAATTACTGTATACTGCTCTTGGACCTGGAGAGATAGCTGAGATCAAAAGAGGTAAAAATGCTTGACTTTTTGGAATAATAATTTAGTGAGAGAATATAAAGTTAAATAACATGGTAAATGGCAAAATGCTTAGGGGGAAAAAAATCAGAGAAGGGGTATAGTGCGTGCAGGGGACCGCAATTTTAGAAAAACATTCCAGGCCTAATGACTCATTTCATCCTCTTGTACTCCTTAAAACTTGGAATGTACAGGGCAGCCCTTCCAAGCCCGACATGAGTTAGGGCTTGGAAGCTCTTCTGCAGGCACTCCAAGAGTTTCTATATTTGAGATCAGTAAGCAAGGGAATGTTGCTGAATATGAACTGCAGCTGTTGAGGGCTGAGGCATACAGCTAACCATCAACAGCTGAACCTGCTCCCTGATGATGTGCAAACCTCTCATGCAGCTAGTCTCAAAGTTGTATTTAAGTCATTAACTAAAATCTTCATTAATCAAGGTTCTCTAAGGGTGAAGAAAAATTCCAAGATTTGGATTTTGTATGAAAATAACTATATATTTACCCCGCAGAGCTCTGAGCCCTTATCAGTTATATTTCCCTACATCGGCAAAAATCCCAGAAGAATCCAGAGTGTACCAAACACCCCATACTCAAAATCTAAGAAAAGATCATTCCTCTGATAGCCCTCATAGTGAAACATGGGTGTTTCCTTTGGAAGTGCAGAAATATTTTGGTTCTCATTTCTTGACTAGGGCCTGCCTGCAGAATACTGCTGAGGATATAGAGGGATTGCTGCTCAGGGAATTTTGGGGCCTCTGTTCTGGTATCCCTAGGAAGCCAGTATGACATGGGGTAGATTTCAGACTTTTTGTCTCCATGTCACAGTTGGTAGTCATCCTTCATACCAATTGACTTCTAGAAACATGTCAGGAGGCTTCCTACAGGAATCAGGATTTGGTCTGACTTTTCTCCTTGGAATATTGCCACTCTTGATTAGGCACTACACCCATGGAAAGACAGCTGGCTTTAAGAAAACTCAAAAGACCAGGACTGATGACTCGTTTCATCCTCTTGTACGCCTTAAAACATGTACAGCAACCCTTGATATGTATTATCCTGCCTGCCTCCAGGCTCCTGGTTTCCACAGGTCTCTGTATATAGCCCACCTTTGAGGATGGAAGAGAGAGAGATTTGGGGAACCTATCCTGTCTGTGGTATCTCCTTGTATTGTGCTGAATAAGCTTTGAGATGAGGGAGGATGACAGGTTGGGTCTCAGGGGAGCTGTAAGTGTGGAATGAACAGCTGGCCTGGTTCCAGGCTTCTCAGAGGTGTACAACACAGGAACAAACTATTACAAGGCAGAATGATGATGGTTGCAGTCCGAGCTGGGAAAGGAGTCAGTGCTCTTGGTAGAAACAGAACAGGCCCCACGCTTCAAGTGGAAGCCAGCAGCGTTTCATCCAGTGGGCAGCTCCCAGGATGAAGAATTTTGGCATACATACCAGGGTCTTCAACAGCTGAGCAGAAATACTCATAAACAGCCTGTGTGTGAGAGAGCTATGCCTGCTCAGTAGATCTAGCCTTTCCTGAACAGATAAACAACAAAGAGTGGACAGTGGCACCTGAGCTCGTCTTGCCTGAGTCCCAGAGATGGTTAGCATTTGAAGTAGCCATGTATTTTTCCAGACAGAATGGAAATTGCTGAATCCATCAGAAGGCCCTCTACAGTGATGTGATGCAGGAAAACTATGAGACGGTCAATCTTTCTAGCTGTGTTTATGCTCCGCATACCTACAGTGATCTCCTGTCTAGAGCAAGGGGAAGAGCCATGGGTTCAAGGATCCACAGAGCTCAAGCAGTCACGAAGAGCTGTCTATGAAGAGCTGCCTATGTGGTTAACACACAAACATGACAAAATCACCAGCCTATATGCCTTTCTAACTTAGAAATGCAAGTATCAGGAAACACAGTACCAAAAATGTCCAGCATGAATGTTCCCCAGAAAACAACAGGCAAAGAAAGTCATGGTGATATGCATAGGGTAGGGAAATGGCACCCAGATTTTCCAGTGAGGAAAGAAACTTTTAACCTGGAGACAAGAGCTGCTGAAACTCCTTGACTATCATAAGAAAGAACGTGCAGGAGCTTGTCCAGCATCTTCAGTCTGAACAAATTTACCAGGTGGAGCTTAACCCTAAAGTTTATAACAATAAAAAATTATGAAGCGTGAAGAATTTTTCATCAGTGGAAAATTTGGGGATATAAACATGTTTCATGGAAAGAAATCAAGGTCGACTCTACAGGGGATGCATTAGGGTTGTTTTACTTATTGTTTCTACTTATAACCTTCAGGGATTCCTTAGCAAGACCATTCTGAATAATGGAAAAAGCTGTTTGGGGATTGTACCTGGCAAAATAGCAAATTCAGCTTTAAATAGCAGATGCAGCCATGAATCAGTCTTCCATGATCACAAAGGTAAATGTTGGTTTGTATTGATCTCCCCAGCCACTCTTAAACACTTAATGATAGAAATATTAGTAGCATGGTCTTTCATAACAAAAGTAATAATATACTTGTTTTATTGCAGACCAATGTCTTCAAAGTAACAGGCTTACCAATTTCAATAGTCTCATGAGGCAGAAATGAATTCTAATGTTTTTCAGCAACCAAATTGGATTTTCTTTTTCTCTTGTCATTGGACATCATGAGTTCCTTCCTGAACTTTTTAGCAACATTACCTCTTGAATCGTATTAGCACATTTTGTACTGTGATGAAATCATATTTACTTCACCACTAGGGACTCTGCCAGAAAACTAATAATGCATTATCTTATGCCTCTCATTGGTGGTGTTTGAAAAAAGGAAAATATTTCTAATGAGAGCATATGGAAACGGGCTGGAATTTTTAGCCATGGAATATATAACATTAGATATAAAGAATTTTCTGCAATAAAAAAATTCAGCCTAGCAATCATGGATTTAGATTCTCTTTTGCCATAATTTGAAATTGACTTAAATGGATATGGATATTCCTGAAAAACATGATGCAGAGTGACTTTTCTACAGAATTTTTATTAACTATAGAATTTCCTATTTCTATTTTTAGGCACTCTGTAAGTTCATAAAAATGAAATGTTAATAATTATGTTTCTCGTATTTGTTTCTTATTTGTATTATGAAGTACATATATTGTTCTCTATAGAAAATGAGCTGATGTGAACAAGTCATCCAATAAAATTAAATTGTGACAAATGAATTATTGATAAAATCACTTTTTTCATGTCTTAATTTTCACGATTACCTCAGTAATGCAGAATTGTTACATTAATAAATATAACAGCATTATAAGTCAGAAAATATGACACATTATGTCAGAAATTAAAAGAAAAAAATTGTATTTCAGTATTGCAGTGGGGTTAAGTTGAACTAGTCAGTTTAGCTGGGTTTGGTTTTTATCCTCAATGCACCATAGGCTTCAAGTTTCTTTATTTTTTTAGCTGCTGTTACCTTGTGCATAGAGTGGAGTCTGGAAAGCTTTTTTCAGTGTTCCTGCTCCACCTTCCACTTTTAGTCATCCTGTATGCTTTTGCCACAGAGGAGGTCTCTCTCCAAGCACTTTTCCCTAGTGGTAAACTGCTATTGCTTACCTGGTCTAGTCATTGCGACATGTGGTATGTTGTCCTGATCCAGCCTAAATTTTAGGCCAGGTCTCTTCTTCCTAGGTTTGGGGTGGGGCTTTCTCAGGGTTCCCACCCATCTACCCTAGGGCAGTCAAACTGCCTCATATCTGTGGTTGGTCTCTAGCAGAAAGACCCATTATTAGCAGACCTTTGCTTTGTTGGTGCAGGCTTCCTGGGCCCAAGATGATTTCCTGACCTTCTCCCAGGAGTGAAGAGTTTCTATGCCTGCCTTAGCAACACTGAATATTTGTGTCTGGGTCTAGTGTTTCCTATCATGCCCCCAGGGACAGATAGGCTTTATTTCTATTCCTTTCTTACATGCACTGGAATTTTATGTGAGCCTTGCAGATAAGAGGGCTTGCTGCCACTACTCTAGCAGCTGTAAAGCTTTTAAAGGAAGGTTTGGGAAAGTGGGTGGGGCTTTGGGCATGTCACCCAGTACCACTTTGCCACTAAGTGCATCTCTTCTGGCCTCCTGCCCTGCTCCCAAACTTGTATTTGGTAGAGGTCTAAATTCTCCTGTCTGAGGCCCTTGATATGCTAAACTGACATGCTACCTTATACTTGGCCTTTAAGAATTTGTTAAAATTTCAGTTGACTTCTTATCCAGCTACCTTTGTGTCCTATGCTCTACTAAAGATAGTTCATTTCACAGATCTTGAGTCCTATCTCAATTGGGTGTCTTGAGGCTTCAAATATCTGATAGGCTCAAGAAAAATTATTCCTGTAGATTACCTGGAATTTTTTTGTTAAGGTAGGAGTGACAGTCTCATGTAGCTTTCTACATTCTAAGTGAAACCAGACTGCTTATTCTTACAGATGAATTTTATACATTTGTTTTCCAATTATGAATAAAAGTTACATGAGGATTTTGACTAGAATTTACTAAACTCAACTTTGGAGTAATGGACATTATACTATTTGGTCTTCTCATCCAGAAATACTGGTATTTCCACTTACACAAAAAGCACACTACAGGTTCCTTATACTATGGTGTCCATGATTAGTTACTTAATTTTAACATAAATTCCATATTGTTACAAACACAAATAGTGGTGGCTTCTGCTATTAAAACATAACTAAAGATAAATAGGAAAATCAGAAATTATTAGGTTGGAACCAAATGATCACACAGGTACCTAGGATTGTAACAGAAATTAAACATTATATTCAACTGTGAGATTCCTAGGAGACAAAAAGGGAAAATAGTGAGTTATATAGTTCTCATAGAAAAAAATGCAATTTTATCTGGAGAAAATTTTCTTGCATTGAATCCCATGAAGATTTTTTAAATGCAGTTTCTTTAAGAAATAACAAGATAGAAATTGAGTTCAAACACTGTTTTGTAGAAAATAGGCAGATGTCCATTTGAAAATAGTCAGATGACCATTTCTTTTCCTTCCTTTAATAAAGGCCAAGAGCATACTTCCTATATTAATAGAAAAATAGGAATTCTAATAAATAAATATGAAAAGTTCAGGTAATTCTGGCAAGTTTTTCAGAACATTTGTTGAAAATATTTATTTAGAAAACACCTTTAGTTGGCAAACAGCAGAAACAAAAAAAGAAATATCACATTAAATATAAGCAGTGGAATGTCATGCTGAGTTTACTCCCACAATACATGCCACACCAATCTGTGTGACCAGGGATGGAGGTATGGAAAAAAGAAAAACAGAATTGAGACAGAGGTAGAAGATAACTCTGCTTGCTGCCTGTAAGTCTTGTTTGGAGAGGAACCTCTAGAAAACCATGAGTTAGGATAGCTCTCGTCTACTGGCATGCCAGAGACAGAACCAATAATAATCTCCTGAAATATAAGATTTGTTTCAGGGTAACAAATCTTAAGGTGGTTTGGTTCCACCAATGAATAAAGTTCCTAATTCTACACTAAGCTCATCTTTTGGGACATCAATCTCATCTGCTTCTTCCCCAAGCTTCTTCCACCAAGGTGCTTGTATATGCTTCAGCGTGGTGAGATGGGCCTGCTTGGCCTTGGCCGCCACAGGTCTGGATCTACTTAGGAAGAGCTCAGGCTCTTTCCCTTCTGCCTCCTTCAGACTTGGTGCCTCTGTAGTAAATAGAAAATAAACAGATGAGTGGAAGAGTTCTGTACAAACAAGTAGCAACTTGGAAACTACAGAGTTGGAACTCTGCAATAGCAGGCAGGGACACAGGGTTCCAACTCTGAATCTATTATCATTGCTAGGTGTAAATGGCATGTGACTATTCACAAGTTGTAGCTGTGGCTGGCAGCAACTGTAACCCCCTTCTTCCCGATGCTGTGTTTAAAAGAATTAAAAAAGATGTAGATTTTTTAAGATGGTTTCTCTAAAGGACAGGAATTTTAAAATATAATAGAAAAAACTCATCCTATAGATGAGAGGCTCAGTTATAGCCACCTATCCATTCAAAAACACAAAATTTGCAAGTAATGGCATTAAGTAGATGACTCTGGTCCTCTCTGCTCCACTTGCAGTGTTTCAAGGCTGACTGAAACATTGTGGCTTCATGGATGGATTCTCATTAAATATACCAGTGAGAATCAGATGAATTAATTTTTGTGAAATCACTTCATTTAAAAATTATAAAAACAGGGACAGCCGTGTGGTCGTTGGTTAAGAGCTGGCTTGTATGCCAGCTCTGAGCAGCAGGGCCCCAGTTCAGATCCCACATAAGAGGGCCAGTGACACTGCCCTCTACAACTAAGATGGTGAACAATAGTTCCACCTGGAGCTGGGCTGCGCGAGTCCCAGCAATGGTGTGGGCTGCAGTCTCTGTTGCAGTGGGCTGCCATAAGCTACAGTGAGTGGCTGGTAGCCAGAATGAGCTGCCAAGAGCCACCGTGAGCGGCCGTCCAGAGGCAGGTGACCGATCTGCCTCACCCAAGAAGAGCACAATGATAATACCAACATGGGCCAGTGAAGCAACATCCTCCACAACTAGACTGAAAAACAAAAGGACGGCAACTTGTCTGTTCCCCTTCCCGGGTTCCTCAATGCTGTTCCTCTCCCCCAGTTCCCCAATAAAATCTTTAAAAAAAAGAAAAAAATTATAAAAACAGCACTGAAACTACCATCATCATCTACTTCTAAAATATGATTGACAGCTTTTGAGACTACATAAAATAATCTGACTAGTAGGACTCAGCATCTTTAAAGTTAATAACTTTGCCTGAATTGATACATATGAATGATAGCAAGGTTAGAGGAAATAGTCAAGAAGGAGGTTATGGGGCCAGCAAAGTGGCGATTTGGTTAAGAGCTGACTTGGGATGCCAGTGGCCCCGGTTCGGATCCCACACATGAGGGCCAGTGACACTGCCCTCTACAGCTAAGATGGTGAACAACAGCTCCACCTGGAGCTGGGCTGTTGTGAGTCCCCGGGACAGCATAGCTGCAGCCCCTGCTGCAGTGGTCTGCCATAGGCTACAGTGAGTGGCCAGCAGCCAGCATGAGTGGCCAGCACCCGGTGTGAGCTGCCAAGAGCCGCTGTGAGCGGCTGTCCAAAGGCCAGCGACTGATCTGCCTCACCTGGGAAGAGCACAATGATGATACCAACATAGACCAGTGAAGCAATATCCTCCACAACTAGACTGAAGAACAAAAGGACGGCAATTTGTCTGTTCCCCTTCCCCAGTTCCCCAACGCTGTTCCCCTCCCCCAATTCCCCAATAAAATCTTTAAAAAAAAAAAAGGAGGAGGAGAAGGTTATGGAATCTGCATCATTTGAAAACATTGTATGATACAGATGGAGAAATTTCTGAGAACAGGAGATGGGCTAATAGACCACTAAAAAGTGCTTTCCTTCTAAGATTTTGGATGTCACAAAATCGTGTATAGGTTGTTCCTCTTAGGAAACAAAAATGCAATAAGCACATACTCATGAACTGTTCAATGTTGGTGCTGATCTGGGCCATCAGAGCTTCCCTGTGCTGCTGGGCTCTCTCTTCTAGGGCCCTGCCCATGAAATAGTGTTGTAGTTGTTCTTGAGCTTGGGAATGGAGCTCCTTGCTGATCACATCTGACATCTGAGAGCTCTGGGAACAGAGGACAGAAAAAATTGTCACAGGAAGGACATATACTGGGGGAGGGGGGAAATGTATACACATGACTTGTATTCATCTTTTGTTATGAATATATATTATTACAATTTTAATACAGTTTTTTTCCTTTCTTAAAATGTGTATACATTTTTTTGGCACCCTCTGTATATCAAAGTATGTTTCACCTAACCACTTAGCAGAGGTTCCAGAATGCTTAGCTGTATCTCATCTTATCAATTGAATGTTATGATTGATGTCTACCTTGTACTCTTGTGAAGGCATCCAAATAGCCCCTTAAAAGCAGTTTTAGATGAAAATGAAGGTAGAGAAGTTTCTTTTTGGTATACTCCCATACCTCACTTCCTGGGAGAATAGATAAGACTGAGAAATCATAATGAAAACTATAAAAGACATTGGCCTGGAAGAAGAGTAACAAGGCCAACCCTTTTGTGCTGGACCCTATCTAATGAGACTATCTTTCTTACTCCTATCTTACTTATCCTCACTCCCAAACTTATCTAAGCCATAATGTTATGACTGTATTTGATTTCATAGAACAAGGCACAAAATCAGCCGAAGGATTCTGTTCTTTTAGCTAGTCAGTCACTTTAAAGGGAACTTAAGTAATTAGTTTGGAGAAGAAAGAGACCTTAACTTTGAAGCTGATAAAGCTTCTGACATCACATCTTTATCAAATATTCCGGTTTCTGGGTCTTGGATGCAAGTTCTGTTCCAGCTAACACCTTACATTCAGCCATGGAATTTTAAACCGCTGCATTAGAGTATGGCTGAAGTAGGACTATTTTAAACAGTAGGTTGCATCAGAATCACACAGGAAATACATTACAAGAAATGGACATCAAAGACCTAAATATAAGGACTAAAACTATAAAATTTTAAAAAGATAAGCAAAAATTTATGACATTGGATTTGGCAATGATTTCTTAGATATGACACTGAAGGCACAGGCAACAAAAAAGAAATAGACAAACTGGACTTCATAAAAATAAAAAAAAACTTTTTTGCATTAAAGGACGCTATCAATAGTTAAAAGCCCACAGATATTTGCAAATCATATATCTAATAAAGGATTAATATCCAAAATATATAGAGAACTCCTAAAACTCCGCAACAAAAAATCCTGATTAAAAAATGGGCAAAGAGGGCGGCCAAGTGGTGCGGTGGTTAAGAGCTGGCTTGGGACGCCAGTGGCCTTGGTTCGGAACCCACATATGAGGGCCAGTGACACTGCCCTCTTAAAAAAAAAAAAAAAATGGGCAAAGAGGGCCGGCCAAGTGGCGCGTTGGTTAAGTTGGCTTCGGATGCCAGCTCTGAGCAGCAGGGCCCCGTTTCAGATTCCACATGAGGGCCAGTGATGCTGTGCTTTCTACAGCTAAGAGAGTGAACAACAGCTTGACCTGGAGCTGGGCTGCTGAGAGTCGATAGCAACGGCATAGGCTGCAGTCCCTGCTGCAGTAGGCTGCTGTGAGCTACTGTGAGTGACTGGCAGCTGGCATGAGCAGCTGGCAGCTGCCGTGAGGTGCAATGAGCCGCCATGAATGGCCGTCCAATGGCCGTGACAGATGTGCCTCACCGGAAAGTGCACAATAATAATAACAACATTGGCCAGTGAAGTGAAGTGACGTCCTCCACAACTAGACTGAAGAACCAAAGGACAGCAACTTGTCTGTTCCCCTCCCCCAATTCCCCAATAAAAGAATCTAAAAAAGAAAATTAAAAAATGGGCAAAGAATCTGAATAGACATTTCTCCAAAAAGGATACACAAATGGCCAATGAACACATGAAAAGATGTTCAAAATTACTAATCACTAACTAATCACTAAGGAAATGCAAAACCAAATCACAATACAACTTCAAACATTAGGACATGAAAATAACAAAATGTTGGTGAGGATGTGGAGACAGTTTTGCTGATGCAGTATGGAAAATAACTGACTTGAAGCCAAGTCTCCTTTACTAGTGACTATACCTGTATGCCCATGAAATAATAAGTCTCCAAATCCAGTAACTATGGTAAAGCAGCTACATTACCTTATATCAACAATATATGTACATACACATCTAAAACACTGCTTTAAATATCATGTGCTGTAATAATGTTAACAGTGACATCATGGCATAGTAGGCTACATACTGGATGTCTTCTGACATAGTCATCCACTTGTTGCTTCAGTTCAACTCTTCGTGCATCAGTGAGTTCTCTGAATCCTTGCCAAGGAACAAATAGTCTCTTTTTCTTACGGCACTTTGCTAGGAATTTAAGAGTCTGAAAAAAAAAAAAGATTTGTGCATTTTTTTTCCCTGACAATAGAGCTATTTTCTTCCTATAACATATGGTAGTGACAATGCTGCAATAGCTGTCAACTCTTGAGTGTGTATAAGGAGAGGAATGGGATGGAGGGCAATGGCATTTTAATTTTTCTGCAGTGTTTTAATATTTTACAAGAATATACTCATGTATTATCAAGTCTAACTCCTTATAAACTATATGATTTTTTAGCAAGTCAGTTATCTCTATAGGACAGGTTCTATGTCTACAGAAAACAGGGACCCTAATTCTACTTAACTTATAGGATGGTAAAGATCAAAGAGACAGTGTAGAAGAAAAAGGTTGGTAAAAGTGTTCTTCCTCATGTCCTTTAGAATGGACTCCTGGTAAAACAGGAAATCTTGTAACACACAAGATTTGGAAACAAATTTGAAATTATTCTGCCCATTTTTTTTTTCACTCTTCTCCCTTCTTGTAGTTTTTCTTTTCTTTCAAATTAAATTTATTGGAGTGACACTTGTTAATAAAATTATGTAGCTTTCAAGTGCACAATTCTATATATATCATCTATATATTGCATTGTATGTTCACCACCCAATTAGGTTCCACAGTATAGTGATTATCATGTAGTTTTTATTTTCATGAGTTACATGTTCACATTGTTTAAGGCAAATCCAGCCCACGGCCTATTTTTGAATGGCCTAAGAATTTTTTTACTCTTAATACGGTTACAAAGTTCAAAAGGAAAATAATATTTTGTGACATATGAAAATTATATGAAATTCAAAATCTAGTGTCTACAAATAACGTTTTATTGAAACACAGTCATGGTCATTTGTTCACGTACTGTCTACAGCTTCCTTTGTGCTACAACTGTTAGAACTGAATGGCTGCAATAGACTGCATGGCCTGCAAAGTCTGAAGTATTTTACTGTTTAATGCTTTCCAGAAAAAGTTTGTTGATGTAATTCTATTGTTTAAAGTGTAAGTTTTATAAGAATTAACAAAAATCTACAGTTCTCTGTCCACTTATCCTGTCCCCTCCCCACGAAGACAACTTTAATATTTCAGGTTTTTCTTTTGATGTTTACCAACATCTACTTTTCTGTTATTTTTCAGATATAGGTATTATCCATTAACTTTCTTGTATGGAAGGTAAGGATTTAGCTCTCTTTCACTGCTTGCACTCTCATATACTTTCCATATCTCCAAACATCAAATATTATATCATAATATCAGTTAAATCAATGTTCATGTTTACATAATTATGTCTAGATAAAGGTTACTCATTTTTGAACATGTACGAGGTCTGACAATTATGTTCACAAACTCATCCTAGAAAAAGTGCTACATACCTCATTGCTGAATATCACTATGGTCACCTTTGAAGTACTTCTCTTGGGAAGCTACGCACTGATGCCAGTGCCTAGTCCACCCTTCAAAGTAATTTTGGAACTCTTTTTCTAGAATGGTCATCAGAGCTGTTGTATCTGCAATATCTCCATTTCTACCAAATATTTTCACTGTGTTTTAGCCTTACCTTTCCTCAAATGTCCTGTGATACTTTCACCTGATATTTAAGAGTAGGCACTATGAGGTCAGACAATTAAATTCGCGAACTTGTTGCAGTTATGTTGCTAACCTTTTTTGATATCAGAGGGATTATGCATTTCTACCAACTGGACAGTTAACCAAGTTTACTATTTGGAAGTACTGAATAGGCAGCATGAAAAAGTTACATGACCTGAACTTTTCACCAACAATTCATGGCTCTTGCATCATGACAATGTACCAGCTTACACGGCACTGTTTGTGAGGAAGTTTTGAGCCAGTAAACAAATAATTGTATTGGAACACCCTCCCTACTCACCTGATCTGACCCCCAATGACTTCTTTCTTTACCAGAAGATAAAGGAAATACTGAAAGGGAGACATTTTGATGACATTCATGACATCAAGGGTAATACGACAACAGCTCTGATGGCCATTCCAGAAAAAGAGTTCCAAAATTGCTTTGAAGGGTGGACTTGGCACTGGCGTCGGTGCATAGCTTCCCAAGGGGAGTACTTTGAAGGTGACCACAGTGATATTCAGCAATGAGATATGTAGCACTTTTTCTAGGATGAGTTTGCGAATGTAATTGTCAGACCTCGTAAAAAGCTATGTAGGTGCCTGACCACTGCAGTGTACACCTGAAGCTGACACTGAAGAATAATGAATGTCAACTATAATTTAATATATGTATAGTCACAGGATGTGGCATACAGCATAGGAAATAGAGTCAATGGAATTGTAACAGCTATATACAATGTCAGAGGGGTGGTAGATTGGGAGGGGGGGTTATCCCTTTGTGAGGGGTATAAATGTCTATTGTTTTGTACACCTGAATCTAATAAAAAATAAATAAATTAAATAAATAAATAAATAAATAAATAAATAGCTATTTAGAAATTCAGCAGGTCAGTGCATAGGGTTTATCTACTGTGTATTTCAGTATAGGACTCCTGAACTGGTTGTTTAGTTGGGTTACCTCATTGTGAGTATATTTATGACTTTTCCCTTGGGCTGTTCAGATTTTCCAAAGAAAATGCATTCGATCTATTGCTTGCAAGATATAAGCTTGGCTGACAGCAGCTGAGATGAAAAAGAGGGCTGAAGGTCTTCACATTCAGTATATAAAATTTCCCTAATATCTTTATGTTTTTAGTATGGTACTCAAGCCTTCAATCACATTTGCATCCTCCTGTTGAGAGATCCTCTCCTTTCCTTTTATTCTTCCCTTTTCTTGATTTTCTTCTTTGCTTTTCCCTCTATCTTTCCTCAACATCTTGCTTTTAGTACAACACTAGGCTTATGATGCTATGCTGGGAACTTCAGAGTAAAGGTTCCAAAATAGAGGCATCTCTGCCCTCAGATCAGAAAAGCCCACCTTGACATTTCTGTCTCTTTTCCTCATTCTTTGTCATTTCAGGACTCTCTGAAATTGTATTTATCTCCCAATTTTTATTTATTTTTCTCAACTGCCAATGATTTGTTTCACTAAGTGCTTCTGGAGTTGGTCTGGATGGATACATGTAATAACACTATAGTACTTTTCTGCTATAATTGAGTAGCAATAATTAGCCATCATTCTGGCTCTGAAGACCAGCCACCAGCAACTATCACCTTCCTCCTAAGTTTTTCAAGAGGTAAGAAAGCAAGAAAAGAAAATCCTGGAGCATTAAAAGTGAAAAGACAGTAGCTAACTCTTCAAATTTAATTCCAACACTATACCACTACAGAAAACTCCAACTTGTCTACATAAGTAAAGATGTGTAATTTGAATTTGCAAATTTACATAGAGTTTCTTCAATTTTTAGCCACCTGAGAAACAATGCCTCTGCTTTTACACAAGGTAAGAGAGAAACAGGAGGTAAACAAGAGTTCTAGCCTTTCTCTGCAAAGGACATAAATAATAGCCAGTTCCTCCTGAGGGATGAGTTCAGTGAAATGATAATTCTACTTTTTTCTGTGCAACTGATGAATTCTTTTTCTTTCTTATCAAGTTCAGTGTGAATAGAAATATAGTGTGAGTCACATATGTAATATTAAATTTTCTAGAAGGCACATTAAAAAAGTAAAAAGAAACAGGTAAAATTAATATTTTGCATATACAGAATTATATGAACATATTATAACTTAATGTGTAAAATATTAGCATTTCAATATTAAATCAATATAAAAAATATTAATGAGCTATTTTACACTTTTTTCCATACTAAATCTTCAAAGTCTGGTAGGTATTTTACACTTATAACACCTCTCAATTTGGATTAGCTATATGTAAGTACTCAGTAGCCTCATGTGCTTAGTGGCTACTGAATTAGACAGTGCAAGTCCAATTAACACATTGAGGATGGGGCATTTAAATGTATAGATACAAATCTGCATCACTGGTCCACAATGTGTTAAGTATATGTCTTAGAAATGGGTGCTTCAAAAATGTGGCAAATGTGCCCTTTAAAGATCATTGCCTTGTTCTGATTTTCTCTACTACTTTCCTTTTTCCTTCCTTGCTTCACTCTGTCATTTTCCTTTCTCTTTTCCCTCTGTAAAAGTAATCCTCTTCTATTTTTGTCTAGCTTTGCTTTGACTTCACATTTTCATCTTACTTCAACAGAGACCCATATTCCACTTTTTGGGTGGGTAAAATATGAGGCAGATGTGATGAATTTTTTTCACCTCTTATGCCAAAGGAAAGTGTGAAAGCCAAAACAACTTTGCTTTCACAGTCCTCAGATATTCTATAATAACACCTGTCTCTCTCTCTCAAAGGAATGGTGGACAAATGGGTATTTCACTTTAGAGTAGAGGACCCTTTTACCAAGTACTGGGCTTATCTAAATCAGGCAATGTAGTGAGTCAGCTTAATTAGGTCCCAGTTGATTCTCAGACAGGGAAGGGTATAAAAAGGAGGTAGCCATGAGGTAAAAGTATTAGAAAGGACCCAAGGGTTCCTCTAAAGGAAGTGTCTCCAACACTGACATCCATGGGTTAATCCTTAAATGGCCTTATTTAGCAGAAGGTAAATGTCAGGTGTGGGTGTGGCTCAGTGGTGGTATAGGACTGTTTGATGCATATACAGCCTCAGATCCCCAGGAAAGCCTGAGGAAGGAGACAGCAGATATCTCTTCCTATTTTTCTAGAACTTAACTACTCTTTTTTTTAATGGTTTAAAAAATTCCTTCTAAAAGTTTAATCAGGGAATTCAACAAAGAGTGTTCAAAATTTACCACTGTGGAAAGCTAAAATTAACCTAACATTCAATAAGGGATTGTAAAACTAAATGCTATAGGACCTCAAAAACTATTCTGAAAGTTAACAAGTATAAGTGAATAACCAGATATTAGATAAGCTGGTCATTAAATGAAATAAATAGCCTGTGTTATGCCTATGCTCCAGATAAATCCCAGGAAAATTATTATTTAAGAATACCATTCTATAATACAAAAATAATAATAATAATATAATTATACTTAATACATTTATCTGTGCATTAAAAACCTCAATATAATATTCCTTACTTGCATAGGACTTTATAATGTACAAAACACTTCCCCATAAATTTGGTCATCTAATCCAAATAACAACTGAGTAAAAAAGGTAGAGATCCATTCATATATCAAGCATGTGCTGAGAGCTGACAATAATAGTAAGACTTAATTCCTTATCCTTAAAATGCTCACAGCCCAAGTAAGAAAGAAAAAAAAAATTAACATTGCAAATATAGTAAATGTGTACAAGGGTCTATGAAAGTACTAATGACTGAGTGTCTAAATTAGTTTGGCCAGTGGTAAAGAAGGTTATTTTAAAGGAAAAAGCTTAGGCTCAGGAAAGCTAAGTGACTTGACCAAGATTCTACAGCAGGTAAATAGTAAAGTCAGGTTTGAACCCATGTTTTTGCCTCCTTCCAGTACTGTTTTTACTACATCAGACTCACAGCTCTCTGAAGTGTGACAGCTGCTTTATACTCCGTAAGAGATGGCCTTTGTTGGCGAAAATTTTTCCTTTCCCTGTACCCTCTCCAATGTTTCTGGATAATCAATGCTGATTTCTCTTCTATTTCCCGATTATGTTTTTCCACCTGACCTAAAAAGATGACAGACACTATTACAACCTACTCACCTCTATGCTTTCTTAAATTCTGGAATCAGGACAGTGATAATAACAATAACCTTGCACTTCTTTTATTTTGTTTTCAATACTGTTCACTGGTTTTCCCAATTCTATTATTGTACAATAGTTCTAATACTTTAGAGACAAAAAGCTTTAAAACCTTTCTCAGACTGTGCAGCTTTAGAGAAAAGACTCATGTTCTGTGCCACAGGAATGAGAAAAGACTGAAAATCCAACAGCAAAAACATTTAGAAAAAAGAATCACAAGTACATAGTTAGAAAATCATTTAGTACCACCAGAGGGAAAGGGTAAAACATATGTATGTTATTTACTCTGTGTGCTTCTTTCTTTTTTTTTTTTTTTGAGGGCAGTGTCACTGACCCTCATATGTGGGACCGAACCAGGGCCACTGGCTTCCCAAGCCAGCGCTTAACCACCGCGCCACTCGGCCGGCCCTACTCTGTGTGCTTCTAAAGTTCTCTTCAATAATTCATTTGGTTCTATAGATGATTTTCTTGTTACTTTCTTGGAGTTGGTCAGCATCTAGCTCAGGGTTCATAGTACCTAACTGACAGAATAAGGCAGCAGAAAGTAATAAAAAGGGATGTATTTCAGAGATAGTACAAAAAAAATTAATAGGATTTAATGACTGACTGGGTGCGGAGGTAAGAAAGGGAACAAACTCTAGAATGTCTCACAGATGAGAAACTCATGGACTTTTGGTACAATTACTTGAGATAGGGAATACAGAGAGGAAATTAGAGGGGAGAGATAATGATTAGAGTTTGCGATGCTTGTGGATTGCTAAGTAATGTTATCCAACAGACAGCAGGCTATAGAGCTATGTTGTCCGATATAGCAGACCCTAGCCACAAATGACTACTTAAATAAAGTAAAATAAAAAATTTAAGTCCTCGAGTGCCACATTTAAAGTACTTAATAGCCACCTCTAGCCAGTGGCTAGTTTTGGACAGTAGAGATACAAAACATTTCACTTTGTAGAAAGCTCTGTTGGGCTAGAGCTTAGGAGCATGGGTGAGGATGCAGACAAGATTTCATAGTGCTCAACACTCAGTAGTTGAAGCTATAGGTATGGATGAGATACCTCAGGAAGAGCAATAGGAGTATAAATGGGGTGAAGATGGAACCCTGGGAAATATCTATATTTAAGGAAAGGAAGAGAAACAAGAGGATAGTGAAGGACATAAATGAGTAGTAGGAGGGGAAGGTGAAGAATGAAAAAAGCCAGTCAGATCTTTCAGACTACACTTTAATATAATTTAAGCTTAGTGTGTCAGAGGTGGTAAGAAGGTGTCAAAGGTTTGTATTGTGGTATGAATAAAGTCTTGATGGCAGAATCGCAATACTCAAACATCTTTACTTCATTTCAAGGGATTCTTTTCTCTATGTCAGTGATACCTTTAAAAATAAATTTTTATGTTTTACTAATTTATCTGAAAGATTACAATAGAAAAATTAGTGAAAAAAAAAAGAAAAATTAGTGGAGAGATAGCTCATCATAGGCTAATAGACCTTAATCAGAAAAATTAGTAACTTTTTTTTTTTGACTCAAGAGATTTAATAAGGTTTATCTGAAAAAGGAGAATCAAAGAAAAAGTCCAAATTAAAAAAAGAAATCATCAGGGAACTAGGAAATTTGGTTTATTAAAAGATAGCCTAAACATTCTTTCTTTCACTTATAAAACTGATACTGCTACCTACCTGGATGAACTATTTCAAGCATACTCAGCCGTAATTCTCGGGAAAGTCTCATGGCTCTCTGTCTTTGAAGTTGCAGTTGTAATCTGCGGTTCTCTTCTTCCTTCTGCCTATTTAGCTTCAGTAATATCTTTGTTCGTTTAGATCTGTGATGAAAACAATAAGTACCTTACACACAATTTTCATAAATCCTATGTCTACTCAAAGTATATGGAAAATGCTTATATTTACTAGTAATCGTATAAATAGAAACAGAAAAAAGATGTTTTTAAGATAATTCCTAGTGTTGCTAGTATGATGAAATAAATTTTCATGTGCTGCTGCTATGCAACTTTCTGGAGAAATATTTAAAATACATATAAAATTCCTTAAAAATTTTAACCAATTAATTCCACTTCAAATAATTTTCTTAATGAAAAAACCTGATACGTATGTAAAGACTTATGTTCAAGGATGCTCTCTATAGCAATACAACACTAACAAGCTGAAAACCAACCATATGTTCCACAATAGTGAATTGAATAAATAAAGACTGGCTCATTCACTGGATAAACACTATGAAAAATAAACATTTCAAAGAATATTTAGTAACAAGGGAATATACCAACAATCTAATGTCAAGTGAAAAAAAATCAGGATACAGAAGAAATCCAAATTGTTAAAAATATATATATTTAGTTATATAGAAAAATAAATGATTAAAAACAAAAATTCCAACAGGGATTTTTAGTGCATGGTGTGTTTATGATGATTTTAATTTTCTTCATATGCTTACCTATTCCTCAATTATTAATAAATTTTATTTTTACAATTGATTATAATTTTCATGTGACCACAAAAATTGTATTTAATTAGCATTTCTGTATTATATGCTGTAAATCACCATAATTTCTCATTAACCATTCCTACCCAGTTTTGATTGCTTCCTATATCATATGTAAGATCACAAGTATCAGTCTCTAGTAAATATACCCAAAATGCCTTCAGAGATTACCCATAGAAAAGAAACCAAAGAGGATAAGAGAAGCAGCATACATTATTTATTTTATCTCTATAGACTCAATTTGCATGTGACTCACTTAAGAGCATTTGCTTTCTCTTACGTTTTTATAATTTAACTGCCAACAAATGTGGTACCTTGGCTATATCTTTGTAGTATTAACAAGGGAACTTCATAATAGTATAGAGAGGGTTATAATGATTTTTAACTCAATTTCTTTTAAAAAGGCAAAAATAATCAGGAGCAAGACAACTTTAAAAGGAAGTATTTTAAAGTAGAGAAGAAAACTCACAAAATAATTTTGATAACATTTTGTGTGTATGTTGTTTTGTTTTCTTGCAATTTCTTAACTGCTACCAATTATAATTTATGTTTTCTTTGGTTTTACACTTAGGCCAGAGTTGAGAGTTTCTTTCAAAATGTCTTTCTTATCCCTATTATCAAAGGTAGAGATGACCTCAAGCATGTGTGTGCCAAAAAGAGGGGTTCTAAAGAGAATGTAGGCCAAGATGAACAGTTTCAAAGTATCTCTTACACTTCCTGATTGTAAGAGATCAAATAAGAGCCTTTCCCTTCCCAAAGAGTGACTGAAGGAAACTTGCCTCTGCTAGGGAACTCCTCTGCAAAACTGGGTTCTATCGCATATAGATAAGAATGTTTTGCCCTTTACCTACTTATAGAGGGTAAAAGAGAACAGGCCCAAAACAGAATCTTTCAAACTGATTAACAACAAAATGAAAACCACTCCTGTTTCTAACCTCTAATGATTATAGATCATTGCATTATTTTTTTTCCCTGCCCCAGGGCAGTGTCACTGGCCCTCATGTGGGAACCGAACCGGGGCCGCTGGCTTCCCAAGCCAGCGCTTAACCACCGCGCCACACGGCCGGCTCCTGTCATTGCATTACTGATCAATAGTGCATTACCAATATTTTTAATATACTGTTAGTACGAGAAACAGTAATCATTAAAACTGCACTGGTAGGACATTTAAGCTGTCAGAAAACGGGGTTTGAGAAACAGTTTAGGCATAGAGGCTATGAAATGTGGTAAAACTGAAACAACTATGGAACATACAGGTAGAAGTAAAATATAAACCAGGAAGACAATACAAAAGTGAGGTTCAGTAATTAAAATAACAACTATAAATTGTAAATATGCATGTTTCTGGATTCATGTGCTTTAATTTCATGTTTGAAAACATTTATTAGAAATTAATGTGATTTTGAATGCTTCCCCCACCTCAGAAACATTCTGTTATAGTTATTCTGTGGGTAAGAGTGTCTATAATCACTCATCACTCAAAAATTAAAAGATTATTAATTTCTTCATAAGAAAGAGTAGGCATTTAAACATCTTGCATTTGTACTGCACTTCTGAAAAGCAAATGACTGATCAGTGATCGTATTTTCAAATTAATTTATATAAGTACATCAGTGATTTACATTTAACTAACATGAATCTTTACCATCAAAGAGGGAGTTGACAAAACTATCTGCTGACATCAGGAATTCTCCAGGAATTCCTTCCTCCGTAGAATAATAAGTATGAACTTGAGTCCCATATGAGTTGATGGGCAAAGTAGTGATGGGCTCTGCTCATTAACTCAACAAACATTTGTCTGAGTGATTGCTGCCTGCTTGGTAGCAGGGAAGCGCGACGGTTCTGCCCTTAAGGAGCTCAGTTTAAAGGGGAAGTTGAAGGGTAGCAGAATATGCCATATTGATATAAAGATTATTTTGAGCTGGAGGCAAATGAGAATCAACAAATGCAGACGGAACCCTCCCCAGAGCTGCCCTTATCAGACAAAAAGCAGAAAGGTTTAAGAAATGAGGACTACCATAAATCTTCCCTCCCAAAGGTTAATGGCCATGAAGAAGATGGAAAGTTGGTGCAAGATGGGCCTGCACAAATAATCCATATCTTCCATTAGTTTCCCCAATGTATTTACCCTCCCACAGTTTGCTGCCCTTGGAAGCCTAAATCTCCTTTCTTTGCACCTGTCACTTCTTTCCAAATTTATTATTTTTTGTTAAAATTTCTATAAGCCCAAGTTTTAACCTCCCCCCTTTGAGTTATTCATCATGTGAGGTTTCTTCTACATGATGTGCACTGCACAATAAGCTGTTTTCTCTTGTCCATCTGTTTTTGTTTTGTTTTGTTGTTGTTGTTGTTGTTAGTCTAATTTTCAGGGCCCCAGCCAATGAATCTAAGATGGGTAGAGGAAAAAAACTGTTTTCTTCCCCTACAAAGTTAAATAAGTATAACTAAAACACCTAAATATCAGCATTATGATGGAGGTAGGTAAATTGTAAAATTTCATAAAGGTAACTGGAGCAGCTTTTAGCTGCTACAGAAAACTGCTGAGGAATAGTATAATATTTAACAGAAAATAGTTTCTGACAATGAAAAATGATTAAATGGAAAAGAAACCTCCAAGAAAGTGCTTTAGCAAGGGTGTGACTATAAGAGTGAGTCTTGCTGAATCTAGAGCTCTGATGAATCTGAGCCAGTACTTTTGAGTGGTGGGCTGTCCCCTCCCCGCAAAAAAATGGGAGGGGGAAATTACAATGAGATCATGACCTGACCACAAAGAGACAAAAATAACCTTTGCAGAAAGCCCAGCTATAAAGGAAGCAAGAGAAATTTGCATAAACTGTTGCAACTAATAAAAGAGGAAAGGTACTGAAGCCTGGAGAAAGCTTGAAATTAAATAGAACCCAAAGGTTAAAACTATACTTCAGTCTTTCCTAAAATTTCAAACTCAAAATACTGGAAAGGAAACAAACTCATTATAATGTGAGAATTAAATAATTTTGGCATAAAAGCTCTTTTAATGGAAGTATTTATAACTAATTAGGTTTTGTTACATAAAACAATGGATTTTCTATTTTAAAATAGTGTAATAGTAATTAGATTCCATAGATATACTTCTAAGTGGACAAAATCTGTAATCCTGGATACTTTTATTTATTTATTTATTTTTTTGAGGGCAGTGTCACTGACCCTCACACGTGGGACCCGAACCGGGGCTGCTGGCTTCCCAAGCCAGCACTTAACCACTGCGCCACTCAGCCGGCTCTCCTGGGATACTTTTAAATAAATATTTTAATATTGCAAGAGAAAGTAAACTGGCAAATTTGGCAACTATCGTGAGACTAAACATTAAAGGTCTGAATCCATGGTATAGGGGTATCTTTTAATGTAAGAGGCTAACAGCTGAAAATGATAGCAGGTAGAATCCATAAGTAATAAATACTCTGAGTTCACCACAGAAGAAAGGGCGAGAACACCTCAGATACCTGAACAGAAGAATATACACTGCGACTCTCAAAGCATTCATTTCATAAATTTATTTGCCCAAAGAAATCCTTTTTTTAATGTTTTTTTATGAAAGAGCTTTTAGGATAGACAAACTCTGAGCAATACTGGAATGGATTATACTTGCCTTTCATGAATATTATTTAACAGATCTGTTTGTCTAACTAGATTTGCAAATCTTCAAGGGCAAAAAATGTGCAATATGCATTTTCCCCCCACCATTTTCTAAGTGTCAGGCAATATACTAAACAAAACTTTATTATTTTAATCATATAAGGTACATAGACAATTATTCCAATTTTATAGATGGAAAATTTGAGGCTGAGAAAGGTGGGGCAAGTTGTTCAAGATCATTCAGCCCATAAGTTGCTGAAGTGGGCTACAAACTCAAAGTCTGTTTAACTCACCCAATACCTAGCATAACCTCTGGCATATATTCAGCACTTCAAATATGTTTAAAATATTAATGCTTTGTTTTCTACCAACAAAACTCATGCCCAATAACATTAATAACCTATCTTTAAGTCATCTCTGCAGGAAATTTTCATCAAAATAAATGTCTACTAAGGAATATAGTCAGCCAGTGGATTTAATTTCTACCACTAACCCATCCAGATTCTTACAGGCAATGGAGAGAACATACATGCACACATGTACACACAGATGCAGAGTTAGCTCCTAGGCCATTTATGATAATAAAGTAGATCCATCTCAGAGATGATTCTCATATAGTCTAATTGAAAGCTAAATTTTAGTACACTATTTTTAAATATTTTTAAAACTGAGAAATGCAGCTGCAGTTATTAAAAGAACAGTTTCAGTTTTCTTTAAAAAATTGACTTTTGGAACGTGCAAGTTTCACTTTAGTAAATTAAAGTTTAGCTTTCTGTTAGGTTGCATGAGAAGTCACCTCTGAGATGGCTCTACTTTATCATAAATGACCTAGGAGCTAAGTCATTCGTGTGTGTGTGTGTGTGTGTGTGTGTGTGTGTGTGTGTGTGTTGTTTTCATTGCCTCTAAGAATCTGGATGGCTTAGTCATATCAAAACAGGGCAGTGGAGAGGGGAGGAGGGAGTTATTTTGTAAGGGGTGAAAAGGATAACTATTGCATTGTTTTGTACATCTGTAACTAATAAAAAAAAACTGGGCTTGTATTCAGAATCTCATTTTTAGTCTAATTCAAATAGATTTAAATAACAAGCTATGTCATATCTGCACGACATATTTACTGAGGAAAATCAGGTTAACATATTTAATACACATACATGTTTTTGCTTTAATACATATGAACAATTATAGCAATTTTTGATTTTAAGGGTTTAAGAAGTTAATAGACTATCACTGGCTCCCCCTGTAGGCTTGGCCCACAAAAAAAAGTCTTATTAAATGAATAGGATTGTGTGTTTGTTACATTAGATTCCAGTCTTAAAATGTGTCCTTTGCTTTGAAACTGCATCTGGTTACTAGAGTGCTGGTACTCAAAAATATATAGAACAAGAATGAAAGTAAGAATAAAAGAAACAGATTAGAAAATTGAAAAAATAAATCCCTAAGTTTTCACACAGCTGTACTCTAATGAAATACATATAGCCCTCTCAGATCATCATTCCTCTCACCAAAAGTTTTACCTGAAACTCCTCTGCAAAGTAATCACAGCAGATGGAAGCTTCTTTAATCTCTTTCTGGTTTGGAAACCCTTCCAATAAGCTTGAATCAAACAAGCTGCTTGATGTAGTTTCTGAAAATAAATGCCAGAATTATATAGAGACATATCTAAGAAAGACTTTTTTAGAAGTTTACTTCTTAAAATGTCAGGCCTGGGCAAGTATTAATCTCCATCTCTAGTAAATTGGGCAGGAGACATCATTTTCACAGGCCAAGGATAGGGAAGGCCTAAGAATACTAAACCTGACCTCCCAAAGGAGGTACATTAGGCTCCCTTGGGCAATACTAGAACATATTCAAGACATAGTCTGGTTAGCTCCAAATTCTCTCTAAGTAATCTTACTTCTCACTCCCTTTACAAGTATTTCATAGTTCTGTTTATTTAATGCTCCTTAACTAACTCTTTGTTGACATCCTGGTCTCACTTATTCCAAGACTCAAAATGAAAGGTAAGGAAGGAAAGAAAGGAAAGAAAGGAAAGAAAGAAAGGAAAGAAGGGAGGGAGGGAGGGAAGGGAGGAAACGGAGGGAAGAGAGGAAAGGGAGGGGAGGGAGAGAGGGAGGGAGGGAGAGAGGGAAGATGGAAGGAAGGAAGGAAGGAAGGAAGGAGGGCAGGCAGGCAGGCAGGCCGGCGGGCAGGCTGGCTGGCTCTGAGGTTAAAATTCAGTCCATAAATAACTTCTTTTCCCCATGAAATTATAGCTGCTCTGGATCTTAGATCTTAGGAGGAAATAACTAAAGAAAGGGGGAGAGAAAGCAAGTAAAAGATTCAAGAAGCTATCACTCTCCAATATTTTGAACTAAAATGTTTACTGAAATGCTTATAAATATCATGCATATTATTTTTATAATTAAATACCTGCTCTTCTACTCCCTGATAGATCTTAGGGCTTAAAAGGCCAATGAGCTGTCTAAGTTCTTGACTAAATTCTGTCCCAGGCTCTTGTTTATTTAGTAGACTTCTCAGTCCTGAAATAAAACAACAAGGATATAATTATTAATATAAGTATTAATTGGAGGTTTAAAAGTCTATTTTGAAACAAATGAGTACAAGAATCACATGATTTCTAGATTGAGGTCTTTAGGATATTCCTTTGTCTTAAGAGCTCTTATGTGCTCACTGGTGAGATTTGATGCAAAATCTGTCTAGTCAATCTCTTTAATTAAAAAAAGAAGAGTGGTATCATTGTGATAAGTCAAAGAGTGGAGATATATAATTTATTTTCTGTTTGAATATAAATACCTTAAACTGAAATACTTTTTTTTTTTTTTTGAGAGCAGTGTCACTGGACCTCATATGTGGGACCCAAACTGGGGCACTCGGCCAGCCCCTGAAATATTTTTTAAACTGAAACATTTTTAAAAAGATAATGATACATACTGAGTAAATGCTTACCTTGTGGAAACACTTAAGCAGGTTATTAATCATTAATTAAAGGAAGTTATTAAAAATATACAGTAATAGTAATGTATATAATTTGGGGCCAATCAATAGGTTCCTGAGCAAATATTATAGAAGTGCTATAACACTAAAATACTGCATTTTCATCCCAAAATAAAACAGAACAGTAGTATAAGATACAAAATAAGTACAATGCCCAAGGCATCCGTTGGAATGATGTATTATAATGTATGTATTCAAAATAAATAGGTAAGCTAATACAATGGCTTTGGAGTATATAATTGGGGAAGCCACTATCTGGATCTTTCCACATTTTATACTCTCTATAAAACAAGTTTTTTGCAGTATTAATCATTGTAAAGTATCTTGAGAAAACTGAATAAGCTCTACTATTGAGAAAAAAGGAGACAGATTATTAAGATGAAATTCATTTATAATGAACTCTGTTGGACATTCACATTTCTATTGAAGACATCTAATTACAAAGTTAAAAAAAGTGTATCTGGCACAGTACCATCTAGAGAGTTTTATTACTGGTACTTTCTCTCCCTCTCTGTTCTTATAACAAAAAATAATTACAATGTTCAAAGTAATGACTGGTACAAGGTAAGTTACTAAAGTGCCATCAAGAATTATTAAAAGGCCATTATAATAGTTTTGGTATATTAAATGTGTCACATTATAGTCTAATCTTTAAAATTTTCCATATAACCCTGTATAAATAAGTATATTTTATAAACTAGAAACTATTTCCTCACCATGTTGTATAAGAAAATATACTGTAATGAATTCATAGTTCTGGCTAGCAATGAAATAAAACAAAGCCAGCATGTAATTTTGCATGGCAATTGAAAAAAAATCTGTGTGATCTTAGATAAATTACCTATTTTTTCCATGCTCTGTTCCTAATGCTATAAAATGAGGATAAGAATATCTGAGGGCCGGCCAAGTGGCTCAGTTGGTTAAGAGCTTGCTCAAGAGTACGAGCTGAGCTCTGAGCAACAGCAGTTCGATGCCCAGCCCAAGCTGAGCTGCCGTTGAGCTACCAACAGGTGGCAGGATGGCTCAGCTAAGAAAAAAAAAAAAGAATATTTGATAGGATTGTTATGAGGATTAAATATTTTAATGCACGTAAACTATGTAGAAGAATATCTGACACACAGTACATGCTCAATTAAAATGAAAACTATTATTTGGAAATGGTAATGCACTGTACCCTTTCCTCCCCAAATTTTCTGACTTTTTATTCACTTACATTTGATTTGGAAGTGAGGGAAACGTTTTGTTTTTGAGGAAAGACAGTAAAGGAGTTGAAGAGTAATTATTAATTGATGTAAAGATCAAAGGGCTGTCAATCTCTGAAGCACAGCTCTATTTTCTCCAGTTAAGTTAGTCTTGGTAAGGTCTTTGATCTTTTTGGTCATTATTTTATAACACTATCTAGTATATTCAATACACAACCTTTTTGTCAGAGGGGGAGGAAATATTCATTGTATCCTCATCAACAAAGTAACATATGCCATCTGTTGAGGCATGAAGATAGCTTGATTACATAAAGACTTTCTCCTGAATTGGTTATATTATGATGGAGTTTTATCTGCATGCTTCAATTATTGAGTTTTTCAAAACACAGGAATTTTCCATAAACTATCAATTAAAAAGTTATTTTTGAGAATTTCAACAGAAGCAAAAAATATATATACTACCTTTGTAGCAGGAACTAAGTCTCAGTAGAATCAAAATTTCCTGATGGGACTCTACCATCAACAGTAGGAGCTTTGTAGCAGTACTTCGTAGGGCTGGACTAGGAGTTGATAAAAGCTTGAAAATAACTTCATCCAAAATAGAATGCAGGGTTTTCCTTTCTATTCTGAGTAAATCACCACTAATAGAACAAAATAAAAAATGTACCATTATTAATGTACACATAGATATTGCAACAAATTAAACATAAAAGGTTCAGCAACTTGATGCTCAACAGTGGCCTGATCCAAGAAGTTAAGCAATTTTTCAAATGTATAGCTTAGTTCCAAGAATATAGCACACTAAATCAATTAATATTTATTGAACTCATGCTGTAGTTCACCATGTAGTTTACCATGATAGGTAAAACAGGGAATACAAAGTAGCCAAAGTCCTTTCCCTTAGAAAAATCTACCATAAAATTGTGGAAGAAAGATAAATGTGCAAAATATTAAACAAATGATTCAAAGCTTCGAGGCAACATTGAGAGGAAAATCACAAGAGAGTACATGGTTCATTGCTTTAATGACGTATGAAGACAAAAATGCTATAGGAATTAAATTATCGTGTACTTTAATATAGGAGGAATTTTATCTTTCTTTTGGTATTTCTTTCATTATACTAACAACCTTATCTTGCAGTATTGATATGAAGAAAAGTCATCTGAAGCTTAGAAGTAGTCAAAAGGGATTACTAGGTGTCCTTTTACTCACCAAAGGAGTATGTGATTTTTCTAGAGGTGTGTATCTTTGTTTGATTACTTACTTATTATTAATTAGGATATTCTGCAATTCTGCAAAAGTAGAGGTGAGTTGTAGAAAAATGAATCATGGCAATGGTGCTTATCTGACAGCAAAAGATTCTTATTCAACAATATAAATGACTTGTACAAAAGAAAAGTAAAGCTTGTGCCTGATATTCTCAACCCATTCAACTTCTATGATATAATGTTCTGGTTCCCCCTCCACACTCCACCCACAGATTTCTGACCAGGCTTTCTCAATCTCCTTCACTGGCTCCCTTTCCTCAGCATAAAGGTTATTTCCCCAGCATTCCATTTTCAGCCAGTTTCCTTTCTCACTCTATTATTTCCCACTGAGCTCATCTTCTGTCATGTTTTTAACTGTCATTTGTAAGCTGATGACACATGAATCTATAACTCTAGTCCAGATCTCTTCCAGAAGTCAGTTTGTCTAGTCGCCTATCAATGGACATTTGAGTCATCTTGTCTTCAGCAATTATAAATTAATATTTGTTTACAAGTCTTTGCATGGACTCTTACTTCACTGCCCAATGAACATATCTGTTCAACATAACCGATACTGAAGTCATCATCTGTCTCCCCAAATCAATTTCTTACACATTCTTTTTTTGGTTATATCACTGCTGAAATACCCAATATGACACCAAAAATTTAGTGTCATACCTGAATGTATCTTTTATCCCATAACAAAATGCTTACCAAGTCCTGATGATTTTTTAACAGCTTCATGAAAGTTTAATTGATTGATATACAAGCTGCATATACTAAGAGTATACAATTTGATAAATTTTGACTTGTTTTACCACCACAATCAAGATAATAAACATATCCATCACCACCACGAAGTTCCCTGTGGTCCTTCATTGTGGTCCTTCTCTCCTTGCCCTCCTGGCACCCAATCCCAGGTAACCACTGATCTGAGTATTAACTAATGGCTCTAAAAGTTTATATTATTTTACTGATTTTGTATCCTACTACCCTTGCTATATTCACATGTTCGTTTTAGTGGCTTCTTTGTATATTCCATCAGATTTTCTATATAGATGACAGTGCCATCTCCAAATACAGAGTTTTAATTCTTCCTTTCCACATGGATAACTTTTCTTTTTCTTGCTTGACTGTACTGGCTAGAAACTCCAGTACAGTGTTGAACAGGAATGATCAGATTGGGCATTCTTGTCTTGTTCATGATGTATCTTAGCTGTAGGTTTTTCCTACATGCCCTTCATCAAGCTGAGGAAGTTCTACCTTCTATTATTACTTTGCCGAGAGTTTTTCATTTTTAAAAATCGGAGATAAATGTTGAATTTTATCAAATGCTTTTTCTCCATCTATTGATATGTGTTTTCCTTTTGTGATTTGTTAATATGAATTATACTGATTGATTTAGAATATTACACTAGCCCTGAATTCCTGGGATAAACCTAACTTATTCAAAACGTACTATTTTTTTAATATATTGTTGGATTCAACTTGCTAAATTTTTGTTTAGAATTTTTTGCATCTCTGTTCATCAGTATCTTGATGAGTAGTTCTCTCATGGCTTTGTCTGATTTTGGTATCAGGGTAATGCTGACCTCATATAATAAATTGGGAAGTATTTCCTCCTCTTCAATTTTATGGAAATTTGTTTAGGATTATTTCTTCCTTAAATGTTTAGTAGAATTTACCAGTGAATAAGCTGTCTAGTCCTGTCTAGTGTTTTAGCTACAAATTCAATTTCTATAATTACAGGGACAGATTATCTATTGCTTCTTGAGTGAGTTTTGGTAGTTTGTGTCTTTCAAATAACTTGCCCATTTCATCTAGATAAGCATCAAGTTGTTCATATTATTTCCTTATGATACTTTTAATATCTAGACTATTGTATCTATTCTCTAATTCCTAATATTGGCGATCTGTATTCCCTTTTTTTCCCTAATTAGTCTTCTTATAGGTTTATCAATTTCATAAATCTTCTCAAAGAACCAGCTTATGGTTTCATTGATTTTCTCTATTATTTTTGTTTACTATTTTATTTCTGCTTTGATCTTTATCATTTTCTTGTTTCTGCTTACTTTGAGTTTAATTCCCTCTTGTTTTCTTACTTCCTTCAAGTGGAAGCTGAGGTCAATGATTTGAGACTTTTTTCTTTTCCAAAATAGGCATTTAGTGATATAAATTTTCCCATTGACTTTACAATATTACACTAGCACTGAATTCCTGGGATAAAGTACTGCTTTAATTTAGATGCATCCCAGAAATCTGAATGTTATGTTTTCATTTCCAATAATTTAAAAGACTTTTATAATTTAATTTTTGATTTCTTCTTTGTCCTATGGGTTATTTGCATTATTATTTCCCACATACATATTTGGGAATTTTTTCAGAGATCTTCTTGGTATTTTCAATTTAATTCCATGAGGGCATAGAACATACTTTGCATGACTTAAATAAATTATTCTGAGATTTGTTTTATGGCCCAGAAAATGGTCTATCTTTGTAAATATCCATTTATATTTGAAATGAATGTGCATTTTGCTGTTTGGTAGAGTTTCTAAAAATGCCAATGAGGTCAAGTTGGTTGATATTGTTGTTCAAATCTTCTGTAGTCATACTAATTTTTGTCTACTTTTCCTATCAGCTATCAAAAGGGGTGTATTTACATCTTTCACTTTACTTGTAGATTTCTCTATTTCTCCTTGCAGTTCTATCCATTTGTTCTGTGTATTGTGAAGTTCCGCTATTAGGTCAATAAAAAAGTTTTCTTGATGAATTGACTTATTTATGATTAGGAAATAACTTTATCCCTGATAATATTCTTTATTCTGAAATTTACCTTTTCTGATATAAATGTAGACATTCCAGCTGTCTTTTGATTAGTGTTAGCATGGTATATATTTTTTTCATCCTTTTACTTTTAAGCTTACAAAAAAACTGTATGTTTCCATTTCTCTCCTTCCAGAGTTTATAATACTGTTGTAATACATTTTATTAAAATATATGTTATAAACGCCCACATACATTATTTTTGCAAGAGCAAATATTGTATTATTATATCATATATAAGAAAAATAATCTTAGCCAATTACATACAATAATTATCACTTCTGACGTTCTTCATTTTTTGTGTGAATCTACTTTCCTTTTAGCTGAAGGACTTCCTCTAACATTCCTTTTAGTGTGGGTCTGCTAGTGATTTCCAAAGAAGTATTTTGCCTTTGTTTTTGAAATATATTTCCACTGGGTATAAAATTTTAGTTTGACAGTTGCTTCATTATTTAAAAAATGCCAGTCTACAAACTACCAGTTATAAAATAAGTCACAGGAATATACTGTACAGTAACAGGGATATGTCAATAATATTGTAATAACTTTGCACAGTGACAGATGATTATTAGACTTATCATGGTGATCACACTGTTAGGTATATTAAATGTCCAATCTCTCTGTTATACACTTGAAACTAATATGATATTGTATGTCAACTATAATGAAAAATTTTTTAAAAAAATGTTCTCAACTATCCTTTTGCTTGCATTGTTTCTGATGAGAAAGTTGCTCTCATCCTTATCTTCTGGCTGCTTTTAAGATTTTCTTTTTCCCTCTGGCTGCTTTTAAGATTTTCTCTTTTATCACTGGTTTGAGCACTTTGATTACAATGTGCCTTAGTGTAGAAGTTTCTTCATATTTATTTATTGTCCTTTGGGTTTGATGAGCTTTTTGAATCTGCAAGATTATAGCTTTCATCAAATTTGGAAAATTTTCATCAACTATTTCTTCAAATATTTTCTTTAGACTGTACTACCTCCTTTAGGTACTCTGATTATACCATATAAAGCTGTTTGAAATAGTGCTACAGATCAGTACTGATGCACTGATGTTCCCTCCCTTCCCTCCTTTCTTTATTCTTTTCTTCCTCTCTCTCTTCCTCTCTCTCTTCCTCTCTCTCTCTCTCTTCCTCCCCCCCCCTCATTTCTTTATTTCTTTTTTTAAAATTACTTTTATGTTTCATTTGGATAGTTTTCTACTGCTACATCTTCAAATTCATTCATTTCCTACAATGTTAATTTGATATTAATCCAATTTAGTGTGTTTTTCATCTTAGACATTGTAGTTTTCAAGTCTAGTTCAGTTTGGATCTTATATACACGTATGTCTTTACCATCTTGAACATATGGAATATAGCTATAATAATTGTCCTAATGTCCTTGTTTGTTAATTATAACATATATATTAGCCTTGGTCAACTGATTCTTCTCATGATGGGTTTTTTCCTGCTTGTTTGCATGTCTGGTTCTTGTATGAATTTTGTCTTGTTGGATGCTAGATATTTTTGTATTTCTAAAAATATTTTTTTCTTTTGGTTAAAGATTTTCAAGTACCATGTAAAAATCATATGCAACCAATGATTTAGCAAAACTGGTAATACTTCTGATGAAAAAATCAGTAACATTTTGTAAAACCAAGTTACCTGCTGATTTGTAGTATGTTTTATAGTATAGTTATGATTATAGATTCTATCTGAACATTGTCAGTTTGCAGTGACTACAAGAAATTATCACTTTGTATTCCTAAAGAAAAAGGGAAAAAAAGATCAGTGCAAAGATTCTATGATGGCACAAGTGGGATTTTCTCATCCTTTCAAAGACAAACCAAAGCATGACCATTTCTGCTAAATTTCCTGCCCTGTATACTTTACAATAAAGAAGATTTTAAGATGTAGGCAATTCAATAACCAGATGCAATTAAATTACTTGGAAATAATTTGATTCTTTTGGGTCCTGCTCTTGTTTTATTTGGATGGTCCAGAATAGTACTCAGTCTAGTGTTGATTATCCCCACTACCAAGGTGAAAGCTTCCTGAGTACTCTACCCAATGTTCCACTATTCATGAGGTTTTCCAGTTTGGCTATTGGAATCAGGCAATATTCTAGGCTCTGTGTGAGCTTCTGGTACCACTCCTTTTAATCCTTTTGGATTACTGTTTTCCCTGACATTGGGTAGTTTTCTCCCATATATGTGCTGATTGTACTTGACTGAATATTTGAAAGGAACTTTCTGCAGATGTCTGGGGTTTCTCTGTTCTGTGATATTGTCTTGTGAACTCTAGCCGTTTTGTTCTCCTCAGACACTTAGCTCTATCTCTTCAACTCAGCCTGCCTGAGATACCTATCCCTGCACCACAGCCTGGAAACTCTCTCAATGCTATGAGTTAGGGAAATTTTTGTGTTCACCTTATTCATTCCTTTTTCTCAGGCAGGGCTGACTTTCTTTGACTGACTAAAGTCTAGTTTCTTGAAAACTGTTGTTTCATGTTCTGCCTGGTGTTTGTTTTTCTTCAGGTAGTAGTAGAAATCCATTTCTATTATTCCATCTCAATTACAAGTGGAAGTAAAGTCCTGATGATTTTAATTCATTAGTTTTTAAAATCTATTCCCCTGGTACCAGTGCCGAAGGTCAAGATTTTATTACTCCACTTGATTATGGTTTCTTCCTCTAACTGCCTTCTTTGTCTAATTTTGTCCCCCTTAAATCTTTCCTCTACCCAAAGTGACATAACTGAAATGAAATCTGATGATTTTCATCCACTTTAAAAATCTTTCAATGGTCTCCATTGGCTACACGATAAGGTTTAGTTCCCTTAACACAGCATATAACCTCTGCGTGACTTAAGCCTGTGCAGAACTTACTAGCCACCTCTACACGCCAAAATTTAAATGCTGGCAACAACAAACTGTACCTACATTCACCCCAACAATTTTTTTTTTAAATTCTGTGCACTTGCTTATGTTGTTTCCTCTGCCTAGAAATACTGCCTTCTCTTTTTCCTTCCTGGATAATTTCTCATCTGTAAAGTTTCATGTCAGATGTTACCTTCTCCAGGAAGCATCTTCACTCAATTTGGGTTAGGAGTTCCTCTAACACTGTGCACATCTTTAACATCATAACTTAATGCACTATAATATAATTATGTTTGTGTGTCAGTCTCTTCCACTACATTGTAAGCTATTCGAAGACAAGGTTTATATATTAATGAACTTTGTGAACATACTGGGCACAGAATAAATGTTTAATAAATCCATATTGAACTCAAAGAATCAATTTTTTCAACTGTGTGTGCTCTGCCTTTCCATTTTAACCTGGGAAAATTGTCTATTACTTCTTTTATGCTCTTCTATAGCACTTGGCACAATACTGAGCTTGCAGTTTACTAAACAAGTATATGATTTATTTTTATTTTTATTTTTTTAGCTGAACTGTCCTGCTACCTGTTGGCAGCTCAGCAGCTGCTCAGCTCGAGCTGGGCATCAAACTGCTGTTGCTCTGAGCTCAGCTCGCACTTTTGAGAGAGCTCTTAACCAACTGAACCACTCGGCCAGCCCACTGATTAAGCATTTTTTTATTGTGATTCCCAAATTTTTCTTCAGATATCATAGTAATTTTTCTTCTCTAAGTGTGAGAGATGGTCTAAAATCTTAACTGTGAGATAAGATACCAATTCAATAATAAATACCCAGTTTTTTTTGTTTTGTTTTGTTTTTTGAGGGCAGTGTCACTGGCCCTCATATGTGGGACCCGAACCGGGGCCACTGGCTTCCCAAACCAGCACTCAAACACCGTGCCACTCAGCTGGCCCTTAAATATCCAGTTTTTAAAGGTGTTTTATATTCATTTTTTTCTGAAAGACAATGGTAATAAGTGTCATGTACAATCCATATGCAACTGATTTCAGCAAAACAGGAGTAAAATTGGTTATGCTTCTAATCAAAAATTAAAAATTATAAATATTTATAAAATCAAGTCACCTGTTGATCTGTAGTATATTCTGTACCATAGTCATGACTGTAGATCCTATTTGAACATTATCAGTTTGCAGTAACAGCAAGAAATGATCACTTTGTAGCACTAAAGGAAGAGAAAAAAAGATTAAAACTAAGACTGCATGGTAATACAACTGGGATTTACTTGTCTTCGAAACCAAATCAAAGTATGACCATTTCTGCTAAACTTCCTGCCTGTGTATATTTTCCAATACAAAGATTTTAAGAAAGGCAATTTCAATAACCATAATCAAGTCATTCAATTTTTATGAAGTTATAAATACAGAGCATCCACAAATACCAAGCTAAGAATCTCATGTTATCTCCCCTTAACTGAAAAATAAAATATAACACGCAGTGGTTAAGCGCTGGCTTGGGAAGCCAGCGGCCCCGGTTCGGGTCCCACATATGAGGGCCAGTAACACTGCCCTCAAAAAATAAATAAATAAATAAAATTAAAAACTAAAATAAACTAAAATAAAACATATCCTAAATCTGAATCTTTTTCTAGTAGTAAATTTCAGTGAATAAAATCAAACTTCCAATGAAAAAATGGAAATGGTACAGATGACTATAATCGCATCCTTAAAAAATGTTATAAAATGTATCATGTTTGCTAATATTGTGTCTTAAATATTGTAATAATAATAAAATCATTAACTATAAAACAACATTTGTTTTTACTGGTTTATAATTTTTAGGCTCTGAGCAGTCAGTTATGAAGACTTGGCATTGGATGTTTATGCAAGTGCTTTAACTTCTTGCAACATCCATTTCTTCAGCTGAAAGCTAGAAATAATAGTTGTCTCACAGGCTACTGTAGAAAATCCTAAAACAGGGTAGGTTCCCAGTAAATGTCAGTTTCTATTCCCTTCTCCACTAAGTGATCAGAGTTTTAATTAATGTGGGGTCAGGTATATTGGCAAGAGCTCTGTGAACACTCCTTAGTTTCTACAGAACACCCTACTCTCTTCTTCTGTCTCCCTCTTGAAGGAAACATATTTGATTTCTTTCACATACCAACTATTGTTCTTCATTTCTATTTAATCTAATATTTCAGTATTTCACTAGAAACTAGTTTTTAAAATGTTTATCAATTTTAGAAACCAATTCCACTATTAAATATTTCTATGACTTATTTTCTTTTACTTCAATAGTGAAAAAATTATCTGTAGCTGAAGTACCCATATATCATTCCATTTTTTACCTAATTAAAGATTTTTTTTTTTGTTTTTTTTGTTTTTTTGAGGGCAGTGTCACTGTCCTTCATATGTGGGACCTGAACCGGGGCCACTGGCTTCCCAAGCCAGCGCTTGACCACCACGTCATTCAGCCGGCCCAAAGATGTTTTTATTAACTCTTTAATTAAGTTTGAATTCATTTAAATCATAGTATGTAATATGTATATAAGTTTATGCTTTTTCTACACTGAAAAAAATGATAAAATAATTTATTAAGGTCATTCCATTTTACTTTTTTATACTGTTTGTCTTATATTATTATACAACTTAGCTTTGAGCTCCTAATCTGTTATTCAAGTGTAGTCAGATAACTACTTGGTCCCACAAACAAAAACTGATACTTTTGCCAATTTCTTTACTTAAACTTTTTATAATAAAACTTTTAAACCTACATTAGAGAGAATAGTATAATGGTCCTGCATGTACCAGTCACTCAACTTCAACAATAGTTAACTCATAGCAAACCTTGCTTCACCTACTGCATCCATTTCCTGCCTCCAATTTTATTTTGAAGCAAATCCAGGACATCAATTCATTTCATCTACAAATATTTCAATATATAGTCACAAAAGCTATGAATTATTAAACAATAAAACATAACTATCATTATCTGGCCTAAAAAAAAATCATGATTCTTTAGTTTTGTCAAATATCCAGTTAGTGGTCCAATTTCCAGTTGTTTGTTTGAATTTTTATAAGTTAGTTTGAATCAAGATCCAAAATAAGATGCATACGTCGTAACTGATTATATTTCAATTTTTTTTTTTTTTTGAGGGCAGTGTCACTGGCCCTCATATGTGGGACCCGAACCGGGGTCCCTGGCTTCCTAAACCAGCGCTTAACCACCGTGTCACTTGGCGGGCTCAATCTCTTTTTTTGTTGTTTTATTTTGAGGGCAGTGTCACTGGCCCTCACATGTGAGACTGAACCGGGGCCGCTGGCTTCTGAAGCCAGCGCTTAAGCACAGCGCCACTCGGCCAGCCCAATTTCTTTTAATCTATGGATTTCTCCTCTACCTTTATATTTCACTTGCAATTTATTGACGAAACTATGTCAACTGTCCTATGAGCATTCCACTGCCTATTTTTGCTAATTGCATTCCTGAGATATAATTTAATATGTTTCTCTGACCTTCTATAAACTGGTAGTTGGAGCTATTGGATTGAAATGATTCAGGTTTCAATTCTGGCATATACATTTCATATGAGAGGTTATGAAGGACCATTAGGAGGCACTTAATATCTGGTTGTTTCTCCTAAAATGTAGACAGTGAAGCATGACTAATTTCTAAATCTGTTAATTTACTAAGGGTTGCAAAATGGTGCGAATCTATCATTCTGTTTTTACTTACAGTTGTAATACTTTTACAAAGAGAAATTTCTCCTCATCAATATGTAAGAAAAGGCAGAATAAATGCTGGATTCTCCATTTACCAAAATGAATTGTTTCCTAGCAGACTCTAAAGGTAATTTTGTTGTTTTTGTTATTGTTGTTTTTGGGGGCAGTGCCACTGGCCTTCAGATATGGGACTCGAACCTGGGCCGCTGGCTTCCCAGACCAGCGCTTAACCACTGCACCACCGGCCGGCCCTAAATGTAATTTTTAAAAAGAGTTATCACTACATTTGATGAGTTTCAATCCACTGTAAGAAATGGAAATGGTATAGCTGACTATTGTTCAAATTTGCCAGTTTTGGCTAGTAGAAGCCTCTTCATGTTGACTCCTCCTGAGTCCTTTTCACAGAATCCTATGTCTTTGATTGCTTCCTTCCTATCTGGTATTGCAGATATTTCAGGATTTCCTTGTATAGTTTCTCCTCCAGACCTATTTCTCCAAGCAGCTGACTCTTTTTAGAGAAAAAGTTATCAGATACCCCAATTTTGTTCCAATTTATTTTTTTGCATATGAATTTTACAATCATTAAATTTAGTTATTTTTTAACCCAGAGTATTTGTATTATTAAATTTACTGGGGTGACATTAGTTAATAAAACTATATAGGTTTCAAGTGTACAATTCTATACCTCATCTATACATTGCATTGTGTATTTGCTACCCACAGTCGATTCTTCTTTCATCACCATATAGTATTTGATCCCCTTTACCTCTTCTACCATCCTCCTCCTTCCCCTTCACCTTCTGGTAACCAGTAAACTGTTAACTATATCTAAGTTTTTGCTTGTTTGTCTTGTTCATTTGTTGCTTTCAGTTTTATAACCCACATGAGTGAAATAATATTGTTCTCAACTTTTTCTATCTGACTTATTTCACTTAGCATAATAATCTCAAGATACATCCATGTTGTTGCAAATGGCAGTATTTCATCTTTCTTATAGCCAAGTAATATTCCATCGTATGTAAGTACCACATTTCTTTCAATCATCTACTGAAGGACACTTCAGTTGTTTCCATGTCTTAGCTACTGTGAATAGTGCTGCAATGAACACAGAGGTACAAATATCTTTACAGGTAAATGTTTTCAGATTGTTTTGGTTGATACCCAGAAGAGGGATTGCTGGGTCATACGGTAAATCTCTTAATTTTTTGAGGAACCGCCATACTGTTTTCCATAGTGGCTGTACCAGTTTACATTCCCACCAACAGTGTATGAAGGTCCCTTTTTCTCCACAACCTCTCAATGTTATTACTTGTCTTGTTAATAATAGCCATTCTAACAGGTGTGAGGTGGTGTCTCATTGTGGTTTTGATTTGCATTTCCCTAACAGTCAAATTGAGCATCTTTTCATGTATCTGTTGGCTGTTGTATGTCTTGAGAGAAGTGTCTGTTCACATCCTCTGCCCATTTTTAAATTGGATTGTTTGTTTTTTTGTTGTTGAGTTGTAGGAGTTTTTTATACATTTTGGATATTAGCCTCTTATCGGAGGTGTTGTTTGCAAATATCTTCTGCCATTTGGTTGGTTGCCTTTTTGTTTTGTTGATGGTTTCTTTTGTTGTGCAGAAGCTTTTTTCAGTTTGATATAGTTCCATTCGTTTATTTTTACTTTTACTTCCCTTGCCTTTAAGGTCAAATTCATAAAATCCTCTCTAAAACCAAGGTCCATAAGTCAGTACCCATGTTTTCTTCTATTGTATCAGGTCTTATATTTAGGTCTTTAATCCATTTTGAGTTAATTTTGATGTATGGTGATAGATAGCAGTCTACTTTCATTCTTTTGAATGTGGCCTTCCAATTTTCCAAGCATCATTTATGTATGTTTTTGGCTCCTTTGTCGAAAATTATCTGCCAATATATATGTGAATTTATTTCTGAGGTCTCAATTCTTTTCCATTGGTCTCTATGTCTGTTTTTTTCTGCAATACCATGTTGTTTTTGATTACTGTCGCTTTGTAGTACAAACTGAAAACAGTGAGTGTGATACCTCCAGCCTTGTTCTTTTTTCTCAGGATTGCTTTGGCTATTCGAGGTCTTTTGTGATTCCACACAAATCTGCTGACTTTTTGTTCTATTTCTTTTTAAACAATGATATTTTTTGATATTTTAAATCCACAGATGACCAAGGAACACTCATTTTTATTATAGTTATTATTTTTGAAAAGGAATATGGCATATTTTAAAAATTGTTCAAGTATTCCCTCTTGCTTTCTCTGTGTTTCCTAGGTCTTTTACTTCCCCCTATAGTGAGAATAAGTACTTCAGATTTTTCATAAAATAGTTTTTAAATTGAGGACTTTATAATAATATTTGTTCATAATGGGAAATAAATAATGTTTAGGTTTCTTTGTGTTTTGTTGTTTTGTTTTTTTTAAAGAAACTATCTAAACATGGTACTTAGCTCTATAGGGATATAGCTACCAAAAGTATTAATTAGGGCCGGCTGAGTGGCGCGGCAGTTAAGCGCTAGCTTGGGAAGCCAGCAGCCCCGGTTCGGGTCCCACTTAGGAGGGCCAGTGACACTGCCCTCAAAAGAAAAAAAGAAAAGAAAAAAGTATTAATTATACTAACTGGAAGTAGTTGCCTTTGGAAAATGGGAAATGGAGTGAAGTGTGAGGACCAGGGATTGTGGTTTTTGTTTAATAATCCCTATAGAACTATTTAACTCTAAAATTATGTGCATGCCTAATTCTGAGAGAAAATTTAAATTAAAAATAAAAATTCAGTTCAATTTTTACTTTCTAAAATAAATCAATGTTCTTATATATTCTTAAACAGTTGTATTTATCCTAGATTAAATCTTTCAAGAGAATATAAATGCTGCCATGATTATCATTAAGGATCACCTTCTCCATCTTAAGAAAACATAATATAACACTAACATATATGTATGGGTAAGTGTAGACATATCCTATAAAATAACTTTCAAATTCAGTAAAATTTCATTATATAAAAGCTTACTCTTAGGAATAACCTGAGTTAAATTAGATCTACTCTGTACATAGGGATTTCTCTCACACTAAGTGTAAAATACAGCTGTAATCTTTGAAACTTAAAAAAACTTCTTCCCTAGACAATGAAAATATTAACATCATTAATTCTTTTTTCAATTTTTATTAAATTTATTGGGGTATCATTGGTTAGTAAAATTATATAGGTTTCAAGTATACAATTCTATAAATACATCATTTATATATTGCATTGTGGGTTCACCATTCAAAGTCAATTCTTACAACACCATATATTTGACCCCCCTTTACCCTCTTCTACCATCCCCCGACACCTTTTACCCTCTGATTACCACAAAACTTATCTTGGATTTGCTAAATAGACAAAGCTAAGGAGAAAGTTATATTTTAGCACTTTTCCCCTTAATATTCATATTATTAATGTTAGCTATTTAAAGCTGTAATGTCCAAATGGGCATTTATTTTCTTGTGTGTGGATTTACTTCATTATGGTTTCATTTAATTATAGTTACATATATAGCTAATGAAGTGTTTTTAGGAAAAAAAGATCAAACTGTTAGCAGGTGACTTTACAATGACTATCAGTTACATTAAAAATCTTTTCTCTTACCATTTTGGATAAGTTGAACATGGCCTCCCAATAGCCAGAAGAGAGAATCAGTCACAATTTGGAAAAAGTGTAGTAATTCATCTTTTTCTTCACCCTTATCACACAAACACATATACATACACACAAAAAAAACAATTTACTGTTCTGTAATTGCTTTATGAAAAAAAAAAAGAGAGAGAACTCTCTTTGAGGACTTAAGAGGACCTGGTTTCTGGGTCTAACTTAGATATTTATGAAGTACATGACCTTGAAGCTTTTAGTTTCTTACTTTACAAAACTTGTCGTTACTGGATAGTAATACCTATTCTACTTACTAGAAACAGTTGTTATCCAGAGGCCAAATGAGACAATATAAGTAGTATAAGAACTACAAGTGGTTACACTAGAATTTCTCAACACTGGCTATACATGAGAAAAACCTGTGAAGCTTATTTTTTTAATTAATTAACTAATTTATTTATTTAATATACCCTTGCACAGACTTTGGTGCAAACATACCGAATCTGAATCTCCAAAGTTAAAAGCATAGACATCTGTATTTTTACAAAGTTAGGTGGGAGATTTCATTATGCAGCCAAGGTTGAAAATCACTGCAATATGCAAATGTAGATGTCAACATGTAAAGCATTATTATTAGTATATTTCAGTTGTATCTTCTACTCTGACTGCATGAGGGCAGAGACAATGTAATTTAGCTCTCCATTATAAACTCTGTCTAAAACAGTTCTGACACATAGTAAATGTTCAATAAACATTTATTCAATAAATAAATGACAGTTTTCCGTTTTTCTCCCTTTCTGGAAGGTAGAACGAGAAATTATTCTAGATTAGAGTATGTGGCACAATGGGAAATAAGAAACAGATGCCTTTCATAATTGTCATTTATTGGCCATGTAAGTTTAGTGGAAAGTTGTATAAAGGCTACTAGTCTTTTTCATGTTCTGAATGTTTGCACTGCAGCACAAAAGTAATGATGACAACAGCAAAAACATTATGATTGCTATGATTATTCTCTGTAATATGTCTAATTATTCTCTCTAATATGTCCAATAGAAACGGACATATGCCAACTTAAATGTAAGATAAAAAAAGGACACATATGTCACATTAGATCAAGAATCCCCTTAGTCCAATAAACTGCCTTTGCTAGTAGTTTCACCAAAACACAAGCAGGTAATCCACACTGCTGTCAATCTCAAAGGATGGTGCTGGATTCCTAGACTTCCTATTTTCCTTAAAAACCCCATTCAATAATGTCACTTGTAAATTCATGGCTTCTGAGACTGGTTAACAAAATTTACCCTTAAATCACTTCAAAATTCCTGCATAGGAGTTTTTGTATTCTTATATAAAAAATATATATCAGGAGTGCCAAAAAAATGTATACAAGTTGAGACCTGGTCAGCGTTGCTCGAGCAGTAGTTAACCGTAATCAGAAGTGTCTAGACACTGACGGTAACCACTTTGAGCACCTCTTGTAATTGCAAAAGTCAAACGTGACTTGTATTCATCTTTTGTTATTGGTACATATTATTACAATTTTAATACAGTTTCCTTTCTTAAAACGTGTATACATTTTTTTGGCACCCTCTGTATATACGTGTGTGTATATCCATATGTATGTGTGCATACATATATTTATATAGTGGTTCATCTTTTAACCAGTTTGCTGTTTAGGCCAGAACATCCAGTACATGTCCCACCATGAGATCTACTACCTACATGCTAGCTAATTTAAAAATATCTAAGTGGGAAACACCGAGGTAGATAGAACTAATAAATAAATTCAGTTTTCTTATTATCTCTTTTCTATCCCTGTTTTAATTTTTCTCTGTGGTCAAGTGCCTCTCCTCTTCTGTAGCTGATTTACTCCCTTTAATGTATGTACTACAGAACATTTTTATCTCATACATTATCATATACTTTTTATTTTAAAAAATCTAATATTTTGTATTAAAATAAGTTTTAGATACATCATCATCTTCTCAGCATTCAAAGTAGGACCACTGTAGAACAATTATTCTGAAATCTATAGATGTACTTATAGAATGCATTAAAAGCTAAGCCTCTAACCATTTGTAAGGCTTTTTTTTTAGCATAAAACATGCAAAGAGTAGATTTATTAAACCCCAAATCAGCAATTTAGTTCCAGCAAAACATCATCCATCACATTGATGTTTTCAATTTGAACTCTAGTTATTCTATAGGTTTGTTTGTTTTTAATTAACATCTGAAAGGCTTTTGCTGATAAGTATGAAGAACTTTTTATATCTATACAAATACCATAATGAAGAATGTGAAAGTATAATGAAAAGTATTAAAGAACTATATAAATGAAAAGATACTAATTATTATTGTCCTTATATATTAAATAAATATTATTTAATATTAATATTAGGCAAAATATTAAATAAAAGTGCTCTGAAGAAAACATAAAGCTTTCATAATGATCTGAGCTACTCATGAGACAGAAATCATTTTACAAAGGAAAAACAGGTACAGTGAAATCAAGTGATTTGCCTAAGAACCTAGAGTTAGTCTGTGGCACAGCCAGAAAAAGAAATCAAGTCCAACAAAATTTCCATAGTTCATGCCACTTTAAATCTAGCAAAATGCAAATATTGATTTAGTGCTAGCACCCGTCAAAATGTCAGTGGAGATTCTACAAGTGGAATTTGTGACCTATTGCATAGAAACTATATACTCTACACTCTACACCTAAGTTAAATTCTCTGCCAACAATACTTCTTATATTCAAATCACTATGTGGTCCCTATTGTGGTATGTCTCGTTCAATTTTACTCATAATAATTTTTTTATTTCTTGTTTTTTTAATTAAAAATGCATCTGTCTTTCTACAAGAAATATCTAAAGATCTCTACTTTACTAGCCTGGGAGTTTTTCAAGTGCAAGATTATGTCTATTCCTTATATACTCAAAGCATCTCAAATAATATTTAATATTCCATGGTGACTTAGTTATTTCTCTTCATCGTTCACAAGAATTGTGAATCTGCTCAATCTCTGATGTAACAGTAGGCCCAAATGTACACACGTATAGCAAGGAGTTTCGGCCTTACAGACATATCATTCTTTATATAGTCTATAACCAAAATGATCTAATTGACATTACAGAACATTACACACAACTACAGAGTTTACATTCAAGTATACAGGGAGTCCTTGCTTTTTCATGGTCCCATGTTAAATAAAATTTGTGCATATCAAAACCTTTACATAGTTGATATGAGTTTCAGTTAAGATAGCACTGTGCAAAGCAAGGACTGCTTGTAATAGAACATTCATCAAGATAAAACATATGGAGGGACATAAAACAAGTCTGAAAAGAATTTCAAAAGATTGAAATGATACAGTGTATATTACCTGACCACAAGAGAATTAGAAATGCATAACAATAAAACATCAATAAAATTCTCAAATTTTTAGAAATTAAACAGCATACTCTAAATTAATTAGAATTCTTAGTTTTAAATTCTTAATTCCATGGGACAGGGGAAAAAAGAGTACATATAGCATCTAGCCCAATTCACCCAAGAAATACTTGTTGGATTCAAACGACCCTATGTTTGGGTTGAAATATTTTGACTCGAGAAGATTTGAAAAATTAAATAGAAAATTCATCTTTATTCTTCACTATTGGAGTTACTGAGAAAAGCTTTGGGCCTAAAGAACTATACTTTCCTCTACCGTTAATTTCAGTAGAAGGTATATTTCAGGAAGATGCTATAAAAATAAATGTCCATAGGTGCTGCTCAAAGTTGTGTAGTAAGGCAGATCCTTCAAAAAGTAATACAATATGGTTCAGCCAGTACTTTAAAAATTTTAAATGTTGAGATTTTTCAGTTGTAATTTTAAATATGTTTGAATTGACTACTGATTGTATTTTCAGCCAAATTTTGCAATTTGAAAAATAATATGGAACATCTTCTCAAGAATTAAACTGTTTTGGCTACAAAACACAAGACACTAAATAAACACATATATATATATATATATATATATATATATATATACACACATACATACCTTAGCTGCATTGATGAAACATGTTTGCAATTGCCTCCCCAAAATCAGAAAATTTTCTGCAGCTGATGGAAGTAATTCATTGTAAAATTCCTCTGCATCTTCTCCTGGCTCTAAGCCCACACAGCAATGGCTGAAATAAGAGCACAAGTTTGTGACTCAGGTTGTGTTAATTATAAATTTTAATTGTATGCTAAAGCTTCTGTAGACACTGTGCCTTAATGAGAATTTTTAGTATTTTTCTTTGGTTGCCAAGCCAATAAAGAACTTTGCTGGAAAATTATGTAACAACATCCTAGAAAAGTAATAGTGTGCAGACTTGCTGTACTTTAGAGCCAGGACTCACATGTCCTAAAAACCTACTTGTCAACTCTTCAAGAAACAAAATACACTTAGCTCACAATAAGGAGAAAGAAGGCATGTTTTCAATAAATGGGCTACAAACACTCTAAAACCAATAAGATACCTTTAGAGTCTCATTCATGAATAACATTTTGTGTTAACTGATACATTTTAGACATCCAATGGCTGAATAATACCCAGGATGAAATTAGTCTGCAAGAGACAGATTAATTTTATACCAATTCTGCTTTCTAATAGATCTACTTTTCCTAAAATCTGCATAATATCTGATGGCATATTTCTTTTTTTTTTTTTTTTTTAAAGATTTTATTGGGGAATTGGGGGAGGGGAACAAGGGGAACAGCGTTGGGGAATCAGGGAAGGGGAACAGACAAGTTGCTGTCTTTTTGTTCTTCAGTCTAGTTGTGGAGGACGTTGCTTCACAGGCCCATGTTGGTATTATTATTGCGCTCTTCCCGGGTGAGGCAGATGGGGCACTGACCATTCACGGCGGCTATTGGCAGCCCTCTCAGGCTGCCGGCCACTCATTGTAGCCTATGGCAGCCCATTGCAGCAGGGGCTGCAGGCTACACCGTCGCCGGGGCTCGCACAGCCCAGCTCCAGGTGGAGCTGTTGTTAGTTGTAGAGGGCAGTGTCACTGGCCCACATATGTGGGATCCAAACCAGGGCCGCTGGCGTCTCAAGCCAGCTCTTAACCAATGCGCCACTCGGCTGGCCCTGACGGCATATTTCTTATATCAGAAGGGGAAACAGCAAAAACCTAACTCTAGTCGAAACACTTTACAATACACATTAAAGGAGAGATAGTCATTAGAGGATAATGGGTCCTTTTGAACTTCACATAAAAATCACTCCTTGGATATGAAATGAGTATATTCAAGTCTCAATAAAAAGTATTTGTGTAGACTATACCAAAAAAAAGTCCCCAACCAAAGAATGGTCCCTACGTGTGTACTGTAATGAGTAAATACTGTTGTTTGAGGCTTTTCAACAAAATGTGCAGACATCGATGAGCAAAAGTGAATACCTACTCAATATGCTAACAACTTTAACTGGCTAATATCCAATGAATCATGTTTTGTTTTTGGATTTTTTGCACATCAGTTCCTAAAGTTAATGGAATAATGCTCATGTATATCAGTTTCTCTTTTCTGTTTGGTTCCTAAAGTTAATTATTTAAGAGTACCTATTTTGACTGAGAACAAGAAGTGATTTTTTTTTGTACATTCACAAACATGGGGATTCCACTCAAGAAAGCCTTGCTCAACCAATATTTTCATGAGTTAACATATCTAATTAAACACATAAGGCTTTATTTTCTTAAAGAAATAATCTTGAAAATTAAAGTATAAAAAAGGATACGGGCCAGCCAAGTGGTGCAGTGGTTAAGAGCTGGCTTGGGACGCCAGGAGCCCTGGTTCGGATGCCACATATGAGGGCCAGTGACACTGCCCTCTTAAAAAAAAAAAAAAAAAGGGGGGGGTACTATGTATTCTTTATTTTTTTCTACTAGTATTGAATCTGCCTTTATGTAGTAACAAATTAAGAGTAAGCAGTTTCAAAAGCTAATATCCAATTAGTAAAGCACACTTTCAGTCACTTAATTAGGAAGTGGCTTACACACTGAGAACATCTGATTTATTTTATTGCCTCCTTTAAATAAAAGATTGTAATCTCTTTTCATTTCTAGTATTTCAGTAGATCAGTAAATGCTGCTTCTAAATTTTATTGACAGGATTTAAGTTACCTAATGAAATACACTCTTGAGATAGCTAAATCAATACAAAGTGAAAGGAATAGTTTCTGTATCTGTTTTTCTATAGCACTTTCCTTATGCCTTTAATTTCAGCATCTATTTTACTATGCCTTGTATGATAAATTCACATGACTGATGCCAGTTGCATTGTAAGTTTTTCCAGTATACAGTCAGTGCCTTAGTATCTTCCTTTCTTCCTATATTCTTTAGTCGATAGAGTCTATTGGCACTTGGAATTCAGTGGTGAGCAAAGATATGATCACCATTTGCATAGAGCTTATGGAGTGAAATTTGGAGAGTAAAACATTCACAAAACATGAACAAAAACACAGTATGAAGGAAAAGTACAACCATAACCTACCACAGAAGGTGGCCAATGTTTATTATGCAGATGAATAAAAAGAAGCAAATTTCGAAAATAAAAATCTACTATATCCCTTAAGAACAAGCTGACTTATTGCTTCATTTTACCTTAATATCTGTGTAAGCTGAGAAATTGTAGTCCAACCGCCCTGGATTCGAGAACAATCTTGACTGAGGACCAAGAGGCAATACTGAATGAGGTCATAACAATATATATCTTGTTTGATTTTCTTCAACTCCGAGTTTCTTAAAGGTGTGTTGTTCAATATTTCTAAAGCAAAAAGGAAATAAGATATACTTATTTTTGCTTAGTAAATCCAAGAGCTATCCGTATTTTTTGTGGGGGTGTGCATTATTTATTTTTTTACTGTGGTTCAGAATAATTTTTTTATTAGTTTCAGGTGTATAAAACAAGACAATTAAACATCACTCATGAAGTGATAACCCCAACAAGTCTACTTCCCATCTGACACTGTATATAGCTATTCCAATACAGCTGACTAATCTATATTTTTATAGGTTGAATAATAACAAAAAATACATTAAAAAGAAAAAAAAATTACTGCTTTATCATGATCTTAAGATTTCGCTGAACAAATTGGAAACAAATGCTAAAATTGTACCCGTGATGAAATTGTTTTGTTATCTAAACAGTGTTTGCAAATCAGAAAAAGATTTTCTTACCTTTTAACTTCAACAGTACAACAGGGACATTCTGCTCAGGACTTTTTGCAACTTCAGCAGCTAGAGATAAGATCCTTGGGTCTGTACCTGTTGGCTTCATTTCTCATATCACCTACATTTTACCAAAATCAGGGAAAATTAAGGCCAAATATATTACCCTAAAACATTCACTCCCTAAATGAAATATAGTTTTAATAAATGAAAACTTAGCTTTGCTTGCTTTGAGAAGGTTAGATTTTTTTTTTTTCATTTCTCCCTTATAGGAAACTGGTTTTTCTAACTAGTGTACCTCTAACAGAGCTAGCGACCCCTATATCTTACTATAAGAGCTACCGTTAGTAAGCTCTGTTAGTGCATTTATTGTGCACTAACAGTCAGGAACTGTGCTTAGGGCTTCACGTTCACTCTTTCTAATCTGTACAGCAATCCTAGGAATTAATTTTCTTTTATCATAAAAGAGAAACTGAGTGTACATAAAACAGTTAATATACACCTGAGACTGCTATCCTTTCAAAAGTCTCCTTACAAGCCTGGCCCTAGGAACTTGGCTGGTGTCTAGGAACTTGGATTTCAGGAGACTTCTATCATTTCCTAGTAAGAATGGCTCACTGTGCCTAAACTGTTTACACAAACAATGTGATTTATGCTGAACGCCTGCTTTCCTTCCTGAAGTTTGGAATTCTGGTACATGGTAGCAGAGGATGTCTACACAACCATCCTCCAATAAAGACTAGTCACTAAGTCTCTAGTGAGCTTCCCTGGTAGACAACACTTCAATATGTTGTCATAGCTCATATCAAGAGAAATTAAGTATGTCCTACGTGATTCTACTAGGAGAGGACTTTTGGTAGTTAGCATCTGTTTTCCCCTGGATTTCGTCCCATGGTCTTTTCCTTTTGCTGATTTTGCTTTGTATCTTTTTCATCACTATAATAAATCACAGCCATGAATATGACTATGCCTTAAGAACTGTGAGCCCTCCTAACAAATCACTGAACCTGAGGTTGGTCTTGGGGATCTCCAACACATGACTCAGGAATGTTATGTAATTATAAGACAACCAAAGTGTGTTTATAAATAGCACACTGAATAAAATCAATTATTTTAAACTTAAAATATCCACGTTTCTAAAATTTTCTTTATAAAAAGTTTTAAGGTATTCAAAGCTCAAAGGTATCATTGTTTAAAAAGTATACTCTTTACTTACTAATAATTAACAAAAACTAACATATATTAAGTGTTTACTATGAACTAAGCACTGTGCTAAGTGCTTCTACAAGCATTACAGTATTAATCTTTACAGCAGGACTAAAGCCTGTAATCATCTCCATTTTACAGATACGAAAAATCAAGCTGGAAGAACTTAAACTTGACATGGTTCCACAATCGTGTGGTGGAGTCAGTATTCAAATCCAGATCAGTCTGACTCCAAAGTCTGTGGTTTCAATTACAATGTTCTTAATATTCCCTCCCATGTAAAACAGTAAAAAACACAAAACATATTCCCAAATTATGTACTTCTAACTCACTTTTTTTAGGTAGCTATTATTCTTCAGTAAAAAACACAAAACATATTCCCAAATTATGTATTTCTAACTCACTTTTTTTAGGTAGCTATTATTCTTCATGACCTGCCATCCTTTATATTGAAGAGTTGGCTATAATATAGGCACCCAAAAATCATCCCTTTTTAAGTAAAGTATAAATCATTAAAAGAAAAAGAGTTTCTGGAAATATTTTAAAGAAAGCCCAGCACATCCTGGCATACAGCAGGCATACAACTTTCCAAGGGTGCGGATACAGAGTTATTTTATTCTTTTCAATGGCTGCATTATGCTATGCTTCCTTTGTAAGAGTATATCAAAATACAACATCCCCCCTTCCTTATCTGCGGTTTTACTTTCCATGGTTTCAGTTACCCACAGTCAACCATGTTCTAAAAATATTAAATAGAAAATTCCAGAAATAAACAATTTATGATTTTTAAGTTGCAACACTATTCTGAGTAGCGTGATGAATTCTTTTTTTTTTTTAAGATTTTTATTGGGGAATTGGGGGAGGGGAATAGACAAGTTGCTGTCCTTTTGTTCTTCAGTCTGGTTGTGGAGGACTTTGCTTCACTGGCCCATGTTGGTATTATCATTGCGCTCTTCCCGGGTGAGGCAGATGGGTCACTGGCCTCTGGACGGCCATTCACGGCGGCTATTGGCAGCCCACTCACGCTGGCTGCTGGCCACTCACTGTAGCCTATGGCAGCCCACTGCAGCAGGGGCGCAGCTTACACCATTGCCAGGGCTCACACAGCCCAACTCCAGGTCGAGATATTGTTCACCATCTTAGCTGTAGAGGGCAGTGTCACTGGCCCTCATATGTGGGATCCGAACCAGGGACGCTGGCATCCCAAGCCAGCTCTTAACCAATGTGCCACTCGTCCGGTCCGCACGATGAATTCTTTCACTGTCTCGTTCCCTCTTGCTCTGGATGTAATCATCCCTTTGTCTAGTGTCTCCATACTTCCTGCCAACAGTCACTTAGTAGCCTATTCGATGATTAGATTTACTGTCATGGTACTGCAGTGCTTGTGTTCAAGTAACCTTTATTTTACTTAATAATGGCCCAAAGTTCAAGAGTGGTGATGTTGGCCAATCGAGATATGTCAAAGAGAAGCTGTAAAGTGCTTCCTTTAAGTGAAAAGATCAGTACAGTAAAATATTTTGAGAGAGACCACATTTATATAACTTATTACAATATATTGTTATAATTGTTCTATTTTATTATCAGTTATTGTTAATCTCTTATTGTGCCTAATTTATAAATTAAACTTTACCATAGGTATGTATAGGAAAAAACATAGTATAACTATATAGGGTTCAGCACCATCTGTGGTTGCAGGCATACATGGAGGGTCTTAAAAAGTATTCCCTATCAATAAGGGGGAACTACTGTATATTTAAACATCCTCTCTATTAGAAGTCATTCAGAGTTTATGCTAAAATAAGCAATGATGCAACGAACAGTAATGTACATGTCTTTATGCACACATGCTACTACTCTGTAGGATGAATTTTCCTGAAAGTTGGATGGCTGGGTTGCAAGGTATATATTTTTAAAATTTTGATCATATGATCCCAAATTTTTCTCCAAAATGGGTATTCCAATTTATACTTCCACCGACAATATATGAGGGTGCTCATTTACTATACCTTTACTAATACATCGTTATCTTTTATATTTTTGCCAATCTGCTAGATGAAAAATGGTATTATCTTTTTAAATCTATATTCATTTATTAAGAAGGTTAGGCACATTTCATATTCACTACCATTTCTTCTTTTACATATTTTCTGTTTATATCCCTCAACTATTTTTCCACTGACCTGTCTTATTCTTTTGCAGAAGTTTTAAGAATACTTTCTCTTTTATATTGGCTGTAAGTCACTTTCTCCTTGTCTGCCATTTATTTTTCAAAGTTTGATTATAGTGCCTTTACAATAGTTTTACAATTTTTATGTAGTCAAGTATAACAATCTTTCCCTTTATGGCTTCTGCCATTTGTGTCATGCTTAGAAGGGTCTTCCTTACCCTAAAAATGCCAAAATATATTCCCCAAATTTTTCCTAGTGTTTTACGGTTCTGCTTTATTTATATCTTAGTTAACATATCTTTATCTATATCTTCAATACATCTGTACGCTATTTTTGTGAATGGTGTAAGAAAGGAATCTAACTAAATTTTTTAAGTTAGATGAGGTTATAGATTGGTGAAAAAAAGAAGAAATGCACATCGCTGTCAAAAAATGCCTGAGGTAATGAGTCGTGAATAGATATAATGGAAGCAATCTGAAATGCCACTTGGGTATATTTTTGGATTCGATTTAGTTCATTAATCTATTTGTTTATTCCTGGGCTAATACACATAGTTCATTTTAATATGTGTTTGAAGAAAATTCATGCTAGAAGGTAAGCTTCATGAAGGCAAAACTCATACCATTGTTGATGGCTGCCTTCTCCTCTCTGGTTCACTGCTATATCCCCACAGGCTAGACGAGTGCTTGGCAAATGATAGGTGCTTAACAAATATATGTTAAAAAAATCAATAAATGCACAAACTTTGGGTATTCCAAAACTGAATTTCTTGACCCTCTATTCTCTTGTTATAAAATGCAAACCTCAGATTTCTGGTAGGAAGACTTTTTTAGGTAAAATAGGCTTAAAACACTGTTCTTGCCCTCTGGGTAACGTAATAAAACATCGCTGAACCGTTATCCTCATCACCAAACATGTGTGGAGCACGATGGTCAGATGCAACGGTCACAAAGATTTTATACAGGACAGATTCCCTGCTAATGTTCTGGTTGGGAAGGAAAAGTACACACACACACATAAATATGTATATGTAAAATGAAATAATTATACAGAATGTGTTAAGGGCCAAACAGATGACAAAGAAGAGGAGGCTACAGACCACAGAGTCAGAGGACTGGGCTTCCTTGAACCAGTTTTCTTATCTGCAAAGTACACAGAAAAACAATTCCTACCTCCTAGAATAATTCAAGATTTAGAAGAAAAGGCAGCCACCAAGGACGGTCCTAAAACGCTGTGGAGTTAAACCTCAAGCGTCATAACCATTTGGAGAGCTTTTATGATGTGCCATGAATTGTTTTAAAAGCATGGATGTATTAACTCACTTAACTTTCTCAACAACTCTAAGGGGTACGTACGTACTATCATTTACGCCCCCCCCCCATGAGGACTGATGAGCGTTCTTAACTTTGGTTTGCACCAAGTCACACTATAAAGTAGGAAGCATGGGGTTCAAACCCAACAACGATTCTTGCTCCAGAATCTGGGCACTTCACTGCCCCCTGAAACACTCGCCTTAAAAGGGTCGAATCTGGACAAGCAGGTTGAGGGAAACACTGTCATCTCCCTGCCTGGAACAATAAATTCACATGTTTGGCTAAGCAGTTAAGGGAGAAGAGTTTGATTTCATCATTATTCTGAAAAACCACCACCTGTTGTGGAAACCATTTGTAAACTTCCCTTGGGGTGGTTGTCCTCTAATACAATATTTCTCTGCATCCTTACCATTAAACTCATGCGTTTTTGACCGGAAAAAAAAACAACACGCAATTATTTTTTCAATGATTAATGCTCTTACCCTGTTTCCAGAGCACGAGCTTCGGCCTTGATCCTTCGGGAATCGGTTCTTCCTGGCTGTGCAGTGACCGCCTCCACGGGATCACTGAGAAAGAAACACCGCAATGCAATCTAGTTGCTACTGATCATAAGCACGTGCAGTTCCTAACTCCTCATCTTTTTTTCCCCCGACCCGCCACGTGCCCTGACCTTGACGGGCCGACTAGCACCTGCCTGGAACTTCCCCTGGAACATGGCAGGAAATGGTTGCCTAGGTAACGGCGTCCCGTTCCAGTCAGTTCCGAGGCCCGAGGCTCGGAGGCCGCGGGCTCCTCTACTCCGGATTCTAGCCCCAGCTTTGGCGCCGCCAGGCCTTGCGCCCAGACTGCGCTCCTCCCCGGGCCTCAGTTTCCACACTAGCTCCCCACAGACGTCGTGAGGTAGGCCGATTCTCCCGTTAAAAGGTCCTCCATTCCCAGTCACTTGGCCCAGAAGTCCCGGGTCCCGGCCTCTTGGTACCTCGGCACTGTCTCCGTCCCCAGCCACCACCTCAGGTCCGCTACCTCATTCTGGCTTCGCGTTCCTCCACCAAGGCACCCTGCTCCCACCCCTCACCTCAACGGTGCGGCATTCCCGTGGCCGCTGGCGTCGCAACGCGGGAAGCAGCCAGGAGGCGGGACCACGGTCTCGGAGCCAAGGGGCGGGGCGCCCTTCCCCCAGGCAGCCAATCAACAGGCTCGAGGCGCCCGGGAGGGGGCGGTGCGCGTTGGGCGGCGGGGCGGAGTCTGTCGTGGGCACGCCCGCGGCTGCAAAGGCAGCTGCTGCTTTAGGCTGAGGTGGCACAGAAGGTAGGGAGCGCTAGTGGGCCGAGGCGACGTCGGAGCGGAAGGATAACGATGAATGGACCTTGGCACATTGACGGTCGCGAGCGGGTTCTCAAGTTAGGCGAGAGTTTTGAGAAGAAGCCGCGCTGCGCCTTCCACACTGTGCGCTGTGAGTGAGGACACCCCGGAGCAAAAGGGGGAGTTCTGGGGATGGGCGTGTGGAGGCACAAACGCCTTCGAGTTGGGATCCCACAACCCCCGTCCTCCCCCTATTCTTGCTGGAGAATATGGTTCTCAGCGCGATCCATTGCCCGGGATGGAGCCCTAGGGGGTGGATGGAAGAAGAAGCCGGAGTCGAGCAGGTGTGGGTAACCCCCACCCAGGCAGAAAGGGAAACTTTGTGGAGGTCTCCAGGGGTGACTGTGGAGACAGACGTCACGGGTGGATGATGCAGAGGTGGAAAGGAACATAGGGGACAAACGGAACGGAGCAAAGGACCGAGCCGTAGGCAGGGGGAGAGGTCTCTTCACCTTTAGTGTCTCCGACTGCGGAGGGTTCTTCTTTAGCGTGTTCCTGCGGAGAGGTTCTGCACCATTCCAATCGCCTGTATCTCTTTGGGACCCAGATTTTATCCAGTCAGTTATCAAATATTGATTATCAAAGTATTGGAGGGTGTGTGATTAATCTCCTTATTGGAAAAGCAGTGACCTCCCTATGATTTCTCCCTTTGATTTCCTTTTGGTCGTCCTCTGGGATGAGTTTTGATAAATTCCTCCCTTTTATGTTGGTAGAAAAGGGAGGTCTTTTGCTTTCATAGTGGATGGTATACACTCCAGGAAGAAAAAATATAGCATATTATGATGTGGTATGTAAAACACTCAGTCTTTGCATAATAGCCTTTATAGAAGTATAGAGGGGAAAGGAAACTTTGAGATCATTGAATCATAACCTCTTATTTTTTCGGTGGCAAAATTTGTAAAGTAGGTATTTTTTCACTTCCTTTCCCCAGCTCTTCCCTTCCTTAGTATCTCATCATTCTACCTTTGTTTCAGCCATTCTGTCCTTAGACTGGATAGAGGTCTTGATGGTTTTTATTCTGAAGTGTTCCATACTTCAACTAAAACTTATACCCCCCAAAAGTTTACTTAAGTTGTAGACAATCTGATTATAGTAATTCACAGTAAAGGTGTGAAGAACTAATAGGTTTCTAATTTTCCAAGGATATACTGGAGGTGCCAAAAAAATGTATACAAGTGGACACTTTGGTCAGTGTTGCTCAAGCAGAAGTTCGCTGTAATCAGAAGTGTCTGGATGCTGATGGGAACCGCTTTGAGCATCTCTTGTAATTGCAGAAGTCAACCGTGACTTGTATTCATCTTTTGTTATAGGTATATATTGAATATTACAGTTTTAATAGTTTTCCTTAAAATGTGTACGCATTTTTTTGGCACCCTCTGTATTTACATTTTATAAAGGGTTTTATTAAGCAAAATTAATACCCAATTGATAGAATAAATGGAAGAGATATTTGCAAACCGATCTTAACACAGTGTCCCTTGATTATTCTTCTCTACTCTGTTGCCCAAAGCTCCCCATAGTGAGATCATTAGTGCTGGCTATGCAGTTTCTTTCCTTCTTGAGTCCCATTTTATAAAACTATGTTATAGTTCTTAGCTGGTGTCTCCCTGCCTTTATCTCAAGTAGTATCTCCTCTCCTCTTCTTTCTCAGGTATGCAGTAGTCTTACTTTTTCAAATTACAAGGTTTAAGATTATAAAAATTTGCTCAAAATATATTTTTATGTAACTTAGGTATGTATTCTCAAATTAAGTGAATAAAAGGAGCCTTTGAAAAGCACTTTGCAGGTGCTTTAGAGCCTTTAATTTATAAAAGTTCTCAAAATACAGGAATTGTATCTTCAGAGTCTGGGAATCAGATGATCCAACTACAAGAATGAAAATAAACAAAAATAAAACAATAATGACCACAATAAACTCAGATGTTTTAATATACTCATAGTCATGTGGAAGACATTAGAAAGGTTTTCAGCCCTTAGTTTTATTCTTGTTGAAGCAGGCAGAATCTTTCTAGATTTATTTAAATAAAACCAGTCATTATTCTTGACAAGATTCATTTCTCAGATCCTCACTGTTAAGGACTCATAGTGAGGGAAGGAAACTATAGAATGGGAGATCTGACTTTGATAAACAGCAGTTGGACCTACTTTACAACAAACACTCAAGTCAGTGTAATCTAGGAGAAAGTAACATTCTGTCTTTGTGATTAGGGGTAATCATGCCAATCCAATATTCTGAGGCTTCGGAAAAACTTGTGAGTTCTGGCCTCCACCTATACATGTAATGTAACTTTGGGAACATTCTCTAAGTTCTCAGCCTCACTTTTTTTATATGTAAAATGGTAATAATATCTAAATACACTGTTTTTTTAAGGATTAAATAAAATAGCATAAACAGCTTAGCACATTATTTGGTGCATGGCAGAAAATAAATACTAGTCACCATTATTCTTGAAGGCTTATTTATGTGTCTTTTAGAAGTGCCAATGAATGTAATTTACTAAGACTTTCAAAAGCATTTATCAGGACTTGGCAATAAAATCTATCAAAAAAAAAAATAGTCTGGCATGTGGTAAGGAATATATGGGATGTTCTGTAAATGATAAGCAAAATGCATACCAGCAGATGCTTCACTGAGTAGAAGAGCCTGAGTAACAGGACCCACCAGAATAAATTTTCGATTTGGGCTAGTACTAGTTTTACAATGTATATCCAAATAAGGGAATAAACATTGAAATTTCTAAGTTTGTAAATGATACCAATTTTTGCTGTCACGAAATAATGAGTTCATGGGTATTGACTATAGGGAAATGGTCTGAGGCATCAAGTGCAGCCACTCCCAAAAAAAGGTGATTGTTAAGCTTTGGTGTTACAAAATACTAGAAAGTACATTAATAGAAAATAGGATTAAAATTATATTTATAGTTGATGTTCTCTAATCAATGCAGTGTATTGGAAAGGGTATGTGTTTTGGAGTTAGTTGAATTAGTTCAAACTAAGAAAGTAAATATATTTTAGTAATTGCAGAGTCTTTTATGCAGATATTGACATTATGTGATGTTACAGCCAAAATAGAAAGATCAACATTAACAGAAAAAAAGTACAAAGTAGGAAATGTTTTTCTACTTTTTATGTAATGTAAGTAATTATATTGTAAACCTGAAGAAAATAACATAGATGAAGGAAATCCAGAGAGAAAAATAAATGGTAAAATTGGTGGTGAGGTTTCTAAACCAAGGAAAACTGGAAAAAAAAATCTATTTATTTAGGGCCAGCCGAGTGGCGCTTTGGTTTGGAGTTGGTTTCGTATGCCAGCTCTGACCAGCAGGGCCCCAGTTGGGATCCCACATATGAGGGCCAGTGACACTATGCCCTCTACAGCTAATATGGTGGACAACAGCTCAACCTGGAGCTGGGCTGCCTTGAGTCTACTGCAACGGCGTAGGCTGCAGTGGGGCTGGCCAGCAGCTGGTATGCGCTATCATGAGCAGCCATGAGCAGCCCTTCAATGGACGGCGAGCGACTGCCTCATCTGGGAAGAGCGCAATGATGATACCAACATGGGCCAGTGTAGCAACGTCCTCCACAACTAGATTGAAGAACAAAAGGACAGCAACTTGTCTGTTCCCCTTCCCCGATTCCCCAACGCTCTTCCCCTCCCCCAATTCCCCAATAAAATCCTTTAAAAAAAACCCAAAAAACTATTTAGTCTGATATCAGCAATTTAGAAAAGAAAATTTAACATTTTGAATCATATGAAAACCATGAACTTGAGATTATTCAACAAATTCTAATATAATTCTAGAACTATACCTAACCCCTTGAAACTCAAAAGTTGTATACTTTAAGACAACTTGTTTGAAGGTAAATAAAAAGACAGCAGTACTTAATGTAACAAGTAATAAAAAGTGGAATGTATTAATCCTAACAGTAGAATAATTAGAAATGTAAAAAGGTTCAGATTAGTTTTGATAGACTTATTGATTATAAATTCATGCTTATCATGAAGTAAAGCTACAGATATCTTGAGTGAATTTCTGTCTCTTAGTTATCTCATATACTATAGGCATCTATGGATAGGCTTCAGGGGTTTGTGAATCCCTTGAAATTATGCAGTATTTAATATGTATGTTCATATATGCATTTTTCTGTGAAGAGGCTCTGTAGCTGGTTTATAATTTTTATCAGATTCCCATAGGGACTTATGACTATCTTTCATCTCCTAACACTGCCCCTGCCCCAACATACACACATACACAAAAGTTAAGAACTATGGATATAAGACAAAGAGGCTATATTATATGAGTGGATAGATTATATGATTTGAGTTCCTGACTTGATCTTTCACTGACTTCATTACAGAGGAGCTCCCTCATTGGTTAAATCTGGGTGAGAATATTCAATTCAAAGAATTGTTGTGAAGATCAAAAGTGATGATTTATTATAAAGAAAAATAATCAATTTTTAAACACTAAAACAGAGGTTATAGATTAACAGCCTATTGGCTGAATTTGACTTTAGAGATGCTTTGTTTGACCCACACAGTTAACTATTTACAGCTAACATGAATTAGTTGTAAATACCTAAAAATCAAGCTGTTTTATACAAAAACTGGATTACCAGCTTCTCTTTAAAAAATTGGAATATAACCTGGCAGCAGTTGGCTAGAGCTAAGTTGTAGTTAGCCTCTTGAGATTGGGTTTATTCATTCAGGGTTATTATGGTTCCTGCTGATCTGCTTCACTGCCTTGGGTTGCCTGCCTGGGTTCAAAGCATTATTTAGCTATAGTTAAATGACAGTCCTACCTCCCAATATTGTCCTTTGTGTTACTGTCAGAAAAACATGGGAGGTCAGAGGGCCATGGTTTTATTCTACAATGTCATTTCTAATGTTTTACATATTTATCATAGAGAATTCTTTATTATCAAATATTAAATAATGGATGCCCTCTATGACAACAGAAATGTACTAGTGAAAAATACAAAAGGAATATGGCAATATCTACCCTAAAGAAATGATAGTCTTGAAATAGAGATGAATCTGGGCCTCAGGAAACAATTAGAAAACACATAATTCAACTTAAATAAGTTTATACTTAAAATAAATTTGGAGGTGGTTCAGAAAAGGGGTAACAATATGAATCAGAGTCAATTACAAAGATCTTTTTTGTATTCATTATATTAAAGGCATTGCGCTAAGAACCACAATTCTGGAGGAATTAAAGTACGAGGCATTGTATTTTTTAAAAATTGCAGTCCAATAAGACATGCCCACAAAGAGTTAAATAATTTCATTAATATATGTCAGGTTTTGATGAGTGGTATGGTAAATGCTACAGAAATAGATAAGAAATTGAGATTTCAGAGAGTAGGAAAAGGGCCGCACACAGAGACCGCTTCATGGAGGAGGGGACTTTGAAATAGAATTCAAATTCTAAGAGGGCAAAAGCCCAGAGAAAATCAGAAGAGCAAGATTTAGGTACTTTTATAGGTTAGCCTTCTTTGATTGAAAACTAGTTTGTCCTCCCCAAGAATGGAAGGATATGGCTCTGAAAGATACTATGAAAGAAGACATAGTGATTAGATGTGGGTGATGAAAAAGATTGACGAATACTTACAGTGATAAACAGAACCCCAAAGGGTAGTTAAAATAAGAAAGTTGAGGACAGTTTAACACCAGTCTGTTATACTGTGGGCATCTACAACGATAACTTATTTATGTTAAAATATTTTAGAATAAAGTTACTTTATTTCTATTGTATACGCCCTTATAAAATGACTTTGGTTCTCACTTTAGGGTCACAAAAGATATTCACTAGCTCAAACTGAAGTTATATTCTCTCCCCATTGATGTTGATATCCATGAGACTAATATCAGAGGTTGTCGGCCAACCCCTCATCTTTTTATCTAGCTCAACTTTTGTGGTTCCTTGTTCTAGCTTTAGCAGGTATTAATTGCATTGCCTTGGGCAAGGGACTTAATTTCTTACACTCTCACTTCCTTTGTCTTAGGGATATTCATTACTTTACAGGATTGTTATGAAGCTATGATATAAAAGTGATTAGGAAAAAGTTTTAAATAAACTAATTAGCATATAAATTATAGCTGTTATTATTGTTTTGTTGTATGTCTTAGTTCATTCTCTTGGATTTTTCTGTTTTTTCTTCTGCTTTCTACTTTATCTGTGTGAAACTCAAGGCTTAGTTCCAATTTCTTCCCTTTAATATTACTGTCTTTTCATCAGTTGACATTAACACTTATTTCCCTAAGTCCAATACCTCTTTCAAACATCTAAAACTTAACACCTTAATTATCTTTTATTTTTCTCATTACCTTGCTACTACTGACAAACTCCCCAGTTTATTTTCAGTCTAATTTAGTCCTCAGTTTCACTACCTAGAGATACGTTATAAATCAAATTCTCTCACATTTCTCATATTGCTTATGTTGTTTCATCTGTTTATTAAAATCCAGGAATAAGCATCAAGATTTGAAAAGATGGTTGTTGCATGTATTCAGTTTTGAAATAGAACCATATGCAGAATAAGCCATATTACAAAGAATACTGTGTGAATTGGTTATATTTACACGTATATGTGTTTAAGGAACAGAGGAATAGATTTCATTTCTTTTCATAAAGTTGTTATGAGAATTAAATGTGAAGTGTTAAGCAAAGTTTAGTACATAAGAAGCATATAGTAAGTGTTCTATAAATGGGAGCTATTATAATTCTCATTGGGAAACAGGGTCAGCCTTTGTTGACAGAGTGATGATTTGATGAGCATTGCAAGATTCCCTTTTCCCAAAATCTGCCTATTATATTGGGTTGTTGGAAAAGTCATGAAGTATTTTTGCAATGAAAAACATAGAAAAAATACGTCATGACTTTCCCAACAACCCAATAGTTCCTAATAATATTTATTATTTTGGATTTAGAATTTTTGCCTTTGAGGCTTCCCTAATATTAATGTAAATCTCTTGGGACTGGGGGTAACTGGGAGGAGGATCTCAGGGGCTGATAATGTTCTATTAATCTGGTTGATGATTACACATGTGTCACTTTGTGAAAATTATGACTTTATGTCCTGTTTTGCATGTATGCTATATTGTAATAGTCAACCTGAAAAAAATAAATATAACCCAAGGAATTCTATATCAGAAATATTATCAGTCATTGATATATATTGATGTGATTTTTAATCTGACTTTTTATTAGTTTCAAGTATACAAAACAGCATAGTGATTAGATATTTACATGCCTCACAAAGTGATAACCCCAATAAGTCTATTATCCATCTGACACTGTACATAGTTATTACAATATTACCAGCTATGTTCTGTATGCTGTACTATATATCCCCATGACTAATTTTATGTAGGATTCAGGCATAAAACATAGCGGTTAGATGTTTATATAATTTATGAAGTATTCCTCCAATAAGCCTGATACCCATCTGACACTATACATAGTTTTTACTGTGTTATTGACTATATTCCCTATGCTGTACTTTATATCCCCATGACTATTTTGATAACTGGCAATTTGTACTTCTTAAGCCCTTTCACGTTTTTTACCCATCTTCTCAACCCTCTCCCATCTGGGAACCATCAGTTTAGTCTCTGTATCTGTAAGTTTGTTTCTGTTTAGTGTGTTCATTTATTTTGTTCTTTAGACTCTATGTATAAGTGAGAACATATGGTATTTGCCTTTCTCAGTCTGATTTATTTCACTTAGCATACCCTCTAGGTCCATCCATGTTGTCACAAATAAGATTTCATTCTTTTTTGAATATTCAATTGTGTATATGTACCACAATTTCTTTATCCAATTGTCTATTGATGGGCATTTCAGGTGTTTCAATATCTTCACTATTGTAAATAGCACTGAAGTGAATGTAGGGGTATATATATCTTTTTGAATTGGTGTTTTGGATATCTTTAGATAATAACCCAGGAGCAGAACTGCTGGGTCATAAGGTAGTTCTATATATTATTTTTTTTATTTATTAAATTTATTGGGGTGACATTGATTAGTAAAATTATATAGGTTCAAGTGTACATTTCTATAATACATCATCTATATATTGCATTGTGTGTTCACCACCCAGAGTCAATTCTCCTTCCATCACCATACAAGGTCTGACAATTAAGTTTGTGAATTTGTTGCAACAATGTTGCTAACCTTTTTTGATATCAGAAGGATTATTCATTATGAATTTGTACCAACTGGACAAACAGTTAACCAAGTTTACTATTTAGAAGTGCTATAAAAGGCTGTGTGAAAAAGTTAGACCACCTGAACTTTTCACCAACAATTCATGGTTCTTGTATCATGACAATACACCAGCTTACACGGCACTGTCTGTGAGGGAGTTTTGAGCCAGTAAACAAATAACTATTGGAATACCCTCCCTACTCATCTGATCTGGCCCCAATGACTTCTTGCGTTACCCAAAGATAAAGGAAATACTGAAAGGGAGACATTTTGGTGACATTCAGGACATCAAGGGTAATAGGATGACAGCTCTGATGGTCATTCCAGAAAAAGAGTTCCAAAATTGCTTTGAAAGGTGGACTAGGTGCTGCCATTGGTGCTTAACTTCCCAAGGGGAGTACTTCAAAGATGACTGTAATGATATTCAGCAATGAGGTAGGCAGCACTTTTTCCAGGGTGATTTCACGAACTTAATTGTCTGACCTTGTATGTGTCTGTTTCTATGCTAGTACCATACTGTTTTGATTACTATAGCCTTGCAGGATAGTTTATATCTGGTAGTGAGATCTCCAGCTTTGGTGTTCTTTCTCAAGATTGCCAAGGCTATTTGGAGTCTTTTTTTTTTTAAGGGCAGTGTCACTAGCCTTCATATGTGGGATCTGAACCCAGGCCACTGGCATCCCAGGCCAGCTCTTAACCACCATGCCACTCGGCCGGCCCTATTTGGAGACTTTTATGGTTCCATATAAATTTTAGAATTATTTGTTCTAATTCTATGAAAATACCATTGGTATTTTGATAGGGATTGCATTGAATCTATATATTGCTTTAGGTAGTATGGGCATGTTAACTATATTCTTCCTATCTATGAGCATGGTATGTTTCCATTTATTTGTATTTATTTTTTTTTTAAAGATTTTTATTGAGGAATTGGGGGGAGGGAACAACATTGGGGAATCGGGGAAGGGAAACAGACAAGTTGCTGTCCTTTTGTTCTTCAGTCTAGTTGTGGAGGACGTCGCTACACTGGTCTGTGTTGGTTGTATTCATTGCGCTCTTCCCGGCTGAGACAGATCAGTCACTGGCCATTTGATGGCCGCTCACAGTGGCTCACGGCAGCTCACACATGCTGTCAGCCACTCACAGTAGCTTGTGGCATCCCACTGCAGGCTACACATCGCCGGTGACTCAGGGTAGCCCAGCTCCAGGTTGAGATGTTGTTCACCATCTTAGCTGTAGAGGGTGCAGCGTCATTGGCCCCCATGTGGGATCCAAACCAGTGGCTCTGCTGCTCAGAGCTTACGCTCCCAAGCCAACTCAACCAATGAACCACTCGGCCAGCCCCTATTTGTATCTTTTTAAGTTTCTCTCTTCAACATCTTATAATTGTCTGAGTATAGGTCTTTTACTTCCTTGGTTAAATTTATTCCTAAGTATTTTTTGATGCAATTGTAAGTGGGATTGTTTTGTTAATTTCTCTTTCTGATTGTTTACTATTGGTGTATAAAAATGCCACCTATTTCTGAATATTAATTTTGTATCCTGCTATTTACTGAGTTCATATATCAGTTCTAATATTTATTTTTTTTGGTGGACTCTTTGGAGTTCTCTCTATATATAGTATTATGTCATCTGCAAATAATTAATTTTACTTTTTCCTTTCCAATTTGGATACCATGTGTTTCTTTTTCTTGTTGATTGCTGTGGCTAGGACTTTCAGTACTATGTTGAATAAAAAGGATGAATGTGGACATCCTTGTCTTGTTCCTGATCTTAAGAGGAACGCTCTTAGCTTTTGTACATAGAGTATCATGTTAGCGGTGGATTTTTCATATAAGGCCTTTATTATGTTGAAATATATTTTCTCTATTCCTACATTGCCAAGACTTTTTATCATAAATGGATGCTGGATTTTGTCAAACACTTTTTCTGCATCTATTGATATTATTATTTTTCATTTTGTTAATGTGGTGTATCATGTTAAGTGATTTTCAGATATTCAACCAAACTTGCATACTGGGAATTAATTTCACTTGATCATGGTGTATGGTATTTTTAATATATTGCAGGATTTGGTTTGCTAATATTTTGTTGAGGATTTTTGCATCTGTGTTCATCAAGGATATCAGCCTATAGTTTTCTTCTTTGTAATGTTTTTGCCTGGTTTGGGAATAAGGGTAATGGTGGCCTCATAGAATAGCTTGGGAGCTACTCTCCTCTTGAATTTTTTGGAATAGTTTAAGAAGAATAGGTGTTAATTCTTTTTGAATGTTTTGTAAAATTCACATTGGAAGCTGTCTTGTCCAGGACTTTTGTTTGTTCGGAGCTTGTTGATTATTAATTTGATTTCTTTGGTAGTAATGGGTCAGTTCAGACTTTCTTTTCTACTTGATTCAGTCTTAGGAGATTGTGTGCTTCTAGGAACTTATCTATTTCTCCCAGATTGTCTAATTTGTTGGTGTATAATTGCTTATAGCATTTTCTTAAACTTTTTGTGTTTCTGACGTGTCCATTGTCACTTCTACTCTTTCATTTCTGATTTTATTTATTTGGGTCCTCTCCCTTTTTTTTCTTGATGAGTATGGTTTAAAGTTTGTCAATTTTGTTTATCCTTTTAAGAAACTAGCTCTTGGTTTCATTTATTTTATTTATTTTATTTTATTTTATGCCTCTATTTCATTTATTTCCACTCTGATCTTTCTTATTTCCTTCCTTCTCACTTTGGGCTTTGTTTGCTGTTCTTTTTCCAGTTCGCTTAGGTTTAAAGTGGGACTGTGAGATTTTTTCTTGTTTCTTGAGGGAGGCCTATATAGCTATGCATTTCCCCCTTAGAACTGCCTTCACTGTGTCCCATGGATTTGGAATCACTGTTTTTATTTTCATTTGTCTCAAGGTATCTTTTGATCTCTTCCTTGATCTCATTATTAACCCATTTATTATTTAGTAGCATGTTATTTAGCCTCCATATGTTTCTGTGTTTTTGGTTTTTTCTTGTAATTGATTTCTAGTTTCATACCACTGTGGTCAGAGAAGATGCTTGATATGATTTCAGATATAAATTTCTTAAATTCATTGAGACTTGTTTTGTGGCCTAACATGTAGTTTATCTTGGAAAATGTTCCATGGGCACCTCAAAAGAGTGAATATTTTGCTGCTTTGGGGTGAAATGCTCCAAAAATATCAATTAAAGCCATCCTGTCTAGTGTGTCCTTAAAGGCTGCTGTTTCCATGTTGATTTTCTGTCTGGAAGATTTGTCCATTGGTGTCAGTGGGCTGTTAAAGTCTCTCCAATGATTGTGTTACTGTCAATCTCTCCCTTTATGTTGGTCAGTATTTTTTTATATATTTAGGTGTTCCTATGTTGAGTGTAGATGTTCCTATGTTGAATGTAGATGTTTACTAGGGTTATGTCCTCTTATTGGATTTATCCCTTTATCATTATGTAATTCTTTGTCTCTTGCTATAGTCTTCATTTTAAAGTCTATGTTGTCCGATATAAGTATTGCTACCCAGCTTTCTGTTTTTGTTTGTATTTGTGTGAAATATCTTTTTATATTCCTTTACTTTCAGTTATGTGTATATTTTGATCTGAGGTGTGTGTCTTGTAGACAACATATGCATGGGTCTTGTTGTCTTATCTATTCAGCTACCCTATGTCTTTTGATTGGAGCATTTAATCCATTTACATTTAAGTGATTATCAATAGGTACATAGTTATTGCCATTTTATTCATATTTTTGTTCTTTTGTTTGTTTGTTTCCCCCTTTTTTCTACTTAATGTAAAATTTCTTGTAATACTGGCTTTGTGTTAATGAATTCCTTTAGTTTCTTCATATCTGGGAAGCTTTCTCTTTCCTTCAATTTAATGACAGCCTTTCTGGGTAGAGTATCCTTGGTTGTAGGCCCTTGTATTTCCTCTCTTTGAATATTTCCTGCCACTCCCTTCTGCCCTGCAAAGTTTCTTTGGAGAGATCAGCTTATAACCTTATGGGAGCTCTCTTGTATGTAACTAGTTGTCTTTCTCTTTCTACTTTTAGAATTCTCTCTTTGTCTTTAACCTTTGGCATTTTAATTATAATGTATCTTGGTGTGGGTCTGCTTGGTTTTATCTTATTTGGGACTCTGTACCTCCTGTCTTTGTATATCTGTTTCCTTCATCAGTTTAGGGAAGTTTTCATTCTTTCTTCAGATATGTTCTTGATCCCTTGCTGCCTCTCTTCTTCTGGTACTCCTTTGATGTGAATGTTGTTACTCTTGTTGTTGTCCAAAGGTTCCTTATACTATATTCATTATTTTTATTTGTTTTTCTTTTGTTCTGATTAGGTGTTTTCTGCCACCTTGTCTTGTAAATTGCTGGTTCGATCCTCTGTTTTATCTAATCTGCTGTTGATTCCTTCTAGTGTATTCTTCACTTCAGTTATTGTAGTCTTTATTTCTTTTTAATAGTTTCTATGTCTTTCTTTATGCTTACTATCTCTTGTTGAAGATCTCATTAAGTTCCTTAAGCAGGCTTATAACCTGGCTTACGTGTTTTAAACTCTGTCTCTGGTAGGTTGGTTGCCTCCATTTCATTTAGTTCTATTTCCAGAGGTTTCTCCTGTACTTTTATTTGGAAAGCGTTTCTTTGTTCCCTCATTCTGGCTGCCTCTCTGTGTTAGTTTCTATGTATTAAGTAGATCTCCTATGTGTCTCATTCTTTGCTGGGTGACCTTATATAGTACGTGTCCCGTGGGATCCAGTAGTACGTCTCCCTGATCACCTGTGCATGTGTTCCAGGAGTGTCCCTTGCGTGTGTTTTGTGTATTCCCCTGTTGTAGTTGATCCTTGATTGCTTTTGGTGTATCAGTGGGTGGATTTGACTGTAAGGCTAACAAGCTGTGAGGATTGGCTATGCCGCATCCTATAAGCCATTGTGTGTGGGCTGACTCCTTAAGCTGCCCCAGTGGGCTTTTGTGCCTGTTGAGACTACCCTTTCGGTATATCACTTGTGGGGCTAATCAGGTAGTACTCTGTTGTGGTCTGAAGCTGGCCTCTGGGTGTGTTGTTTCTGGTGTCTCTTGGGAGATGCCCCCATGCATTCAAATTTCAGCCTTGCCTGTGACCAGCCCAGAGCTACCTCATTGGAGCTACAAAGCTATAAGCACTTGGTTGCCACCAGTGTTGATTATGGAGGCATGTAGGAGTTGCCATGCTGTGAACCGAGGCCAGCTGTCACCAGGTTAGGCCTGGGGCAGCTTAGCCAAAGACCCAGATCCCCGCAGGCCTATTGCCACCTGCTGGCCCAGCCATTTAAAGAAGCATCTTAGGTGTGTGGGCCAGATTTTTGACCTGGTGGTTGGTGCTCTTGGAGTCACGGAGTGTGGTTGGTGGTTTTTGCAAATTTAATATAGATTCAGTTCTTGTGCCAGTACTGAGCCTGTGGCCTCTCCACAAAATACCCACAGATTCCCTTCACTAGCCACCGCTCACCCAGGGTCCACAGATCCCTGAGAGCTGCCCAAAAAGGGCTGCAGCAAAAAATTGGGCTCCCCTCTCGCTACCAAATGTTTCCCAATCCACTGCCAGCCAAGCACTGTTGTAGAAGCCTCCCACACCTTATGAGAGCATGGCTGGCTTCTCAGGAGCTTAGAGTGCCCCAGGCGATGCCACACTGGCTAGAGAGGCAGGGTTAGTGGCAGTCACCAAGGCGGCACATGAACGGATTTTACCAGACCAATGCAGTCTCAGATTTGGCCCTGTGGGAGTAGGTTTAACACAGGAAAGATCGTGCCCTCCTGTAGGCCACATGTGAGGCAGGATCCACACAGGGACAATGGCAGCTGTCCCTCCAACCCTTGCCCTGATGCCACACAACTCAGTTTTTTCTCCCTGTATGTCTCTGGCATCTCTTGAGTTGCTTCCCCTCCCTCAGATCCCAGGGTGAGTACTCACAAGCAAGTGAGTCTGTGTGCAGGCTGTTTAAAAGGATGTCTAGGTTTCCAGCCACCTTCCTTTTTACCAGAATGGACAATACTTGCAGATTTACACTGTGGGATGCTATTGGGACTCTTCCTCCCGGCATAGGACTCCTGGGTTGGGGAGCTTGCTGTGGGGCTGGGACCCCTCATTCTTCAGGGGGACCTCTGCCACCGAGATGTCACGCCTGGTGCCTAACCACCACCTATGGGTTTTGGGGTCAGCCCATTTTGTTGTCCTCCTCTGCTATTAGTCTCTATAAGGTCTCTTCCTTATATCCTTAGTTATAGGGGTTATATTCAGCTAGTTTTTAGATGATTCTTGAAGTTGATTGTTCAATAATTTAATTGTAATTTTTATGTGATCCTGGGAGGTGGCAGGTACAGCATTTATCTATTCCACCACCTTGGACCGTCTCCCTTTCTGTGAATTATTATTATTTTTTAAAGATTTTATTGGGGACCTGGGGGAGGGAACAGCATTGGGGAACAGGGAAAGGGGAACAGACAAGTTGCTGTCCTTTTGTTCTTCAGTCTAATACCATGTTGATATTATCACTGTGCTCTTCCTAGATGAGGCAGATCGGTCACTGGCCTCTAGACGGCCGCTCATAGCGGCTCTTGGCAGCTTACACCAGCTGCCAGCCGCTCACTCTGGCTGCCGGCCACTCATTGTAGCCTATGGCAGCCCACTGCAGCAGTGGCTGCAGCTACACCATCGCCAGCAACTTACAGCAGCCCAGTTCCAGGTGTTCACCATCTTAGCTGTAGAGGGCAGTGTCACTGGCCCTCATATGTGGGATTCAAACCAGGGCCCTGATGCTCAGACCCAGTGTCCCAAGCCAGCTCTTAACCAACACGCCACTCAGCCGGCCCTGCTGTGAATTATTTTTAAGTGGCTTTTATATCTTAGAGGTTTTTAAGCTTGTGCAACATGTAAAATATCTCAGCACCCTAAATTCTTTCCAGGTGATATATTTTAGTTATATCATTTGTATTATGATTTAACTCAAAATGAAAACTTGTTTAAAGTTCTGAAGTGACAGATTTGGTTAAATTTACACATCTTTAAGTGGTGTATATAAAGTTGTTAAACTATGTAAGATTGCTTTTTATTAAGTTTCCCCATGAATGTGCATTTGCCATGTATTCATTCATTTTGTATTCTCCTAGGAGAGCTTGGGTGGTAGTAGGCACCCAAGGTGGGTTAAAATAGTCCAGTTCATCTTGATCTAAAAAGGATTCTAGGCAGCATGGTTTAAGGAATACTGCTTCAGAATATAACCATTTCTTTTTTTCTGAGAATTATACACACAGAAATAAACTGAATTGTAGTTTGTTTGTTTATTTGTAATATAAAGACTTTTCTAAACCAATTTAATAACTGGTTGTTAAAAAATTATTTATCACTGTGAAACATGCTCATATTTTTGCTATCCAGTTATTTAGGTGTTATTCCATCTCATAAAAATCTGTATCTATATCTATTTTTAGATGACTTCAAACCTGCTTCTGTTGATACTTCTTGTGAAGGAGAGCTTGAGGTCGGCAAAGGTGAACAGGTGACAATAACTCTGCCAAATATAGAAGTGAGTATTTCTACATATTTAGACTAAAGGAATATTTTTGTAAGATTTCCACTAAATGTAAATGAAAATAATTGCACAACTCATGTAGTGACAGTCAGTTAAAGTAATTAATAAACACCCGAAACAAAAAGCATTATTTTAGGTAAAACAGCCTTAAAATACTTTAATTAATAAGTTTCAAGAATTATATCAAATGGTTTGAAACAATTGGAAGTCTAAACAAATATTTATTAAATTACTTTTATGAGCCAGATTTTGTAGTCTGAACTAGGAATAATAACATATCCCCTGCCTTCTAGGCCTAATCTGTAATAGCAGACAGACATGTAAACATCTAGTGCTGTAAGTTAGAGCATGTACAAAATTCTATGCAAGTACGTAAGTGGAATCAAATACACTGCCTAGTGGAATCTTGAAAGGATTCCAAAGCAGATGTTCTTTGAGTTGAGCCTTAAAGGACAAGTAGAATTTCTTGAGGTAGAAAGGGAGTAGAATATTCTAAGCAGAAGCAGAAGAAACAGCATGTGAAAGACTAATGGAGAATGAACAATAAGTTTGTGGAATAACTGATTTAATCTGGTAAATTACAAATTAATGAAAAATGATAGGAGTGAAAACTAGAAAGGTAGGTTGGAATCAGATTGTGAAGAATCTTTTACGTTAGAATATAGAATTTGGACTTTATTTCGTAGGTATTAGAGAACCATTAGAGGTTTTTAAGTTGAGAGCTAACATAAATAGATTTGTGCTTTTGGAGTGATTTTAGCAATAGTTTAGGAAATAAGTTACAAAAGAAAGACAATAAGGTCAGGGAGGCCTTAACCAAAAGTTTTAAATTTTGTCTGTTTTTCAAATTTCCAGATGTAGCCAAGTAACACTGTTAAATACTATTTAAATATACAAGTTCTTTGTTGTATGCTCTAGTTTTCTCAGTCCTTGAGTTAGAAATTTCTTTTTTTTTAATTTTTGTTAAATTTATTCAGGTGACTTTGGTCAGTAAAATTATATAGGTTTCAACTCTATAGTTCTATAATACATCACCCAGAATCAGTGCTCCTTCCATCACCATGTATTTGATATCCTTTACCCTCTTCTACCACCCCACTTCTCCCCTTAACCTCTGGGAACCACTAAGCTCTGTTGTCTGTGTCTATGAGTTTTGTTTCTTTGTTTCTCTTGTTCATTTGTTGCTTTCAGTTTTATATCCTGTATATGAGTGAAGTCATATGGTTCTTGACTTTTTCTGTCTGGCTTATTTCTCTTAGCATGATAATCTCAAGTTCCATTCATATTGTCACAAATAGCAGTATTTCATCTTTTCTTATGGCCAAGTACTACTCCACTGTGTATATCTACCCAAAATATCTCAAAACATTTATCCATAAATATATATGTACCCCTATGTTCACTGCAGTGGCCAAAACATGGAAACAACCAAAATGTCCTTCAATAGATGATTAGATAAAGAAGATATGAATTAGAAATCTCTTTTTTTTTTTGAGGACAATGTCACTGGCCCTCATATGTGGGACCCGAACTGGGGCCACTGGCTTCCCAAGCCAGCGCTTAACCACCGCGCCACTTGGCCGGCCCGAGTTAGAAATTTCTTAGCATTCAACTTAAATATATTTTTATTAAGTTTAACCAGTGCTTTTAATAAACAAGCAGCTATAAATGTCTATAAAATAATACATAACTTCTGATTTTATAGACTGTTATTATAAAGTCTGAAAACAAAATCTAAACATTTAGTTTTAACAATTTAATCTCTTTAAAAGGTCTTTTTCTAAAGTTATAAGCTATGTTATAAATTTCCAGTTAAATTTCCACTCTAAACTACTTTATAAAAATAAACTGCTGCACAAATGTATAAATTTAAGATAACTATATATTTCTCATGTTGATCTTTTTTTCCAATCTTAGAAGTGCAGTAAAGCAAGAAAGTGAGCACTTAGATGTTAGTTAAGTTAAATTTCATTTGAACAGCTTTTTGATTTTTGGATAAAGAGATTCTAAATATAGTCTAAAACTTTCTGTAAAGTCATATTCATATTCATTGTACAACATTTTATATACACACATGTGATCACATGTATTGTATTTTTATTTTTTACATTACAAAAAGTGTAGGTCAATTTGTTTATTTCTTATAAATCTGTATTTTTTTGTTTTTATACTGACTTGATCTATTCTTAGAGACAACCAAGACTATAACTTTAACATATAAAGAAAACACTGGACTTCCTGATATTTTTTCTTTGTTTTTTTTTAATTTTTGTAATTTTATATGTATATATGAGATGGCTTGTCATGGTTTGGGGTATAGAAAGCAAGCTCTCTATCCTCTAGTCTCATACCTTTTTCTTATATTTATCAGTCAAGACTATTGAGACCCCTCTATTATGTCAGACTGTATCAGTTGATGCCTCTGAATGTTTTCCTAAGGTATATTAAATTTGTGGAGTTTTTTTATTGTATATTTCTCATTTGCTCCCTTAGAAACTGAAAGAAATGAAAAATCAATTCAGTCGTGAGTCATTGTGGATTTCTGTTACTCTTTTTGTATTATTCTGTTATGAAAATGTTCAGATTCTGGCATCCCTAAAGTAGTTTGGAAATCTGGCATCCCTAAAATAGTTTGGAAATCTAGTACCCAATAATCTAAGTCTTTTTTGTCTTTTGATACTTATTAAAGAAAAACCTAAATCATTCACTTAATTTTAAAAGTTATTGAAAAGCCTCCAGCTGATAGTAGGCACCACTAGCCTGGTCTCAGATTATAGGACCATTGATCAGTGCTGATTGGTTGGAAGAAAAACTTTAGTTGGGCTCTTCTTTGCCATGTAGAATATTGTTTTCTCAAACTGCAATCCTCAGATCCTCATCCTTTGTATTGCTTTTTTACTCTTAAGCAGGTGGGTAGTCTTAAATTTGTTAATAAACCTTTTTCATTCAAGAGGTCCTGCTTTAATCAAGAGTTATCATTCACCATGTGCTTGGTTATGGTCTCAATTGAAATACCTCTTAAAGGAATGACAACTATAGGAGGAAGTTTTTAAGCCTTCAAATTGTAAATTTCTAAAATAGCAAAGAAACCATCCAGGAAAAAGTGACTCCCCAGCCACCCCACCAGAGATATGTCCAAAAAGAATATGCCTCAGTGTTTTTTTGTGTGTATATGTGTGCATGAGAAAGACCATATATATATATATGTACCTTCTGCATGATAAGTCCTACACTAGTTAACTATTGGGAATATATAGGTCAGTGTCTTAAAAAATAATCCATTTAATGAGGAAGACAGAAAATAATGGATTAAAATATGGAACTGTAAGGACTATGATAAAGGTACACATAGAGTATTAAGGAGTACAAAAGAGACGTAACTCGGCCAAGGGAGGGAGGAGAGACATCAGGATACCCTGTTTTGAAAATGAGTTGAAGTTGCCTAGTTGAAGGAAAGAGGGAAGGACATTTTAGGCAGAAAAAAGAAAAAGACATGGGCTAAGACAAAGCAACAAAAGAGTCTGTTACATTTGAAGAACTACATATAAGCCACTATGGCTAGGTCAGAATGGGTCCATGTGGGGACGTAGAAGGAGCTGGAAAGGTATCAGATAGTAAAGGACTAATGTGTAATGCAAAGTATGTGAACTTTATCCTATATATAACTGTTTTAGACAGCTTGAATGAAAGAATTGTTAAATTTACCACCTGTCAAGAACAAATATATTTTTTTCTGCCGTGCATACAGTCCTTAAACTTAATCAGTGGGTTTAGTGACAGGTCGTGTTCCTTGATACATTCATTTTCCTTAATTTGCATAGGGAAGCACCACTTTAAGAAAAGACCAGATTTAAGGCCGGCCGACTGACTCAGTTGGTTAAGAGCTCGCTCAAGGGTGCGAGCTGAGCTCTGAGCAACGGCGGTTTGATGCCAGCCCGAGCTGAGTTGCCGTTGAGCTGCCAACAGGTGACAGGATGGCTCAGCTAAAAAAAAAAGGAAAGAAAAATAAAGACCAGATTTTAAAAACTAAACTTATGAAGGATGAGGAGAAGGGATAGGAAGTATGATTCAGGGCTTCTGTTCCCTTATCTGTAAAATATATTGATTGTATTAGAATTGAATCCCAATGCAATATATAGATGATGTACTATAGAAATGTACACCTGAAACCTATGTAATTTTAGTAACCAATAAATTTAATAATAAAAAAAAAGAATTGAACCCCAATTGCCTGTTGTAGACCAATGAAACAAATTTTTATTGTTTCAGGGATAGTACTTCCTCTATTCACTTTCCTCAATGATGACAGCTTTAAGATCTCAGCCTTTCTTCATCTGATCTTTTTACCACACTTCTTATTGACAGATAGTAAATTTAGGTAGGTAAGTGACTTGACGTATAACTTAGATTGGGAACACAGATCTCAAAGTCCCTCCAACCAAATTTCCATTATAAATTTCAAGTAATGATAATTAACTTTTTAAACAGGGATCAACTCCACCAGTAACTGTTTTCAAAGGTTCAAAGAAACCTTACTTAAAAGAATGCATTTTGATTATTAACCATGATACTGGAGATTGTCGGCTAGAAAAACTCAGCAGCAACATCACTGTAAAAAAAACGAGGTATGTGGTTAACTGAATAAATTATTTTATCGGCACATAAATTGCTAAGGAAATATCAGTGAAAAAAGTTACTGGGTTAAGTCACAGCATTATATAAGGGTTGTACAAAAATGTTTGAATCTTTTTCCAAGTTTTAATTTGATGGACAGCCTTAGCCACAGGCTTTTATCATTTCTCCCTATGATATATAAAAGCTTGTGCAGGTATATGTGCAGATATACTTTATTCTGTTGTAGATGCTTACACAGAACTGAATGGAAAGAAGCCATTATACACTCTTCAAAATAATTTCATCTTCAGTAGTAAAAGTTTATTAAGCACCTAGAATATGTAAGGCACTAGGAAAAGGCAAGTTTTCTATATAAATACTAACCCCAAAATTTCTGCATTTTAATTGAATTAACATATAATTCCATTAGAAAAATCAATAAGAGAATATAGCTATTTCAAATCAATTTTTGGAAACAAGCAGGTACATTAATTACCATGTAACATAAGGGACTTGCTTTAAAAGCTATACAAATAGTACAGACAAAACTTGCTCTAGGAAATTAAAGCAAGGGAAAGGTTATGGTTTATTGGAGCATTCAGGGATCCTTTGTTGATGTACCTTAAGAGGAGGTTAAGATTTAGGGCTTGTTTTCAAAAAAAAAACATACTTGATGATAAGAATTACCTTCAATGCTTGTTAAATATATGAGTTCCCAGATCTAACTTCAGACTAGAAAGGAGCTTGGGAAGCTCTATTTTTCATTATCCCTTCCGTCCACATGATGTTTATTAGTGGGAAAGTTTGGAAAATACTGATTTAATGAATGAGAGAGAGCATGAGGATGTAAGCAAGGTTTGCAAACAGGAATATTACTGACTTATTTGGGGCCAATGAATAAGACCCGTTTGAATAGGGCAGAGATTTATCTCTGCGTGTATATAAACAAGTATTGGAAAGTGAGGAGTGAGGTTGATAGTGGATTAGAGGTAATGTCATAAAGGTAGGTTGAACCTAATGCCTTCAATATTAACTATGAAATTCGGACATTGTCTTATTGTCAGTAATTATATATTTTTTAAATTAGGGATTAAGTTTTTTTAAATTAAAGTTTATTGGGGTGACAATTGTTAGGAAAGTTACATAGATTTAAGGTGTACAATTCTGCAATATTTTGAAACTTTAATCCACCAAACAAACTGAATAAAATGAAACAATGTGGGAAACAGAAAAATGCAAAAAACACATTTTTTGATAGCAGGAATGAAAAAAAAGTGAGGTGCTAAATACTTTGTGAAGGAAGAACTGACAGAATTTGGTGACTAGAAATGGGAGAGGCAGAAGTCAAATATAATTGTGTTATATACTCTTTTTTTAAAAGTATTGAAAATACATGAATCTTCATTAGTACCATGTTTTAAAGTTATGAGTGAAAAATGTGGAAGTGACTTAATTTTGACAGAAATGATTATTTTAGAATTTAGGGAACACATTATATGTATTATACACTTAGGTATATTATTTTATTTTAAGCATCCATGTATGTCTTACCTCTTCAATTTTGAGCAGTGTTTTCTTTTACTCATATTTGTATCACTCAATAGATGTGTGTATATGCCATGCATATAGAGAGAGCTCGATAAATATTTTTTAAATAATGAATTAATGTTTTAGTTATTGAATATCATTTTAATGTTGTGTAGGGGAAAGAAGAAGTGGTCAATTTTAGTAAACTTGTAAGTTGAAATTGTTGTTATATTGCCGTCATACCTATTTTGACTTTTGATATTCTTAATTGCAGAGTTGAAGGAAGCAGTAAAATTCAGTCTCGTGTAGAGCAACAGCAGCAACAAATGCGGAATTTAACTAGGACTCCTAATTTTGTAAAACATTCTCCATCTGAAGACAAGATGTCCCCAACATCTCCAATGGATGATATTGAAAGAGGTAAAATCTAAGTGTCTATAATGTTCCTTTATAAGAAATAATGAAGAATAAGTGAAATTTTTCATTTTAATTAAGGCAACTAACTATTTAAACTTTTATTGAGAGCATAATATTTTTTATGGGTGTTTTTTGGGGAGAAGAGTGTAGTTTATGATTTAGGGTATTATGTAATTATGCATCTATGTAACAGCATTTGTATCTTTTTTTATTATTCAGGGGAAAAAGTGTTTAGATGTGTGTAACTGGAGTTTTCTTCTTTTTGATAGTTGTGATGATTCAGATTCAGTTCTTCACAGCACCTTCCTGTCAAGTTCTTTATGTATAGCCAAACTATAGATGTCTAAGATGTCACCCAACCAATAGTGAAGTGAGGAGATGTAGTAAGCGGAAGCAGCAGGCAAGTTCTTCTCAACTGCTGCTCACTTCTCAGCAGGAAGGAGTTTCTAGGGAGGCACAGTCCTTTTGAAAGTAAGGAAACTTAAGTCTCCATTTTTTTTTCTAGCTGTAGTTTGGGTGTTGGTGTTACAGTGACTGTGGTAGGAATAAGACTCTGGTCACAAAAGTATACAAGTATTTGCTTTTACACTTTTCCTTCGTAACATGCATGTTGCTCTCAATTCCACTTGCCCCCTTCTAGACCCAGTATAGCATTAGTTCCCTAATGTATTAGTGTTCCCCACCCTTGTTGCTAAAAGGGATCTTGAATTTTATGATTATATCATATCTGTTTCCAAATGGATTTGAATCATGATTTCATTATATATGTGTATACAGTAAAATACTGGAACAGAAAATAATGGTATTAAAGGGGAAGAGGAAGAAAATGTGTTAATTAATAAAACATTAAATTTAGAGCTGAGCTTCCTAGCCATTAAGACAAAAATAAAGACCTAAGTAGCATACTTTGTATCATCTAAGAGACAAGTTCCAAAGAATCAGAATCTTGACTGCTACTCAATTCTAAAAGTAATTCATCATATGGAACCTCATCTATATAAGGAAGCATTAAACTATATAATATCTTCAACAATAATTTTATAATACAAAAAGTTCCTCTATGTGCCAGTTTTTTAGCAGAGATCTTAATGAAAGGATTTATTGAAGCATTGAATTATAGAGTATAAGTTAACATGATCCAAGCATAAGATCTAACTTTGTATAAGAAATTACATTGAGGCACGGTGGTTAATCACTGGCTTGGGTTGCCAGCGGCCCCGGTTCGGGTCCCACATAGGAGGGCCAGAGACACTGCCCTCTAAAAAAAAATAAATTAAATTAGAAAAAACATTAAAACAAAAAAAGAAACTACATTGAGATATTTGTATAGCATATTCCTTAGATGGTCTTCTTTTAAATAGGTTCTTGACCTTACTATGTACATATCTCCTGCTATAGAGATTTATATTTAGATGTCTGGCACTTCTATTAGTGTTCTCTGGTTTAACTTTTACATTTACATTTTTGCTTTACCTGGAATTTTTGTTTAAGAAATAAGAATCCAAATTTCCCTCCTCTCCAACAGTATCAATAAATAGTATTGATAAAGAATCAACAAATATGGTATTGACAAAAAGTAAATATCAATATCCATTTATTGAATAAGCCATCATTTCTTACATAGATATGAAAAGCCATTTTTTCCACATGCAGAATTTCTATATGGATTAAGCCTACTCACAACATAAAATATATAATGGCCAATAAGTATATGAAAAATTGATAAAAGTCACTAATGCTTTTAAAATGCAAATTTTAAAAGTAAGAAAAATTTTTTTTCATTAATGAGCTTGGCAATAGCTAAAACATTTGTCAACATTCAATATTGGTGAGGACATAAAGGAAAGCAAGTATGTTCGTACATTTTTGGAAGATTTTTATTAAAATATAGTTAACATACAATATTATATTAGTTTCAGGTATACACCATAGTTATTCAACATTTATATACTTAAAGAAGTGATCACCATGATAAGTCCAGCAACCATCTGACACCGTAACACTATCACAATATTCCCTATATATATGACTATATTCCCTATGCTGTACATCACATCCCCATGACTTATTTGTTTTATACCTGGAAATTTGAACCTCTTAATCCCCTTCACCTTTTTTCACCCCTTTTTAAAATTTTCAATTACAGTTGACATTCAATATTATTTTATATTAGTTTCAGGTGTATAGCATAGTGGTTAGACATTTATATAATTTAAGAAGTGATCCCCTGACTTGTCTAGTACCCACCTGGCACTATACATAGCTATTACCATATTATTGACTTTGTTTTATTTTACATCCCCATTACTATTTCATAACTACCAGTTTCAGGGATATCAGCCTATAATTGTCTGGCTTTGCAGTCAGAGTAATGGGAGACCCATAATGAGTCCTCCTGAATTTTTTGAAATGGAATGAAGATAGGTATTAATTCTTTGAATGTTTGGTAAAATTCACCTGGGAAGACATCTCATCCAGGACTTTTGAATGTCGGGAGATTTTTGGTTTTTTTTTCTGATTTGATTTCATTAGTAGTAATTGATCAGTTCAGATTTTCTGCTTCTTCTTGATTCAGCCTTCAAAGATTGTATGCTTCTAGAAACTTATCCATTTCTTCCAGATAGTTGAATTTGTTAGCATATAATTAATTATTCATAGTATTTTCTTATATTCCTTTGTATTTCTGTGGTGTCAGTTGTCACTTCTCCCCTTTCATTTCTGATTTTATTTATTTCATTCCTCTCTCTTTTTTCTTAATGAGTCCGGTTAAGGGTTTATAAATTTTGTTTATGTTTTCAAAGAACTGGCTCTTGGTTTCACTGACATTTTAGACTCTATTTTGTTTATTTTCTTTCTGATCTTTATTATTTCCTTCCTTCTACTCACTTTGGGCTTTGTTTGCTGTTCTTTTTCCAATTCTTTTAGGTATAAAGTTAGACTGTTTATTTGGGATTTTTCTTGTTTCTTGAGGTAGGCCTGAATTGCTATGAATTTCCCTCTTAGGACTGCCTTCACTGTGTCCCATAGATTTGGGGTCATTGTATTTGCACTTCTGTTTGTCTAAGGTATCTTTTGATTTCTTCCCTGATCTCATTGTTAACCCATTCATTGTTTAGTCACATGTTATTTGCGTATTTTTCAGTTTTTTTCTTGGGATTGATTTCTGGTTTCATACCTTTGTGATCAGAAAAAAATGCTTGGTATGATTTCAGTCTTCTTAAATTTATTGAGACTTGTTCTGTGGCCTAACATGTGGTCTATCTTTGAAAATGTTTCATGTGCACTTAAAAATCATGTATATTCTGCTATTATGGGAGGAAAGGCTCTAAAAATATCAATTAAATCCTCCTGATGTAATGTATCATTAATTGCCACTGTTTCCTTATTGATTTTCTGACTGCAATATCTGTCCCTTGATATCAATGGGGTATTAAAGTTCTCTACTATGATTGTATTACTATCAGTCTCTCCCTTTATATCTGTTAATACTTGCTTTATGTATTTAGGTGCTTCTATATTGGGTGCATAAATGTTTACAAGGGTTATATCCTCTTATTGGATTGATCCCTTTATCATTATGAAATGTCCTTCTTTGTCTCTTATTATAGACTTCGTTTTAAAGTCTATTTTGTCTGTAAGTATTGCTGCTCCAGCTTCTTCTTCATTTCCATTCACATGAAATATCTTTTTCCATCCTTTTACTTTTCAGTCTGTGTGTGTCTTTTGATCTGAAGTAGTTCTCTTGTAGACAGCATATGCATGGGTCTTGTTTTCTTATCCATTCACCTACCCTATGTCTTTTGATTGGAGCATTTAATCCATTTACATTTAAAGTGATTTTTTAAAAAGATTTTATTGGGGAATTGGGGGAGGGAACAGCATTGGGGAATCAGGGAAGGGGAACAGACAAGTTGCTGTCCTTTTGTTCTTCACCCTAGTTGTGGAGGCTGTCGCTTCACTGGCCTATGTTGCACTCTTCCCAGGTGAAGCAGATCAGTCAATGGCCACTGGACAACCACTCATGCTGGCTGCCAGCCACTCACAGTCGCTTACGGCAGCCCACTGCAGTAGGGGCTACAGCTTACGCCATCGCCAGCGACTCGTGGCAGCCCATTTCCAGGTCGAGCTGTTGCCCACCATCTCAGCTGTAGAGAGCACAGCGTCACTTGCCCTCGTGTGGGATCTGACCTGGAGCCCTGCTGCTCAGAGCTGGCATCCCAAGCCAACTCCCAACTAACACACCACTCGGCCAGCCCTAAAGTGATTTTTGATAGGTACATAGTTATTGCCATTTTGTTACTTATGTTTATGTTTTGCTCTCCTTCTTCCGAAAGAAGTCCCTTTAACATTTCTTGTAATACTGGTTTGGTGGTAATAAATTCCTTCAGCTTTTTCTTGTCTGGCAAGCTCTTTATCTCTCCTTCAATTTGAAATGATTGCCTTGCTGGGTAAAGTAGTCTTGGTTGTAGTTCTTTGCTTGTCATCATTTTGAATATTTCTTGCCAACCCCTTCTGGACTGCAAAGTTTCTGTTGAGAAATCAGCTGATAGTCTCATGGGAGTTCCCTGTAGGTAACTAACAGCCTTTCCCATGATGCAAGATCCTCTCTTTGTCTTTAACATTTGGCGTTTTAATTATAATGTGCCTTGGTGTAGGCCTTTTTGAGTTTATCTTGTCTGGGACTCTCTGCTCTTTAGAAGTGTTTCCATTGTTATTTCTTCAAATAGATTTTTAATCCCCTGCTTTCAATCCCCTTTTCTCCTTCTGGTAACCCTCTGATACAAATGTTGTTATGCTTAGTGTTGTCCCAGGGATCCCTTAAGCGATCCTCATTTTTTTTTTATTCATTCTCTCTCTCTCTTTTTTTGGGGGGGTGGGGGTGGGGGTTGCTGTTCCATTTAGGTGTTTTATGCTACTTTGTTCCTGAATCGCCGATTTGATCCTCTGCTTCATCTGATCTGCTATTGATTCCTTCTGGTCTATTCTTCATTTCATTTATTTTGTTCTTCATTTCTAACTGATTGTTTTTTATGGTCTCTGTGTCATTTTTTTATGCTTTCTATATCCCTTTTTATGCTTACTATCCCTTTGTTAAACTTCTCACTAAGTTCTTTAAGCATCCATTATAACAAGTGTTTTAAACTCTATATCTGGGAGATTGCTTGCCTCCGTTTTGTTTAGCTTTTTGGGGATTTTTTTGCTGGAGTTTTCTCCAGTTCTTTCATTTGGAACATTTTTCTTTGTTTCCTCATTATGGCTGCTGCTTTGTTTTTATTTCTATGTATTTGGTAGAACTGCTATGTCTCCTAGTCCTGGCAGAGTGGCCTTATATAGTAAGTGTCTTGTGGGGCCCAGTGGCGCAGTCTCCCTGATCACCTGCACTTGGTGCTCCAGGAGTGTCCCTTGTGTGGGTTTCATGTGCCCTCTTGCTATATAGTTGAGCCTCGCATGCTGTTGGCATGTCAGTTGGTAGGAATGACCCTCAGGCTTACTGGCTGTGAGAATTGGCCATGGCCATAGCCCATGTGTTGCTGTGCACAAAGCAATATTTCCCCCAGTGGTCTTTGGTGCCTGTTGAGACCACTCTTTGGGTGTGCCACTTATGAAGCTAATCAGGTGGTGTTCTTTCTTGATTTGAAGCTGGCCACATGTTGTGCTGGTTCTGGGCCTCTTGGAGTGGATCCTCTGCAGTATAAGGTCAACTACTGCCTGTGACTTGTCTAGTGCTAAATGGTAGGAGCTACAAAGCAATCCACTGTTGATTGCTGCCTGTGCTGGACCTGGAGGTACATGGGAGAGGCCACACTGGGAACTAAGGCCATCTATCACCACTACCAGGCCTGGGGCAGCTTAGCCAAAGGCCCAGAACACCCCGAGGCCTGCCACTTCTGCCAGTTGTCCATAAGGCTCAGCCTCTGAAAGAGCCTAGGGTGGTACAGGAGTTAGGTGAGCCAAGTCCCAGGGAGTCACCAGTGTGGAGTGAGCGGAGCTCACCAGGCCAGTGAAATTTCAGATTTGGCTATGTGGAGGGAGGGCTCAACACAGGAAAGATGGCACCTGCCCGCCGGCTACATGGGAGGAGGACTTAACACAGGGACAATGGCAGCAACCCCTACAGCCCTTGCCCTGAATCCATGCATCTCAGTCTCTTTCCATGTCTCTGGCACTAGCCCATGTTCTCATATCTTATAGCCCATCCACTGGAACCCAGAATGAATGCCTGAGAGTGACAGAGTCTGGGTGTGAGCTCTTTAAGAAGATGCCTAGATTTCCAGCTGCCTTGCATCTCACCTGATTGGACAGAATCCCCGGTGATTTTCACAATCCAGCGCCATGGGGGCTCCTCTTCCTGGCAGTGGTGCTCCAGGCTACAGAGTCCATGTAGCCCTGGGACTCTTCACTCTTCAAGGGGATCTCTGAAGCTAAGATATCCCTCCCAAGTCTTGACCACCACACATGGGTGTGGGATGAGCCTCTTTTGTGTCTCCACCCTTCCTGTCAGTCTGGAGGTGGCTTCTTCTCTATATCCTTAGTTATAGGACTTCTGTTCAACTAGACTTTCTATGGTTATCCATGTTGATTGTTCTATAACTTAGTTGCAATTTTAATGTGGTCATGGGAGGAGGCAAACACAGCATCCTCCATCTTGACCAGCTACTCATACATTTTTGAAGAAAGTATAAACTGGCACATACTTATTTTTTGTGGAGAATTTTTTTTTCTACAAAGCACTTAGAATAGTGTCTAATATATAGGAAGTACTAAATGAGGGTTTGTTATCACTATCATCATCCTTATTTGCTCATAACTATTAAAATAAAAATGTGCATATCCCTTACCTAGAATTTCTCCTGTAGTGAAACTTGTACAAATAGATATATTCATAGATATCTATATCAGTCACATAAGAATGTTCCATGCAGCACTTTCTGTGCTAAGGAAAAAAAATGGAAAAATCCCAAGTGCCTATCAAGAAGGGATTACAATACTATACATCCATTTTTAGTAACAAAGAAGGCTATCTAGATATATTTTTAAGCAAAAATGCAAGTTTTTACGTATAATATATGTGTATATGAAACATTTTTTAAAACAAAATTTGTATAACTTTGTAGATGCATAGAAGAACTTGAAAGAATTATACTAAAATATAAGCATTATCTTTGGGAGTTTGGATTACAGGAACCTTTCATTTTTTTCTTATGGTGCAAATTATTTGAATTTTTACAATGGATTTGTTATTTTTTAGATAATGATTTTTTATTTAGAAGATAATATGATGTTGAATAATGTTAATATAAAACCATTCATTTTGAATTAATTTTGGTGTATGGTGGCAGAGAGCAGTCTTGTTTCATTCTTCTGCACGTGGCTTTCCAATTTCCCAGTGCCTTTTATTAAAGAGACTTCCTTTTCTCCACTGTATGTTTTTGAATCCTATGTCAAAAATTATCTGTTCATATATATGTGGGTTTATTTCTGGGCTCACGATTCTGTTCCTTTGGTCTGTGTGTCTGTTTTTGTGCCAATACCATGCTGTTTTAATTATTGTCACTTTGTAGTATAATTTGAAATCAAGGAATGTGATACCTCTGGCCTTGTTCTTTTTTCTCAGGATTGCTTTGGCTACTCAGCAGTCTTTTGTGATTCCATATACATCTAATGATTTTTTTGTTTTATCTCTTTAAATAAATGCCATTAGGATTTTCATGGGGATTGTATTAAATCTGTATATTGCTTTGGGTAATATGGCCCTTTTAACTATGTTGATTCTTCCAATCCATGGACACAGACTATCTTTTCATTTCTTTGTGTCTTCTTCAATTTCTTTTAGTAAGGTCTTGTAGTGTCAGTGTATATGTTCTTCACATCCTTTGTTATGTTTATTCCTAGGTATTTTATTCTTTTTGTTGTAATTGCAAAAGGAATTGTTTAACTCAAAGTGGATCAAAGACCTAAATATAAGACCTGAAACAATAAACTACATAGAAGAAAACATAGGTACTATACCTATAGACCTTGGTCTTGGAAAGGATTTTATGAACTTGACCTCAAAAACAAGGGAATAAAAGCAAAAATAAATGAACGGTACTATACCAAACAAAAAGCTTCTGTATGGCAAAAGAACCATCAACAAAACAAAGAGGCAACCAATCAAATAGGAGATGGTATTTGCAAATACTACCTCTGATAGGGGTTAATATCCAAAATATATAAAGAATTCATACAATTCAACAACAACAAAATCTGATTAAAAAGTGGGCAGAGGACCTAAACAGACACTTCTCCCAAGAAGACATACATACAACCAACAGATACATGAAAAGATGCTCAACTTCACTGGCTATTAGGGGAATACAAATCAAAACTACAATGAAATACCACCTCACACTTCTCAAAATGGCTATTATCAAAAAGGTAAGTAATGGACTTCTGGTAAAATGGCAGAATAGACAGATGCTGTGCTAACTACCTCCCAGGATCACACCAAAATTACAAACAATTTATACAACATTCAACCCCAGAGGTCCCCAGAACACTAGATGAACAGAACCACTATACGAAGAACTTGAAGAGGAGGCCACGTCAAGTCTGGTAGGAGGGACGGAGATGAGAGAGGGCAAACTCCTTGAGGGAAGCCCCAGCTGTGGGGAGGCTTCTCCCGTTGGGGGAGAGACCCTCTGGCCGCACACCAAGCTCACCAGCCCAGAGTTCCTTTGTCAGGAAGAGGAGTTCCAAGATAGCTGGCAGTAAACTACTGAGAACTCTCTTTGCCCAGCTCGGTTAGGCTGAGGGCGGCTAGAGTATCAGTGGGGCCAGTGCACAGGCTTGCTCACCACCGGTGAGCACTTACCTGGTTCCTGGTGGAGGGAGTAGCTGTGTGAGCCAGGCCCAGGAGCCTGTGGGGATGGACTGAACTGAGCACCTTTGGTACAAAAGCTGGAGGTTCTTGGACTACTGTTCCCCTGGTGTGGAGCTTGCACACGAGTGGTGTACAGGAGGGCGCCATTTTGTCAGGCTTGGGCCCTCCCACAGAGGGTCAGGTCTGGGACCTCATTGGTCTGGTGGAATTGGCGCAGAAGTGCGTGTGTCCATGTGTGTGCACATGCAGCCTTGGATCCCCACCCTCCGCCTGGCTTATATTGTGTTGCCAGGGAAACACTGGGCAGGTGCCCTCTGGCTACAACAGGCTGCTCACTGAGACCTGGGAGTGCGAGAGCCGCCTCGGATCCCCACCCTCTGCATGGCTTGTAATGCATTGCCAGGGAATTGCCTGGTGGGAGTGCTCCAGCTCCAACAAGCTGCTCACTGAGACGCAGGAGTGTGCAAGCCGCCTGGGGTCCCCACTCTCCGTACTGCGCCTGCAGAGTTGCCAGGCTGGTGATTGGTTGTCGGGCTGCTCAGCCTGATCTGCAAGCGGCTGATTGGGACAGGCTGAGACTGGGAGTTTTCCTGGGAGTGTTGGGCCATGAGCTGTGTGCCTGCGTGATCCAGCCAGGGCTCTCCTGGTGATCTATCTAATACATCAAAGCAATCCCACAGTGACAGCCAAAATGAGGAAACAAAGAAACATGTCATAAGTAGAAGATCAGAAGAAACCTCCAGAAATGGAACCAAATGAAACAGAGGGATCCAACTTTTCAGAGACAGAGTTTAGAACACTGATGATAAGAATGTTTAACAAAGTTAGTGAGGACATAAGGAAGGATAGAGAAATCATAAAAAAAACCAACCAGTTAGAACTAAAGAATACAATAACTGAAATGAAGAACACACTCGAAGGAATCACCAGTAGAGTAGATGAAGCAGAGGAGCGGATCAGCAATTTGGAAGACAAAATAGCAGAAATCATCCAGTTGGCACAACAAAAAGACCAAAGAATAAAAAAGAACGAAAATAGTTTAAGAGTCGTATGGGACCAGATGATGCGCAACCACTCTCAACTCATAGGAATACCAGAAGGAGAAGAGAAGCAAGGGGTCGAGAATGTATTTGAAAAAAGAATGACTGAAAACTTCCCTACTCTGATGAAGGAAATCAACATACATGCCCAGAAAGTGCAGAGGGTTCCAAACAAGCTGAACCTAAACAGGTCCACACCAAGATACATCATAGTTAAAATGGCAAAGGTTAAAGACAGAGACAGAATCCTAAAAGCAGCAAGGGAAGACAGCAGGTTACATACAAAGAAACTCCTATTAGACTAACAGCTGATTTGTCTACAGAAACTCTGCAGGCCAGAAGGGAGTGGCAGGAGATATTCAAAGTGGCACAAAATAAAGGCCTACAACCAAGATTGCTCTACCCAGCACGGCTATCACTTAAAATTGAAGGAGAAATAAAGAGCTTCTCAGAAAAGAATAAGCTTAAGGAGTTCATTACCACCAAGCCAACATTGCAAGAAATGTTAAAAGGGCTTTTTTAAACAAAAGAAAGGGGTAAACAAGCTAACCCAGGAAGACCAGGAATACAAATAACAAAATGTCAATACATATGCACCTATCAATAATCATTTTAAATGTGAATGGGCTAAATGCTCCAATCAAAAGACAGAGAGTGGCTGAGTGGATAAGAAAATAGGACCCATGTATATGCTGTTTACAGATGGAATAAGATATTTCATGCAAATGGAAATGAGAGAAAAAAAAGCTGGGGTAGCAGTACTTATTTTGGACAAAATAGACTTTAAAATGACTACAATAAAAGATAAAGAAGGGCACTATAACCCTAATAAACATCTATGCACCCAACATAGGAACTCCTAATTACATATAACAGATTTTGACAGACATATAAAAACAGAGATCAACAGTAACACTATCATAGTAAGGGACTTCAACACCCCATTGTCACCAATGGACAGACTCTTTAGACAGAAAATCAACACAGAAAGAGTGGCCTTAAATGACACTTTAGACCAGCAGGACTTTGTCGATATTTTTAGAGTATTTCGCCCTGAAAAAACAGAATATACATTCTTCTCAAGTGCACATGGGACATTTTCCAAGATAGAGCACGTTAGGCCACAAACATGTCTCAGTAAATTTAAGAAGATTGAAATCATATCAAGCAGATATAAAGGAAAAACTGATGGTTGCTGGCTGGGAGGGAGTGGGGAAGAGGGAGAGGGGGAAGGTTTTGGACAGCGTAGGTGGGTGACTACAATGTTGCCGCAGGGATATGGGAGGCAGTTCTGGGAATGTAATTGATAATGTTGTGAAGAGACTATTATGTTAAGTGAAATAAGTCAGTCAGAGAAAGACAAATACCATATGATCTCACTTATACGTGGAATCTGAAAAACTGAAAGAACGAGCAAAGTAAACAGACTCATTGATATAGAGGAAAAACTGAGGGTTGCTAGTTGGGAGGGGGGTGGGGATAAGGGGAAGGGATTAGACAGCATAAATAGACAACTACAATATTGCCACAGGGATATGAAACACAGTTCGGGGAATATAATAATGTAAAAATTTTGTGGCATGTCAGATAGTCACATGTCTTGTTAGGGAGACCACTTCATGGATGGAGTAGAGGCTTGATCACTGCCCTGTACACCTGAAGCTGATGTTGTATAATATTGTATGCCAACTGTAACTGAATATATAGACAGTCACGGGATGTGGAGTATACTGTGGAAGGGAATCAAAGGAATTGTAATAGATATGTATGATATGGGTGGGGGAGGAGTGGGGTGGCGAACTGGGGGCGGGGGGTTGTCACTTTGAGGGGTAAAAAGTATAACTATTGCATTGTGTTGGACACCTGAAACTAATTTTTAAAAAAATGTTTATTTCACAATAAAAGATTATTAAAAAAATAAAAAAGATAAGTAATAACATGTGTTGAGGAGGTTGTGGAGAAAAAAAGAACCCTCATATACCACTGGTGCGAATGTAAATTGGTGCAGCCACTATGGAAAACAGTATTCAGGTTCCTCAAAAAATTTAGAATAGAATTACAGCAATCCCTCTTATGGGTATCTACCCCCAAAAATCTAAAAACATTTATCCATAAAGATATATGTGCCCCTATGTGAATTGCAGCATTATTCATAATAGCCAAGACATGAAAACAACTGGTGTCCTTCAATAGATGATTGCATAAAGGAGATGTGGTACATACATACGATGGAATATTGTCCATAAGAAAAGATGAAATACTACCATTTGTGACTACATGAATGGTTCTTGAAATTATCATGTTAAGCCAAATAAGTCAGACAGAAAGAGTTGAGAGCCATATGATTCCACGCATATGTAGGATCTAAAACTGAAAGCAACAAATAAACAAGACAAACAAGCAAAAGCTCATAGACACAGACAACAGTTTAATAGTTACCAGAGGGTAAAGGGGAGGGAGATAGAAGAGGGTAAAGGGAGCCAAATATATGGTGATGGAAAGAGATTTGACTTTAAATGATGAACACACAATGCAATATATAGATGATGTACTATAGAATTGTACATTTGAAATCTATATAATTTTATTTGCCAATGTCACCCCAATAAATTCAATTAAATTAAATCTTGAAATAAATGAAAATGGAAGTATAATATACCAAAACTTATGGGATACAATAAAAGCAGTTCTAAAGGGGGAGTGTATAGTAATAATTGCCTGCAATAAGAAAAAAGAAAGATCTTAACTAACCTAACTTTACACTTCAAGGAACTAGAAGAATGGAACAAAATAAACCCAAAGTTAGAAGAAAGAACGAAATTAAAATATCAGAACAGAAATAAATAGAGACTAGAAAAACTATTAATAGAAAAGATCAAGGAAACTAGGTTGGTTTTTTGAAAAGATAAAATTGACAAACCTTTAACTAGACTAACAAGGAAAGAAAAACAGAAGGCTTAAATAAAACCAGAAATGAGATATTGCAACAGATACCACAGATACAAATATTCATAAGAGACCACTATGAACAATCATATGCTAACAAATTGGATCACATAGAAGAAATGGATAAATTCCTAGAAATAAACAACCTACCAAGACTAAATCATGAAGAAATAGAAAATTTGAACAGACCAATAATGTATGAAGATTGAATGGGGAATCAAAAGAAAACCCTAGGACTAGATGACCTCAATGGTGAAATGCTACCAAATGTTTAAAGAATTGATTCCAATTTTTCTCAAACTATTCCATAAAAGTGAAGAAGAGGGAACACTTTCAAATTAATTTTTATGAGACCATCATTTCCCTGATACCAAAACCAAATAAGGACACTACAAGAAAAGAAAATTATAGGCCAATATCTGAAAAGAAAATTACAGGCCAATATTTGAACATAGATGCAAATATCCTCAACAAAATACTAGCAAACCAAATTTAACAGCATATTAGAAGGCATGATCAAGTGGGATTTTTGCTTGGGATGCAAGGATGTTGTAACATGCAAATCAATAAACATGATATGGTACATTAACAGAATGAAAACTAAAAATCATATGATCATCCCAGTAGATGCAAAGAAGCATTTGACAAAATTCAACATACTTTCATGATAAAACTAATTCATTGTACACTTTATATACAATTTTATTTGTCAATTATACCTTAATAGAGCCGACAAAAAAAAAGAAATTCATTTGTATGTATTATGTTGCGTTATATATGATGGGGAAATAGGAGCTGAAGGATGGTTTCTGCTGAAATAGATCTTAATTTTTACAGTTTTAATTTTTCACACTTTTATTATATTTTATTTGAATAACATGTATGTTTGAGTATAATGGTATAAACAAGTGTAGTGTTTAGATTTAGACACTGCCTAAGTCTTTTAATTTTCATAATCCCAACATTGAAATAAGGCTTGGCTTGATGGCAGAGGAGCTTTTTAAAAAAAATTTTGTGGGGGTTCTTGAACTGTGTGCATCTGTTGTCCAGATATGGAACACGGACAAAGAGGTACTACCAGAGAGATAAGTTGGAAAGGAAAGGTTTGGGTCCAGAGATGCAGTTTTTGCACGAAAAATTGAATTGCTCCTTTTTTCTTTATTTTTATTTTTTTTAACTTTTGGTTGGGTAGTAATGAAGAGCAAACTCAAGATCTAACAATAGATGAGTGGGGTGTCAAAATCTAAAATGCTAGTTTCCAAGCAGAGTTTAAAAGCATACATGGTCACAACAAGGTGTTAGCAGTGATTATTCCCAGGAAGTAGGTTTAAAGGAACTTGAAGAGGGGATAGGAAAAAGGATGTTCCTTTTCATTTTGTACTCATAGAGAAGTTTTTTATATAAAATGCTCTAAATGTATGTATGTTTATGCTTGTATGTTTAGTCTTACTCACAATACTTTCTTAGAAACTAACCCATTTAAATTTTATTATAATTATTTAATATGTATATTTAATATTATTTATTTAACCTATGTATTAAATTCTGTTATATTTTCAGAACTGAAGGCAGAAGCCAGTCTAATGGACCAGATGAGTAGTTGTGATAGTTCATCGGATTCTAAAAATTCATCATCTTCAAGCAGTGAGGATAGTTCCAGTGACTCAGAAGATGAAGAGTACAGATCCTCTCCTTCTGATCCAGGGAATTATATCTCAGGACATCCCACCATGTCAGCTATGCCACAGTGCAGGATTCCTGATATAGATCCCAGTCATAATAAAGATCATAACAACAGTGATCTTCTGATGAATATTTTAAGTAAGTATACATAAGCATGAGTAATTAGAAAAGTAAAAAATCACAGTGAAGCCATACTGATTATGATGTAAAATTTGGATAAAGAGACTCTTGTTTTATTCATTTAATACTATTAACCATTACCTTCCTACTAAATTATTCATTTTCTTTTGACTCTGTAACACAATGCCTTTTTAGTTATTTTCCCATCTTTCCATATACCTTTCTCTCCTTCTTTGCCGGTTTATAATCTACTCAGTCATTAGAGCTGGAGTTCCTCAAGGTTTAATCCTAGGTCCTTTTTTCTTTTTATTCTATACTCTTCCCCTAGATAAGCTCCATATGCTGTTGCAATCAATAGATAACTTGCAAATTTGCATCTCTGACCCAGACCTGTGAGCTCTACGAACATAAATCCAACATCATCTCTTAGTAAAAGGCATTTCAAATTCACTTTTTCTAAAACCAAATTATAATATTTGGCTGAGTATGTTTCCTCTTAGTGAAAGGCAGGATTCCTCTAATTATGCAAACCAGAAGCCTGATTGTATTCAAGGGTTAACTTCCTCTCTTTCTTTACAATATAGTTAGTCCTTCACCAAGTCCTGGTTTGTTGTTTGTTTTTTTTTACCTCCTTAATATTTCTCAAATTCATCTACTTCTCTGCATCTCCACCACTGTCATTCTAGTTAAATAGACCATTATTTCTTGCTTTTACTGTACAGTGACTTCCTCTGGGTTCAGCCCATATCTACTCAAACCCATTTTTTTTTTATTTTTTTTTTAATTAGTTTCAGGTGTACAACACAGTGCAATAGTTATACATTTTACCCCTCAAAGTGACAACCCCCCACCCCCAATACACCACCCCACTCCCCCCCCATATCATATATATCTATTACTCTTCCTCTGACTCTCTTCCACAGTATAATCCACATCCCGTGTCTATCTATATATATTCAATTACAGTAGGTATACCACCTCCACTTTAGTAATACAGTGCAGTGATCAAACCTCTACTCCATCCATGAAATGGTCTCCCTAACAAGACCTATGATCATCTGACATTCCACAGAATATTTACAACATTATTAATTGTATTCCCCAAACTGCTTTTCCTATCCCAGTAGCAATATTGTAGTTGCCTATTTTTGCTGTCTAATCCCTTCCCCTTCTCACTCATCCCCATTCCTCTCCAACTTAGCAACCCTGATTTTTCCTCTATATCTATGAGACAGTTTCTGTTTACTTTGCTCATTCATACAGTTTTTCATATTCCACATATAAGTGAGATCATATGGTATTTGTCCTTCTCTGACTGACTTATTTCACTCAACATTATAGTCTCTAGGTCCATCCATATCATTGCAAATGGCACGATTTCATTCTTCTTTATAGCAGAGTAATACTCCATTGTATAAATATACCACAGTTTCTTAATCCAGTCATCTACTGACGGGCATTTTGGTTGTTTCCAAGTCTTAGCTATTGTAAATTGTGCTGCTATGAACATCGGGGTGCATAACTTTTTTTGAATAAGTGTCTTGGTTTTTTCAGGATAAATACCTAGGAGTGGAATTGCTGGGTCAAACGGTAGCTCTATTTCCAGTTCTTTGAGATACCTCCATACTGACTTCCATAGTGGCTGCACCAATCTGCAGTCCCACCAACAGTCAAACCCATTTTTAACCTATTATGTACATTGCAGCCATATTGATCTTTTCATAACTCAACTATAATTTGTCACCTCTTCTGCTTTAAACTTTTCAATAGCTTTTAATTCTTTTAGTATAGCAACAAAACACCTTAACATAATGGTCTTGCTCTTTCTATTCTAGCAACATTTGCCTTCTTTTGCCTCTATACTCAAATACTTTCATCCACCTCAGAGCCCTTACACATGCTGTCCATTCAGCCAGAACCACTTCCTTCTTTTCATATAGTTAACTTTTCCTCCTTTAGATTACAATTCAAGGTTTGCTTTATCAAGAAAACCTTCCTTGCCTTCCTGACAATGTCAGATCCCCTTTTAAATAGGCCTTCAGAGTAACACCTTCTTTATATCAAATGTCACAATTATAAATTTATATTTATTTGTGTGATTTGCTCTCTGTTAAAGTATAAGCTCCAGAGGACAGTGATCTTGTTTATTTTTGCTTATCATTGAATAGTATCACCTAGCACCATACCTGATACATAGTAGATGCTCAGTAAATACTTTTTAATAAAAATATTCTGGTTGATAACTCTATGGAGAGTATAGAACTTTCTCTGTGTTTAAAACTAATTTCACTGTGTAAGTTAATTATGATAAAGTAAGTAACTAGGAAAGACTAACTAGGACTAGCCTAATAACAGACCTGGGTAGCAGAGAGTTAAAGTAAAACTACGAGTTAATTAGGGACCAGGAAAAGTCTTTTGAACTTCCAGTTATTTATGTCTTTAGTGCTATTATTACTAACTTGAGGGGTAAAATTAGAGCATCTGATTTCTTGAATGACCTAATAATGACAAAGGGCCTAATTCACGAGGGAGATAAACAATTATGAATATGTATATTAAAATATATAGTTATATATGTGTGTGTGTTATATATAAAATAACAATTGTCAGAAGTAGAAGGAATTGACAAGTCTCTAGCATAATGGAAGATTAATGCATCTGTAATCAGACAAAATTTACTAAGGGTATAAAATCTTTCAACAACATAATTAACGTACCTATTCTAATAGTAAATATAGGATCCTGTAATCCAAAAATGCAAAGCGGGTATTCTTTTAAGGTATATATAAAACATTTATAGAAATTACTTCCTACTAAAACAAAGGAAATAACACATTTCAAATAATTCATATATTATTGATCGTATTACATGACTATAATATAATGAAGATGTAGTTAACAAAAAATTAGTTTAAAATACATACTTAGAAACTTCAATGAATATGCCTAATAATTTACATGTTACAAGGAAGCTACAATGAAACTGCAACATATTTATAAGCAATATCAAAAATAATATATCTCAGCAATTTTGGAATGCAGCCAAAATGGTACTTATGGGGAAATTTATAACTTCAAAAAGTTCTTCTTTAAAAAATTGAAAAAAAATGAGTAAAAGGTTTATCTTGAGGGACTAGAAGAACAATAACATCTTAAACTTAAAGAAATCAGAAGAAGAAAGTACTATAGATTAGAATTTAAATTAATGTAATAGATAACATAGAAACATTAGAGGATCAACAAAACAAAAATTAATTTCTTCAAAAACTAATAAAAAGACCAACTTCTAACTGGCTGATGAAGCAAAAAGGAAAAGGCACAAATAAACAATATTAGGAATGAAGAAGTGGTTAAAATTATAACTGTAGTGTGTTTTCTTTTTTAAATTATGAAATTTTACAAAAATTTCATCCCAGTAAACTTGGCATAGAATTGGATGATTTTCTAGAAAAAGTATAACTTACCAAATCTGACTCAAAGAGAAATAGAAAGCCTGAAGAAACCAGTCTCTTCTTCCTCCATCTTATTTCCATATCTCCAAGATGCTGGAAAACTGAACATAGTTTCACAGATGAGTTTTAACAAATCTTCAAGAAACAAATAATTGTTATCTTCTGCAAACTGTTTCAGAGCATAGAAAAGTAGGGAAAGTGACCCAATTCTTTTACAATTTGAGGATAATGTCAATATCAAAACTACAGGAACAAAACGAAAAGCATTGTGGACCAATTTCACTTAAGAACATGGGTGCAAAATTACTAAATATATTAGCAAATTGAACAACCAGTGCATTGAGCACAAGCAAACTAATCATGACCAAATAAGGGTCATTACAGAAATATAAGAAATGTTCAAAATCTGAAATAATATCAATATAATTCACCACATTAACAGATTATAGGAGTAAAGCTATATGATCGTTTCAACAGATTTGAATTTGACAAAATTCAATATTTATTAATTTTAAAACTTTGCTAAGGTTTAATATAAGGGAAATTCCTTAACTTTATAAAAATTAATTATAAAAACCAAAACTACTGCCAACATTAGTTAATAGAAACTAGAAGCATTCCCATTAAAGTCAGGAAGAAGGCAAAGAGGACTAGTGTCATGATTTCCTTCAATATTGTACTAAAGGTTCTAGTAAATGCAGTGTCCCAAGGTTCCTGAAACTGTCTTCATTATTTGTATTCTTTTTTTCCTTTTGTTGTTCCAATTTGGTGTTTTATGCTACCTTGTCTTCTAAATTGCTAACTTGATCCTCTGCTTCACCTAGTCTGCTATTGATTCCTTGTAGTGTATTCTTCATTTCAGTTATTGTATTCTTTATTTCTGACTTTTTTAAAAAATGATTTCTATGTCCTTATTTATGCTTACTATCTCTTGTTGAAGTTCTCACTAAATTCCTTAAGCATTGTTATAACCAGTGTTTTAAATTCTCTTTCTCTGGTAGGTTGGTTGCCTCCATTTCATTAAGTTCCATTTCTGAAGGTTTCTCCTGTCCTTTTATTTGGGACATGTTTTTTTGTTTCCTCATTCTGGCTGCCTCTCTGTGTTTGCTTCTGTGTATTAGGTAGATCTCCTATGTTGTCACGTCCAGCGTGGCAAGGGCAAGTGGGACACGAGAGGGGCGACGCAGATTAAATAAAGACAAGAGACAGAAGTAAGATAAGAGCGAGACCAAGGGTCTCAGCCAGAGAAGACTGAGCTGAGCCCAAGGGACTCAGCCAAGGAAGACTGAGCCCCGAATCGGATCAACGCATAGCTTTTATTGATAATCTTTAAGGAAGTAAACTGCAGTAAATCATTAACCGTGTATCCATGTGTGTCTTAGGCTCCTTTCCCATTAACCTGAACATCCATCTATCTTTTGTGTCCCAAGGAACTGATCGTTCTCACCACATGCCTCAATAGGTCATATGCACCCTCCAAGGGGTATGGATAAACAATAAGAGCAGAGGTACAAGTTTTATGCTTCAGCAAGCCCATTAGGGCCAGCTTGCAAGCCCTTTGATGTTAGGGATTACGACCCTCAACACTATGTCTCTCAGTCTTTGCCAGGTGACCTTATGTAGTATGTGTCCCATGTGGTCCAATATCACAGTATCCCTGGACCTATATGTGTTCCAGGAGTGTCCTGTGTGTGTTGTGTGTATTCTCCTGTTGTAGTTAAGCCTTGATTGCTTTTGGAATATCTGTGGGATTGACTCTTGGGCTGACTGGCTATGAGGACTGGCTACGCCCAGCTGTGTGGGGGCTGACTTCTCAGAGGGGGATTTGCCCCAATGGGCTTTTGTGCCTGTTGAGACCACCCTTTGGGTGTGCCACCCATGGGGCTAATCAAATAGGGCTCTGATATAGTCTGAAGCTGTCCTCTGGGTGTGTTGTTTCTGGTGTCTCTTGGGAAGGGCTCCCATGTTGACCCAGTGTTGAGAGAGTCCCTGGCAATGCAATACTAGCTGGGCGGGGCAGGGTCTGAAGGAGTCACAAGGCATAGATGGTTTTTGCACCAGTGCTGGGCCTGTGACTAGTTTGCGAAATGCCCTGAGAACACTGTGGCCAGCCACAGCTCTCCTTCGGCCCTCAGATTTCTGAGAGCCACCCAAGAGAGGCTACAGCGCAATTTGTGGCTGACTGTCTGCCACCAAAAGTTCCCTTGCCCGCAGGAGCTGTCCGCTGCTGTAAAAGGGTTCTGCAGCTTGTCGCATGGGGCTGAGAGTGCCCCCAGTAATGCAGCACTAGCTGGGTGGGGCGGTGACACAGGGTGTCAACAAGGTAGTATGCATGCATAGATTTAACCAGACCAAAGAGGTCTAAGATTTGGCCCTTTTAGGCTACAGGTGAGATGGGCTTCAAACAAGGACAGTGGTGACTATCCCTCCAACCCTTACTCTGAGCCACACAACTCAGCTTTCCCTGTATGTCCCTGGCACGGTTCAAGTTGCAGCCCCTTTACCAGAACCCAGGTGTGTATTTGCAATTGAGTGAGATTCTGTGCGGGCCCTTTAAGAGGATGTCTGGATTTGCAGCTGCTTTCCATCTCACCAGGATGGATGGACAGAGTCCTCGCTGGTATTCACTGTCAAATGTTATGGGGATTCCTCTTCCTGGCACAGGAACCCTGGGTTGGGGAACCTAGTATGTGGCTAGGATTCCTCCCCTTTCAGGGGAGACCTCTGCTGCTGAGGTGTCCCTTTCGTGTTCAACACTACCTGTGGTTTGGAGGCCAGCCCGTTTCATGTCTCTGCCTCTCCTACCAGTCTCCATTTGGCCTTTTCTTTATATTTTTAATCATAAGGGTCCTGTTCAGCTTGTCTTTAGATGATCCTTGAGGTTGATTGGTCTATAATTTAGTTGTAATTTTAATGTGATCCTGGGAAGCAGCAGGCATAGTGTTTCTAATCTGCCATCTTGAACCTTCTCAGTAAATTTTAAATCTGTGCAAAAGGATACTTTTAGCTTACAAAAATGCAGTTAGGTTCTGGTCTTAAAATTATAAACAGGTCTTCCAAATACATGAGTATTGTACTGGACTTCCAAGTTGTACAGAATGTGGAAGAGGCATTTATTGTACAAGACTGGCCCCAGCATTTTAAGACATTTACCATTCCTAAATTCTCCTCTCACTAAATGCCGCTAGCAATCTGCAAATCATCTGGACAAGCAACCCCTCACATAAATTTCTGTAAAATCTCCCAGGGGGCAGTGTTGGTCTCATTGTAAACCACTAGGGGGAAAAAAAAAAAGAAAGAAAGAAAGAAAAGAAAACCAGTGGTTTAGGTGTCTGAATGCATTTGCTATGGTACACTCTCTTTTTTCTGAGTCATAATTATCATTTTGATTGAAAACATGTCACTTGTACTAAACACCTCATATTCAAAGGCTAATCTCATATCTTCAAAAAAACCGTATGGTGATACTATGGATATGACCTCTATAACATGAAGCCTATTAAGAAAAATGAAACAGAACATTTAGGTTGTGTCACCTGAGAAACTCATATTACAAGCTTCATTTCAAGTTGAACATTCTTGTGCCATTCAATAGTTGTGTGGTAAGTGGAAACTTAAGCTTTGAAAATGAAATGGTCATGGGAACCAGATGCACAAAAGAAGCTTTAGCAGATTTCTTTATCAAATGATATAATCAGTTCTGAAATTCAGGTAATAGACTGAGATATCTTAGAACAACTTATATATGTCTTCAAATCTACTCCTTTTAAATTGGATGTTAACTTCAAAATATGCTAGCTTTTGTTGATGGTGGAGTAGTTAAAAAATACAAAATTTTTTTTAACCACTGTAATTTATTACCAAATGATTTTATCCAATCCTATAGCTTCAAATAAACCCCTACAACCAATGACTCCCAAATCTTTATTTCCAGCTCTAGCCCCTACCTTCAGCTCCAGACCTGTATATCCAGTTTTCTATACCATATATACTTAAATATTTACAAGGTTTCTCAAATGTGCCATGTTGAAAATTGAACTTGTGATTTTTCTCACATGGTCTTGTTCCTCTTGCATTTCTCATCTCAGTTTACCTACTTGTTTAGACCAGCAATTTTGGGGGTAGTTCTTTACTTTTTGCTTTCTCTCATGCCCTAAATCGAGTGCTTTTGGTGGTCCTTTAAGTTCTATCTTTAAAGTATATTTAAATCTGACCTCTTACCACCACCTCCACCTGAACCACCTGAGTCAAAGCCAGTATTATTTCTTATGTGAGAAACTGCAATAGATTCATAACTGTTCTTCCTGATTTCATATTTCTTCCATACCATTATAGTTTATTCATTGATTTATAATAGTGTCCAATTCAGTTAGTTTCCTGCTTAAAATTTTCAGATGAATTGCCATTACATTTCAAACAAAATTCAAAGTTATTACCATAACCTAGAAACCATGGTCTCTGAATATCTTTGTAACTTCATTTCCTATTATTCCCTTCCTCTTCATTCCACTCCAGCCAAGTGACCTTCTTACAGTGAGAGAACACAACAAGGATGCTTCTGCCTTGAGGCATTTGTATGTGCTGTTCCCTGAACCTAGCGAGTTATTCCCCTCTGTATTTTCATGACTTTCTCTTTACATTTGGATCTCTGTTCTAATGCCACCCCTCAAGGAAGTCTTCCCAACTACCCTATCTAAAATAGCACCTCCTACCACTCTCCCCATACCCATATTCATTTTTTCATAGTATTTATCCTTTCTCGGCATTATATATTTGTTTATATGTTTACTGTCTGTTTTCTCCACCAGAATGTAAGTTTCATGACCGTAAGCACATGGATGAATTACAAAAGGAATCAATGATGAGTTACTCTTAACAAGCATAATGATTTTGACAAAATGTTAATTTAAAAATTTTATAACTTCTTTCACTCTCTTCAAAATGGTATAGTCTGATCTTGTAAACCACATTTTCCCTCATTTCCTGATATAATTAAATCAGTGGTATAAAAATGATATAAAAAGAAGGGTGAAGCAGAGTGATGTTGGTATGTGAAAGAAGACTAAAATAGATGTCAAGTGATGCTAAAACTATGCTGAAGGTTGGTAGTGTATTTTTTCTTACAGGCAGTATGATTATTTAAGTTATTAATGATGTGACTAAATTTTAGTATCAGCAATCTGATTGTTAATGATAAAATGTTGGCTAAACAGTATCACTTGGGATAATTTTTTTGTATAATATTTATGTTATCCAAAAATAAATATTAAATATTAAAATATTAAATATTTAATGACTACAGTTTTGCTGTTTATTTATTTTAGGAAATGATTTGCAGCTGAGTGAATCAGGAAGTGACAGTGATGACTGAAGAAACATTCAACTATAAATATAAAATTTATAAGACATGATTATGTTGAGAATGAAAATTCCTAAGGCTGAGGAAAAATGTATCTTAACTTTAAATGATAAAAGAAATTAAATTTGATTCAGAATTTTCATTTGATATTACTTTTTTTTACCATGTATGAGTACCAGCATTTGCATGTGTTTTCATTTTCATTTAATCTTCAAACTTTTATGATGTTTTACAGATGAGAAAACGACTCAGTAACTTGTCCACCACATATTGTTAGTTAACAAATGGCAGATAAGGTGTTCTATAGAATTCAAGTTCAGAATTCTGTTTTACCACATTGCTGTCTCTAATTGTGAAATGTCAAAACTAATAATAAAATGTCTATGATTTTAATTATATCTGTGAGACTTTTCTATTTCATATTTCGTAAATTTTTTGATGAAAATAAATTAATTCTTGACAAAATTAAGGTCTAATTTAGGATAAAGATTAAGCTAAATAATTGTTTTAATGAAACAACTGTTATCTCATAATATTTTTCATTATTTGGTTATTTTGCTTTAGAGAGAAAAATAAGCAGTTAAGTGTTAAGAAGATAAATAATTAATATATCTCTAATATTTTTTAATTTGGAGGAAACTATAAATATTAGTCTATAGTTGAAAGCCACTGACCAGTAGCAAGTTCTTTTTTCTTTTAATAAACTTTATTTTTTTGGAGGTTTTAGGTTCACAACAAAATTGGCAAAAAGTACAGAGAATTTTCATTCATTCAGGTATCCCCACTCACACACCACCTACCCCATTATAAACATCCTAACCAGATTTTGTACAATTGATGAACCTATATTAACATATCATCACCCAAATGCATAGTTTAATTAGACTTCACTCTTTGTGTTGTATATTTTATGAATTTCGACAAATGTATAATAACATGTGTCCACCACTGTAGAATCTTATAGAACAGTTTCACTACTGTGAAAATCCAGTGCTCTTCCTATTTATCTCTCTCCTCCAACTCTTGGACCCACTGATCTTTTTCTCTCCTTAGTTTTGCCTTTTCCAGCATGTCATATAGTTGGAATTATACAGTATGTAGCCTTTTCAGATTGACTTCTTTCACTTAATAATATGTACTTAAATTTCTTCCATGTCTTTTTAATGGCTTGATAGCTAATTTCTTTTTGGAACTGAATAATATTGCATTGTCTGCGTGTGCCACCGTTAATTTATCCACCCACCTACTGAAGGAATCTTGGTTGCTTCCAAGTTTTGGCAATTTTGAAAAAAATTTTGTATTCAATTTTATTTCTTACTACAGAGATTTCTGTAGGTTTTGGGTGTTTTTTTTTAATTCTTAAATTTTAGTTTTACTCTCTCCTACTTTCTTCTCTCTCCCTTTCTGTGGCCTACCTTCAAATACCTTCAACTGTGTCTTCACTTTTCTTTCTGTTTTATTCATCAATACTTATGTGACAACCACAACTATGTCATTTATTTCTTAACTAAGACAAGCTCAAATATTAAAAATCAAATTGTCATTTTCTACACTCATAAAACTTGTTGGGATTTTGTATTGAAATTATAGGTTGATTCGGGAAATATTGACATTTTTACAATGTGAGCCTTCCAAATCATGAGCATGGTGTGTCTTCATTTATTTAGATCTTTTTAAATTTATTTTACTAACAGTTTATAGTGTTTAGTGTTAAGGTCTTGAACATCTTTTATTAGATTTACTTCTAATTTTTTTTATGCTATTATAGCTAATATTCTTAAATTTCCTTTCTATTTGTTTTTGCTGAATTTAAATACAATTTTTTGTGTGTGCTGATTTTATTTACAAACACCTGTTAAACATGTTCTCTTTTAATTTCATATTTGCTTCTTCTCTCTAACTATATTAGTATCTTTTATTGTAGAGCCTCAGTCTCCTTGCTATATATGACTATAAAATGTCTCTCTCTGCTGTCATAAGCACTGAGGCCACAAATATTTTTTATCCTTATCATTGAAATTTTAGATTTTTTCCATTTTTATTATATTTTATTTGTCTCTGAAGGGTTTGTGTTCATGTCTATCCAGGAGTTACTTCTCGATCTTTTCCCTTTTATCCTTCTACCTGATTTCAACTTAGCAAACATGATAGGGTATAAGAGGCATCTTAATATGATAGAAGGGGCTCTAAAATAGGACTTGGAAGGCTAGAGTTTTAGTCCTTGCTCTGTCACTTCTGAGCTCTTCTGTAATATGCTTCAGGTGAGACTAGAAGAGGGATTTCAAACCAGTACTCCCCAAATCCCTATCATAAGAATCTCAGAGTGCTTGTTAAAAAAAACCCCACAGGTTCTTAAACCCAGAGGCTTCACACTTCCTAACTCTATACTACAAAACTACAGTAATCAAAATAGTATGGTATTGGCAGAATAACAGACACACGGACCAATGGAACAGAATTGAGAGCCCAGAAATACACCCACATGTATAGGGCAACTAATTGTTTACAAAGGAGCCAAAAATATACAATGGAGAAAGGAAAGTCTCTTCAATAAATGCTGTTGGGAAAACTGGAAAGCCACACGCAAAAGAAAGACAATGGTATCTGACACCATCCACAAAAAACACTCAAAATGAATTAAAGACTTCAATATAAGACCTGAAACAATAAAATTCATAGAAGAAAACATACACACTAAATGTATGGACTTTGGTCTTGGAGGGGTACTAAAAATGGGCAGAGGAACTGAATATACACTTTTCCAAAATAAAAACAACATACAGTTGGCCAAGGTATATATGAAAAAATGCTCAAAATCACTAGTTATAAGGGAACTGCAAATCAAAACCACAATGAGATACCACTCCACACCTGTTAGTGTGGCTATTACCAATAAAAGAAGAAATGACAAGTGTTGGAGAGGATGTGGAGCAAAGGGAAGCCTTGTACACTGCTGGTGGGAATAGTTGTAGCCACCCACTATGGAAAACAGTATGGAGGTTCCTCAAAAAATTAAGACTAGAGCTACTATATGAACCAAAAATCCCTCTCCTGGGTATCTCCCTATAAAATTTGAAATCACTTATTCATAAAGATAAATGTACTCTTAATGTTCATTGCAGCATTTTTTACAATAGCCAAGACATGGGAACAACCAAAGCATCCTTTGATGGATGATTGGATAAAGAAGATGTGGTACATACATACAATAGAATACTACTCAGCCATAAAAAGATTAAATATTGCCATTTGTGACAACATGGATGGTTCTTGAGATTATTATGCTAAGTGAAATAAGATGGAAAAGGACAAGAACTGTATGATTTCACTCATGTGGGATATAAAACAAACAGCAACAAACAAAACAAAAAACTCATAAGAGACAACAGAATGGTGGTTCTAAAGGAGAAGGGTGCAGGGGGTTGATGAATTGGGGAAAGGTGGTCAAATACAAAGTGATGGAAGGAGACTAAACTTCAGATGATGAACACAGAGTATACAGATATTGTATTTAAAGTTGTACACCTGAATTTATATACTGTTACTAACCAATGTTACCCCAATAAATTTAATTTAAAAAATAGGTTCGTAGGTTCTTACCTAGATCTATTGTATAAGAATTTTCAAGGGAAAGAGCTATGTGTGTGTGTGTGTGTGTGTGTGTGTGTGTGTGTGTGTGTGTGTGTGTGAATTAATATAAATGACTCATCAGTGGGGAAATTTAGTTTACATAGGACAAGACTAAAATTTCTTCCATTTCTGATATTATTTGGTTCTATGAATATTAACATTATATTGCCATAATCAAAAGGATTTCATCTAAACAAACGCATATCAGAGAGCCAAGATCAATACTCTAAAGCTTGCCATTTTGGGTATCCAAGAGCACAAATGAATGATGCATTGCATATAGGTGCTATTTCATCTGCTCTGCCAGATCAAATGCTACTGTAGAGGTACAAGACTAGAGCAAGGGAGCGATTGGCATTAGATCTTCAAGGCATCTATGCCTCTAATAGTTAACTTGACTAGTAACTTCTGACTGTTCATTCGTTTTAGTCATTAACCAAGCCAGAAAGGGCAATATTGCCTGAAAGAATAACTACAGCTTAATCATTTATGCCACAGTCAGACATGAAGCTGGACTCTTTGGGTAAAGGTTGGTCGGTGAAAGGGGGAATAAGCATAACAGAAGTTGGGAAAACATGGCTAAAGTCTGAAGTAGAGTTTAGGGAGGAAAGGGTAGACTTCCTGGTTTTGTCAATAAATTACTCAAACGGTAATGTAAGAATTTTTTGAGGGATAGTCATAGATTCTCATATCCTCAAATAAAATAATTCATTCTCCTGTTTCCCAATTTCCCTGTTGGTTTCCTCCTCTTATAGCTTTCTGACCATTTTTTTCTTTTTTCTTTTGACTGACATATAAGCATCCTTTTGATCTTCTTTTACCTCTTTGACTTAGCAAAAATAATATTATGTAAAATGCATCTATCATCAATCATCATACCTGTTCTTGTTCTTCCTCTGATAAGGACTAAATATATGCTGGAGTCATTTGGGAGTTCATCCACTAAAAAATAATGAAAATGATATTTGCAGTAGTACCTAGAAAGAAAATTGTTCATAGTTTTTGCTAAAATTTTATTTATTAATGAAATGATGGATTAATCTTGAAGTCATGAAAACACATAATGATTTTAGTGTAACAGAAGAATGATTCCCAAATGTACATCACCAATCCTTTTATCTTGTTTTCTTTAGCCCTACCTCTTTAATTGCTTATAGGATATTTCTAGTTGAACTTTATTATGTTGAAAGCCAAAATCAACATCTTTTCTATCTTTTCAAATGCAATTTTGTGTTGGCTTTCCCCCTTCAATGCATTTCAATTTACTAATACCAATCTTTCTTATCTGTCATGGTGAAATTCCAGTTCTGCCACCTACTGGCCACATGACTTTGGACAAATTACTTAACCTCTTGGGGCATTTGTTCCTATAAAATGGGGATAGTAATAAGAATTAGAATAGGTAGATAGATAATATATACGTAATTCATATATATATTAACATTTCTCATTATAGGTTTTCAGTAAACAACAGCTATTGTTATCCTGAAATCAATATTTAAATCTATGCTGAGGGTTGTACCCTTAACTATTTTGCATTTTTGGCAATTTCCCTGCATTGTCTTATCCTGTCTTGTGATGTGTTCTTCTCATTTCCTTGTGCTCTACCTTTTATATAATTACTTTTCTGAACTGGTCTCTGAGACCCAACCCTTTTTGTTCCTATGGCTTTGTGCTTTGTTGTGGGCCAGGCTGCTGCTGAAGCCAACACCCACAGGGTTAAACCTAGCTACTGAAGCCCCCCCCCTTCCCCTCCCAGTCCCCTTTTTCACAGTAATCTGGCAGCTGTCTCAAGTTCCTACCATAGCCAAATGCTTGAAGAGAGAGAGAGAGTAAGGATCCAGCTATGAACCCCTTCCGGAAAAATGAGTCCAAGGAAAGTTTTTTTTTACCTGTTTCCACTGAAGAGGCATCACCTCGACCCTCCAGCCTTCCAAAGAAGCCACCTCCGGTGAGTCTCCAGATTCAGTTCTGCCTCTGACAGGAAAAAACTTGCTTTTTTGCTTCTCTTCCTTGACCCCTTGGAGCTTAAGCTGAGCTGTATTAGGTTATTAAAAACTATTCTTTATTGGAGTTAGAGTTAACCTGAAAACCAAATATAAACAGAGGTTTCCTTTACTTAGGAGAGGAAGCAGCAGCAAGAAGTAGTCAAAGTTCATTTGGGATCCAGGACTTTTCTGTATTTCATTGTATATTCTGAGTTTCTCTGGTGCGAATTAAAAAAAAAAAAAAGCAATTTGAATATCCAGGGAAACTTGGCAAGCACTCGTCTCTGGAGAACTGTGTGTGATTGTTCTTTTTTTTTTTTTTTTTTTACCAATATAAAAGCTCAGCCCTTAGTTCCCCCTGTGTGCAGAGTCTTATGCTGGACACCAAATGCAGTTTTAGAATAGATCCAGCCTCTGTTACTATGCATTCCAGTTGACAGTGGGAGATAGGACAGAGAAATAAAGAAGTAATAATAATGTTTTGCATTATATACTTGCTAAAACACTTCCAAATTCATTATCATTTTCAGTCCTTGCATGAAAATCCTATAATGGAGAGGATTAGTAATAATAGCCAATATTTACTGAGTTCTTAATACGGACCAAGAGGTGGTAGTATTCTCATTTCTTTGGAATAACAGAACTGAAGCATAGAGACGGATATAATAACATGGCCAAGGTCAGTATGCTCACACAGCCAGTGATAGTGTTATGTAGCTAGTGAGCTTGGAAGGTAAGAAGCCAGTTCACTGTATCTTTCAAGCAAGTTATCATACATTAACTTATATTAATGTTTAAGAGGGCTGTTTCTCCCTCTTGAGTAAAAGAATGAAAACATTAATTTATTACTTATCTATTTGGTCCCAAACTATTTAAGGCTGCTTATAAGCATGCATAAATTTCTTATGAAATAAGAGGTGAAATAAATCTCATGATAAGAGTTGACTCTCCCAAGGACAGATATCTTCATCCCCCATCTCCTGTTAGTTGGGCTATTATAATGAGTAGGGATTTGAAATAAAACTTGACATTCCTTATATTCTGACTGATACAATGCAGAAAATAGCATAGTCCTTTTAATGTCCAATAGGATTAACAAGAAAATATTGAATCTCTTTCAGTGGAAGAATGGACATTTAATTTTACAAGATTTAAGAACTCTCTGCCCAGGGCCGGCTGAGTGGCGCAGTGGTTAAGCGCTGGCTTGGGAAGCCAGCGGCCCCGGTTCGGGTCCCACATACGAGGGCCAGTGACACTGCTCTCAAAAAAAAAAAAAAAAAAAGAACTCTGCCCAAAGTCAGGGTGATCAATCAATCAGCTTACCTTTAGGAATCTATGTTGGGCTCTGAGCCTGGCTCCAGCAGCCTCTGAATGAGAAGCCATCATATTGCCAGCAGTCCACCCAGCATGGTGGACAAGGCAGCTGGGGGACAGAGTGGTCAGTGCCCACAGTGGGACTAAGCAGGCTACTGGCATCTAAATGTACCTGCTTGGACATTAAGTGCTCCATAGACCACCGTGTTGTCCTGTCCCGAGAAATAAGTATGATTATTCTGTCCAGAACCCAAGGCTTTTCAATTAGTCATTGGTGAGAAGATAAGCAGATCCCGGATCAAAAAGGTCTAAGTTCCTTTTTATTTTTTTGTATTATTTTTATTATTGTTAATAGTTACAGATGTACAAAACTATGCAATAGTTATCTTTTTCACCCCTTACAAAGTGACTCTCCCCTCTCCTTTCCTGTCTCCCCACCTCCGATATCATACATATCTATTACAATTCCATTGACTCCATCCCCACACTATATTCCACATCCCATGACTATATATGTGTTAAATTATAGTCAACATCTAATATTAATCAGCGGCAGCTTCAGATGTACACTGCAGTAGTCAGGCCACTACACCATCGATGAAGTGGTCTCCCTGACAAGACATGAGTCCATTTGGTCCCCTAAAAAAACATTTACAACATTATTGATTATATTCCCTAAAGTGTTTCTTCTATCCCTGCGGTAGTATTGTATTACCAGTTTATGTTGCCTCGTCCCTTCCCCTTCTCCCTCATGCCCACCCCCGTCCCATCTAGCCCTCATCAGTTTTTCCTTTGTGTCTCTAAGGCTATTTCTGTTTATTTTGCTCATTTATTCAGTTCTTCAGATTCCACATATAAGTGAGATCATATGGTATCTCTTTCTCCAACTAACTTATTTCGCTTAGCATAATGTTCTCTAGGTCCATCCATATCATTGCAAATGGTATGATTTCTTTCTTCTTTATAGCTGCGTAATACTCCATTGTGTAAATATACCACCGTTTCTTAATCCAGTCATCTACCATTGGGCATTTTGGTTGTTTCCAAGTCTTGGCTATTGTAAATAGCGCTGCAGCGAACATAGGGGTGCATATATTTTTTCAAATTAGTGTCAGGTTTTTCAGGATAAATACCTAGGAGTGGAATTGCTGGGTCAAAAGGTATTTCCATTTCCAGTTTTTTGAGATACCTCCATACTGACTTCCATAGTGGCTGCACCAATATGCAATCCCACCAACAGTGCAATAGTTATACATTTTACCTCTCAAAGTGACAAACCCCCACCCCAAATTCGCCACCCCACTCCCCCCCATATCACATATATCTATTACTCTTCCTCTGACTCTCTTCTACAGTATAATCCACATCCCGTGACTATCTATATATATTCAATTACAGTAGGTATACCACCTCCACTTTAGAAATACAGTGCAGTGATCAAACCTCTACTCCATCCGTGAAATGGTCTCCCTAACAAGACCTATGATCATCTGACATGCCACAGAATATTTACATTATTAATTATATTCCCCAAACTGTTTTTCATATCCCAGTGGCAATATTGTAGTTGCCTACTTTTGCTGTCTAATCCCTTCCCCTTCTCCCTCATCCCCATTCCCCTCCCAATTAGGAACGCTGATTTTTTCTCTATATCTATGAGATAGTTTCTGTTTACTTTGCTCATTCATACAGTTTTTCAGATTCCACATATGAGTGAGATCATATGGTATTTGTCTTTCTCTGATTGACTTATTTCACTTAACATAATAGTCTCTAGGTCCATCCATATCATTGCAAATGGTACGATTTCATTCTTCTTTATAGCGGAGTAATACTCCATTGTATAAATATACCACAGTTTCTTAATCCAGTCATCTACTGATGGGCATTTTGGTTGTTTCCAAGTCTTAGCTATTGTAAATTGTGCTGCTATGAACATAGGGGTGCATAACATTTTTGAATAAGTGTCTTGGTTTTTTCAGGATAAATACGTAGGAGTGGAATTGCTGGGTCAAACGGTAGCTCTATTTCCAGTTTTTTGAGATACCTCCATACTGACTTCCATAGTGGCTGCACCAATATGCAATCCCACCAACAGTGCAGCAGCCTTTTCTCCACAGCCCCACCAGCACTTGTTTGTTGATTTATTGATGATAGCATTTCTGACCTGAGTGAGGTGGTATCTCATTGTGGTTTTTATTTGCATTTCCCTAATGACCAGTGAGGTTGAACATTTTTTCATATACTTGTTGGCCATCTGTATGTTCTCTTTAGAGAAATGTCTCTTCATATCTTATGCCCATTTTTTAATTGGGTTGTTTGGTTTTTTGGTGTTGAGTTGCATAAGTGTTTTATAAATTTTGGATATTAACCTCTTATCAGATATATCATTGACAAATATATTCTCCCATTCAGTAGGCTTCCTTTTTGTTTTATTGATGGTTTCCTTTGTTGTGAAAAAAACTTTTAAATCTGATATAATCCCATATGTTCACTTTTTCTTTTATTTCTCTTGCCTGTTGGGATGTATCAGTAAAAATATTGCTCAGGGTAATGTCTGCAAATGTACTCCCTATATTTTCTTTTAGGAGTTTTATGGTTTCAGGTCTTACATTTAAGTCTTTAATCCATTTTGAATTTGTTTTTGTATATGGCATAAGGAGGTGGTCCAGTTTCATCTTTTTGCATGTGTCAGTCTAATTTTCCCATCACCATTTATTGAATAGACTATCTTTACTCCAATGTAAATTCTTGCTTCCATTGTCATAGGTTAACTGTCCGTAAATGCCTGGATTTATTTCTGGGCTCTCTGTTCTGTTCCACTGACTTACATGCCTGTTTTTATGCCAATACCATACTGTTTTGATTACTGTAGCCTTGTAGTATGTTTTGATGTCTGATAGCGTGATACCCCCGACTTTGTTCTTATTTCTCAGGATTGCCAAGGCTATTCGGGGTCTTTTATGATTCCATATAAATTTTAGGATTATATTTTCTATTTCTGTGAAAAATGCCCTTGGTAGTTTGATAGGAATTGCACTGAATCTATATATTGCTTTAGGCAGTATGGACATTTTAACTATATTAATTCTTCCTATCCATGAGCATGGTAGGTGTTTCCATTTATTTGTATCTTCTTTGAGTTCTTTCTTCAGTGTCTTATAATTTTCTGAGTACAGATCTTTTACTTCTTTGGTTAAATTTATTCCTAGGTATTTTATAGTACTTGAAGCAATTGTAAATGGGACAGTTTTCTTAATTTCTCCTTTCGTTAATTTATTATTTGTATATGCAAATGCCACTGATTTCTGAACATTTATTTTGTATCCTGCTACCTTACTGAATTTGTCTATCAGCTCCAATAGTTTTTTGATGGAGTCTTTGGGTTGTCTATGTACAGTGTCATGTCATCTGCATATAATGACAATTTTAGAGAAGTTCCTTTTTTAATGAATATGGAACAAAGTAATATTCAGAATAGCTTCAGCAATGCAAAGACTTTTAGTATGATTATAGCTGTTTCATAAAGAGTAGGCACCATTGCTTCACATTACCTATCATGGTGATTTAAAATAAGTGAATTTTTCTGTTGTGTAACAATCTAGTGGTTTAAATAGGGAGAAAAAGCTCATGCTTCAACCACTGTCCTTCTGTTTCATAGAAAATCTGTGGCTCCAACTATCCACTGAGCATTGCTTTCATCGTGGTGAATGAATTCTGTGAGCGCTTTTCCTACTATGGCATGAAAGGTAATTTTGTGTCTCAGAGTCTTACTCTTCCCCACTCACCCTCACCCCGTGTTTGTAACATCTGGTCTTCTTGTATGTACTTATTTCCTTATCCACTTTTTCTGCCTTCATCCAAATTGGTCCTTTCCTTTCCCCAGGACTTCCAATAAATACCTCATGGGATTTCACCTAGTAACTCATGCAGGCCAAATACAGAATGGCCTACTAGAAACCAAACAACAGCCTGTGAGAATATAAGTGGGAAAACACTCATTGTCTGAGTTCCAGTCTTCATGTCTGTTCCTCAGTTGTATGAACTGGATTGTTGATGGGAAGGAGAAGGGAAGGATATTGGAAGAAGCACCACGTTAGCTTTGTGATTGGCCTAAATGATGCTATGTGTGCACATGGACTGAAGGGAGGAGTATTGTATTTGTATACTAAGCATTACCCCTTCCCCCATTCACAACTCCCATGGGTCCTGCTTCTACTGCCTGGCAGTCATGCCTCAGTCACTTCATTGATTGGAGTGTTGAAGGTCAAGATCCCCTTCAAAGACCAGAGATCAAATGTACTTCTACTCTTTAAGTCACTTGAATGCATCCATTTTATTTTGCCTCTTTTTTTTTTTTTTTTGTCTCAGCTGTGTTGACCCTGTATTTCCTGTATTTCCTGCACTGGAGCGAAGACACCTCCACATCTGTATACCATGCCTTCAGTAGCCTCTGTTATTTCACTCCCATTCTGGGAGCAGCCATTGCTGACTCGTGGCTGGGAAAATTCAAGTAAGGAAGATGGAAGATCATATCCTCAAAAGCTTCCCAGATTAATTATACAGAGGTTACCACTTTTAGGCTTTTCTTCCAAGCAAGAATATACTTATATCATCCATGACAAATAAGAGCCTCTCTAAGACTGGCAATACAGAAAGGCTATTTCTCTTCATTATCAGTTTTTCCAATATTTTTACATCCTCTTCAGTCAGGAGTTGTTTTGTTTTTCTTTTTTTCTTATATCTAATTTTAATTTCCTATTCTGTAGTTTATGACCTATTCTTGTTCTGATCTCTGAGGCAATGAAGATTGCCATGCACCAGAAAATTTATCACTTTAGAGGCCTCAGTGTATTTATTTGATATACTCTCCATCTCTTTTTTCATATTAAATCATCTCAACTCGTTTAGTATCTTCTTATGGGTCTCTTTTTTCAGCATTTTTTTTACCATCTCTTTTTCTTTTTTTTTAACTTCTTTCTGTAATTTCCTTCTTAAGAATATATGAGTAAATATTTTCATGAGTTAGATTAATGATCTATTCAGTTCAGTATCTTTTAATTCCCTGAAAATAGCACCAAGAGACATTTATAGGATACTGTTATAGTTGTCTGCTATAACATTATCTTCACAGGCTAAAGACAGACCTTAGATATCCATCACCCAGTTATTTTCTATGGATTTATCATCTATGGGTTTGTCTAAATTAGCATTTCTCAAAGTACATTCTGTTGAAAATCAGTTGTATGGGATATAATGAGTGGTATATAGGAAGATAAAGATCTTATGGTCAAATACATTTGGAAAATTCTAGTCTGAACAAAGCTGAAAAATGTTTCTTTACTGCATAACTTCTTATAGCCATGAACATGCTAATACACACTGTAAAATCTCAAAGAGAAGATTATTGCACATGGCATTTCACAAACTTGTTTAACCAAGGAAATTTTTCAGGATATCTTGTGGACCTAGTGTTACAAGGTAAACACTTGTTGATATCTCACTTTGGTCTCTCTATATTCATTGTTCTAAAGTGTTTAATCAGCACCTTCTCTATAGCTACAACTACAGCACAGCACTAAACACATATTTTTGACTTGAGAGAGGGATGGTGGGTAGGTGACTGAGATTTATGTTTGCTATTTATATAGTGTTAGTTACCAAGTTCATGGTAACTATGTGTAGATAAAAAGTAGAAGCCATGGTATCTATTCAGTTATAGAATAAAAGACTCATATACACCACTAGGACTTCATTTTTTTAATGACTTCCTTTAAAATTGAGGATATATAATATATAGTTCCAGGATTTGGTGAACATTAGTTCCCTGCCTATTTCAGAGGAAGTTTAACAACCTCAACTTATGCCCCCAATCTCAATCCTTTCTGAGATAGTCTTTAATATATATATATATATATATATATATATATATATATATATATATATATATTCTTAAGATTTTATTGGGGAGTTGGGGGAGGGGAACAGTGTTGAGGAATTGGGGAGGGGGAACAGCCAAGTTGTTGTTCTTCAGTCTTAGTTGTGGAGGGCACAGCAAGCTCAGCTCCAAATCCAGTTGTGCTGCTCAGCCCAAGGTGCTGTGTTCAATTAGTTGCTGGTGGGCGTTGCCACCATCCCATGTGGGAGTTGAACCAACAGCCTTGTTAAGAGTGCATGCTCTATCCACTGAGCCATCTGGGCAGCAGCTCAGCTCAAGGTGTCAAGTTTAGTCTTTAATTGTCGGCGGGCATAGCCCACCATCTCGAACAGGCAACCTTTTTGTTAGGAGCACGTGTTCTCACCAGCTGAGCCATGCTGCCACCTGTTGGCAGCTCAGCGGCAGCTCAGCTCGGGCACAGCTCACTGGCCCATGTGGGAATAGAACCGGTGACGCTGTTGCTCAGAGCTCACACTCTTGAGCAAGCTTTTAACCAACAGCCACTTGGCTGGCCAACATATTCTTCACTTTTTAAAATTTATTTTTGTTGAGGTATAAGTTACATAAAGTACACAAATCCAGAATTCTTAAGTGTACAGTTGAGTGAATTTTTACATAGGTATCACCATTACCTAGGTCACTCTGCCTAAGGTTTCTGTACCCTGAATATTCCCCTCTCTTGCCTTCAAATTCTCCCTCAGAGACAGTCATTTCCTTTACCTAGAAGCAAGTGCAAAGCTCTGATAGCTTTAAATAATTATTAACCCCCCCTTTTTTTGACTTCTTTGACTTATTACCATTATCTCCAAATTTTAAAAAGAATCATCTATATTTGTTGCCTTTCTTTCTCATTCTTCATTATTATTCCTTAGGGCAGAGTAATATAATGCAGTGCAATAGAATCCAGTTAAATTCAGTTCAATCTGGTAGGGTTTAATTCAATAAGTATTAATCAAACATCTTCTATTTGTTCAAAGAAACATGGGGGATAAAGAGATGAATAAGACATAAATACCTGCTTCACATTTTTCATGGTCAATTAGCTTTAATACAGAACAGAGTTTGGTAAGTACAATAAAATATAGCATAGGGGCCGGCCGAGTGGCACGGTGGTTAAGCGCTGGCTTGGGAAGCCAGCGGCCCCGGTTCGGTCCCACATATGAAGGCCAGTGACACTGCCCTCAAAAAAAAAAAAAAAAAAAAAATATATATATATATATATATATATATATATATCATCTCTTTATCCTATTGAAATTTCTCTCTTTAAGGTAATTGGTAGTGATCTCTTTGTTAACAAATTCCAGTGGTCTTTTCTAAATATTCTTATTTACTTTGAACTTGTTTTAACATTTCAGTCTGTTTATCACTCCTATATTCTTGAAATTTCCTCGTCTTCTTTAAGGCTTTTCTGGTTCTCCTCCTCATACTTTTTTTGGACTCTTCCTTATTTGGCTCCACTTTTGTCTTTTGTTTACTTCACTCTTTCCTGCATGTAGGCATTTCTCTAGGGTATGTATTTTACTCTTTTCTCTTTCTCCAGATTCTCTTTTAGCAACCCATATAGTGTCAATATTAGCTATAATATATGCAGATAGCTCCTCAAACTCCATAATCCTAACCTGTCACTCAAGTTCCAGTATGCATTATAACTGCATATTGGCATTCATCTCCTGGACGTTCCACTTTATCCTTATTTCCCAACCTGTTCCTTCTTCTGACTTCTCTATACCCCCACATTTAATTAGTTATCAAATTCTACCAATTCTAGTTTTGTAATATCTCTTACATGTGTTCCTCTTCAACAGTGAATCTCACTGCTGTTAATTGCCACTACTCTACTTTTTGTCTTCATTACCTCTAAATTGGGCTATTGAAATGGTAACCTAAAATGTTATCACTGTTTCATATATCCTTTTCTTACACTTGAACCTATACCCTACTGCCAAATTAATCTTCCTAACAGAGGTGTCTGTTCACATTATTACCCTGCTCAAAATTTTCTGCTGACTAACCCACTGTCTACTAAACTCATTCCATTTGACCTTTCTTCTCTTACTGTGATAGGTACTCCCTTTCAAGTATATTTACTAGAAAAAAACTGAATACTAATAATATTTCCCTAACAATAGCCAGGACATCTCTTTTCTATGTCTACTTGCACTGTTTCTACTTCATGGAATCTCCTTCCTCTCCATCCTTCCTTGACCCAACCTTTAAGGCTAGTTCAAATGTCACCTTTGTTATGGAGTATTCTCTGCCCCTCACCTTTCATTATCAGCCAAAAGTTAGCTAATCATCTCTGAACTCATTTTTTATCCTCATATAGCATAAATCATTTATAGCATAAGCCATTTATCAAATTCTATCTTATAATTATTTGTGTATAAATCTATTTTCTTCCAAACACTTAGGGAACAAAGTCTCATTTATATTTTTATCCACAGCACCCAGAAGAGTGCCTGATAAGTATTTCAGGTAATAAATGTATTCACCTTCAGATACTCAGATGTAGGCACAAGACTGAAGATGATGTGGGCAGGTGTGAAGATGACTTTTATCCCTAATGTTGGTTTTTATTCCCTGTGACCCATGCCTATCAGTCTGGACTCAACCTTGGAAATCATTTGCAACCAATTTCTTAAATAATTTTATTGCCAAATATGGTTATTTATGTCCTCTCTACACTTTGCCTCTCTACACTTCTCCTGAATGTGTGTATAGTATGTCTTTTACCCCTCCTTATCTTCTTAGTCTGATCAGAGATGACTCTCTTCATGCTAGGTCTCTTCCTCTGTCATCACTGCACATACTCCTTCTCAATTCCTAAACTCTAATTAAAAATAACTCTGGTAGCGAAATGATATTTTGGGCTGGTTGAGTGGCTTGGTGGTTAGGCGCTGGCTTGGGAAGCCAGCGGCCCCGGTTCGGGTCCCACAAAAAAAAATAATAATAATAACTCTGGTAGTAAAATAATATTTAAAAATTCTAGCTCTTCCCTTTCCTTTTTCCACATTAACTTGTTCTTGATAAAACTGAAGGAACACTGGACCATGAGTTAGAAAGTAGAAGTTCTAGACTTAACCCCAATCTATACTAATTGAAATGTCACTTTAGGAATGTCCTTTGATATCGCTGGATTTCACTTTCCTCATTTGCAAATGGAAGTTTGGTCAAGTTTATCTAAAACAGTTCTGTGTCATATGGTGAAAATTACAATGACCCCAATGATCTCATTTCAAGTGTGGAATTTCCAAGTGTCTCTTGACTTCTTTTTCCTAATGTTAAAATTTCCTGCCATTAGCTTCCTCTCTTTTATTCTTCATATTCTAGACTAATTCCATGAGGCTTTCACCTACAAGGTTGTCTATTTTCCTTCTAAGCCACTTACACTTCTCTTATTCATTTAGTCCAATAATCTGATATTGCCCTGATCTTCCTACTCGGACTCTATTACTCCAGCTCAGACACCTTTTTATTTTTCTCTCTGATGATCTAACATAGATGATCTCTTTTAGGTTCATTAGAGCTGGCATTTTTTCAGTCTCTTTTTATTCCCTTTCTTTCTATTTATTCTTTTCATTCCAACAAAGAGAACTTTTTTCTAGAAGACTGCATAAAATCTTTTGTGAAAGCCTATCTCCTCCTTCCAATATGAATTAGCCCTAGCTCAGTCACTCAACTTCTTATTCTCTACTTGCCATTATAAAACCTTCTAAGACCCCTTTGTAGAGAGCCAGCCTAGGAAGGTTAGGCATTTGAATGAGAAATCCACATCCTAATATTTCTGGTATCTCCAGCCTCTCTCTGATACCTTCATTTCATTCTTTATATTCCATATTAGTATATTACACTTAAAAATCATAGATGTAAACTATATAATTTCCAAGGTTCTTTCTAGTACTAGCATTCTACTTATGTATAAAGAGAATGCAAGTGTGGCAATATACATAAGGAGTATATTGTATTTGTGGTAGTGTGCCATATTTCAATGTGTATATTTCTACATATGTTCTTACTGGAATTCCTCACTCTTCTGCTTTTTATTTTCCATTTAGATATCTTAGAAAAATAACACAAAAGGAAGTTCCTACCAGTTGCATGATCTTTTTCATTGGACGTCTACTCAAAGTCTCTGGCTCCTTTCTTATCCTTGGTAACCTGTCCATAAGGAACCTATGACAGGGATTACAATTAACTCAAGTGTTCAAGTGACCAGACTGAACCTGACAGCCCTTTACCTCTCCATATATCTTAGTGGTTGGGTTTAGATAAATTCTTTGTATTAGCCATTCCTTTTTCCTGTTTAATTGAAGTTCTTCCTTGACTCCTATCAATTTCCAGAACCAAAGACATTCCTTAAGCAAAACATCTCAAAGTATCCTGTTCTTCTGATTCTCCTACTTTAAAACATCATCACTCACTACAAATCTATCCTGGTCGTAATATATCTGTACCGGAGCAGGGATGCTCTGTGTATGTATAGAGTGATGGTGGGGGGGAAAGGGGAAAGAGAGGTCAGGCATGAGAAAGGAGCTTGAAGGGAATGTCCATTACCTCTAACACTACAGGGTAAAGACTTCCTGTCTCTTTTTCTAGACTGTTTACTTCATTCACCATTATTATTTCTATTTGTGTTTCTCAGATAATTTTTTCCTCCTCCACCTCTTCATTTATCCTGGCACTGAGAACAAACAGTATGAACTCTTAGTATATATTACTCAAGTCTCTGAATTTTGTCTTTAGACTGACTGATTTAACTCTCTCAACAGGACAATTATCTATCTCTCTTCGGTATATGTGCTTGGCCACGTGATCAAGTCATTGGGTGCCTTACCAGTACTGGGGGGACACATGGTACACACGTGAGTAAAATCATAGGATAAACTGAACCACTTTTCTTCCATTAAGCAGGTAAATGTCTCACACATTCATTATAGATTCTTTTCTTTTCTTTTCTTTTTACAGATTATTTTCTAACCTTCTCTTTTATCACCAGAAGGGTTAAGAAAAAAATCATTTTATGACCAGTTGAATTCTTTCCTACTTTATCTGAGCTCATTTGTTTTTATTACACATTTGGGGACTTGTAAAATATCTAGTTAGTATCCTCTGCATAAAAACTCATCATATGCTTGAAGACAATCATCAAAACCTTCATGTCCTCCAAATTTCCTCACGTATTCACCTACCCATACATCTGTACTTTACCAGGGTTAAAAAAACTGTCTGCAATATTTCCTTATAATTCCTTGTAGAAGTCATATTCAAAGCTTGGATATTTCCATTTTTGTGTAGTTTCCCATATTCCAATTGCTCTATCCATTTTTTGCTAAAGCTATTGATATTTATGGAACAAGAAGCATTTGATATACTTTGATGTCTATTAGTTCAGTCAGTCAGTATAGAGATTACAGTTGTTCAAGAAGCAGGTCATATATAGTCATGTTTATAATGTGCCTACGCATGTATTTGTACAATAAGTTACAAATTTTGTTTCAAAGTTAATAAATATTAGACACTTCCTTGTTGGTGTCCCATCAAAAAATCAGTGACATGTTTACAAATTATGATGAATTTTAACATTTTGTTTTGTGGTTAGTAAGGATATGTGGGATAATGTTTTATAAGGTCTTTCTATTGAAGTGTCTCTTTGACTAAGAAAAGATTGACCACAGGTTTCATTTTAAAGTTCCTTCAGGATATGCTTCCATCTATTGTACCTAAGGGGTAAAAGGAGTATCAGGGACAAATTTTCCCATGCAAAAAATGCTTTCTGGAAGAGGCTCAGGGTCATAAAGATCATAAGTACCCTGAAGTCCTTCCTAGGAGCGAAGGTAGATGGAAAGTGCCCACAGGTTAGAAATGTAAAGAGGATATTTGCCTTTGTGTACTTTGTCTTCCTGTAACTCTATATTCAACTTCTACTGTTGTGCTTAATATCAATATGGTTAGTATCCTCTTCATTTCAGAGTCTTATCATTGGTTGGCCTGAGTCTAATAGCTTTGGGAACAGGAGGTATCAAACCCTGCGTGGCAGCTTTTGGTGGAGACCAGTTTGAACAAAAACATGTGAGTCCTGTTATTCCTATATTTTAAGAATGTAGAGCCAGCATTAGCAGAGATACCTGGAAAGTAGCCATTTGCCACTATGGAAGTAATTCACTGGTAAGATGACATCTGGGGAGTTATGTTCCATTCTAGGTACCGGTCATTGATAGAAAAAAAACTGAAAAACATCCAGAGAAAAATTATGAGGGTGGTGGATGGGACTAAAAGACATATCTTATGAAGAAAGATTGAAGAAATGGAACTATTTAGCCTGGACAAGATAATAATTAAAGAGAATATTATAGCTCTCTGTAGATATTGTACAGATGTCAGTAATTCAATCTGAGACGAATGAAAGCTTATAGGAAATTAGCTTTTTGCTTAATGAAAGGAAAAACTTCAAACAGTCAGAGTTTCAAATAGTGAGTTCACTCTCACTTGAGGTATTTAAGAAGAAACATGGTAAGTACTTTGGGAATGGGAGAGAAAGAATGGTGTAGAGATGATTTAAGCATCTCTAACTTTGAGATTCTATGAAAAGGGAAAATGACCATTTGGAATAAAACAGAATGAGTTTCTATAGATGAACTTGTCTAAATGATTATTCCCTCTTTTCCTAAACACTTTCCATTGTCAATGAGGAAAAAAACAGTATGAATAAGGTAACAATGAACCCATATGAGGAAGCAGTGATAAATAGGCAAGGGAGAGAATCTATTCTTAGATCAGACAACATCTCTGGCTTCCTCTCTTTTGCTCTCAGTTTTATTTTTTGTTTGTCTTCATGTATCTATTTCCTCAACTATAACTATCATGCTTCTCGTTTTTCTCTCTCTGTTCTCTCTGTGTGTCCTGTCTTCCTTTGGTTATAACTCAAATGATCGCTTACCCTTCAGACCATTGGAATATAATTTTAAATTCTTTATCTGTCTTGGGGTCCATAGACCATAATTTTTTGCTGAACTTGGAGAAATAACAAAACTTTGGCAAGTGGGGTTCAATGCAACTCAATTAGCTGTATAAATAGATGAGTTGGAATGAGGTTTAAATGGAGACCAGAAGAGGAAAAGAAACAGACCATAAATAGAAAACAGGGAAAGATAGATTATGCTAATGTGTCAGGAAAAGTTCTGGGGTGCCAGAATGAAGCACAGCATTACACAATGAATAAAGCATCAGCAACTTTATTTGAAAGTTGCTGCATTAACAACTTTATTTGAAAGTTGCTTCATTTGGTAACTGCTCCCAAAGATATTCAATAATGGGACAAACCCACTTCTAAGCCTATGGACTTCCTTTTATACTCTCTTCAGACTTCCCATAAGCACTAGGTAAATTTTCCTATTGATCAACAGTTTACCCCACTGTCCTATGTTCTCATCTTATTCCTACTGCACATTCCACAAAATCTGTTGCTTAATTAGTCATTCATTTAATTCAGTCAATAACTATTTGTTGACCCTGTAATATTTGCAGGTGCTATGCTAGGTAGTGGGGATTACAGAAATGAGTAAGATGTGATTTCTGCCCTAAAGGAACTCATAACCTACTGAAAGAAACATACACTTAATTCAATGAAATTATTAGGATAGATATGTTTAAGACACTATAGTGGCATAGTATACAAGATGATCATTTTTGCCCAGGTAAAGGGGTAAAAGAATGTTAAAGATACATGTAATTTGGGGTTGAAAGATGGGCAAGTGTTTGGCTGGAGTTAGCCAGAAATGTTTTAAAATATCTACTGTCATATTCAGACACCATGGAGGCAATATCTGAATCTGTCTCTATGCATGTTCCTCCAGCTGAATCGAAACATAGGGTGGTGGTGGAATTAAGAGGCACATTGAACTGATGATTTGTCTTGTTTATTTCAGGAAGAGGAACGAGCTAGATACTTCTCAGTCTTCTACCTGTCCATCAACGCAGGGAGCTTGATTTCTACATTTATCACACCCATGCTGAGAGGTTAGAATCTTTTGTAAGGAGCCCTATTTAAGTCTTTACTCTAGCCAGCCAAAAATCTGTTCAAGGTTTCCTGCTGTCCGTCCTCTTCTTTTATAAAGGCTTGAAAACCTGACAGGATTTCTTTCAATTTTGGTTTGTTTGGCCCAAAAGACAGATTATGGATTAGGTGATGGGAAGAAAGAGGACATCTATGTCTACAATCTCAAAAACCTGAGCTTGTAGAATAGAACATCAAAGACTCAAGATTCAGCGTTACTTTTTTTTTTCTTTAGGAGACGTGCAGTGTTTTGGGGGAGACTGCTATGCACTGGCTTTTGGAGTTCCAGGGTTGCTTATGGTGATAGCTCTTGGTAAGTGCAGTGGAGCAGAGGAAGCTAATAACCGCTAGAAGCTGTCACATATAAAGCATCATGCAGGCACATTACACAAACTATTTTATTCAATCTTCATTGAATTAACCCAATTAGGTAGGAGTATTGTAGGGGTTTTCCCTAAATATTAGAAATAAATTAACTGAATAAAGTCATAAACCTTTAAAAAAAAGTGCTCAAGGTTACACAAGTAATAAGAAGATTTCTGGAGAGCTTTAAAAAAGAGTGATCACTGGGCCGATATAGGACCAATTAAATCCATTTATCTGTGGGATAGGGCCTGGCATCTATAACTTTTTAAATATCTAGGTGATTCTAATGTGTAGTCACAGTTGAGATCCACCGGTCTGCACTACAGTATGTGAAGAAGCAAGGAAGATAATTAATCCTTTCTCTTAAACTAGCTTATTTCATCTGATAATTATTTATCTGGTAATTAGAAGATATTTTTAATTCTTTGGGTCTTTTAAAGTAGCTTCTACGTTTAGTTGTTCCTGCCTTGTTCTGCAATGCTTCCAAGGAGTTTGCTCTTGAGCAAAGAGAATAAGTTGGATAACTACATGGAAACTCATGCAAATTAAATCAAGCTGCATTCTCTTTACCACTGACAACCCAGTAATGGAAGAGGAAAGGGGATGTGTGTGTTGCTTAGTTTATGCAGTCGAAGAGGAAACTTGGAAATGATTGTTTCTAATCATTGACCTGGAAACCTATTGTCACTCTGAGCCTTTGGGTGACACCCCCTTGGAAGATGTCCTGTCCAAACATAAAGAATTCACTAGAAGAAAAAAGCCTAGAGACTCAATGTTTAGTCTGATCATTTTCTATCAGGGGGGTGACTAGTAGTAATACTCAGATTCCAATTCCAATTCCAAGAAAATTTATGTGTTATTCCAGGAGACCTGTGATAATACATTCCCTGTTTCCTTCTTCCTTCAAAGCCAAACATTTTTCCCAAATATTTTCCTGTGATCAGTACTATGCCTCCTTCTCTGGATCATTGCACAATAATATTTACATATCACAATAATTATGAAGATCAAAGGAAATGCTGCAAGTGAAATGTGTTATAAACTATGAAATAACAAGTGCTAGTTGTCATTAGGCAGCTGCTTCAGTTTTCTTGATACTAATAAATAACAACCCTCTGGCCTTTCACTGTAGTTAATTTCTTTATTTTTTATTCATTCATTCAACAAACATTTATTTGATACGCCTATTATGTGTCAGATTCTGTCCTAGGTATTTGGGTCATGTTGGTGCATGAGATAGCTACAAAGAGTTTATGCTTTCAAAAAACTTATATAGTCCAACAGGAAGAGGGAGACAGACAAGTAAACAGGAATTTAAAAAATAGTATGATTAGTGTCACAACTGATTAAGTACAGTGAAAGCTATAGGAACACATAGGAGGAATGAATGTCCAGCAGCCAGAGTGAGCGGCCGGCAGGGGGAGTGAGCTGCCAAGAACCACTATGAGTGGTCATCCAGAAGCTGGCGACCAATCTGTCTCACCTGAGAAGAGCGCAATGATGATACCAACATGGGCCAGTGAAGCAATGTCCTCCACAACTAAACTGAAGAACAAAAGGACAGCAACTTGTCTGTTCCCCTTCCCCAGTTCCCCAATAAAATCTTAAAAAAAAAAAAGGATGAGCGAATGAGATGCTTTGTGGTGGTGAAGAGCATAGATTTTTAAATCAGATGGGCCTCAAGTGAAAAGTGTAGTTTCTCGCAATATTTAACTTTGTAACCTTATACAAATTGCTTAATTTTTTTAATCTTCAATTTCTTCATGTGTAAAATGGAGACAGTATTACATAGTTTGTCAGGTTAAATCAGTTAATGTATGTAAAATGCTTAATACTTTACATATAACAATAAATCTTCAATAGTAACCATCGTAGCCATCAAAACATAATAAATTTGGGAAGGTCTTTCATGCCAGGAGTTTGGGCTTATTTGGTAGTCCTCCTGGAAAGAAGGTTTTGTTTGTTTGTTTGTTTGTTTGTTTGTTTGTTTGTTTTTTAAGATTTTATTGGGGAACTCAGGAAGGGGAACAGACAAGTTGCTGCCCTTTTTGTTCTTCAGTCTAGTTGTGGAGGACGTCGCTTTACTGGCCCATGTTGTATTATCATTGTGCTCTTCCCAGGTGAGGCAGATAGGTCGCCAATCCCTGGACGGCCGCTCACAGCAGCTCTTGACAGCTCAGGTTGGCTGCTGGCCACTCATGGTAGCTTACAGCAGCCCACTGCAGCAGGGGCTGCAGCCTACACCATCGCAGATGGCTCACGGCAGCCCAGCTCCAGGTTGAGCTGTTGTTCACCATCTTAGGTGTAGAGGGCGCAGCATCACTGGCCCTAATGTGGGATCCGAACTGGGGCCCTGCTGCTCAGAACTGGTGTTCCACTCAGCTAGCCCTGGAAAGGTTTTACTTTGGCATCAGAGAAGAGAAAGAAGAGACCAGGGGTTAAGAAACTAGTTGTTGGCCTTTTTAATAATCCAGGGTAGAAGCTGTGAGGTCCCAAAGAAGAGTCACAGCAGTGGTGATGGAAAAGAGGAGTCAAACTGAAGAAACAGGATCAGTGAAAGCTGGTAATATCTCTAATGTAGAGATGGAGAAAGAAGAGTGAGAATTCAAAGATTACTTCCATTTCTGTGATGACAGGAAAGTCTCAACAGATATCTCTCTTAACAACTGACTAGGCTGGCCAAGTGGCTCAGTTGGTTAAGAGCTCACTCAAGAGTGTGAGCTCTGAGCAACAGGGTCTCCGGTTTGATTCTAGCCCAAGCTGAGCAGCTGCTGAGCTGCCAACAGGTGGCAGGATAGCTCAACTAATAAACAAAACAAAAAACAAAAACTGGCGATTTCATTCTTCTCTTGGCTCCCATAATTTTTATAACTTCAACGTCAGGAAGTATTAAGTGAGTTTCCTCTCTTTATGAAACCTGCCAGTCACTCCTACCCTTCAGCAGTCTGTCCTTAGCGCTGACATACTGAATGTGCTAAATGAGAAGCTAAGTACCTTGTTTGTTTATCAACTGCAGTTGTGTTTGCAATGGGAAGCAAAATGTACAAAAAAATACCTCCGGAAGGAAACATAGTGAGTCAAGTTGTCAAATGTATCTGGGTAAGTCTGTGAATTGTTTACCTGCCTTTTTCAATCAAGGGAAAGAGAGGCTGTGGGGAGCATACAGGCCTTCAAACATTCGTTTTTCAATGACCTGTGTTCTACCTCTGTGCCTTTTAGCCAACTGCACAATGGCAATCATCAGTCTTCCTCTGTGCCCCTACTTAACCATTGAGTGAATAAAAATAATGTAACCATTTTTTAATTGGCAAAATCTCCTGAAGTGTAGTTATATATGTTGCCAACAGGATGTAAGGATAGTAAAATTATATCTGAAATATTCTGAAATTCAACATCTGATTAAATCAAAGGGTTGGAATAAGTCATTTAAGTATGTGAGTTTGAGGGAAGGGATGATGAATTAGAAAAGGCAGGAGGTAGTTTCTTTTTGCCTCTCCTCCGATATCTATGTTCTATCCTAGTTTGCTGCTTCCAACCGTATCAAGAACTGTTCTGGGAACAAAGCAAAGCGAGAACACTGGCTAGACTGGGCAGCTGAGAAATATCCAGTAAGTTGGAATTACAAAAACATCTTATGCCTTTGTAGTTAGTGTCTTTCCTAATGTCCAAACTGATTCTCTCCTACTGCATTTAATCTCTTCTCTTACTGTTCTGGGGTACTTCTACTCCAAGCAAGAAAACCATGTCTGGCAAATTTAACCTGTTCCTTCTTGCCCTTTCTTGCAGAAGCAGCTCATTATGGATGTGAAAGCACTGACCAGAGTATTATTCCTTTATATCCCATTGCCCATGTTCTGGGCTCTTCTGGATCAGCAGGTAAGGATAGTTGTTTTGAAAGCTATCCCTTCTTCCAGCTGCTTCTTTCTTATGGAAAAGGGATTTCTCATAATAGCATCTGTCTCTCCTAGGGCTCACGATGGACCTTACAAGCCACCAGGATGAATGGGAATTTGGTAAGCTGAAGAGATTTCCCAGAGAAGTCTATTATTTTCATTAGGAAAAAAATCATTTTTTGTGTTTTTGTCTGAAAACTGATTTAAGATCATAAGAGAGGCACTTTTAGCAGGAAAGTACTGAGGAAGCAAAATAAAGAAAGCTAGTCTAGAAATAAAAAAAAACAGAATCTTTAGAAATCAGGAATATAAGGATGGGAAGGGTGTAAATGTATATAAGGAAGTATTGAGAGGGTAGCAAATAAAGTGATACAGACATGGGATGGTGATTGTTGTCTTCTATCTAAGCCTTCCTAGGGTATAGCAATACAGGTTAATGTACACAATTGGCCCATCTCTCAGGCAAGCATCACAGCAGAGGACCAGGATGTGGGATATTTTGTTCATGGATATGGAAAGAAGGAAAAAGTTGTATGCATTATTGTCTTTTTCCAATCTCCATTCTTTAGCCAAGTTGCATAAAGCTCCATCTCTGCTCTCAGTTGTTCCACTTCCTCGATTATTGTATTGTTTTTCTGCCATCTCAGTTGTGAAGAGGGTAAGATGGATGATGCCAGGGTATTATTGGCTGTCTATGTGCAGCCTGCCAAGTATAATTTTACCTTTTTCCTTCCTCTGTTTGCTGAGGATTGACCAGGATTTTCTTCTTGTTAACTCCCCTGAAGAACAACTTTGGAAACACTATATGTCAGTCGGAATCTTTACCCTAACCATAATGGCTTGTACTTCACATTATTACCACCCACATTTGCAGTTATTGAGATTAATGAAAAGACACTAACTATTCTCTCTGAAGTTAAGAAAAGCATAGTACACAGAAAAGAATGTTCTGCTGTAGGCCCATCTACCTTCAGCAAACACAGTCTGAAGCCATTCCCAGTCTATTCCCTCACATACCCTTATAAGCATGATCATGGTCCTGAACCAAAGACCTGATGAATTTTAACTTATGCTTCATACCTGCTAATTACCAAGATTGTTGATTTAGGCTTTTCTTGTCTTTAGCCATCATCTAAATTTAATTTACTATGTTTCAGGATTTTATCGTGCTTCAGCCCGAACAGATGCAGGTAGGAGACGTCTACAGAGTCATGGGGATTTATTTCTTTCCTCATCTATACCTCTACCTGTAATATTAGGATTTCCAATTTGATATTTTTCCTTGTGTGCTGAGAAGTGCTAAACATAGGGATGAAAATATTCTCCTTAAGCCTCACACTTCTCTTTTGTGCCCTCTGTTAAGTAAGTAGCTCCTGCTCAACTCCAGGGAGAGTGAGTTTTGAGCTCACAGGAAAAGTATATACATTGGATTTTTTTTTTTCCATGTCCAGGTAGTATCATGGAAATATTGTCAAAGAAGGTGGAAGGGTTTGTTGCGTGAGCAACCAAGTCAGAATCTCTGTTTATTAGTGACTCCCATTTTTTTTTAAATCCTTGTTCAACAATCCCCAATTCTTCCTTCTCTCCTTCCTTTCTTCTGGCCATGACATTTTCCTGTGGGCTGTGGAATTGCAGATGATAAGTGAAAATGGGAGGGAAGAGGTCCCAAATGATTGGCAGAAAAACGGGTCCAGAGTGAAACTGGTTCTTTGGGATAGTTGGAAACTGAGGTGCAAGGGAAACAGAGTCTTGGGTGTAAAGGGGCTGAGATGTGTAACCATTCTGTACTTACATAATGAAAGTGTGTTTGAATATGAGGGAGAATGTGCACAACCAAGTGAGAGCACATGCTCACACTTATGACAGAACACTTGTAACCAACCTTTTCTATCATGGTATTACAGGTACTAAATCCCCTTCTGGTTCTTATCTTCATCCCACTGTTTGACTTTGTCATTTATCGTCTGGTCTCCAAGTGTGGAATTAACTTCTCGTAAGTGCTCATTATGTCTGTGTTGCTCCAAACTGACTCAATCTTTGCCCAGTTTGATCAAGATTCAATGTCAGTACTTTTCTTCTTAGTGATGATTTGTTTTGGTTTATCATTTTTTCTGCTTCTATTTACCCATGTTAGGCTAAATACCTATTACTATTGGAGGATGGGGATTTGAAATGCTTAATTCTGATTATAGAGAGTTAAAGCCATCACTGCAGATTTCACTATGTGATGTTGAAGGGGCAGGTCTAAGCCTCATGGAAAGTCAAGAGTTGGTGAGAACAGGCTCCCAAACCAATTTCTTACCTTATTCTTGAAAGTTGCCTCTTCAAAGAAGTCCAAAGCCTTTAAGGATAACTAAGCCCTTCAAACACCCTATTGTTCCTATGAAACAAATGGGGAGACCTGATAAGAGTGGGATAGTTGTCCCTATTTATTGCTTTTCCCCATTCAAAACAGAAGTGTTATTCTTTGTAAAGTTTGACAGGAAAGGATTTCAAGCCTCTTCTAATTCCTGATTTAATAGCAATTTCTTTTCAATGAACCACTTTACCATTTTCAAAGGGCCTTTTGTCCTTTACTCATTCATTGATCAAATACTGGTGAGTTTAGCATCAAGTGCCAATGCAAATGGAAAAGCACAAATCTTGCCCTCAAGGGGTTTATTGTTTAGTAAAAGAGCTAGAACAAGTGTAAGAACAATTATTACATAAAGTGAAATTCATTTGATGTCCTAAGAAGGGAAGCAAAGTGCCAGAGAAGCATAGAGAAGGAAGAAAGTCCTTCCTGCTGCCAGGGTCAAGAAAGACTTCTGAAGAAGAGGAAAATGAGATAATAATGTATATTGCCTGGCATCTGGTAAACGTTCACTAAATCTGGCTGTATTACTATTATTCTTGTTATTATGACATAATGGATTGAAAAAACATCATAAACAAAGGGAGATGTGGGAAAAAAAGGTAGATGTGGTGCATCACAAACAGCAGTTCGATGTGACTCAAGTAAATGGGAAAATGAGGATGTGTTCTAGGAAATATAATACTTTGAAAAGTAATTGGGACCAAATCAGGAAAGGTCTTTAATGGTAGGCCTAGGGGGTTACATTTTATTGTTTAGGGTCTAAAGTTTAGATATAATTGTCTCTCCCTTTCCTCTGCAGATCTCTTAAGAAAATGGCTGTTGGTATGATCCTAGCATGCTTGGCGTTTGCAGTTGTGGCAGTTGTAGAGATAAAAATAAATGTGAGTTCAATAAATCTTAAGCTCCATAATGTAAGACCTTATCTATCTTGTTTGCTCTTCAGATTCCCTGGTACCTAGTATAGCACCTATTTTAAAGAAGGTGCATAATAAGTATTTGTGATAAATGGGTAGGTAGAGTGCTAGAGCAGCAGTGCAAAATGAGCCCATCTCCCACCTGAGTGATTCAGAATACATTGTCAAGGAATTTACAAACACTAATATCCAAGGTATCTTGCCATCTTTTTGGAAACACAGGCTTATATGATACCTTACTCAAACAAACACCTTTTTGGCAGACTGAATAGCCACTATTGGGGAATGACGTATGAGGCCACAGCTGAGTCAAAACTCATGAAGTTTGTTACCTGACATCTGTGGTTGCTACTCCAAACTGCCTTCAGAGTTTCCCCTCCAAACTGCCTTCAGAGTTTCCCCTCCATACTGCCTTCAGAGTTTCCCCTCCAAACTGCCTTCAGAGTTTTCTAAGCCAATTACTCTTCAGAAGGAGAAAACTGTGTCTTCCTGACTAGATGGATGAGGCTGTCAGAGATATGACTGACACACATGTGTTCTCATTGTATCCAGAGGGTTATCTGTTGATGATTCTAACATGTGTTCTCTGTCCTAAGGAAATGGCCCCACCCAAGCCAGGTTCCCAAGAGATTTTCCTCCGAGTCTTAAATCTGGCAGATGATGAGGTGAAGGTGACAATGCTGGGAGATGAAAACAATTCTTTGTTGGCAGAGTCTATCAAATCCTTTCAGGTGAGATATGGGTGTCAATTAATTAGAAACATTCTGATTATGCACCAAAGCAGCAGCATAATACAGTAGTTAAAAAGCATGCATTTGTGGAGGCAGACTGCCCCATGCCCCAGTCTAATTTCTGGTTCTGCCACTCCCTAGCTATAAAACCCTAAACAAGTTATTTTATCTCTGAAGTTTAGTTTCAGCATCTGTACAATGGAAACTTTTATGTCAAAAGGTATTGTAAGGTGGGCCGGCCGAGTGGCGCTGTGGTTGAGCGCTGGTTTGGGAAGCCAGCGGCCCTGGTTCGGGTCCGCTGAGGGCCAGTGACACTGCCCTAAAAAAAACAAAAAACAAAAAAAGCTGTTGTAAGGATAAGTATTATATGTAAAGTGCTTAGTATAGTGTTTAGGACATTGTAAGCTCTCAGTAAGTTGTAACTTGTATTATTATTTCAAACTGCCTACTAATCACACATCCTCTGGAAGAGTTTGGTTTGCGTGTTTTTGCTACTATTATTATACTTATTCAAAATATTGTTAATAATAAAAGTAATACATCTATTGTTGAAAATTGGGAAGTATGTAGAAAGACATAAAAGCCACCTATAATTCCATCACCCACAGATAATCACAGTGATCATTTTTGTATAAATGAATAAACAAACTAATTTTTTTAAAGTGCTCAAACTTTATGTATATTGACCTTGATTTCTTCTTAACATTAATTGAATCATAAATATTTCCCCATGTCCTTAGATAATCTTTGAGAACGTGATTTTAATAGACACATAGAATTCCATTCTGGATAATACCATAGTTTATTTTAACATTTCCTTATAGGTGTTTAAGGTTTTTTTATTGTTTTACATAATCCTAAAATGAATATCCTTACTCATAAATATTTATGCATGCCTCTAATTACTCCTATGATATATTCCTAAAAATGAGATCACCAGCTTAAAAGATAATGTTGAAAAAGGATAATATTGAAAAGTATCTGATGAGATCACCTGCCCTGGGATGGTATAAGGTTGTGATATCCAAGATGGGTAGAAGGTGAATATGACAGGTTTTTCATTATACAGAAAATGCCACAATATTCTAAATTCCACCTGAAGACAAAAAGCAAGGATTTCCACTTCGACCTGAAATATCACAATTTGTCTGTCCACACTGTGCATTCTGTGAAGGAGAAGAGCTGGTACAGTCTGGTCATTCGAGAAGATGGGAAAAATATTTCCAGCATGATGGTAAGTTGAGGAATGGCCTAGGTTCTAAATTGTTATCTTAGAGTAAAATCTCTGGTTCATCAATATATTTCAAAGATATGCCTAGTGGTAAAATTTTCTGATTATTGGTTCCCCTTTGTCATCTATGACTGATTTTCACTTTCCTCTCTTTAAGGTGAAGGATGTAGAAAACATAACAAACAATGGGATGCCAGCTGTGAGGTTTGGATGGCAAGGAGATCCCAGACCACTCTGTTCTCTTGAATCTTGGGTTTCATCTGATCTGTGGGACTTCAGATGAAGAGGCCTCATGTTGTACTTGTGTAGTACAGGGATTCTCTCTCTTAAAATGTCAAGGGCATGGGTGTCAGAGGGCGTTTTCCAGGGCACAGAGTAGATAGGCTTGCTTTCCCATGTGCTATTTAAAGATGACCCTGTATCTGATGCATGCATCTCTTCTGTTGAATATTATCTCCTTATCTTGTTCTCCGGAAAATAACTCAGTACTTTTCTCTCTGTGATCACCAGAGAGAAATTTAAAGTGAGCAAATAATCCTTCATTATTGGTAGTTGAGTATCTTTCATTGTTACTGCATTTTTATAGTATAGTTTTTATTATAAACTTATAGAGGCATCATGATGGAATAAAGGTAACACATTTGGAGTCAAAAGACTTGGTTTTCAATCTAGATAAGGCTGAAGGTCTTGTCATACAGCCTGGGACAGTTACAGAGATGGAGCACTGAAGAGGTCACCTGCTTTTTGTGGCAAGAATCTGACATGAAATAGAGATTAGGTGATTGCTGTAAAAAATAGATAGGACTTCCCTTGGTCAGAGAACCATAGAAACCTCCAGAAGGGATAAAAGGGGAAATTTCTAGATCAGTGCAGGATTCTCTAAAGTCCAAGAATCCACATTAAGGATTCTAGAGGGAACTGCCCTTGTTATCCCATGGGCCAGAGACCAAAATCAAAATAGAAATGTACCAAAAACCCACACTGGGGGTACAACTTAGGGGCCTAGGTTCAGAAGACCAGAAAGATTGTTCTGGAAGGGTCCAGTCAAGATTGTATACAGACTCCAGAACAATGATAACTCAACCTGTTATGGGCTGGGAGTCTTGAGTTTTATGTAAGTGAAATCAGACTTCATTTATAAGAGGATAAATATGTTTCATATAAATACTGATATATATATATATACATATATATATATATCAGTATATATATTCATTTTTCTTAATGGAATCTCAGTTGGTGAATCCCACTATTACAAGAGGGAAAGAAATTGGGTACACCAAAGCTGGATTAGTGAGGCAACTCAGACTGCCTTGGATGACCACGGTAATGTCCATTCCAGCTAGAGTTTAGGGGAGGATGTAGCAGATAAAAAGCTAATACCTCAGGAAGGAGAAAGTTAGGGACAGCTAAGACTACTGATTACTTTTTACATTTGTTCATTCATTCATCCAGTTAACAATATCACATACCTTTTATGTGCCAGCTTCTGTTCTAGGCACTAAGGATATAGTAGTAAAAAAAAAAAAAAAAAACAGGAAAGGCCCCTACTCCCTACCCTTTTATCATGTGTACCTTTTGGAAAGTTTTGTCTTATGTGTAACAATGTTTCTATCCTTAGGTTTCTTAACACTTTGCATAAGGAGGTCAATATTTCCCTGGGTACAGATATCCCCCTCAGTGTTGATGGAGACTACAGTGTGTCTGCTTACAGAACTCTACAAACAGGACAGTAAGAGCATTACCTTTGGACATTTTACTTCTATCATCAATTGTTTTTCACATGCTTTCTTTGCATACAGGTGTGTCAAGACAGAGATATATCTTGGCTAAGTTTGTATATACACAGACTTTTTTTCTGCCCTTGTCTCCTTCCTGCCCCACAGAGATATAGTGAGATCATGATTGCTGTGAAGGCCGTATTTTGTAGTTAACAAGGTCCACCTCTGGGAGGTTTGCAAAGTGTATTATTAGCTCCCATTCTAACCCTTTGGTATGTCCTATTGGCATATTACTACTTCAAGCTTATCCTTTCAGGTTCACTGTTTTATGCTGTTCCATGAATTCGTAAGACTTAGATGAGAAAAATTAGACTTAGACGAGAAGACTTAGGTCCTGACATCCACAGAAGTAGATGATTTGTGCCTTTCTTATTCAGGTTTAAGGTTTAAAAAAAAAGTACCCAACAGGCAATGAAGGGTTTAGATCAGCGTCAGAAAAAGCTGGCATGAAAATAATTTACTCCCAGAGACTCCTCTCTGTAAGAGAAATGGTGGCTGCTGCTTGACTCACCATCAATAGAGAGATGAGGCCACTCTTACCCCTGGTGATGGGAGTGATTTTCTAAACTGGGATGTTTATTCTAACCTAAACTCCTCCTGTTCCAGATACCCTGCGGTGCAGTGTAAAACAAAAGACGATGACTTTTTGCTGAATTTGGGTCTAGTAGACTTTGGTGCAGCTTATCTGTTTGTTATTACTAATGTAAGTAGCTCATGGCCACCCCCCGCTCTCTCCTTCCATATATATACCAGGGGTGCCAAAAAAATGTATACATATGACTTGCGTTCATCTTTTGTTATCGGTATGTATTGAGTATTACAATTTTAATACAGTTTTTTCCTTTCTTAAAATGTGTATACATGTTTTTGGCACCCTCTGCATGTATCTATATCTATATCTATCTCTATCCTGAAATCCTAAGAAGACTTTGTGGCAAGATAGGATCGTGTACTTATTTCTCGTGTAAGATGATAGATTTGATAGTGGCTTTAGAATGCCTACTGAGGTTTCCATAGAAGGACATTAAAAGAGATAACATTGGCAACAGGCACAGGATCTGGGGGAATGGGAGACATAATTTATTTTGAGTCATGGTCTGCTTCAGTATCATTATGGCCCAAGGAAAGAAAGATTACCTATGTCTTCTTGACTGACTCCACATGCAAGTATCCTAGCTCCCTGAAAACTGATTTGCTAGCATATCACAATCTGAAATACCAAGACAGGTAGAAAATGTCAATCTCCACACAAAGTTTAGGACTGTGGTCTGCAAAAGCAATTGTCTCAGCACTCAGGGCAGGGTACCTCTGAATTTTAATTTTGATAGCAATCTTGATCCTAATTTTATTTTGTTATTTTTGACATTGTATTAAATATAAAAAAATACAGTGAATAAGAAAAAGATGGAACATTTCTAAAAGTGTGGTGAGAATAATCTGTGAAGTTTTATTTCTTTTAATTAATTAATTAAATAACCTGATATAATTGGTATGCTATTTTTATTACAACTTAATGGAAATATAGTTCATATACCATACAATTTACCCATTTAAAATATATAATGGTTTTAACTATATTAACATATTCAGTATATATTGATATATATTCACTGTATAGAGAATATTTTCAATAATTCTGGGAGGGTGCCAAAAATGTATACAAGTAGACACTTTGGTCAACATGCTCAAGCAGTAGTTTGCCATAATCAAAAGTGTCTGGACGCTGATGGTAACCACTTTGAGCACCTCTTGTAATTGCAGAAGTCAAACATGACTTGTATTCATCTTTTGTTATCGGTATACATTATTACACTTTTTTAAAATTTGGAACATTTTTATTTATTATAAAGGGCTTCCAAATTAAAGAGAAAGAAAAGGCAACGATTCTATTTTAATTTCACATCTGCACCTTGCCAGGATCACCACACCCTGGCTACTTTGTCTCTGACAGCTTTACTTTGTCACAATTCAGTTCCAACTGACTGAACTGTTCTCTTTGTCACTTTTTTTATATTAGTTTCAGGTGTACAACACAATGCAATAGTTATACTCTTTACATCCTAAAGTGACAGCCCCCTTCCCCCAGTTCGCCACCCCACTCCCCCCTATATCATACATATCTATTACAACTCTTTGTCACTTTCCAGTCATACTCCCCAGATCAGCTGTTTGCTATTTTAGAAGCTCCTAATCTCCTAGAATTTAGTTTTCTATACCTCCATTTATTGTCTACCCATTCTTTTCTCTTTTTTTGATTAAAATTTTTTTGGGTGACAATGGTTATTAAAGTTACATAGGTTTCAGGTGTACAGTTCTGTAATGCATCCTCTATATGTCACATTGTGTGTTCAGAACTGCTTTGAGTATTACAATTTTAATAGTTTTTCTTTCTTAAAATGTGTATACATTACTCGTATATAATCACGGGATATGAAGTACAGCACAGGGAATATAGTCAATGGAATTGTAACAGCTGCATACATGTCAGAGAGGTAGTAGATTGGGGGGGCGGTATCACTTTGTGAGGAGTGTAAATGTCTATTATGTTGCTTTGTACACCTGAAACTAATTTAAAAGGAAGAAGTATGACTCAGAGAGCAGGAAGAGACAGAAAAAGTAATTAATCTGGGCTCTTACCTACAGTAAGCTCAATGCACAAATGTTGCGGACCAAATAATCTCTTCTCTTGTCAAACAATTCAAGTTAGCTTTTTACTAAAAATATAATATGTGGAATAAAATCAATTGACCATAAATGTGAAGGCTTATTTCTGGATTTTCAGTTCTAATCCATTGATCTATGTGACTGTCCTGGTGCCAACACCACACTGTCTTGTCTACTGTTACTTTGTAGTGAATTCCAAAATCAAGAAGTATGAGTCCTTCAACTTGGTTCTTCCTTTTCAGGGTTGGTTTGGATATTTTGGGTCCCATGAATTTCCAGATCAGTTTAGGAACAGAAGCCAAGTGGGATTTTGATAGGGATTGCATTAAATTTGTAGATGATTTTGAGGAATATAGGAATATTGCTATCTTAATATTAAGTCTTCTGATCAGTAAGCATGAGATGTCTTTCCATTTATTTAGATCTTTAAGACTTAAGGTTTTTCAACATTGTTTTATAGTTTTTAAAGTATACTTTTTACATTTATTTTATTAAATTTATTCCTAAGTATTTTATTCTTTATGATGCTATTGTTAATGGAATCATTTTCTTACATTCATTTTCAGATTGTTTATTGCAAGTATGTAGAAATACCACTGATTTTGTATATTTATCCTATATCCTGCCACCCTACTGAACTCATTTATTAGTTCTAATAGTTTTTCTAGTGGATCCCTTAGAACTTTCTACATACAAGATCATGTCATCTGCATAAAAATAGCTTTACTTCTTCCTTTTCAAAATGGATGCTATTTATTTATTTATTTATTTGACTTTTTGCCCTATCTTGATCCTCCAATATAGTGTTGAATAGAAGTGATGAGAGCAGACATCTTAGGGGGAAAACACACTTTATCATTAAGTGTGTTGGCAGTGGGTTTTTCTTTTTTTTTTTTTTCCATATTCAGTGGTTAGTTCCTTTAATGATAAATCAATTGATTGTATATAACTAGAACTATTTCTAGATAGACTTCATATCTGATGGAATTATTTGTTGAATTTTACACCAATACCAACACCACACTCTCTTGTTTACTGTAACATTATTTTAGTAAGACTTAAAAGAAGGTAGTGTATATTCTTCAACATTGTTCTTTTTCAAGATTGTTTTTTTAATTGATTTATTTATTTTTAATTAGTTTCAGGTGTGCAACACAGTGCAATAGTTATACTTTTTACCCCTCAAAGTGACAACCCCTTCCCCCATTTAGCCACCCCACTTCTCCCCTCATATCATATATATCTATTACACTTCTGCTGACTCCCTTCCACATTATAATCCACATCCCGTGACTATCTATATATTCAATTACAGTTGGTATACAATATTATACAGCCTCAGCTTCAGGTGTACAGTGCAGTGATCAAGCCTCTACTCCATCCATGAAATGGTCTCCATAACAAGACATATGGCCATCTGACACCCCACAAAATATTTACAACATTATTAATTATATTCCCCAAACTGTCTTTCATATCCCTGTGGCAATATTGTAGTTGCCTATTTTTGCTGTCTAATCCCTTCCCCTGGTAGATGACTGGATTAAGAAACTGGTATATTTATACAATGGAGTATTACTCCGCTATAAAGAAGAATGAAATCGTACCATTTGCAATGATATGGATGGACCTAGAGACTATTATGTTAAGTGAAATAAGTCAGTCAGAGAAAGACAAATACCATATGATCTCACTCATATGTGGAATCTGAAAAACTGAATGAATGAGCAAAGTAAACAGAAACTGTCTCATAGATATAGAGGAAAGGCAGTGGGCTTTTTATAGATGTCATTTATCAAGTTAAGTTTCCTTCTATTCCAGTTTGTTGAGATTTTTAATTTTTAATTTTTTTAATTTTTACCATGAAGGGGGTTGTATTTTGTTCAATGTATTTTCTGTGTCTATTGAGATAATAATGTGATTTTTGTCCTTTCTTCTATTGATATGTTATAAATTGATTTTCAGATATTAAACTAATTTAGCTGTATTAGTTTTCCAGGACCATTGTAGCAAAATACCACAAGCTGAATGGCTTAAACAAGAGAGATTTATTATCTTAGAGTCATGAAGTCTAGAAGTCCAAGATCAAGGTGTTGATAGGATTAGTTTTTTAATGAGGGCTGTGGGGAAGAATCTTTCATGCTTTTCCTCTAGCTTCTAGTGGCTTTCTGGCAATATTCTTCTAGGTGTGTAGAAGAATCACCCCAATCACTGCCTTCATGTTCACACGAAGTTCTCCCTGTGTGCTTATCTGCACATGGAGAACTCCATGTCTGCATTTTTCCATCTTTATGAGGACAACAGTCATATTAGTTTAGGGCACACCCTAATCACCTCATTTTAACTTGACTAATTATTCTTCAATAACCGTATTTCCAAATAAGTTCACATTCTCAAATACTGGGGGTTAAGACTTCAACATATGACTTTTAGGAGGACACAATTCAACCTATAACACTTACATACCTGGTATTACTCCCTTTCTTGTTTATTCTCTCATATTCTGCTCAAGATAGAGACCATATGTATTGTTTGTGAATACAAGTTCTGATAAGCATCTAAAGTAGAGATTATAGGGGTACATATATCTTTACAGATAAATGTTTTCAGATTTTTAGGATGAATACCCAGAAGAGGGATTGCTGGGTCATATGGTAATTCATTATTCACAGTGGCCAAGACATGGAAACAACCAAACTGTCCTTCGATAGATGATTGGATAAAAATGTGGTATATATATATATATATATATATATATATATATATATATATATATACACACAATGGGATATGACTCATACATAAGAAAAAAATGAAATACTACCATTTGTGATAACATGAATGGATCTTAAGATTATCGTTCTAAGGAAAATAAGTCAGAAAAAGTCAGGAACCATATGATTTCACACATATGTGGGATATAAAACTGAGAGCGACAAACAAACAAGCGAAACTCATAGACACAGACAACAGTTTAGTGGTTACCAGAGAGTAAGTGGGGGAGAGTGGAAGCTAGAAAAAGGTAAAGGGGGTCAAATATATGATGATGGAAGGAGACCTGATTCTGGGTAGTGAACACACAATGCAACATATAGATGGTGTATTATAGAATTGTACAATTGAAACCTATATAATTTTATTAACAAATGTCACCCCAATAAATTTAATTTAAAAAAAGACAAAAAAATGGAGATCATAAATTAGAGACCTGGGAGCCTAGGTCTTCCCATAGTCTTTGTTTGTTTTTGTTTTTGTTTTTCGGTCTGCACAGTATTAATAACTAATCATTATTATTATTAATTGACAATATTTAAAATTCAAGAGATTTTACCTAAGAAGCTGGATTCATAACATTTCTTAAAAACAATAACAGAAGATTTTGTAACAGGAATTACCATGTCAGTTGGCTAGTGCTAACGGTTGTACCCTTTAGATGGGTCCTATGGCGTCCAGTTTGCCTAAGTCCCCTCATTCCCATTCAGCTGGCTTCATTTACTTAATTATATGTCTGTGGATGTTTGATTACATAACCTAGATTTACAAGCTCAGGTCATTTCTCTCAGGCTGAGAATGCCCAAATCTATGCTCAGGTGTTCACAATATTAACGAAAGCAAAATTTACCTTACTATTTTGAACCCAATGGCCCTTTGACTCAGAGAATCAACTGCATTTGGACATCAAAGACTTTTTATTCCAAGGACTTTTGACCTTGACATTTTAACTCTGCCATTTTTATCTCATTGTATATCCAGATATTACACCTACTACCTAAGAATGGTTTTACTCCAAGAAATACATATATATATATTTTAAATTTCATTCCATTTATAACATATATTAGTTGACATGATCTTTATAAAACCAACCGTAACTAAAAACTTGCATATAGTAAAAGTAGTTTTAGACCAAAAAAAAGATTATAGAATGATGTATATTTGGTAACATTAATAACAAAAACTTAACCTAAAAAATTCCTTTTGGCCAAAATCTTACAAAAAAAATGGAACTTTTTGAAAAAAATTGAGTGTGTAAGATTTAAGTTCAAAAATACTAGCCAGTAAATAGAATTCAAAATAGCAGGTGATATTTGATATGGATTTTTAAAAATTGATCCACAAAATTTTCAATGTAAGGGTTACCAAGAAAATATAATAATTCATTCTGATAAAGTAATTTTAATGAAAGAAAACACTTAATGAAAACTGTTAAAAACAATTTAATTATACTTACATAGAAAATTAGATAAAGAATTAAATTTTTCTCAAGAATGTGCTTTCTGAAAATTCATTGTATTTGTATAAATTAGATGTTTTGCATATTTAAAACATAGACCAGGATCAAAATACCCAATAGGTCAAAATGGTGGGAATATAAACTACAGTAGAAAAACATTCTGCTATTTAAGGACTGTCAGTAATGGTATCTGAAGCCAGACAAGTGAGTGCAGGTGTTAAACAAAAGGAATTTCAAGAAACTGAAATTGTGTAGAAATTGCTTAACCTCTTGAAGGTAGCAAAAGGATGAAAATATAAAGAGACGATGGATATTAGATCATAGAATGCAGCAGGTCAAGAATATTTACTTGAGACTACTGACAAACCCATTTCTTCTTTTTCTTACCAAGAGCACCAATCACGGTCCTCAGGCCTGGAAGACAGAAGATATTCCAGCCAACAAAATATCCATTGCATGGCAGCTACCACAATATGCCCTGGTTACAGCTGGAGAGGTCATGTTCTCTGTCACAGGACTTGAGTTTTCTTATTCTCAGGTAGGTTTTTGCACCTGGAAAGTGGAGGTGGAGATATTGCTTAGAGGGTGGTGAATTTTAATCCTGACACTGACTAAAATAGGCATGTGACCCTGTCCAAGACCTACATATTTTTTGGCCTTAGATTCCTTTTACATGACCCTGAACAGAGTCATCTGGAGTCCCAGAGTCATGGAAGTGCAGCATAGTAGCCTATGCTATTTGGGATCTAGGAAAGGATACTTAAACATTAAGAGTTAGGACTGTGGAGTCAAACTGCCTATGTTCAAATTTTGGCTGTACAACCTATTGTACAACCTTGAGTAAGTGAATTATCATTTCTCCAATGCGATTTTGTCTCTTAACTTATCTCTTAGGGTTGTGATGAAAATTATATGGTATAATGAATCAAAATATTTGATTAGGAGCTTCATTCTATTATTACTGTTAACATTATTACCACCCCCTGAATCAATGTGATAGTTGAACTTATTGGGGGAAGTTCTAATCTGGAAGCTTTTGTGTAAGAAGTTTTCTGGATAGATGCATGGGGGCATGAGGGTGGTTTAGGGAGTTTGTTTACTCACAACTTGTGTCCTCTCTAGGCTCCCTCTAGCATGAAATCTGTACTACAGGCAGCCTGGTTGTTGACAATTGGAGTTGGGAATTTCATTGTGCTTGCTGTGGCACAGTTCAGTGGCCTAGCACAGGTATGGATCTGAGAGAAACAGGCGCTTGTGTCTATCCAAGCTTATTTCCCCAAATTCGTCTTCTCACTCCTTTCCCACCCCTCTTCCTCCCACAATCCCCATGTGAGATGGGTTAGATACATGCAGACCTTGCCAAGAAAATAGACATAAGTAAGTGTCAGTAATGGCCACCACAGGCCCAAGTGAGGAAAGGTCACTGAACCCAGTCTTCTTCTCTCAAACCTCTACCTGAATGGTGAACCTGGGTCAATCTGCAACCCAGTCCTCATCCTTTGAGGTTCCCTTCAGTTTCACGTTTCTTCATGTTCTTTTCTTTCTTTCCTCCTGCAGTGGGCCGAATTCATTATGTTTTCCTGCCTCCTGCTGGTAGTCTGCCTGGTCTTCTCCATCATGGCCCACTACTATGTTCCTGTAAAGCCAGAGGATATTCAGGAGCTGGCAGATAAGAAGACTCCCCATATCCAAAGGAATGTGATCAATCAGAAGACCAAGAACACAAAGCTGTAATGGCTCCCACGACTCCACCTTGACCCAAATTCCTGGCTCTGGGCTTGGCCATCATTGAACTTCAAGCATTTGTTCTCCTGTTTGGTTAGGGGAGAGATAGTATCATATCTGAGCTAATACCCTCCACTTTTCTCCCATGTTAGAGGCAGTTCTGGGCTTTCCAGTATATTGAAGAGCAAGGTCCTGAAGACTCTATGTCTTCCCATCTATCAGCAAACTCAGTAAATCTTGTGTAGTGGTGCGGAAACTGGCCTGGCGTCTCCAAATGGCCATGAAAGACATAAATGTATAATTGAGATTGGTTATGTGTGAATTCCTTTACCTGCTATTTAGAACTGATGGCCCCACTTTTTGAGATGCTGATTTAGGGGCAAAATTGCAGAATAACAGAGAAATAGTATTTTAACTTTCTTCATAAGCAATGTAATTGTATTATTCACAAGGACCTCAAGAATTGGTACATCTGGTGTGATCTGGTCCAGTGGCTGGTTTATCAGCTATGCAAGTTTAATAAAACCTTAGTAAAATTTTCAGCACAGATGGTAGGAGCTAGAATGATATTTTATTAACACACAGGAGAGGCTATAACTTTCTGATAATTACAGTATTTTATTTACTAACCCAAACACCCCTTTATCGGTACTGATAGATCTTTGGAAATCAAATTAAAGATAGTCAACATTGGTAAACATGGTTCTGGAAAACAGGAACAAGTATGAATTGTAGAAATACCGATGAGTCATTCTTCTATAGTGTACATTCTTCTTAGGGACTACAATATTTCAGCCCTGGCTTGTGCCGTCCTGTGGACAGTTGTATAGAACTAATTACAATTTTGAAACCCAGTCTTTTCAAATTTATTAGGGCAGCTTTTTCTCATCATTGCATCATGTCTTGCTTACTGCAAAAAATATTTAATAACAGTAATACTTTTATGAATCCATCTTCTTTTTTATTATTACTCCCTTCCACCTCAAAGAAGTGGCTCCATTTTTTATCACTTTTCTTGTCTTACTTTTCCCACAATTTTTAAATGCCATTTCCTCATTTACACCTGGGAATTTCTTGTTTATTAAAAAAGGTTATATTAGTATACTCTAGTTTACAGCTTCTAAAATGGCAATGCTCAATGAAGGGGCATGGTTCCATATGAGGACCCTATCAAAATCTGTAGGTGAGTAGAGGGTTGTAGAATATGAGTTGTTTGTTTGTTTGTTTGTTTATGAAAAAGGTTAGAAACATTACATTGCACACAATAAATGAATCTGTGGATAGACATAGAAGCATCATTACCCTATGGTGTATTGCTAGGGAAATAAGTTCAGAACCAGTGTACTAGAGAGCCTCATTTTCATTGGTTTTGCCCCATTATTTTCATCTAAAGCTGTGTTGAGTCTCACATTGTAAACATAACAAGTAAGAGAAGTTGCTCCAGTTTCCCAAACATTATACACGTTAGCTTTAGTGGCCAAGGTCTCAGAAGTACAGCAGCACCAGATATCTTGATGTGACTCTGACCCTACACCTTCAGAAGATATTTTATTCAATTTTTGAGCAGCTTTAACTCAATCTGTTCTGTGAATAATTGTTTCAAGAAATGTTAACAGTACTCTATGAATAAAAGTTTCCATAGATAAACAAATTTTGGAATGAGCATATTATAGCTTCTTCTTGACATTTGCATATGGAAGATTCTGAGAACTCCTGCAGTAAAGACCCAAGACACTTTGTATAGCCTCACGTAGCACAGTATCCTGCAGAACACTGGTTTGGGAAAAACTGGTAGGCAATTCTTCCTTTTGCTGAACTAAAGTTTCTTCTCTGAAACCTCCTACCATTGATTCTTTACTTTCTAACTAACAGTACTAAGCATGACCCCTTCTTTCATGTGGCAGACTCTCTGCTATTTGGGGAGAGCTTTCACATCTCCTTCCCAATCATCAAGTAAGTATTCATCAAGTCAAAGATTCTCAGTTCCTTCAGTGGTTCCTCACAAGGCATAGTGTAGTCCTTTTACCACTCTGTTTTCCTCTTCTGAAAAATATCCTTTGAAATGTAGCAGTGGATCAGAGTCCCTCTTAATATGTGATACCTAAAGCCAAATACAACATTCCAGAAGTGTTTGGACTAAAAGAATTAGGATCTGCCTTTCTCCAAGCAATACACATCTGTTATTATACAGCCTTAGGTAACATTAGATGTTTGGGGCAACTACATCACAATATAGGCTTATATTCTAGCCATATGGTTGGCTAAAATCTCCATTTGTTTAAAACAGAGCATTGTTTATCCAAATGTATCCTTGAGTTCCACTATAATGCCATTGACTAAATTAGGCGTTGGAAAAACAACAATGAATAATCTACTATACCTGTGTGCAACTTTACCTCACTTCTCTTGACTGGCTATCAAGATCCTAGAGAGTGCAAAGGTCTTGAGAAAGTCATGGTATATTGAGGAAGAGCAAGAAGGACAATATGACAAGACCAGAGTAAAGGTGTGAAGAGGTAGAGGATACAGTCAGAGGAAGATAGGGACCATATTGTGTGGGGCCTTTTGACATAGAAAGACATTTTAATGTTATTCTAAATGAGATGTGCATAGGTTGGAGGTTTAGAACATGAGAGTGACATAATTTGATTCTCTATTTAAGATTAGTCTGGCTTCTGAGTGGAGAATTATCTATAGAAAGGAAGGAAGGTGCCCAATTGGCCAATTAGTTGATTTTTGTAATAATCCAGGCAAAAGGTAATTGTTACTTGGACAAAGTGGCAGCAGTTGGAGGTGGGGAGAAATAATTTGACTTCGCATTTAACTCTAAGCATAACTCTTGGCATAAACTCTATATGATATATATATATATATATATATATATATATATATATATATATATGCTTTGAAAGAAAGAAATTGATGCTGACTGTAAGATTTGGGTCTTTAATAATGAGGATGAGGGCCGGCTGAGTGGCGTGGTGGTTAAGCGCTGGCTTGGGAAGCCAGCAGCCCCAGTTCGGATCCCACATATGAGGCCCAGTGACACTGCCCTCAAAAAAATAAAAATAAAAAAATAAAAAATAATGAGGATGAATGATATTGCAAGTTTCTGGGAGTAGGGAAGACCAGGGTAAGAGTAGGTTTGGAGTATAAAGTAACTAACAGTTTTGTTTTGTGCATGTTGAGCTTCCAATGCCAATTAGTTATCAAATTGGAGATGTTGAACTGACAGTTTCATGAATCTGAAGTTCAGTTAAGAGTCTGGGACTCGACATATAAACTTGAGAGTCATCAGCATATAGATGGTACTTAAAGCCATGACACTGGATGAGATATCCTAGGAAGTGAATGTTTTTAGAGAAGAGGTTCAAGGACTAGTCCTGTGGTTTTCCAACATTAGAGGTCTAGAAGAGGAAGAGAATACAGCAAAAGTGGTGAGGATGAGTGACCTATGAAGTATGAGGAAAACCAGAAGAAAGTGATTAATGTAGATGATACATGCTTTATTACAATCAGATAAAACTAAAATGAAAAAAAAATCTTTGACATAAAAGAAGCACATGTTCCTGTTAGGAAACCTGGGTTCTTATTTCTGTGTCAGTTTCCCTGAATTCTTTTGCCTCCACAATTTAATTCAATTTAATGGAATTTTTTTTTAAATTTTAAGCCTGCAAGGCATTATCTCAGGAGCTATGGGAGAAGTAAATGGGTATATGCATGTCTGATAATTAAATTTGCGAACTTGGTGCAACAATGTTGTTAACCTTTTTTGATATCAAAGAGATTATTCATTATGAATTTGTACCGACTGGACACACAGTTAACCAAATTTATTATTTGGAAGTCCTGGAAAGGCTGAGTGAAAAAGTTAGACGACCTGAACTTTTCACCAACAATTCATGGCTCTTGCATCACAACAATGCACCAGCTTATACGGCACTGTCTGTAAGGGAGTTTTGAGCCAGTAAACAAATAACTGTACTGGACCACCCTCCCTACTCACCTGATCTGGCCCACTATGACTTCTTTTTTTACCTGAAGATAAATATTGAAGGGAAGACGTTTTGATGACATTCAGCTCATCAAGGGTAATACAACAGCTCTGATGGCCATTCCAGAAAAAGTTCCAAAATTTCTTTGAAGGGTGAACTAGGTGCTGGTATTGGTGCATAGCTTCCCAAAGGGAGTACTTCAAAGATGACTGCAGTGATATTCAGCAATGAGGTGTGTAGCACTTTTTCTAGGATAAGTTCTCAAACTTAATTGTCCAACCTTGTATTAGGTAGATCTACATTCCCCAGTCTTGGCGGGGCATCCTTACATAGTTGGTGTCCTGTGGGCCCAGTGGCACAGTCTCCCTGGTCACCTGAGCAGGGTGCTCCAGGAGTGTCCCTTGTGTGGGTTGTATGTGCCCTCCTGTTATAGTTGAACCTTGGCTGCTATTGGCACATCAGTAGGTGGGACTTACCCTCAAGCTGATTGGCTGTGGGGTTTGACCACATCCACAGCTTACAAGCTGCTGTGAGGGGGATTTATCCCATTGAGTGGTATTCACCCCAGTGGTTCTGGTCTATTGAGACCTCCCTTCGTGTATGCCACTTGTGAGACTAATTGGGTGGTCCTCTGTTGTGGTCTGAAGCCAACCTCCAAGTATGTTGGTTCTAGGGCCTCTTGCGAGGGGCTCCAATGCAGGCCCAAGTCACCCACTGCCTGTGACCAGCCGGGGACTGCCTCATAAGAGCTACAAAGTGATCTGTGGTTGTTCGCTGCCTTTGCTAACCCTGGAGTTGCATGGGAGAGGCCATGCTGTGAACTGAGGACATCTGCCACCAGTGCCAGGCCTAGAGTAGCTCTGTAAAATGCCAGGACACCCCAATAGTTGTAGATGTGCAGGCATGGAAGGAGAGTTGAATAGGGCATGAGGAGAATTGGCACTCATTTTCTAGGTAATCACCTCAAGTGGGGTCATGACAGGGTCATTAAGCAAGGTGGGATCATCAGTCAGGGAGGGGTACTAGGGCTGCTTCTGCTGGAAACAGAGGCTCTCTGGAGTTTGTAGTTAACAGACTTGAAGTTATCTGAATTGTTTTAGAGTGATCATTCCAACTCCTGAGTCCCATTCCTCCCTATTTGATACCCTGTCCCTTTACCTTCCTCACTTTTCCCTGAATGTTTGTTCTCTTCTCTGTTTTTGTCTCTTTTGGTTGCTTTTTCTGTCTCTCTTTTAAGCTGTGTGTCCTCACACTTTGGCTTTTCTTTTTGTATTTGCTCATCTGTCCTCTCTGCCAACCACCTTCTTTTATAGGGTTCTAATTTCACCCCTGTATAACTTTTGTTTACACAAAGCTGCCATGGTGCTAACGCCCTTGCCCCCCAACAACCTACACACCCTTCAGCTTAAGTGTCCTACAGCATCTGACTGACTCCCTGAAGCTTTGTCTCAATTCTAAATCCTTGAGAGGCACTGATGGGCCCACTTGGGCCAAATGTCCACACTTGGCCCAATATCCAAGTATGGCAGAATCACTTAGTATCTAGGGTGTCCCCTTTTCTGGATTGTGGCTAGAGATTTTCTCTAAGAGAGGAATTTGGGTAGGGAGGATCCTATGGAGAATATGAAAGAAATATAAAATACGGTCCTTGTCTGTAGGGAATTTAATTCCACTGGCTTGGATCCTGTTGTGCTTTATTATCAGAATTCTGGCTCCTTTTAAGTTTCTAAAATTGAATATTTCAGAGATTGTAGATAGAGTTAGACTAAAATAGATTTACAACAATAAAGTTCAAACTTACTGAAGATCTGAACTTTCTTCTCCACTTATTAAACCTAACATAGTAGACTGGAGTATTTATGGAATACTTACTGTACCCCAATATGCTTTGCACATATTATTTTACTCTCTCAGAAACCATATTAACAGTTATCATACTTTATCTATGGTTTAGAGAAATCAATAAAACTTGCAAGAGGGCTCACAGTAGTAAACAGAGGTTCAAACTAGAGTTTGTTACTCCAGAGTCCATGCTTTTTCTAGTAATAATACAAAGCTGTTCTCCCTAACCAGGAAGAACCTACATGGCAAGAGTTTAAAAACTGCACTATTGCTTATCAGCAAGAACCTGGGGATATACATGGAACTCAATTATGAGGATATTAACCAGAGGTGGAGGAAAATAAACTTCTATTAGGCTGAAATTATTATATAGGTGCATGTATCAGAGATTCAGAGCTCAGTGTGCTATCACTAGCAGTTGCAGAGCTCTAATTATTTTCTCTTTTTGTTGTTGGTACACTGAAAATTGGATTCACTTCTGGCCTATGCTGAGTTGAGATGCCAAAAAACCCTAGCCCTGAGGACATGTCTGTTGTAAGAACATTGAGAAATGAATTAATGAGGTAGTACCAACATATTTATAAGATTATCATACTAAGTGAAATAAGTCAGATAGAAAAAGTCGAGAACAATAAGGCTTCACTCATGTGTGGGATATATAACTGAAAACAGCAAACAAACAAGAAAAACAAACAAAAACCAAAAACTCATAGACACAGACAACAGTTTAGTGGTTACCAGAGGGAAAGGGGGAAAAGGGGTGGTATAAGAGGGTAAAGAGGGTCAAATATACAGTGATGGAAGGAGAACTGACTTTGGGTAGATGAACACACAATGCAATATATAGATAGCATATTATAGAAATGTACATTTGAAACCTATATAATTTTACTAACCACTGTAACCCTAGTAAATTTAATAAAAATTTTAAAAAGCACCATAGTAGCTGTCTTCTGTATATCAGAGATGAAGGTGGAGAATATTGAATGAGGCTCTATGATTTCAGTAAGGATTATGACATCTCAAAGTGGCAGAGACTACTAATAAGTAGTACCAAATTTACCAGAGACAACTGGGCTGTTCATTTTAATAGGCAAAGGGCTGGGGGGGGGGCGGTAATCATAATGGTTTGACACATAGAATATTTAGCATTGAATAATTGATCATAGTGCCCCCTGTGCTGACATAGGAGAGTCATCCTGTTTACCCGGGTAAAGAAAATTTTTGTGAAGTTAAGGCCCCTTGGTGAGCATTTACATAGGATACAAATATTCTGACACTCTGAGTTCATTCTGAGAGATCCCTTCACATAGCTCTTTCTCCAGACCAACTTGCGACCAATCCTCATATTTTATTCCTTTTATGTCCCTGACTGTCCTACCAAATCATTTGCCCCTATCCATACCTTGCTATAGAGGTGCTCCACAGGCCAGCTTTCCTATGGGCAAAATGGGCAATGAGATGTCCTGTTTAAAATTCTGCCCCCTGGAAGGAATTCCCTATTCTTTTACTGCAGAACCACTCCTTCTTGGGGCTGCTGCATTGCAGAAATCATCTCCAACAGTCCTGCAGAGCTATCTATAAGCTAGGCACAGATTTCTTTTTCAGACAACTGGCCGTAGAGAACACTCCATATGTTTTAAGCATAGGAAGACGGGTTGGCAGTGCAATAGAAGTAGGTACACCAGAAGTGAGATCCACCTGCACATCCAATTTGTACTTGCTCAAGCCCAGGCCCAAACATACCACATGATGAAGGAGTCTTGCTGGACATGCACGGCTATCTATGGCTTGGTAGATCAGACACTCAATTCATGTGGGGCAGCTGGTATTCCATGGTCAAATGAATCTTTACCATAGCCCAGTAGGAAGCCAAGATCTTTCTCTCTCAAATTGAGGATACTTTTCAAAACAGACATGATTTTGCTCCCAAATCCTATGGGCCCCTACTCTGAATCTGTTGTCAGGGCTTCCAGAGTCCACACAGCATCTTTTTAAATTAAAAATAAAAAGATTTTATTGGGGAATTGGGGGAGGAGAACAGCATTAGGGAATCGGGGAAGGGGAACAGACAAGTTGCTGTCCTTTTGTTCTTCAGTCTAGTTGTGGAGGACATTGCTTCACTGTTGGTATCGTCATTGAGCTCTTTTCCGGATGAGGCAGATCAGTCGCCGGCCTCTGGATGTTGTTGACCGCGGCTGTTGGCAGCTCGCGCTGGCTGCCAGCCGCTCGTGGTGGCTGCCGGCCACTCACTGTAGCCTATGGCAGCCCACCGCAGCAGGGGCAGCAACCTACACTGTCGCACAGCCCAGCTCCAGGTGGACTGTTAGCTGTAGAGGGCAGTGTCACTGGCCCTCATATGTGGGATCCGAACCCCGGCCGCTGGCATCCCAAAACCAGCTCTTAACCAATGTGCCACTTGGTCGGCCCTCCACACAGCATCTTGATTAGTCAGAGATACTTTGGACTCACTGAGCATAAATAGGGGGACTATATAATCTATCGTCCAAATTAGGACAGACTTAAGAGTGAAAGGAGGCATTGGTAATAAATATGCTGGGACAACAGACATACATTAATATGATCCTGAGATGTAGGGTCATCCTGTCATGAGAGCCAAGTGATTCATTTGTATGCTAGCCATGCTTAGCTAGCCAGAGTGCACAATGAAAAATGAATACAGGAAATTTTGATACAGCGCTCTCAATTCTAAGACATCTTGGATTAGGTCGCTGAATTTCAAAGTAAGAAGTCTTTGACTATTCAGGCAGAAAAAGTAAATATTTAACCAGTTCTCAAACTTCAGTGTGCATGACAAGTACCTGGAAGATTAAAACATTCTGGACTCTGTGCCCAAAGTTCCTAGTTCAGTAGCGGACCTGAAAATTTGCATGTTAACAAATTCCCAGGTGACGCTGATGCTGCTGATGCGGGGACCATACTTTAAGAATCACTGATCTAAAGAGAAGAGAAAAAACATCTCCACAGATGGTCTTTTCCACAGCAACATTTAATACCACAGCATAATGGAACAATTGATACAATAGTCTAAAGAAAAAATTATACCAAAATGTGGTTAAAATTTTAGGGCCACTGACAGCATGAACAAACTCAAGGAAAACTGCCTTTATAAGAACCTCTTGCAAAAAGCTATGTGATGATGAAATCCAGATAAGAAGAGATGAATAAAAATTAAGACCTCTGGAATGGAGAAGCTGCGTTAAATATAAAACCAATAGTGACTAATTATGAGAATGATGATTGTAGAGCAGATCATAAAGTTTGATAAAATAATATTAATGTATATGGAAACAGCAGACTACATAGCTCATTTATAAGGAATAAAATATGTAAACCAAAATTTGAGCCTCCCTTTGAGAAGGGCATTAACCTTGGTTGCCAGATTGGGTCGGGTGGAGGTGGAGAGGTTGTGTGAAGGCAGGGAGAGGATTAAGAAGTGCAAATTAGTTGTTACAAAGTAGTCATGGGGATGTAGGCTTTAGCATAAAGAATATAATCAATAATATTGTAATAACTATGTATGGTATCGGATGGGTTCTAGATTTATCTGGGTGATAGACGAGAGGGGCATTGGGGAGCAGGATGAAGCGGGTGGGGGGATTGATAAGTACAAATTGGTAGTTACAAAATAGTCATGGGGATGTAAAGTAAAGCACAAGGAATATAGTCAATGATATGGTAATACATATGTATGGTGCCAGGTGGGTACTAGCAAGTCAGAGTGATCACTTAATAAATTATATAAATGTTTAACCACTATGCTGTACACCTGAAATATAAAATAATATTGAATATCAACTGTAATTGAAAAATTTAAAAGGGGGAAGGGAAGGGGAAGTGAAATAAAAGGTCCAGATTTCCAAGTATAAAACAAATAAGTCATGGGGATGTAATGTACAGCATAAGGAATGTAGTCAATAATATTGTGATAACATGGTACAGTGTCAGATGGTTGCTGGAGTTATGGTGACCACTTCTTTAGGTATATAAATGTTGCATAACAATGGTGTACACCTGAAAGTAACATAATATTGTATGTTAGCTATATTTTGAATAAAAAAATCTTTAAAAAAAAAAAGAAAAAGTAATTATTTTCATATCCAAGGCAAGAATTTGTGGATATTGGTATGAGAATAAAAGTTTTGACCCAAGGATTTGGTTTAAGCTTCTAATAAAGTGCCATGATTAGTTTGTGTATTTATTCTTTGATGTACACCAAATTTTGTCTTTAACATCAATTAAAATTGGGCTTTTCCTCATCAATTCTGATGTATTTCAAGAGCTAATTTGTGTGTTATAACTTGATAAATGATTCATTAACTAATCTAGGTACTTTGTGATATTTTTAAATGTTAAGTGATGGTAATTTTTAATTTTTTCCAGGGGGAAAGATTTAAAACAAAAAACCCCACTTCATTCTATGTGCTCCTCTTTCTTAAATTCACATAGTTTCTTAAATTCACATACATTTTTGGTGCTGTTTTGGTGACTTCGTGTCACTGAGCTCTTTTAGTGTTAAAATGTTATCTTTATGAATAGGTTTTATAAGTTTGTACTGCAAATTGTACCTTTGGGAACAATTTTTATTTTTAGGTTTTCAGTAAAGATCAAAATTTAAAACATTAAATAAGACATACTTTAAAAAAACATAGGCAAGAATAAAATCTTGTTTTAAACATTTAGTTTTTAAAAATTAAATAGAATTTTTTTTCCCCCCAGGAGAAGTATAGTTGAAAACATTTGATGACCTAAAACTGGAACTTTACCAAATTAGGGCATGTTAAGAATTTAGAAAAAAAATATCCTTTACTTATACACAAATATTTGAATATTTTATTAACAGGTAAAATGGTTGTCAAAGGTGATTTTGTTTTTTTACTAACAATATAAAATTAATAACTGTTGTCAAAATTGCCAAAATAATATTAAAACAAAATTAAATTCCTTATTGAATCAAAAAAGAAAAAGAGAAAAGAAGAAGGGCATCAACTTTAACTTAAAAAGAAACCTGGGGTTGGCCGAATGGCTCGTTGGTTAAGAGTTTGGCTTGGGAGCGCAAGCTCTGAGCAGCAGGGCCGCAGGTTCGGATCCCTCATGGGCTAGTGATGCTGCCCTCTACAGCTAACATGGTGAACAACAGCTCGACCTGGAGCTGGGCTGCCGTGAGTCGCCAGCTGCAGTGTGGCTGCAGTGGGCTGCCGTGAGCTACCGTGAGTGGCCGGCAGCCAGCGTGAGCTGCCATGAGCCACCATGAGCAGCCGTCCAATGGCCAATGACTGCTCTGCCTCAGCCGAGAAGAGCACAATGGACCAGTGAGGCGACATCCTCCACAACTAGACTGAAGAACAAAAGGATACCAACTTGTCTGTTCTCCTTCCTCAATTCCCCAATGCTGTTCCTTCCCTCAATTTCCCAATAAAAATTAAAAAAAAAAAAAAAGAAACTGAACAAAATAAATAACTGGTCCTAAAAGTACTTTTTATAAAAATTTAGACACTACATTGTAAATCACTTTTTCTCCGATAATAAAATCTAGAGGGTTCAGTATATTTATGACCAGAGTTTCTAAAGATTGTATTTCCTAACTAATTCAGGTTCAGATGAGGTCTCCAGTAATATAAAACTTGACTATGCTGTTTTACTTACAATTTCTCTGCTGTAGTTTCCTGCTATTCAAGGTAAAGCAATTGAGACTCTTGTGCTGTTAAACTGTTTAATGACTCATCTGAAATGTAAATCTTTATGTTTGTCAAAAATTGTGAAATATGTTTGAGATAATGAAAAGAAGTCCAAGGCCCAGCTAGTTCATGTCTTGATGTATCTGAACTTAAAATGAACTCTATCTGTCCTCCTTGAAATTCTATCCTATAAGTACTCTACCCCCACAAAAGTGCAGCATTTTATTCTACAGGATTATAAAAGACCAGAAAAGCTTTTGATTTTTAAGATGGCCGTTAGAATTCTTTGTATGCCTTCTGTAGACATTGGAAAATAATCTTGAATAAAAATTATGTTTGTTTCAGGTTTTCTAAAATAAGTATCCTGTGAACTTTGTTTACTTTGACAACAAGATTAAGTTGGGAGGTGAGGAGCAGAGAGATTAGAAGAAATATGAGAGTGTCTGGCATTCTCATTTTTAAACCAAGAAGTCCATTTGAAACCTGAGATTTTTTTTTTTTTTTAAAGCACAGTAACTCCAACTGCTCAATATTTTCTTTTGTCTTTTTTCATAATCAGGGGATGGGGAGCTCATTTCAAAAACAAAATCTCTTGAAATAAAAAATTTGAAATTTAACAAAACCTTTAGTTTCACTTCAATTTCTTTTTCTTCTGTTAAAGTCAAGTAGAAAATTTTTAAAATTAAAAAATAATTCATATAAACACATTTTAAAAGAATTTCTTTCACTTATTATAAATGTATGCAAAGAAAACATTCGGAAATGATGTTCATCTAGTATACTTAAGATTTTTATTAAAATATAGTGTTCACTCATTAAAAGTGTACAATAGGCCGGCCAAGTGGCGCGGTGGTTAAGCGCTGGCTTGGGAAGCCAGCAGCCTCAGTTTGGTTCTACATATGAGGGCCAGTGACGCTGCCCTCAAAAAAAAAAAAAAAAGTGTACAATATAATGATTTTCAATAGATTTACAAAGCTGTGCAACCATCACCATAACCCAATTTTAGAACATTTCCACCACCTCACAAAGAAACCTGTTACCCATTTGCAGTGAATTCCTGTTTCCACCCCAGTCCCAGGCAACCACTAATTTTCTTTCTATCTCTATAGATTTGTCTTTTCTGGACATTTCATATAAATTGAATTATACGATTTTTTATCTGGCTTCTTTCACTTAGCATAATGTTTTTGAAGTTCACCCACAATGTAGCATGTAGCAGTTATTTGTTCTTTTTTATTACTGTATAGAATTTCAATATAGAATGTGATATACCACATTCATCCATTCACCAATTGGTGAAAATTTGGATTTTTTTCTACCTTCTTTAGGTATTAAGAAGAATGCTTCTATGAACATTCGTGTACAAGTCTGTGGATATATAATTCCTCTTGGATAGATACAAGGGAGTAAAATTTCTGGGTATATAGTAAATTTATGTTTAATGTGTTTTTTTTCTTTAATTGACAAGAGGCTTTTCAAAGTGGCTTCATCATTTTACATTTTCATCAGCAATTGTGAGGATTCCCATTTCTCCACCTCTGTGCCATAACTTATTATTCTCTCTTTTATTATCATTTCTAGTGAGTGTAAAATGATACCTTATTGTGGTTTTAATTAATATTTTCCTAATGACTAATGATATAAAAAGTAAAAGCAAAAATAAATGAATGGGACTATATCAAACTGAAAAACTTCTGCAGAGCAAAGGAAACAATCAACAAAACAAAGAGGCAACCAACTAAATGGGAGAAGGTATTTTCAAACAACACCTCCGATAAAAGGCTAATATCTGAAATATATGAAGAACTCACGTTACTCAACTACAACAAAAATAAACAATCCAATTAAAAAAATGTGCAGAGGATGTGAACACTTTTCCCAAGAAGACAAATGGCCAACAGCTATTATGAAAAAATGGGAAACTTTACTATTAGGGAAATGCAAATCAAAACTACAATGAGATACCTCCTCACACCTATTAAAATGGCTATTATCAACAAGACAAGTAATAAGTGTTGGAGAGGTTGCGGAGAAAACAGGAACCCTCATACACTGCTGGTGGGACTGTAAATTGGTATTGCCACTATGGAAAACAGTACGGAAGTTCCTCAAAAAATTAAGAATAGAATTTCATATGGCCCAGCAATCTTCTGAGTATCTACCCAGAAAATCTGAAAACATTTATCCATAAAGATATATGTACCCTGATGTTCATTGCAGCATTATTCATGGTGGTCAAGACAGGGACACAACTGAAGTGTCCTTCGATAGAGGATTATCTAAAGATGTGATACATATATACAATGGAGTGTTATTCAGCATAAGAAAAGATGAAATACTGCCATTTGCAAAAACATAGATGGATCTTGAGATTATCATGCTAAGAGAAATAAGACAGATAAGTCAAGAACCATATGAGTTCACTCATATGTGGGATATAAAACTGAAAGCAACAAACAAACAAAAACTCATAGACACAGACAACAGTTTAGTGGTTACCAGACCACTAAGTGGGGAGAGAGAATGGTAGAAGAGGGTAAAGGGGGTCAAATATATGGTGATGGAAGGATGATTCTGGGTGGTGAACACACAATGCAATATATACATATGTATTATAGAATTGTACACTTGAAACCTATATAATTTTACTAACCAATGTCACCCCAATAAATTTAACAAAAATTAATTTTAAAAAAATAACAAAATATTTAAAAAGCATTTTTTCATATGCTCATTAACCATCTTTGTGTTTCTTTTGATGAAATCTCTAAATCTTGCCTATTTTAAAAAACTGAGTTATTTGGGGCTGGCCGAGTGGCACGTTGGTTAAGTGTTGGCTTGGGACGCCAGCTCTGAGCAGCAGGGTCACCGGTTCGGATCCCACATGCGCCAGTGATGCTGTGTCCTCTACAGCTAACATGGTGAACAACGGCTTGACCTGGAACTGGGCTTCCGTGAGTCGCTGATGACGGTGTAGGCTGCAGTGGGGCTACAGTAGCTGCCGTAAGCTATGGTGGGCAGCTGGCTGCCGGCCAGCGTGAGCGAGCATAAGCGGCCATCCAATGGCCCGCGACCGATCTGCTTCAGAAAGGAAGAGCACAATGATCACAATACCAACATGAGCCAGTGAAGTGACGTCCTTCACAACTAGACTGAAGAACAAAGGACAGTAACTTGTCCGTTCCCCTTCCCTGATTCTCCAATGCTGTTCCCTCCCCTAATTCCCCAATAAAGTCTTTTAAAAAAAATGAGTTATTTGTCTTCTTATTGTTGTAAGCTTTATATGAGGTAAGACAAGTTCACGAACTTGTTTTGACAATGTTGCTAACCTTTTTTGATATCGGAGGGATTATTTATTATGAATTTGTACCAACTGGACACACAGTTAACCAAGTTTATTATTTGGAAGTGCTGAAAAGGCTGTGTGTAAAAGTTAGATGACCTGAACTTTTCACCAACAATTCATGGCTCTTGCATCACAACAATGCACCAGCTCACATGGCACTGTCTGTGAGGGAGTTTTGAGCCAGTAAACAAATAACTGTACTGGAACACCCTCCCTACTCACCTGATCTGGCCCCCAATGACTTCTTTTTTTACCTGAAGATAAAGGAAATACGGACAGGAGGACATTTTGATGACATTCAGGACATGAAGGGTAAATACAACAGCTCAGATGGCCATTCCAGAAAAAGAGTTCCAAAATTTCTTTGAAGGGTGAACTAGGTGCTGGTGTCGGTGCATAGCTTCCCAAGGGGAGTTCTTCGAAGGTGACTGTAGTGATATTCAGCAGTGAGTAGTAGCATTTTTTCTAAGATGAGTTCACGAATTTAATTGTCAGATTTTCTTTTTTTTAAAAAGATTTTATTGGGGAGTTGGGGGCAGGGAACAGCGTTGGGGAATCGGGGAAGGGGAACAGACAAGTTGCCGTTTTTTTGTTCTTCAGTCTAGTTGCAGAGGACGTTGCTTCACTGGCCCATGTTGGTATCATCATTTTGCTCTTCCCGGGTGAGGCAGATCGGTTGCCGGCCTCTGGATGGCCGCTCACAGCAGCTCTTGTCAGCTCACACCATCTGCCAGCCGCTCACACTGGCTGCTGACCACTCACTGTAGCCTATGGCAGCCCACTGCAGCAGGGGCTACAGCTATGCAGTCCCCGGGAACTCACAGCAGCCCAGCTCCAGGCGGAGCTGTTGTTCACCATTTTAGCTGTAGAGGGCAGTCACTGGCCCTCATATGTGGGATCCAAACTGGGGCTGCTGGCGCCCCAAGCCAGCTCTTAACTAATGCACCACTTGGCTGGCCTTGTCAGACTTTCTTATATTCTAATTATAAGTATTTTATCAGAAATATGATTTGTGAATATATTTTCTAAATGTGTGGCTTGTGTTTTTATTTCATTAATTTCATTTTGAAGTGCAAAAGTTTTAAATTTTAATGAAGTCCAATTTATAAATTTGTTCTTTTAAGATTATGCTATTGGTGTTGTATCTAAGAACTCTACCTAATCCAAGGACACCAAGGTTTTCTTCTATCCTTTTCTGTAAATGTTTTACAGTTGTAGCTGTTACATTTAGGTCTATTATCCATTTTATTTGTAAGTGGTATGACATGTTTAAATCCATCTTATTGCATGTGGCTATCCATTGACCCAACACCATTCATAGAAAAGATTGTTTCCCCCACTGAACTGCCTAAACAGCTATATAAAAAATCAATTACCACAAGTATGAAGATGTATTTCTGGATTCTTGGTTCTATTCCACTGATCAATATGTCTATCCTTATGCCAGTATCACACTGTCTTAATTACTATAGCTTTAATATACATTTTTAAATTGGAAGGTATAAGGACTCCAATTTTATTTTTGAAGATTGTTTTGACTATTCTGAAAACCAGCTTTGAATACCTGGAATAAATCCCACTTTTTCATAGTGTGTAATTATTTTTATGTATTTAAATATTAGTAATGTTCTAAAAGGGTTTTTGCATCCAAATTCAGGAGGGATGTTTGTAGTTTTCTCTTTTTGTAACGTCTTTGTCTGGCCTTGCATTGGCCTCCTGAATGACATGGGAAATGCTTCCTCCTCTTCTATTTTCCAGAAATGATTGTGTAAAGTTAGTGTTAATTACCTAAAATTCTCTAGGGAGACTATCTGGGCTTTGAGATTTCATTTTAGAGAGCTATTTAATTAAAAATTCAATTTCCTTAATCATTACAGGACTATTTAGATTGTCTATTTCACTTAAATTTTGGCAGTTTGTGGTTCTTAAGGAATTGTTCCCCTTCTTCTAAGTTGTCATATTTATGGGCATAAAGTTGTATGTAGTCCTCCCTCCCTTATTTTTATTTTTCTTTTTTAATGGCTGTAGTATCTGGAATGATATCTTCTGTTTCATTCCTGTTATTGGTGACTTGTGTTATATTTTTGTCAGTCTTGCCAGGTTTATCAATTTTATTGATATTTTTTAAGAACCAGTTTCTTGTTTCCTTGTTTTGTAGTTTTTCTATTTCCAATTTTATTTTCTGCTCTTACCTTTATTAAGTCAATCCTTCTGCTTGCTTTCAATTATTTTATTCCTTTTTCTAGTTTCTCAAGGTAAGAATTTAAGTTATTGATATGACACCTCTCCTCATTATTAAAGCACTTAGCTCTGTAAGTTTTTCTCTCAGTACTGTTTTTGCTACATCCTACATACAAACTGATATGTTGTGCTTCATTTGTATTTAGATCTATGTACATTTTAATTACCTTTGAGACTTCTTCTTTGACCTATAATTATTTATAAGTGTGTTGTTTAGTTTCCAAATGTTTTGAGTTTCTTGTTGTCTGTGTTATAAATTTCCAGTTTGATTCCATTATAGTCAGAGCTCACACTCTGTATGATTTCAATTCTCTTACATTTGTCAGGTTTGTCTTTTTTTTGTTTGGTAAAAGTTCCACAGGAAATTGAGAAAAATGTATTTTGACGTTGTTGGATAACCTGTTTCATGTATGTTAATTAGATCCTGTTGATTGATTGTGTTGTTCAGATTGTCTATATCCTTGTGATTTTTTTACCAAATAGTTCCATCAGTTGCTGGATGGGAGGAATGTTGAAATTCCTAACTATAACCATAGATTCCTCTCTTTCTCATTTCAGCTTTATCACTTTTTGCTTCATGTATTTGAGGCTCTGTGGTTTAATTTGTACATATTAGTATGCTGTGTCTTCCTGGCAGATTGATCATTAATTGATTCATTATATAACATCCCTTTCAGTCTCTGGTAATTTTCTTTGAAGTCTACTTATAAAATATTGTTGCCATTACTGCTCTTTTTACTAAATTATGAATGTGTACATGGTATATCTTTCCTCACCCTTTTACTTTCAACATACCTGTGTTTGAATTTGAAGTTTCTTATATGCAGTATATAGTTGGGTTTGGAGCTTTTTAAATTTTAACCCACTCTACCAATCTCTGTCTTCTGTTTGGTGTATTTAGACCATTTGCATTTAATTATTGATATGTTTGCACTTTAGAATGCTATTTTACTATCTATTTTCTACTTGTTTCTTCTGGTCTTTGTTGCTCTGTTTTCTCTTTCTTGCCTTTCTGCAGTTTACTTGAAGGTTTTTAGGATTCCATCTTGATTTATTTATAGCACTTTTGAGTTTGTCTCTGTACAGTTTTCATAGTAATTGCTCTGGGTGCTACTTATAACTATGTACTGTTTTCAACATTTACCACTTCAAATGAACTACAGAAACCTCACTTCCATTTGGGTCCCTTTACATTCCCCCACCTTTAAATATCATTGTTTAGGCTATTTGATGTTATTATAATTTTTGTTTCAATAATCAAATATGATTTATAAAACTAATAAGGAGGGGCCGACCGAGTGGCGCTTTGGTTGGGAGTTGGTTTGGGATGCCAGTTCTGAGCAGCGGGGCCCTTGTTCGGATCCCACATGAGGGCCAGTGACACTGTGCCCTCTACAGCTAAGAGATGGTGAACAACCACTCAACCTGAAGCTGGGCTGAGTCACCAGTGATGGTGTAGGCTGAAATGGGGCTGCAGTGGGTTGCCATGAGCTACCGTGAGTGGCTGGCAGCCAGCATGAGTGACCAGCAGCCGGTGTGAGCTGCCGTGCGCCACGGTGAGCACCCGTCCAATGGCGGACGAGAGACTGCCTCACCCGGGAAGAGAGCAATGATAATACCAACATGGGCCAGTGAAGTGATGTCCTCCACTAGACTGAAGAACAAAAAGACAACAACTTGTCTGTTCTCCTCCCCCAATTCCCCAATAAAATCTTAAAAAAAAAAAAACAACTCATAAGGAAAATAACTGTCTATTGTTTGGACTCATATTTCTGCTCTTTCTATTGTTCCTTCTTGCTTCCTGATGCTCAAAGATTCCTTCTTTTACCACTTCATTTCTTTTTGAAGAACTTCCTTTAGCCAGTCTTTCAAGGGTAGTTCTGCTAGTCACAAAATCTTTTAGTTTTCATTCATTTGTGAATGTATTTTCCCTTCATTCCTGAAAGTTAGTTTTATCAGGCATAGAATTAAGGGTCAACAATTCTTTTCATTTAGCACTTAAAAATATTTTCCCATTTCTTTCTTCACGGTTTCACACGAGAAATCCATTCAAATTGGTGTTTCCCTACAGGGAATCCATTTTTTGCCTCTCGCTGCTTTCAGGATTTTTTTGTCTTTACTTTTCAAAAATTTAATTATGTGTCTTGGCATGGTTTCTTCAGGTTTATCCTGTTTAGGACTCATTCCACTCTTTGGGCATCTCTAGGTTAATGTCATTCATCAAACTTGGGAAGTTTTCAGCCATTATTTCTTCAAATGCTCATTCTTCCCCACTCTTTCTCCTCCACTTTCCGGGATTCCAATGATACGTTGATATTTTGTTATTGTCCCACAGGTCCTTGAGTCTGTTTTCTTCAGTCTAGTTTCTCTCTGTTGTTCAGATTGGGTGAGGTCTATTGTACTGTCCCCAAGTTCACTAATTCTATCCTCCATCATCTTCGCCCTATCTTTCAGCTCTTCCAGATAGTTAATTTCTATCATATTTTTTCATTCTATAATTTCTATTTGTTTCTTTTTTCCCTAATTTCAATTTCTTTTCTGAGAGTTTCTATATTTTCATCTAAGGGACTTTGTAATTGCTTATTGTAGCATTTTTATAATGTCTGCCTTAAAATTCTTATAACAACATTTATCTCAGTTGTCATCAGTTGATTTTTCATTCAAGTTGCAATTTTCTTGGTTTGTATCCTGGACATTTTGTGTATCATGTTAGGATACTCTAGGTCCTACTTAAATATTTAATTTTACAGGGAGTTGCTGTACTTAGGTTTAACATATGATTATTAACCTACTTTTGTGGGCTATGATTCCAATAAAAGTTTGAATTTCAGAACGTTTGTGGTGTTATTTTGATCTCTTTGATATATTCAGTGCTGTTGGGGCTTTCCTTGGGTTTTATTGATGCTGTGTGAGTGAATGGGAGGAATTTTCTCTGGCTGGATTGCCAGATATCTCTTGATGAGAAAGGGTTATGGAGAAATCTTTCTATTGGTACACCCTAGGTACTCAGGTTTCTTTGAGCCAGGGAGTAGAGTCTCAGTTCTGTGAAGACAAAGTAGTTTCTGGGACGAGGCTGCTAAGCACAGAGCTATTAACTGTGACAGGCCTTTTTCCTGGTTCCATCAGTCAGCCATAGTGTCTCTGGGCAGGGGAAGAAAGAGACTTCCCCAGCTGGGCCACCTGCTTTTCTTGGGACTCTCTAACTGGTTCCTCCTACCCACCTTAGTATCCTTCCATGGAAAAGGGGATTCTCTGGCCCAGCAGGGAAGAAGGATGCTTCCCCTGTTTTTGGCAAGGCTCCTAGAGGTACCCCTTGCCTGAGGCTGTCAGAGGGACTCCCTCTAGATCCAAGGGAAGAATGAGCTACTGGACTACCTTATTTTGCTAGTTGGGAAGTCATAAAATCCCAGTCTGGGTGGCCACCTTATCTGGATTGGGGGATGCAAGATGACCTGTCTTTGTGTTGTTCCTCTGGTCCTGGGTTCCTAAACCAGCTTGCTTTCTTTTTAGCATCCTTTAGTTTTCCTTTTCCTGTGCCATTTCCAGGGTTCATAAGGAGCAGGGAAAAATGTCTATGCCATCTTGTCCAGACCAAAAGTCCCTCACCTACTGAATTTCATGCATTCATTATCCATTAAAATTTTAATTTTTTTTCTGTCTTGCTATTTTAGACTCATTTACATTATGGATATATATATATATATATATATATATACCCAAAGAAATCTTTGCCCAATGTAGGCATTTCTGGGGGGCGGGGGGAATGAATATGTCAACACAACAGGATCTCAATTGAGCTTGAGGCCATACTCATAAGAATACTGTTGAGGAACACACACACACCCCTCCTTTCAGGCCATATCCTTCCAATCTTCTCAAGGAGGGTCTCTACATCAAGCACAAACGGATTCATGAAGCCACCACAGGAACTGGGGAAAATGGGAGTAGAGCTTATTATAGGCAGGGCACAGCCCCCTCCTCCTGAGGCTCTGAGTGGCAAAACCTGCCTGGAAGCTTCGCTTGGGAAAGCTGAGTGGTGCCAGAAGCAAGGAGATTCCAGAAGTACCCAGGTTGGCCTAGCTCTTCTCTAAGCTTTAGTCCGGAAGAAGGCTTAATCCAGTCAAGTGCACCAAGATAGATATTTATTTGGGGCAGAATCCTTAGGCCAGTACATGTTATTTCTTTCTTATTTATATACTCTGTTGTTCCCAAGAAACGTTTAAAGTGATTTTAATGGATGTATACTATATAAGAAAATATAAATTAGATATAGGAAGAAAAAAAAGAACAAGAGGAAAACAAGGGACAGTAGTAAGGCTGGTGCAAAACTGCTACTCTATGATTTTCTACACTTATAATAAACAGCCCATGAGAGGGCACACTGCTGGAGTATTTCCTGTGCCATCTCTGACTGGACCCTCAGGAGCACTCAGGACAGGACCTGGTGGCAACAAGGTGGACTCCTAACATGGAGGGACCCTCCAGATATGCTATAGAGGGGGACAAGTTCTCATGGAAATTTCCTTGTAGTTCTCTATAGATTTCGTGCTCTTGAAACATGTTTGTTTGGTTTTTGTTTTTTTTTTGCTTGTTATTTTAAAGATTCCTGAGTTCTCATTTTCACAATGGCCATGGTTCTGAGCAAGGTAATATAGTTGAAGTCTCAGGCTACTAAGTTCTTAAGGGATCACATCCCATTTGGGTCCATTACAAGTCAGAGACTATCTAAATATGCAGAGAGAGTGAACCAAGGCCAAAACTAGGTCATTAATTTCTCAAACTCTCATTTTTAAAATTCTTCTATTTGATTCTCAGAATCTAAGTCCTAAACTGTTAGATATAGACTTGCGGTATCCTTCCCAAGTCACTTGGAAATCTAGGTGATGCTGATGACATACAGGAGTAGTGCTGTACTGAGAAGTAGCCACAGAAGTAGTGCTGTGCCCGGTGACTAAATGACCACACTCCTTCCACTATGGGAGCTCTCTCTCTCCTGCGGAATAGAAAAATACACAAAAAATCCAGTCAGCTAGGCTCTATTGTCTGTGCATACAATACACAAAGCTGCAAATCCTAGGTGAGTGGTAGCACTGGGATAGCAGATGGGAGTCTAAAAAATATTTCTTAACTCCATGAAGCCAGTCTCTTCCCCAGGGTTAAGTTTCTTTTCATTCCTACTTCTCTGGAGCCTCCCTCAGACACCTTTAATTTCTGAAAATTTATTACAGTCTCACTCTTTTATTGCCTTTTACTGGTTTTTAACATCTCCAAGCCTCCCTTAGACTGAAAAAATGACCCTGTTCCACTCATCAGTCTAGCTCTCTACTATTCATTCATGAAGACATGCCCAATTCTCTTTTTCCTACTGAGCCCTCATCTAAAAAGTTTAGCTTCATACTTTAGTATTTCTCTGAAGTTATTTTCCAAAGATCCCTAATTACCTCTTCCTGGCCAAACTTAGTGGCTTTTCTTCAGACATTATTCCACCTGATCTTTTGGCTTTTTCAACTTGCTCTGAGGGCAAGGACTATGCTTTACATTTCTCATATTTCTCTAACTCTGTATCATAGGGGATTATTATATTGAAGTTTTGAATATCTACAGCTGTTGTCCATGAATGGACCTTTCTTATCTTATTTGAAATAGCAAGGTATCTGTCCCAAAACATACTGACCAAAATGCATCATATATGTATGTATATTCATGTTGCTACTTTAAGAAAACTTTGTGTTTTCATTTTTATCAGGAAAGTGAGTTTTAGCACACATGGTTTCTAATCAAAATGCTGTGGGATGAATGCTCTCTGAAACAAAGAAAAGCAACAAAATGAGGTAAAAAGAACTTGTCCAGGGCTTGCTGAAGTAAAACCTAGACATTATCAAGGAATAGATATTTTATTGAAAAGTATAAAATGAAGTATACTGACCTAAAAAAAATTTTTTTATTAAGTCAATGAGTCAAGAAAAAAAATCTTGGATTCTCTACAGAAAGTTTAAGTTTAGCTCGGAGAGAAAAGATTGCAGTAATTTTCCATTAGAACAGGTATGTACAGGCCAAGTTCAGAACAAACCAGAAATGCCTTGAGGGGCCCTTTCTGATAGGACATGATTAAAAAAAAAGATAACTGATTTGAAGGAGGCCAGGAACACAGGGGCCACTCAGTGTAACACCACTGGGGTTTAAAGCTTGATGTTACTGCTGCTTATATTTCTGAACTTGCAGCCTTTAATGGAATGAAAAGACCAGCAGACCTGAAATGAGAAGGGTTGTGGTTCTGAAGTCAAATGAGAGATTCCTCAACATAACTCCCATTTGCTCAGGGGCACTGTTCAGAGAATAGTTCCTACCTATTTTGCATTTCCACAAGATCATTTACATGGAAAACCTTGTCTATTGGCATCTACTTAAACATTCTTCTTGAGAGAGGAGGTTCTGTGTGAGCCAAAAGCTTTTTTTTTTTTATGAATTCATATTGCTCTGAATATTTAAAGTATTTTTAGTAAGTGTTTTGTAAAAAGCTACGTTAAAGCTATAAGTGCTGAAAACCTGATTTAAGAAAATAGTAACACATCAACTCAAGGAGTAAATGGAAACTTCGTTATTCATAATCAAAGATCACCATCTAGTGGCCCAATTATATTACAACTTCTGAAGTTATCGGCAAGCTGCAAAGACTTCAGAGACTAGGAAGGCCTATGGCAAGCATCCAGGCCCCACCAGGGAGAGAAACGAAGGGTGAGACTGGCCCTGGAGACTTTGGTCCCACTAAAGGTATTCAAAATTCAAGTTACACACAAAACACTGTGCACTTCAAACCAACCAATCTTCCAAATCAAGTTTTGGTCCTGGGCCCCTGGTCACTCAGAATGTGAGTGGACGAATGTGATAAAGTGATACCTCTTTGGGAGATAAGCTCAAAGAGATCCAAAACAATGAAAGCTTTTAAAATGATCTTGAGCAAAATCTTTGCTCACACTAGCAACTTTACAATCAAAACTATGGTTTGCTTGTGGCAGAATTATTGGTGTGTACATCTTGATGGTACAGGAAGCTGATACTTTCAGAAAATGAAGAATTAATGTCACAGAAGACATTTTGGCCCACAGGATTCTCTTCTGTCCTTCTAATGAGGCAATAACTCATACAGAAAAGGGCACAGGTTTGAAAGTCAGGAGACTGTGTTCAAATTCTGCCTTCACTCCCTTTGGGCATGTTGCTTAATGTCACTGAGCCTCACAGAGTTGTTATATGGATCAAATGAAATAAGAGTTAGAAAGGGCTTACCCCACTGCTTTGGTGTTCCTTTTACCCCTCTCTCACTTACAATAAACTACAGAATTTAACTCAAAGAAACTAAAGACAAGAAGAAACTTAGAAGAAAATAGGGTTTGGATTTGGGGGCCAAAAACTCACTTATAGATTACATTTTTCTGTTAAAATGAAGATAAGAGACAGTTTATTCACTACATAATTAAAGTAACAGTAGTTGTCCCAGCTCTAAATGATTCTGGGTTTTCTTTCAGGATATGATTTTATTACTGGTAACAGGGAAGAGTTACATTCCCTGTAAAATGAAGATAATAGTACAAACGTCACAGTGTTGTAGGGATTAAATGAGGTGTAGCATAAATGTCCATAGCTCAGTACCATTTAGTAAGGATACTACTAATTTTCATTATGACTGGTCTTTGCCTCTCTTGTGGGGCATCTCTGAGAATATAATTGCCATTGACTAGTTCAGAAATGCCTGCAGGCCTTTGCTACCTTATTCACAAAGCCTTCTCACCAAGGTTCTTCCCTAGAAGACCAGCGCTGTGGCTCTCATAAGGTGATGGGCCTTTGCATACACCATGCAAGTGACTGGTTTCTAAACAAATTACAGCAGAACCTGCATTTCCAATGGGAGTTGCATCCTTCGAAGTTTGTGTGAGACTAAAATTCTTGTTCCTATAATATCCCTCTACTCTGGGAATGTCTCTCAGAGCTGACCACATATCCGTTTATCTCAACAGAATTGAAATAGAAAAGGCTTTAGGGTCAAATAGAGAAATAGATTTTTGTGGGTTGATTCTGAAAGCAGTCCATGAATATTTTTTGAGCAATGATGACATAACTCTGCAAAGGGATAACATTAAAAGAATGCCATCATTTGGGTATATTAATTATAATTTTTTTTTTAAGTTACATCTTTTTTTTAAATGGCCTATATTCAGGGGCCCAAAAGGCCTACATCCCCCTTTGCATCCCTTTTAGGCTGGTAAGCTGATTCGCACTCATTGGCACCTTGCCTGTTCACAGAATCCTAAAGTGCTGACCTACAGTGGTTTTTTGTGTTTTTTTTTTTAATCAGTTCAATGATCCTTTCTAGGGGGTGCCTCAGAGGACCTCATCCTTGAAAATAGCAGGGCCTTGGCACACTGACTTGTAGCACCCAGAAGTGGCACATACATCCTCTGTCTGGCCACGTCTTCTAATTTCGGGTATGGAAATATGGTTGCTAAGTAAAGCAAGGCAGCTATAACAGGAAGTAAAGCCTTAGTGGTCAAGACCAGTGTTCCAGTCCTAGCTCCTCTACTCACTTGGTGCTTAATTATTCTGAGCCTCATTTCTTCATCTGTAAAATGGGGGACCCAAGGGCGAGAAGGCCTTCTGTAAGCATCCAACATCTTCCCTGCCCTTTGCACTTACTAGGTCCCTTCTAGCTCTAGAAGAGGTCTCACCAAGCCCACAGGGCAAGCTGTACGAAACAGAGAAGAGGTGCCCTCAGCGGTGGCAGGTGAGGTGGCCTGTGTCAGCTCTGGCCCAACCTGGCTGAAGGGTCCTTTCTGCCCATGCCCTACCCTCAGCAGGATGCCCCAGGCTCACCGAGCGCCTCTCCACATTCCCTTTTTTCCTGCCATTCTTGCCTGGGATGACATCCAGTGAGCGGTAGCTGGGTGGCTTCTCCTCAGGCCAGTTTGGGGAGTGGGAGCGGCGGCGGCGATGGGTCCCCCGGCTACGGCTCCGGGGTTGCCTCTCCTTCTCCTCCTCGGAGCTCCAAGAACTGAGGCCTGAGGGGAGGGGCGGGGAGTAGCTCCGGTGCCTGCGCCTCTGGTGCCTCTGCGCGCTCTCCCGGGGGCTGGGCCTGTGCGGTCTGTCTGGGTAGCGGCTCCGGATAGGGGGGTGGTTGGGCCACCAGCGGTCCTCGCTGGATGAAAGGCCATCGCTGAGGCTGTCCCTGTCTGACCAGGGGATGGGCGACCTGTTCAGCCTGGAGTTGCGGTGCCTTCCATTCTGCAGTTGATCCAGGTCCCTTCGCTCCAATGCCCAGCGTTTGGGCTCCCGGTCCTGGAGCTCTTGGTGGAAATCCGAGTGGTGGTGCTGCCTTCTTTCCTCCCTCAGGTCCCAGGGTCCAGGCGGGGTTGGGGTGAGCCACTGCTGGCGGGAGGAGCCGCTGGCCCTCCTGGAAGAGGGCAGGTCTCTGATCAGCGGGGGCAGGTGGATGATCCTGCGTTCCACCACCTCAGAGCCCAGGGAGGACAGCATGCTGAGTGGTTTGCCAGATATGGCTTTGAGGTCAGAGGGCAGAGGCTGGGCCGGGTTGAAGTTCCGTAGCTCTTTCTCCAAATACTCTAGGACACCGTTGCTGATGGGAGGGTGAGCAGTGGTCTGGGTCATTGGCATCTGTGGGAGGCTGGATCGCAGAGACAAATCTGAATGGAAATAAGGGTTAAGAACATGCAGAACTTCTGGCCCAAAACATGCTCCTCAGAATCGAGGCACCAAAATGCCACGTTATTTAGCTTGCATCCATCCCCTCCCATCCTCAATCATAAAGAAACCCACTATATTGGTCAGGGAGGCCCCAAGGCAGCCCTTGCCCTCTGCCCTCTCCCACCCTACATCTCTAGCAAGGTTTACCTCGCTGCAGCAGTTGGTTCATTGGATAAGAAGAAAACTGGGAGCTCCTGTCCGCCCCCCAGTACAGGGGTTTTTCCATCACCTGAGAGTCTAGGGCCCGAGCCTGCTTCATGTAGCGGTGGCGGGCCAGGGCTGCAGGGAAAAAGGAGAAATGCAGACCCTCAGCCAGGGCAAGGCTCACAGCTCCCACTTCACTTGTCTCTACCCAGGGGCCTTGCCAAGAAGCCAGTTTCTCTCCTCAAAGTTCATTATGACCTATCTTGCCTGGCACGGGAGTAAAAGTTAAGGGAGTAGTGAATCCATTGTTCCTCTGGGAAGGAACTGGGAATAAATTCCCTAGGCAAGACTGCAGCTCCTGCACCCCAGGAAAGCAGACTCTTACAACGTGACTTCCTAAACTCAAAGACATTCCATCATCCTGCCCATTCCCCAAGTCACCTAAAATGTATAGGTAGGTACATGGGTAGTTAGCCAGCAATGAAATCTCAGGCCTTTAGCCACAGGCCAAATATAGAAGGTACAGATGCAAAGAGCTTAGAGAAGGCTGTGAGTCAGGGGATGCCAGGGAAGCTCAGGGCTGCCTGTGTCTGCTCAGAGTGGAAAAAGAAAAAGAGAAGGATGTAGATGTTAAGGGCAATGGGCAGAATTACTGGTAATGAATGTTTCTAGCTGGTACACCAGACCTGGGTGGGAGAAAACCAGTGGGAGGAAGGCAAGAGAATACAAAAAGCTGAAGTGGATCCAGTGGGCCCTTAGTACTCTTCTCCTCACCACATTCAATGTTGGGGTTTTCCCTAAGTTGGGGGAATCTCTCAGGAGTGGGGTGGAGGCAGAGAAGGGACATGAGAAATACCATTTCCCTTTCAGGGCAAAGAAAATAACATTTTAAAAAGCAGCACAAGGGGTCCATGGAAATGTCACTCCAGTCCCCTAGGTACGCAGCGGGTCTGAAGCTCACGACCCGGGGGTAAATGCAAGTTAAAGACAAAAGTATTTTGTTGTTTTTGTTCACAAATTTCTATTTTGAGGTCATTGTGACTGAGTGCCCCTGTCTCCTGAAGTCCCTGTCTATCCATGCATGGAGGAAATGTACTTGTGTGTACTTGTGAGGCAGGAAATGCCTGCCTCAGGCCCCTAACCTGGCACTCTCACCCCCTCCTGGGTACCCCAAACCCTGTAGCCACCCCTAATGCAGCAAGCTCTGGCTAAGGCTTCCTCCTGCCACAAGTAGCGGGGATAGAAGGCAGGCATTCTGGATCCAACTGCAAAAGGTGGGGCACTTGGTGAGGCCAGCAGTGAAGGGGCCATCTGGACAGCTACCCCATTGTGTAGCTGCAATGTGAAACAAACTTCCAACACAACAAGAAGTGGTTGCAGCAGAGCCCCCCACCCCAGAAACGTCCAGAGCTCCAGCCCTAATGGTAAGTCACAGGCCAGCCTGGAGGAAATCAGATGCAAACTTACAGCAGCTTCCCCAGTTGCCACAACTTCATGCCAAAAACAGTACTGCAGATCCTCCAGAAATAAGTCCACGTGCTCAGCACTTTCCTCGCCTTCTTGCTAACAGATGCCTCCCCCAGCTTCTGATATGTGCCACCATTAGCAAACATAATGCCCTCCTTAATATGTGCCAGTCACTTTACATAAGCTTACTAGCTCTCAGAGAAATCTCTCAATGTGGGAATCAGATGAGGAAGTTGGACTCCCAAAAGATTGCCTTCCCAGGCCAAGGTTCCATAGCAGGTGACTGGCAGAGGCAGGCTGTGACTCTGTGTCTGTGTGACAGCCAAGCCTGTGCTCTTTCTGCTGAACCACCAAGTCCTCAGATGCCTTTATTTCTGTGAAGCAAAAAAAAAAGAAATCCTTCCGTAGCAGTACCTCCTCACTTTATTTCTTGTCAACTTGGCTTGACACCTTTCAAAACCCACTCCCACTCCGTACTAGTCTCTGCTTCCAAGGCTCAGGGATATTTCATTCCATTGGGAACAACTCTACCCATCCCCCACAGATCTAATTGAATGCTGGCTCCTTCCAGATGGTACTGTTCCTTTGGCCACTTCCTTCTCCTCCCCCAATTTAATAGGTGGGAAAGGGAGAGTTGGGCTTACTCTTTGCTCCCCAAATGCCTTTTTAAATGAATGGGACCCCCTGCAGAGACAATTCCCAAGAGACCCTTCCAGACCCATCATGAGTTTCCTGTCAATTTTTCACATACATTCAGCCACCTGCTGCCACAACCTTTTCCCCAGCGTCTCTCCTTTCCTGGAACTGATTAGATGTGAGTGGAAAACACAGACGCTGAGCTTCTCCTTTGCCTTCCTGTCCCTAGAAATATCCCCACGGGGATGTCTAGAGTATCAGGGTTTTCTGCCACTCACCCAATGGGGAATCAGGCAGGCAATAAAACAAGAAACACAGAGAAAGTAACAAAGCTTCAAAAGACTCCGAAGTTATCTCTGAACCTCAATCGAGTCAAGTTCTGCCTTGGTCATTTTTAATGCAGTGGTTAAAAATATAGACTCCTGGATCCCACTCCCCAGACTTTCCTTCAGTCTAATGCAAGGCAAGGAAATTTTGTTTTCAACAAGGTCCCTGATTCTAGTGGAGAAGAGTCAAACTGGAGTTGACTATGGAGGATTCTCAACAACCTTTTGAGAAATATGGCCCTCAGGAATAATCTCCTTAAAAAGGGGCTTTGAGAGTCAGATGGACTTCAATTTGAATACCAATATGTACTAGCTGTGTGAGCTTTGAGCGAGTTTCTAGAGGGTCTGGGCTAAATCTCCTCATCTGTGAACTGGGATAATAATACCTATTTCACAAGGTTGTTGAGATTAAATGAGGTAATACACATGAAATGCCTAATACATGACGGTCAGTAGATAGTGGTTCATTGTTATAATAAATTATAATAAGTCACTTCTTTTGCCTTAGATCCCATAGGAGACAAAAGTACACACTTCGAGACTAAACCACCACAGGTATATTTATCTTCATTTCTAAGGAAAACACAGGGCATATTTTTTAAGATGTCCCCTTCATGACACGAATGACACTCAATACCTCCCTTTCTTCAGAGACCTGTGTCTTTTGTCTCCTGCAGCCAGCATCATCTATAAGCAAGACCTATGGTGCCCCTGAAGATTTCCAATTGCACTTGCTCATAGCTGCTTACCATTCCTTACCAACCCCCTCCACTCTTGAAGAATTCATTCTTTGCCCTCTTTTGACCCATGGCCACAAAGTGCTTTCTCTTTTTCCCATACTACCAGTCCCCTATGACTTAACTGGCCAGTCATTTCAGCAACATCCTCAGGAGCTTTCTAGAATCCCACGCCCTTTGAACTCTTACCAACTCAGCTTCAGGGAACCACCGGCAGATACTTCCTGGCCCCACCTTGCCAGAGGTGACTATACTGTCGGTTAACTAACCTCAGAGAGCCCTCCTCCCAACCTGACTTTCCCTGAATGCTCTATCAACCCTCCTCCAGAGCAGAGTTTAAACATTCCTCACTTTTCATGTCTTCCCCTCATGAACTTTCAGCTGATGATATCATCTTGGTTGAGGAAGAACCAACCCTAGGCATGGAATCAAGAGACCTAGGTCTAGTCCAGGCCCCTCCACTAACAAGCTGTGTGTACTTGTGGAAAGTCACACTAGGCCTTCCATCCCTCATGTGGGAGGAGGGTGAGGAGGTGGGTGGCACAGATCAGGGACTCTTGGTGTAGTCTGTGGCCTACTGCAGGGTGTGCCTAGAGGTTCTGCGGGGAGGAGGGCCAATAACCTATCTAGGGATGAAAGCTGTTTCTCCAGTTCTCAAAATAAATAAGGTCCAGTTTCAATCACTTTCATCTTTAAGTCTACAGTGGGTTGTCCACTCGTCCTAAGTGAATTATCAAGAATTACTAAAATTTGGTGTCATTGTCATTTTTCTCCTCTCTGGTCCTCTATTAAATCTTACTAGTAAGTGGGAGGTTAGGGAGGTAGGCTGTGGTCAGAGAAGGTCAAGAACCACTGACATCATTCTTGAAGCTCTCTTCTGCATCTAGAATTTTGATTTGCTGAAATCAAGACAGGCTGATGTGAGCTCCCTCAGCTTCCTCCTTTATACTTTAATCATCTTCCACATTTTAATGATTTCCTCTCTTTTCAGAGGCCAGGCTGTCTTTCCTTTCTAACAGTAGTCCTTTCGCTGTAAGCTTGATGTCACTTTCACTGGCTTCATCGCTCCTCACTGATTACCTCACTTCATAATGCTTCACTTTACTCATTTGCCATCGGCCTTGGTTCTTTGCCTACAAATATACTTAGGGTTATCTTATTCCAAAAAGCCAAACAGTCATGTACACCCCCTTCCCCATCTAAGCACTTTCTTTCACACCTTCTGCCTCATCCATGTAATCTCCTCTTGTCAGCATACTTCTCAGGAGAGTCTGCCCTAGTGACTCATTTTGAAAGTGACCTCATCTGTTCAAGTCTAGGGGCCTTTATTTCTTTACTTCACTTATTTTTCTAAATGAACTCTAAACCACTTAGGAGGAACTACTCTGCCCCCAGAACCTGTTTATGAGCTGACTGACAGTGGGTACATTTATCATTTGTGCAGGGTTTGTCCCTAGTCCTGCCTGTTTTAAGTATCCCACTGACCTAGGGATTCTCAGAAGGCACCTTGGGAGGGTTTTTCTCATCTCTTCTTGCATATTACCACTCCAGTGACTGCAACTTCTCCATGGCATTTCTCCCAGAGGCCCCTTAAAGGTAGGCAGCTCTATAGCCCAGTATTGAGTTCTCTGTTATTATTCCTCTCTTTAAGGAGTTCATTGGTATTTCAGCCAATACCATTTTGTGGGAAATTCAGGCTCTCATAAGTCAGATGAACATAGATTCAACACTGTAGTGCTGCTGCTATTTACTAGCTGGGTGACTTCTCTGAACTTCAATCTCCTCATCTGTTAAATAGTGACGATACCTGCCTTCTAGGGTTGCGAAGATTCAGTAGGGAAATATATGCAACGGGCCTACACATAGCAGACATCCAATAAAAGTTAGTTCTCTTTTCCTGTAAGACAGCAACCTCGGAACAGGCCTGAAACCAGACTCAGACCAATGACCTTCTTGGCATCATAGATTAGGTTTTGTTTCTATCTTACAAGGCAATTCCTTATTTTCCCTCTAAAAATTCCTTTTCAAATGGATCAAAATGATAAGAGTGGTTTATCTCTAGGTGCTAAAATTAGTCTTTACATTTTCCAGAATTTCTCAAATTTTCTACAATGTAATACTTTACTCATATCAAGAAAATGTAATACTTTACTCATATCAATATTTTAAAAACACAAAAACTCCTTCCGTTTAAAGAAGTTGCTTCCACTCCGTCTAGTTACTAAGAAAAGATCTTTATAGAATAATGTGTTATTTGTTTTTGTTTTTTTTTTTTACGTTCATCATGCATTCTGCAGCCAAATTATTTAGGGCATGTCATAATTCTGTTTTAAAAGGTCAAACTGCAGCCCGAAGAAAGATCACATTAAGAGCAAGATCTTTTTCTGTTCCCTCTTCCCTTCCTCTAACAGAGATTCTCAAAGTGTGGCCCCCAGACCAGCAGCATCACATCACCTGGGAACTTTTGAGAAACACAAATTCTCAGGCCCACCCCAGACCAATTCAATCAGAAACTCTGGAGGTAGGGCTAGCAATTAAGCTTTAACAAGCCCTCTAGGTGACTCTTAAGGTTGAGAACCACTGCTCTAACACCTCTCTCCTCTGACCTGCTTTCTTCAAGTCATCTCTAAGGAGTGGCCTCCACTGCTACATTCAAGCCACTCCCTCTAGCCATCTCATGTTCAAAGAAGGTTGGAGCTAGGAGCAAATACTGGAGCACAGGCTTCGTATCAGGGCCACTGAGGAACTGCCAACAGTACACAGAGCCATCTGAAGGAGGCCTTAGGCAGGCTAGAATGAAGACTGGCAAAAGTCCTCTCACTTGACTATATACCTTGCCCAAGCATCATCTTCTGGGCTGAGGCCCAAGACTCCTGAGCCTGTGACAGGAGAAGGTAATGGAGGAGAACCTGGAAGAACCCAAGGTTTTGACCTGGGCATTGGAAGCTGATCTGTTTGGGACACCATGCCCCAGCACCACCCCATCCCACTGCTTATCCATCCCCTCTCACCTTCCTCGGGGCAGCAGCAACGGGTGGGACAGCAGGGGCAGCGGACGTAGCAGCAGCAATACTGCGGACAGCACTGGCACCAGCATATTCCAATCAGCAGGATCAGCAGGAGGGCTCCCAGAATGATGAGGATCACTGTCAGCCAATCTACAAGGGAGAAGCCAAGCAGGGGTTGAATTGAATATGCAGGGACATGCTTCCAGTTCTATCACTCTAGGGGTCTAAACACAGCTCTTGACCTATAGGTTAAGGTTGAACAATATACCGGCAAAAAACCCAGAAAACAAACAAACAAAATCTTTAGCTTTGGTAAGGGAACTTCAGAGGTTGGCTTGATTGTTTTTGTTTTTTGCTTCTTTTCTGTATGAAAAAAGTGTCATGGTGGAGTGGACAAACAGAAAGCTCGAGCAGCACTTACGCAGGACAATGAGTTTCACCTCCTTATCTGGGTCTCCTGATGTGTCCCCTGGAGCTTCAATGGTGCAATAATACACTCCATGGTCCCACCACATCACTTCATTAATCACGAGATCTGCTCCTGTAAGAAAGGTAGGAGAAAGTGCCACTGGTTAAAGGCTCTGATTTAACTTTCACATTCTAAGAGATCTGCTCATAATTCAGAAAAAGGCTCAATCCCTTCTTCTGAGACCCTCCTCTTTCTCCAAACAGTATAATGGTGGTAGAACTGATCCTTCATTGAACTCTTTTAGATATCTTGAAAGGATTTTGGATATATCACCTCATTTAATTTCCACCACAATTCTCTAAGTGGGTGAGGTAGAGATTGCTAGTTGTTTCCCAGTATCTACTCTCCCTTTCTCTCACAGTCATGGATTTTTTGGTCATGTACGTGGCCATCCAGAATAAAGTCAGTATTTCCCATTCTCTCTTACAGATAGACACAGACATATGACTCAGTTTTGGTGGACAGAATGTAAGCAGAAGGGTCATATGATGACTTTCAGGAACTTTCTTAAAAACAGTTTGGCAATACCTTTGCTCTTTTGTTCTTCATCTCTTCTTCTACTCTGTTATCTGGCAAGAAAATGTGATGGTTGCCACCTTGGACCATGAGGAAGATGACATTCTTAGTGAGCTGGAAGGAGCTTAGGTCCCAGGGAATTTAATGGAACAGAGCCACCACACTAGTTCTGGACTGTCTACCTTCAAATTTATACCTGAGAAGAAATAAACTTCTTTATTGTTTAAGTCACTAATATTTTGGGCTTTTGCTTACTTGCAATCAATCTTAATCCTGATACAGTGGGTACAATTAGCTGCATTTCAGATAAAGAAACCAAGAGGCTAAGCAGGATTTAGCTTTCTCCAAGATGCTAAAAAACTGGCCTAACAACAGAGAGAGAAAGCTTAGCAGAGGTAGGTTCAAACCCATGTCTCTCTGCTTCAACACTGGCACTCTTAACCATGAAGCCCTAATATCCTCTCCAAACCAGGCGGGAAACGCTATCGCCTGGATCCCACCAGCTGTGAACAGATAACCTCTGTACTTTGAAGGGATAGGTTATGAGATGAACCTGAATGAGTAGGAAGGAAATGCCAATATTTAAAGAGTCAATGTTATTCAAGAAAACAATTTCAGTTCTTGTGAGCACGGAGGGCTGTGCTATCAGATCAAGATAGATGAATGGGGCCGGCTGAGTAGCTCAGTGGTTAAGCGCTGGCTTCGGAAGCCAGCGGCCCCGGTTCGGGTCCCACATATGAGGAGGGCCAGTGACACTGCCCTCAAAAAAAAAAAAAAAAAAAATAGATGAATGGTATGTTCAAGTTTAGTCAGTGTAACAAATGCTCACTAAAGACTTTTTGTGGGTATAGCACTATATCAGACACTGTGGGAGATCTGAACAGGAAATACTGGAGTTCTGAAGAGGAACAGGCCCATCTCTGTCCTGAAGGGGCGTAAAGTCCAGTCAGAGGCATTAGGGCAGCCTCCATGTCCCTGCTGTGTTAGCCACAGTAAGTGCCAGAAGACATCTTCAAATTCTTGAAGACTTCAGCATCATAGACTTGCTCCTGCTTAACTGACAGTCATGTCTGCCATTCTTTATCTTTTTAAATGTATTAAAGTACAGTTGGTATACAATATGTATTAGTTTCGGGTGCAGAATACAGTGATTCAACATTGATATACCTTACAGAGTGATCACCACGATAAGTCTAAGTAACCATCTGCATATCTGCAATTCTTCATCATTTGTTTGTCAAGAAATATTTATTGAGGAAATGAAACAAAAATGTGAGTTCACACAACACTAAAGCTAACTTCAACTTCTGTTTCCTTCTCTTTCTACGTCAATCCCTACAACTTTTTCCTACCCGTGATTTTCCAAACCCACCACCTTCCCCAGAAACAGGCTTACCACTGACTTGTAAAAATGGGTTGGGGGTAAGTTCCTCTCAAAGATTAATGCATATTATAAACCTGCCCCAATTTTTATTGGAGACATAAAGATTATTTTACGGATGTCAGAGTAATGAGGGCATTTAAATATGTTAACATTTTAAATGATCCAAGGACTGATTTGACAGGGTCATCTCAAATGATGCAAACATGGGCATAAAAGTGTCAGAAAAACAAGGGCTCCAGGAAGTCACAAATCTAGAGGGAGAAATAAAAACCAAGGGGATATACCACTTTCCCACAGGAGTAAGAAAGGGGCAGAGTAGGGCCGGCGAGTGGCGTGGTTGGTTAAGCGCTGGCTTGGGAAGCCAGCAGGCCCCGGTTCGGTCCCACATGTGAAGGCCAGTGACAATGCCCTCAAAAAAAAAAAAAAAAAAAAAGAAAGAAAGGGGCAGAGTCTGACCCAAAGTGGTTAGGAATGGAGGTAGCGTACAGCACTGCTCAAAATCAGAAGAAAAGACAGAAAAGCCGAGACTATCACCTATGGGTACTTTCATCCTTCAAAAACTGTAAAGGAGGCTTGCTAATTAAACAGACTTTAAACTTTTGGGTCAGATCAGAGCTTATTGTATGGGCTTTGGAAAAAGTAGAGCCACCCTGAATCTTTGAGGATACCCCTGGAGACTGACAAAGAAGAACAGATGTTCCCTAAAGCCAGGAGTTTAATCAAGGGCTGCCTGGGGGAAATCAGAGGTTAAATGTAAAAGGATGAGACTTAAGTATTACAACCAAAGCATTAGACACAAAGTTGGAAGCAGTAGTTAAATTTGCACCCTTTAAATGATCTACCTTTAAATGGTCATAGAAGATTCACTGATTTCTTCGCATTGTTGCTATGCATCCCCCGAGTGGCCTGCTGGGTGTACACTCCACCCCCCTTTTTTCTCTTTCTAATAGCAAATGTTTATTTTAACACAGTATGCAAAGCTCATTGAAATAGGCTCTGAATTCTGTGCCAATAACCCATCACACTAATCCTGGATTACAAGGTAGGAATGGAGGGTGCTCATCCATCCATCCAAAAGTATGCTGAGTGGGCTGGCCAAGTGGCTCAGTTGGTTAAGAGCTTGCTCAAGAATGCGAGCTCTGAACAACAGGGTCTTCGGTTCGATTCCCACATGGGCCAGTGAGCTGCACCCAAGTTGAGCTGCCACTGAGCTGCCAACAGGTGGCAGGATGGCTCATTTGGTGAGAGCACGTGCTCCTAACAACAAGGCTGCTGGTTGGACTCCCACATGGGATGGTGGGCTACATCCACCCGCAACTAAAGACTGAACTTGGCACCTTGAGCTAAGCTGCTGCCCAGATGGCTCAGGGGATAGAGCATGTGCTCTTAACAACAAAGCTGATGGTTCAACTCCCACATGGAATGGTGGCTATGCCCACCTGCACCTAATTGAACACAGCACCTTGAGCTGAGCAGCGCAACTGGACTTGGAGCTGAGCTTGCTGCCTTTCCACAATTAAGATTGAAGGACAACAACTTGCCTGTTCCCCTCCCCCAATTCCCCAATAAAATCTTAAAAAAAAAAAAAAGTACGCTGAGTGATCATTACTAAAGTTCACTGCACACTTTATACATATCGTCTCACTTAACTCTGACAACTCTCCAGGAGATATATACTATGGCAAGCTCCATTTTATAGAAATTGAGGCTAAAAATCAAAAGGACTTGCCCAAGTTCACACACCCTATAAGTGCAGAACTGGGGCTCACACCTGAGTCTGACTGCTGAGCGAGGGCTCTAATCACCACTCCCTGTACTGGGCACAAAGAACAGACATGCTTTAGACAGAGCTCTCAGATGTCACATTTGATATTCACTTCAGTGTGGGGAGACAGAGACCATCGTGTCCATCTTTCAGATGAGGTAACAGAGGCCAGAGGAAATAATCTGCTACTGGTCACTGAGCCAGCAAGTGGAAGCAATGGGACACTCAGCCAGGTCTTTTTTTTTTTTAATTTAATTTAATTTTTAATTAGTTTCAGGTGTACAACACAGTGCAATAGTTATACGTTTTACCCCTCAAAGTGACAACCCCCCACCCCCAATTCACCACCCCACTCCCCCCATATCATATATATCTATTACTCTTCCCCTGACTCTCTTCCACAGTATAATCCACATCCCGTGACTATTCAATTACAGTAGGTATACCACCTCCACTTTAGTAATACAGTGCAGTGATCAAACCTATACTCCATCCATGAAATGGTCTCCCTAACAAGACCTATGATCATCTGATATTCCACAGAATATTTACAATATTATTAATTATATTCCCCAAACTGTTTTTCCTATCCCAGTGGCAATATTGTAGTTGCCTATTTTTGCTGTCTAATCCCTTCCCCTTCTCCCTTATCCCCATTCCTCTCCCAATTAGCAACCCTGATTTTTCATCTATATCTATGAGACAGTTTCTGTTTACTTTGCTCATTCATACAGTTTTTCAGATTCCACATATGAGTGAGATCATATGGTATTTGTCCTTCTCTGACTGACTTATTTCACTCAACATTATAGTCTCTAGGTCCATCCATATCATTGCAAATGGCATGATTTCATTCTTCCTTATAGCGGAGTAATACTCCATTGTATAAATATACCACCATTTCTTAATCCAGTCATCTACTGATGGGCATTTTGGTTGTTTCCAAGTCTTAGCTATTGTAAATTGTGCTGCTATGAACATAGGGGTGCATAACTTTTTTTGAATAAGTGTCTTGGCTTTTTCAGGATAAATACCTAGGAGTGGAATTGCTGGTCAAACGGTAGCTCTATTTCCAGTTCTTTGAGATACCTCCATACTGACTTCCATAGTGGGTGCACCCATCTGCAGCCTCACCAACAGTGCAGCAGGGTCCCCTTTTCCCCACAGCCCCGCCAGCACTTGTTATTTGTTGATTTGTTGATGATAGCCATTCTGACTGGAGTGAGGTGGTATCTCATGGTGGTTTTTATTTGCATTTCCCTAATGACCAGTGAGGTTGAACTTTTTTTCATATGCCTGTTGGCCATCTATATGTCCTCTTTAGAGAAATGTCTCTTCATATCTTCTGCCCATTTTTTTAATTGGGTTGTTTGTTTTTTTGGTGTTGAGTTTCATGAGTGTTTTATAAATTTTGGATATTAACCCCTTATCAGATATATCGTTGGCAAATATATTCTCCCATTCAGTATCAGCCAGGTCTTTTGATTCTAAGCCCAATGCTCTTTTCTGTACCAATGAAGGGGGCCGGTCTCAAGGTGGTCATCTACTTGAAAGCCTCTATTTCCTTAGATGGCCAGAGGGAAACTCAGGAGCCAGGGGTTATAGCAGGCCCTAAGAGCAATTCATAGAAGGGATCAGAGGAGCCTGGTCCACACCTGAATCTTAGGGAAGCAAAGGAAACCACCCACTCCCAGACCTTTAGCCAATCCTGTAGGACATCCTCTCATCCAGAGACCAACTTCCAGGGAAGTGACTTCAGATGAGGCAGCACATTCCGTGGATCGGGCACTTTCCTCAAACAATGGCAGGGACCCAACAGACCATCAGGCAGCAGAAAAAAAGGGAAATCCCCACAATGACTCAGCCTGCCACGCCTGGTGTTGGCACCTCTCACCACCCTCGGTTCCCTGTTGCCTCCCCAACACTCACGGTTCTGGATGGTGATCTTGCGCTGCCGGTAATCTGCCCCCAGCACAGGCTCATTCTGCCCCCGCCTCTGGGCCACGATTCTAACTTCCCGCTGGCTGTCATTGCAGTCATTGGATGGGTCCTGGCCCAGGGACAAAGCTGCCTGGTACGCTGAGGAAAGAGGACACACCCAAGTCACACAGCAACGGGGAAGTCCCATGAAGAAAGATGCCCTTAGTGTGCCCTGGAGCAGTGAAGCTTTTCACTTTCTTCTGTGCCCATATGTCCCCTGCGAATCTGATTCTGTAGGTGTCAGTGAGCAGATTTTGCATTTCTAATGAGCTCCAGGTGATACCAATGAACCACACTTTGAGCAGCAAGGCTCCAGACCCTCCCAATAGGCCATCATTTCCAAATTCTGGCTGCATCCCCCTGTCTCCCATCCCAAATTGCTTGTCTCATTTTCATTCACCGTAGATTCTGCTCCCACAGGGGTTCATCCACCTGCTCTTACAATATAAAGTTTGAGAGCTGTTAAATGTGCTGGGGCCAATGACTAGGCTCTCCTACCTTCCCCTTAACGCAGGCATTTTAAGAGTAACTCCCAGGAAACAATGCCTTGATTTACAGAGGGATCTTCTAGGAACAACATCAGGCTCTGTGGGTGGCTCAGACAGTTAGATTTGGGGGTTCATATTGTTAGACATTAGTCAGGACTAAAAGAAGTAAAGCTGGTGCCTCTCCCTCCTTTCCGTCACTTCCTTCCTACAGAGTATCTAATTCTATTTCCAGAATTTCCACAAGGTCAGTTGTCTGGGTTGATGGTAAGGATTGGGGATCCTTGGTTCCTTGAGAGAGGCAGAAGCTGGCAGTTAGGAAGAGCTTTGGTTCCAGACAGCAGAACTGACACGAGTGAGGCAGCTGTAACTAAGAGGTGGGACTTGGCTAAATGCAGTGGGGAATTGTACAGATGTCGTAAGAGATGTCCAACAACGACTGTTATTTCCTGGGGGCAATGAGCTCTCCATCACTGAGTTACTGAGTGTTTGTTTAGTCAGCAGAGGAAGACTGTCCACCAGGAAGGCTGCCATAGAAGGGAACATGGCAGTGGGTAGGAGGTTCGCAAATGACCATTCTTCATGTGTTCTGTGGAGTGTAGGAGTCTTCCTGTGTGCATTCTAAGGGTGGGGGTGATGGAAGGCAGATCTGCATCCTCATCTCTCAGTGTGCTGGCATGCAATCAGAAATGGACTGGGAGGCAGGACTTACTCTGCCTTTTACTTAATGTCTGAGCTGCCTTAAACCTTTTTAGAACAAGGTGGGACGTAAGTTTTAAAATAAATAAAATAGTATGTGGCCTTTAACAAGTTACTTCATCTTCTTGGGCTCAGTGTGTTTATCTATAAAATGAAAGGACTGGATTAAGTGATCGTTGTGTCTTCTTCTTATTTATGAGGATTTGTGATCCTAACTAATTCCTGCACCCCAATGGCAATACTTCAAAAAGGGACCGCAGAGCCAGTATGGGGAGGGTACTCACATGCAGAATAGTAGTCAAAGATGGGGTCCTTGCAGAAGGACTTGAAGCGCCATGTCACTACCACGTCCTGAAGCTGGGCAGAGGTGGTGTAGTCACATTTAAGGATGACAGAGGCAAACAGGGTGACATAGCGCTCTGTGTGCTGGACTGTCACCAGCAAGGACAGGCACCCTGCAGCCAAGAGCAGAAAACAATGCTGAAGGCAGACCAGGTCTCTGAGAGGTGACCCACTTCTGTTCATTGGTTAATAAAAGCAATGCAAATAAGCAAACACACTGCCTGACTGGTTGGGAGCACATAGGTAGAGTTTGAGTTCTTACTTAGCCTGTGCAGGGTATGGTATGGAAACTGGGGAAAAGTGGGGAAGATAGTGAAGAAAAAGATCAAAGGTGACTCTCAGGGAGATCATAGTCCACCAACAGTGATAATGCATGCAACAACATCAAGAAAGTAGGTTAAAATAAGGCCATATTAGTCCTAATGTGACCTTGCTAACATATTTTTTTTTCCACATCTCTTTCTTTTTAAAATGTTTTCCCATTTCCCTAAGAATAAAGATCAATCTCTACAATCAGCCCCATGTGGCTGGTCAGCTCTGCCTTCAGCCTTTCTCTGCTATGTCATTTCCCTTCAGGCCTCACCTTACACTCAGAGCTTCAGCCACTCCGAACTTATTTCAGTCCGTTCCACGCTCAGACTGCCATCTTCACCAGGTCTTCCTACATGTGGATCTCTTGGCTGGAGCACTCTGCCCTATACCACTGGCCACCATTCCACTCCTTTCACTAAGCTAATCACTATTTATCCCTTAGGTCTTCAGCGGCACCCTTAGCTGAAGCGCAAGGGTGCCTCAAGAAGTCTTCCCTGACTGAAAGTCTGGGAGAGGGGCCTCCCCGTTTTCCCCAAATGCCCATCTTACCCTAAGGAAGTACTTTTCACACTTCTTGGTGAACACCTATTTACTGCAGGCTCTGAGAAGGCCGATCAGGTTTGTCTCTAACTCACCATTCAAACACAAGCACCTCATAGACACAAGCAGCTCATATTGTGCCTGTCACCTCCTGGGTACCCAACAAATGTTTGTTGAATAAATGATGGAATGAATGATCAGGAATACATCAACCAGTGGATATTGGCAGCACAGGTCAACATAAGCATAAAGCAAATAAAACAAAAATGATCAGATTGTGACAAATTTTATCAGGAAAGATTTGAATTAAGAGTTTTTCTTTTTAAAAAGTCCCTCCCTTGCCCTCCAAATCTACAGACATACTCCAGGTCTGCCTTGAATAGGAACCAGGTGGCACAGAAATGTCAGGTGGGACTTTGGCATAGTCAGAGGGCCACACATCATCGACATCTTGTGATGCTCCTATGTCAATATGGTTTGTAGGCCGGATTATAAGGAATGTTCTCATGGCAGGGTTAGTGTAGAGCAGGAGTACTCAAACTTGAGCATGCACCACCAGAAAAGACTTGCAACAGCCCACAGCAAGGTCGGCAGGAGTTTCCGACTCAGTAGGACTTGGGTGAGGCCCAAGAACTTACATTTCTAACAAATTTTCAGGAGATGCTGCTGCTCTGAGCACCACACTTTGAGAAACACTGGTATAGAGTAGATTAAAAAAAAAAATTAACTTCTTTCCCCTTACTATAAGGCCAAGGAGAAAAGGATGCAAGCTGGGGTTCTCAAAAGTGCAGGGCAGACCTGTGGGTGGGGAAGACTTCATGAAGGAAGAGATTTACGCTGGATCCTAAGACTCAGGTAAGATTAAGATTACATATGCAAAGGAATTGTAATAGACATGTATGATATAGGGGGGAGGAGTGGGGTGGCGAATTGGGAGAGGAGTAAAAAGTATAACTATTGCACTGTGTTGTACACCTGAAACTAATTTTTTTTTAAAAAAAAAATGTTTATTTCACAATAAAAGAATTAAAAAAAAAAGAAAATAAAAAAAAAAGATTACATATGAAAAATAGGGATCGGGCAGAGAAATTCATCATTTCAGGACAGAAGAAATCAGTGAGCAAAGGCCCTTAGCAGGAAGAGGCAGTTACTTGGGGAACCTGAGGGGAACAAACCAAGCTGCCATCTCTGGCTTTATGGAAGACACAGGGGATAAATAAGGTGGTGCTGGTGGTGGTGACTTGGAGGTGGGGAGATGGAGTGGAGTCTGTACCACACTCCAACATCGATTTCTAGTTAATTGGATAATCACTGAAGGCTTTTCTGAAGAAGAGTAATAGCATGACAGTGGTGTTTTTGGGAAGATAAATGACTTACTTATTCAGCTGTGAATGGAAAAAGGACATCATTTTGAAAACAAGCCTTCAGTGGTTTGGGGAGAAATAGCTGCTCTCTCTACCAGCTGTAGGATTTCTGGAAATCAATCCAATCTGAATGGAAGAGCCAGTGATGACCAGCATCTCAAGCGTATCATGGATTATATCATAACCTGCTTTTTTTCTTTTGCTTCTCCACCCTCACCACCTCTTTGTTTTTTCCAGAACTGACCTGAAATAGACTTTGGAGATTTTTGTCCAACACAGCTTTACGGGAACAGTAGAAGGAGCTAAGAGTTTTGACAATGAATTTGTCAACACTAGCCTTATTTTGTACAGTAACACATATGGACTAGAATAGAGAGAAAAATATTGATTTGTGGTCTAAACAAAATCCTAGGTTCATACAGCACTTTCAAATATTTTCTTTTACACACTAAATATGACCCCTGGGAGGAGAGAGGCTGTGCCCATTTCATACACAGCAAATCTGAGATTGGAAAAGGTAAGTAACTTGTCTGTGGTCATTCACTTTCTGAGAGGATATAAGTCAAGATTCTTCCCCTGAGCGGTGATCTTGCCACTCTATTTGGCTATTCTTTAAATAAAGGAATATGTTTGGTATTCATTAGCTTGCAAATAATTGGAGCATGAAGCCAGGCTACACCAGCAATAATTAATATACAATTGGCAGTAGTCACCCTGATACCCTGATTAACAACCTACACGTTCTTTATTTTGCTGAGTGGGAATTCAACATAAACACTAGTTTATCCAAAGGGCTCTAGTCAACATTATTTGCATAAAGGTGGAACAGGTGGATAGGGTAGGGCAAGTTTGCTGGGAGTCAGAGAATCGAATTTGGTTGGAGCCAGGAGTTGCTCTGGGGTGGCTTTGAAGACTGCTGAATCTGACACTCTGAGGGGGGACAATGGGGACTAGGGTGATAGCCTTCATTACCAAATCTTTGTTCAGGTCCCCTTCCATGAATGCCCTTATTATGGGCGAACCACACCTGGGGTCACGCAACTCACCTTTACCAACGTCAGCAGTGGCTTTGGTACCTGGGCCCTGTTCTTTTATCCTCTCTTTAATTTCATCTCATATGTGAATTTCAAGCCTTAAAATATGACAGTCTCCTAGATGTTTTGACCATATTGAGCTCACTCACACTCCTTCCAGCCTCATAACATCCTGCACAGCTCTCAGACCTTCATCCCCTGTCCATACCACCTTCACAAGGGAAGTGGGGAAGAGTCCCAGGACAAAAAGTACTGAGCAAACAGCAAATCCTTCTCTCTTCTCAGTTGTTGCTCTGGATCTCAATATCTGCTGTGCTCTGGGGGGTGTACATATATTGCTTCTAATCCTCACAACCCCCGGTAGGGTGGGAGCAGCCCTGCTCATCTATTTGGGCAAAAGTTCAGGCAGTAAGTCAAGTCTTCTCAGCTTCAGGATTTGAACTTGGGTCTTGCTGACACCAAAATCCAATCTCTCCCAAGCAGGCAAGTTTGACTTTCCAAGTGGAAATCAGGCACTGGACTCTCTAAAAGCAGGAGGGTTTTTCAGATGGGGAGGAAGAGAAAGGAAGTAGCACGTTCATCTCAAAGACCAAAGCCTCCCATCTTTCTTTCCTTTAGCCTGTAATTTTGTAAAATGAACCATATTGGGCACGCACACTACTTGCAGATAAGGTTTTCAAGAAGATGCCAAAGGCAGCAAAATCTGGGCTAAAAATATGAATATATTGAAAAAGATAAATGTTCTGTTTATAGACTGTATCTTTGCTCTTTTAAACTTAGTATTATGAGTTTTCGAATTCATAAATTTTCTTTCTATTCCTAAATTTCCTTCCTCCTCTGGCATATCCTTCTCCTCAATTCATTTCCTTCTAATTGCCTAGCTGTCTCTGTCAAGGGACTGCTTCCTGACTTCAGATACTGCCTCCATTCCCCTATCATCTAAAAGACCCAGCAAGCTATTTCCAAACTCCAGTTGTTTCTTTATACGAAATCCGGATGATGCTAATACTTGCCCAATAAGGTTGTAGTGAGGGTTAAAGGAGATAACAAATGTCCAGCATTTAGCAAAGAGCCTGACACATAGTAGACACTCAATAAACAGTAACTGTCATTTGTGCATATCTTGCCTACCTTAAAAGCTTGAGATAGACTGAGACTAGTAAGTAAAAGTACTTTGAAAGAACTAAAATGATTCAAATGTAAACTTTTCACTGCTGTCTTGTCTTTGCAAAATGAGTTAGTGCATTAAAAGCTTTGAAAACTGTGTTGCTTTGCACCCAGGCAAACCCATTCACAATATGCATCCTCTGTGAAAGAGGAAGGGAGAGAGAGCAATTTAAGGGTAGAAAGGTAACTTCAGATGAGATATCATGGCTCATGGGAAGGAGGGAAGGGGAAGGGGATTCTCTGTTTCCCGCCATAAGGTACTTTCCAAGACTACACTGTGTGCAGAGCGGGGGACTACCATCTGACATTAAAGTGGAAGGAAAATATACCAGAAAAGAAGGTTATCTTTACAACTAAATGCCATGTGCCCCCGAATACATGCATACCTTTGTACATTGATTTATTTATTCAGTCTTCCCTGTCTAGAATCAGATTGGGCAAGATATTTTATAGTTTCTAGAATTTATGATGCACACGGCATAGGGATATAAGTGCAAAACTTTTTTTTTTTTTTTTACTAAGACTATTTTCAGAGGACTGGATGGCACTTCCCCTCCTTTCCTGCTTAGAGGGTGGTGGGCAGGGAGGGAAAGCAAGGCCTTTCCTGGCAAGAGGGAGTGGCCTAGTGCTGACTGATGGAAGGTCTCAACTCCTGCCTGTTTTTCAGGTACACAGGCACCTCTGCTCCACTAAGAATATTCACAAAAAGTACACAGGTTTAATCGTATCAGAGTTTATCTCTGAGCAAGCTATCTCCCCAAGTCTATTTGCTATCAGTACTTGTTACATTTCCTTAGATAACAGTGCAAATGTGAGAGAAATCAAGGGGAAGAGGAACTGGCAATGAGTACAAACAATAAGTAAGGAGTCCAGAGAGTTAGGAGAGAAAAGGAGACAAATAGAAGTGGGATGTGAGGTGGGGGAAGGGGGTGAGGGGGAAAAATTATGTCTACATATGACATGTTTAACAAAGGTCTGGCATGTGCTACTTAACAGGGCTAGGCTCAGGGTGGTGCTAAGCCTGTGGCTGCCCTGGGGAGGAAACTGACATATACTGAGCACTTAGATGCTGTTAGCCATGGCATTAGGCGCTTTATTATATGGTATCTTGTTTAACTTTTGCAAAAAGACCCAGGAGATAAGCTATATTTTTATCTCAATTTCATAGGCGAGGAAAATCCTCAGGGACATTTAGTAACTGGTTTAAGGTCACACAGCTAGTAAGTAGCAAAGCTAGATTTAAATTTACACCTCGAAAATTCCAAAGCCTACACTGTTTCCAGTGCACCAACTGCCTTCTGGATAAGCTTTCTAATATGGATGTTTAATTATTCAAGGGATATTCACAAATTTAAGGAACATTCACAAATTTATCATTTTAGCCATTTTGTATAAAAATCTCTCTTTGCTTTTTTGTTGATAAATATAAAATAAATAATAAGAGACTTCAAACAATAAAGTAAAAAGTTCCTCCTTGCTTACTATGAATTCCACCGTCCAGAGGGTACCACTGTTGATAATTTAGTGTGTATCTCTCTATCTCTTTTCCTATGTGGTTCTTTTAAAAAAATTAATATTATGTACATTGATTTGCAACTTTGGTTTTTTTATCCTAACTAAAGATATACAATTATATTCTATACCAGTACTCATAGACCTAATTATTTTAGTGGCTACATGAAAATTCACTACATGGATGAACCATAATTTATCCATTTTCCTAAGGATGGACATTTGGATTTTTTCTGATTTTTCACAAACAATGCTGAAATGAACCGTTGAAATGAATATCTCTACATAAAGTATCTCTTCACATGCATGCCTTCCAGTAAGATATGTTTCTCAAAATGAGATTACTGGGTCAAAGAGAATAAGACTTGTATATCTAAATAGAAACTTCAGGAAAGAAATTTATATTCCCATCAACAGTGTGCTAGTCCTATGTTTCACCACAATCTTTCCAACAGGGGAAAATATCAATCTTCAAAAAAAATTTTTTTATAAAACTTACCAGGTGAAAAAATAGCCACTCAGGTGGTTTGAACTTGATATTCCCTTGGTTATTAGGGGTAGAGGACAAGACCTGGTTGAGAGGCAGATGCTCGGAGTTTCCCAACAGCAGTCACTCATATCAGTGACTCATCCGTGTCCCCACATGCTAATATCAGAGCACATGCAAATTTGGGTCTGACCAGAATGACAAATTTCTATGTACCTTGGGCTTTCAGACATCAGCCATTCACTCATTCATTGAGTACCTACTATGAGCCAGGCACTATTCCAGATGATGAGGGTACAGTACCAAGTGAGAGAGACAATGTCCCTGAACTCTTGAAATTTATACTCTTGGTGGGAGAGTCAACAATAAACAAGTAAACACACAGACAAGGTCCTTCATGGCTCAGCTTTATAGAGTTGCTCAGAAACTGCTAGAGCTTTGAATATCAAATACTACTACTGTACAATAAGGGACGAAACAGACACACAGATCTAAATGCTCCTGATAGCTCTTCTTTGTTGTTTCAAATTCTAAATCAAGCCCCAAATCTAAAGCATCATCCTTCCATACAAACCTGGGCCTCTCCCATGTTTCACATCTCAGTTAATGGGCAAGACTGAAAAATAGGAATTGTCCTTGGCATCTCTTTCTCCCTCACTCTCCATATATTATCTATTATCAAATTTGGTTTATTTAGCTGCTAAGTGTTTCTGGAATCTCTCTATCTCTCTGTCCATCTTCACTCCCACCTTAGTCCAAGCTACCAGCACTTCCAGCCTAGATATGCCTCGGATTAACTGGTACCTGCACACACTCTGCTTCTCCTCCACATTGTTGTCAGTCTCCCAGCTCCTTCTCTTTAAAAAGCTCCAAAAGCTGTCCACTGTTCTTAGGACAAACACAAAGCCTCCAACCATGACCCATGAACCATGCATATCTGGTCCTACCCACCCCTCTGGCCTCATCTCCACCACAGGCCCTGTGACTTCCTCCGCTCAGTCATGCTGACATTCTTCCCTCCCCTCATACTTACTGAGCTCCTATCCAGCAGTCTTTAACAGGCTATACCTTTAGTGTGAAAGGATGATTCCTCAACTTTTTAGGGAGGGCCTCTCAGATGAGCAAAATCCATCTTCTATATGCTCTTGTGGTATACCTTATAGCTCTTTCTCATGGTTCCTGTCAGATCTGTATTTCTACATTTGCTTGTATTTGCTTTAGATTTTAGGCACCATGGGGCCAAGACATGTCTGCTTTTGTTTGCACACCTGCTGGGTTCATTACCCAGCATCTCATTCCATTGTATTGTTGTGCACTACACATTTGCTGAATAGAAGAATTCATATAAGACAGGTTAAACAGCTTGGAACAAATTTTAAGTGCTCTAAAAGTACAGAAAAATAAATAAAGTTAACCATTTGTAGTATGGACAGACAAAAAGCAAGGGAGAAGGGTATGTGCTGGGGGTAGGGGGTACGAGAGCATGCAATCTCAGCAGGGACAAGTCTGCCCAAGTGAGTGAGGCCAGAAGGAGTGAGCCTCGAATTCCAAACCAAGAACTTGAACACACTCTTAAAAGCTATGGGGATCTAGTGAAGGTTCTTGGAGGACTTAGGTAAAGGTAGGCAAGATTTACCCAGGTAAGTTAACCTATCATCTATCTGGGTAGAAGACGGTTGAAACTAGACAGAGAGAAAGCAGGTGCGGAGGCAAGGAGATTGCTGAAATGCTTAAAGTGGGCAGTGTGACGTTTGTTGCTGGGAGTAGAAAAAAGTGGGCAGATTCTAGAATCAGAACTTGGTGATTAACCGGGTATGGGAAATGAAGAACGTGTCAAAACTGCTCTCCTCAGACCACACCTTACCCTAAAATGTATACATCAGAAGATACAGAAATAAGGACTGGAGAAAGATGACATGATTAAAGTCTTCCTGATTCGTAAAACACACAATTTTATTTCTCCCTCAAGGCCTTCAAATAAGGAAATAAAGTATTAGGTTGAAAGAAACCGAGGCAGAGGATCCATTAATTACCCACCATGTTATTCTACTGCATTGTTGCTGGGGCAAGACGTTTAATAAGTAGCATTTATTGTTAGACATCCAGGAGGCAAACTATTTTCTGCATATAGGCAACCTATTTCTATTTCTGCACCAGGATCGGATAAGACAAAATAAACCCGCCCCATAGCAAGACACAGGTGAAAGAGCAATGGATGAAGAGTGAGGATGCCGGGGTTCTGGTCTCAGCTCTCAAACGAATTCCACTGTGTCAACCTGAGATACGTGACTACCCTGGACACAGATTTCCTTATCTGTAAAACTGGCTGGGAGGGGAAGGCAGGGGCTTTGAGTGATTTCTGCTTACGTTCAGCAGAGCACTGGGATTCTAAAGAGGTACTTCCGGGGGGAACAAGGGAGGAGCTGAGTGGGCAGCTCCCGTCCACCACCCATACCCGCCTCAGCCTGAGAAGCTCCACTTTACTATCTACTATGTCAGGGATCAAGATGCCATTAAGTCTTCAGTAGAATCCCAACCTTCATCCTTACCACTCAGCGAAAATTCCCAGCTTTAGATGCTCTCTAAGAATCTCGTCCCTTAGGAGTCAGCTGTCTGATTTCCCAAAGAATGATATTACACGTTGAGAGGTCTGTGGATCTATAATTTAACACCACTCTTCTGATCTTCAATTTTTTCACAAAAGCACAAATGACACACCCCCTTTTAAAATTGGGGGTGGGTGGGTGATGGGGGTCGGGGAGGAACTGAACTTTCATTTTAAGGAGCAAGTATTGCTTGTGTGATAAAAATTTACTTCCTTTTAAAGAGGAAAAAAAAAAAAACCCATCCTCTGACAACTGATTTCTTCACAGCTTTGATAGAGCAGAGGGACTGGGGTAACTTTCCAAGACTCCCTGATCTGAGTCTTCGTCAGCGGCCCCACACCATACCAACGAGCAAGTACCCACATCTGACCTAGTTCATAATTCTGTGACCCATACTTTCAACTGTAGCAACTTGGATGCTAATCAGAGGATTGGGTTGACTCCTTTTTAGAAATAGAAGAGTGATAGACCAAAATGAACACACTCTGTGTTAGGGTTTTCCGAGATTCATATCATAGTTTGCAGTAGATCTTGGGAAACTAAACTTACTGGATTTTTCGATTTAATATTGTTAATTTGGGGGACATTTTCTATGAATTTAAATGTTATTAAAATAGTTGATGTCAATTCGTTAGTCTTTTATCCAACATAGTAATGGTGTGTGTGTGTGTGTGTGTGTGTGTGTGTGTGTGTGAACCTTTTGTTTCTATTTTATAAATCTTATATGTGTGTGCACATGTCACATGTAAATGGTATTTCTTACTGGGAACTGTGAAACAAAGTTTGAAAAACACGGCTTTGGTAGATACTGGGAGTGAGCGAGGAAGCGGATCTTCACCAGTTTGATCTTAGAGACATTTTAATACGTTTGGTTTAAAAATAAAGAAGTGAGGCAGTGAGGAGGGACCCAATATTTCCTGAGTGATGACCATATTGCAGACACTGTGCTCGATCTGAGTTGGCCTTGTTGGTGGGGGAGGGGAGTGAGGAGGGAAAAGGCCTGTCATGAATTTTGTCTGTTTTCTAGATGAAGGGAGATTAAGTGATTCCTCCCAAGTTACAACTAGTTCGAGGCAGAATCTGAAAGCCAACCTGATAGTCATCTGACCACTAATTGCAGTTTCTTAGCTGCAGGGGAAGGCAGAGTAGGGAAGCCTAAACTTTCTTTTCAGACAGCCTTAAAGAAATCCTACTTGGATCTAAATTGCGATTACCATTACACCATGGCTTACATTTATTAAGCCTTTACTTTGTTCCAGGCACTGGATTAAGTGCTTTGAAACCTTCGTTTCATTTAATCTTCACAAAAAACTTATGAGATATGGACTATAATCATTCCTCTTTACTGGAGGCTTTCAGCAGTTCAGTAAGTTGACGAACATCGAACATCGTGGATGCAAAACCCAAATGCATATTAAATAGCTGAATGCAGTTTATTTACATTTCCTATACATACTCAGGGAAAAATTTCTGCTAAAAGAGATGTTTCCCCATCAATGTGTTAAAGTCAAAACAGAAATTAAGTTGAAATCCCAATTTCTCACCTCTAAAATAAAAGTGAGAGTAGATGCTCACTTAGGACTTTATCTGTATTTAGTATTCTCTGGTTCTAAAATGTGTCATGCAGGTAGGCTTCCACTTAAAGAATGCCAGGCAGACACAGCAGTCTGTATTATTTCATCACTTCAGCATCTTGGCTATTCACACCACATGGCTGGTTCAAGAAAACCTGGAGCTCTGCTTTCTGAAGTTCCTATCTACTGAGCAATCTGCTTACTAGAAGAATATACCCTTTGGTTATCATCACTGTATTTGAAAAATGTTCTGTGTTCAATATTCTTCATAAAAAACTGAATAGCTTTTAAAACATTATGCTGGTGATTTAAGGATTGGGGTTTATACCCCAATGGGATTTTTGTCTGTAAGACTTTTTTTCTTGTCCTATTGATCTGGATGACTTCTGGCTACAAAGTTTATGCCAGCCCCTCTCTGGCCCGTTCAGCTCAGGAGCACTCTGCGGATGTGGTACCCAGGGGCCAAGTTGTGAGCAGACCTCTATTTTCCTAAAAAGGCAGCTCAAGCAGCTTCAGAAACCCCAGAAAGCACAGGAGAGAAAACTGCAAAACGGGGGAGGATTTTTATTTTGCTTTCATAGTTCAAACTGATGACAGCTCTACTGGAATTTCAGGCACTTCAGTTTAGGTGAGGCTTAGTCCTTTGCCTTGTGTATCATGGGAGTCCAACATCTATTTTTGTCAGCTTCAGATAATTTGTAGGCCTTGTATCCTGCAGAAAATGTGGTAGGCTAGAAGACCTTAGGAACACCAATTTTCTCATTTTTCTACCCTTTTGAGATCTTCCCTCTCTCGAGTTATCGTAGAATGAGATTTTGTTACATTTGAGTGATTTTCATGTCCTATGAAGCCTGTAAAAATGAAATTGTATCTTGTATCTCAGAAAAATACAACTGTCAAATTGGTCTGTGGGAAAACTGAGCTGACCTCCCACTGACAAAGAGGTTAGAGGGAAGTGGGGGGGAGACAGGTAAAATGAAACAGGGCAGAAATTCGAAGGGAAATAAATGATACGTGCAAGATCACACCTACATCCTAATTGAAAACGGCTGATAGAGCCTGCACATTCCACTATTCAGCTATCCTTTCCTACCTGGTTTCACTCATGCAGATACGCACTCCTGTCATATTCCCAAGAGATAAAAACTGAGACACACAAAACCATGCTTTCCAAAGCAGCCAGCAGATTGGCATGGAGGTTGAAAATGAAGGAGTGGGTGGGTGGTTGCACACCTGTGATGGGGAGATAGTGAGTGAGGGGGAAGGGGGTGGATACCAAGACAGTAGGAGAGTGACCCTGAAGATAGTTAGCAAAGAGCTACATGTTGTCGTCCTGTAAAATAGGTTCTGAATCATATCAAACACCCATTATATACTTGAGGACACTTGATAATGTCGCAGGAGTGAAACAAATGTATTTCTGGGCCACTATGGTTGTACCATACCTAAAACCTAAAAGAAAGTATCACATGAAAGGAAAAAGTAATTAAGAACTGTAAAAGTGGTATTACCGCATCTATCAATTCAGCTTTACAGGCCAAGAAGTGCCTAATGACTGCAGCAGGGGAAGCCTAGAGGCTCTGGGTTTCGGAGTTGCACCTGTTTCTGAACGGCCTGGGCTAATAAAAGAGGAAAACAACAGATTCCCACAGGCAGAAACTCGATCCAGTCCCCGCACCTCCTGGCGCCCGTGCCAAGAGCCACCCGAGCGCAGCCCAGGCCTCCACTGCCCTGCCTGTGGTCAGCTCTGCAAGGCCAGGCAACAATGGCTTCCTATCTCCTTGGGCGCCAGGGTGGGACCCGTTTCCCCACGGCTCACCTGTTGGGAGCCAGGTGACGAGCAGCAGCCAAGGTGCAGGTAGCTCGGGGCCCATGACGGCCCTTCTCTGGCCCCTTTCAGCTCAGGAGCTCTGGGGTACTGTGTCTCCCTCCTGATCAGCTGCCGCCCCAAGACGCAGCGCTTCTCCAGGAATCCCTCCGCTTACCCCTCTCACTCAGCCCATCGCGCAGGGAGGGCCGGCCCTGGTCGGAGGGCGGGTACGGGCCTGCTCATCCCCACCTGAGGCGCTCCCCGCGGCTCCGCCTCCCGCACCGGCGCCGCCGTTTCCTGCTCCGCCCCCGGCCTCCGAGCGCCTGGGCCACCTTTCCTATCTGCCTGCGCACCTTCTGCAGGCTGCCAGATTTTTCTCTCCGCTGAAACACGGTGTCCTGAAAAATGCTAATCATTTTTCTCCAGAAGTTCTCGAGAAATCTTACGCTGAATGTCTCCCCATCTCTTTGTAGAATTATATAAATATAACTTTCTAGGGAATATTTTCTGCGTTATATTTCCATTCACTCATACGTGCTTGGAAAACATTCATTTGGGGGAGTTCTCCCTCCCCCCCCCACTAAAGACACACTAATATGAAGTGTACACATCATGTCTGTTCATATTTTCTAGAAACTAAAGATGTAGGGTATGAACCAGAGAAATAAACTGAATTTTCCACAATTACAAAAGTAACAGGCATTTATTATAGAAAAGTTAGGAAAATACAAATTAATGGAAATAAGAAAAAATACTGCCCCCACCACCCATAGTTAGGCATTGTTATTGTCAATATATTCCTTGTTATTATTTCCCATCCTGCATGCAGGATGGCATCCCCTCACAGACCTCAGCCCTCTCAGAGTCAAAGATTCTAGGTCTCTTTACACCAGGTCACCTATGATATAATGCTGTCTCTCTTGCTTGGCAGGAACCCACAGCAAGGGTTAAAGAAAACAGAGGAGGGGCCGGCCCAGTGGCACGGTGGTTAAGAGCTGGTTTTGGGATGCCAGCAGCCCCGGTTTGGATCCCACATATGAGGGCCAGTGACACTGCCCTCTACAGCCAACAATAGCTCCACCTGGAGCTGGGCTGTGCGAGCCCCGGCGAAGGTGTAGGCTGCAGCCCCTGCTGCAGTGGGCTGCCATAGGCTACAGTGAGTGGCCAGCAGCCAGCGTGAGCTGCCAATAGCCGTGGCAACCGATCTGCCCCATCCGCGAAGAGCAGCACAATGATGATACCAACATGGGCCAGTGAAGAAACATCCTCCGCAACTAGACTGAAGAACAAAAAGACAGCAACTTGTCTGTTCCCCTTCCCCGATTCCCCAACGCTGTTCCCCTCCCCCAATTCCCCAATAAAATCTTTAAAAAAAAAACAACATAGGAGGAAGGCACATCCGCCTTCAGGAACCAACCAAACAACATTAACTTGGAAAATCTACAACATACACTGATCAATGTGTTGGGTTGTCGGAGAAGTAATGACGTATTTTTCTGTTTTTCGTTGCAAAAAAATGCATCATGACTTCTCCGACATCCCAATAAATAGACAGCAAGCCGTTGTATACACCACTTTATACACCCATGGAGTATTTTTCAATGTGCAGCACCTTCCGTAACAAACACAATTCTCCTCCCTCTCAGCCACCATCTTTTTTCTCAAGAAAAGAATGGTAAAGATGCATTAAACATGGTTTCTGCCTTTCAGGAAGTTTCCATTCTGGTTACTGACTTTAGCCGTCAATATTATTTCTCCTAAGTGTATCCCTGCCCTGCTCTGCTGTGAAGGTTTCTCTTCACTGATTATTATTAGTGTCCCTCTTCCTGCTTCCACCCAGAAGATCATCCTTGTCCTGAATCTGATTGGAGTCTCTACTCAGTACCTTCTCCCTATCTTCCCTCCTCCTGTTCCACTCCTGGGTCTGACCTCTTCACTTTAAATGTTTTTCTTTTAGCTTCTTCTCTTCCAGAAAGTAGGAAGTAAATGCAGGAAGTCATGGCCAAAGGCAGATGGATGGCACAGTACTTTTAGGAGCCTTTAGATCTTCCACAGTGGGATCCCAGCACAGCAGCAGGATACAATGTGAGTGAGGGGTGCACCCCTTCCCCCCTCCAGAGACCCTGCACATGCTCCCAGGAACATTGTGCCTGTTTGAGTGTTTGTGACCCTGAGAAATTTGTGTGGTTCCTGGCTTTGTGAATTGTTCTAGGCAAGTTTTCAATCCCAGTCTAAAAAAATATGAGCCCTCTCCTTCCCACAACTACATCCCATGCCCCTCAGCCCTTGCTTTGGTATAAAGGTCATTTTAATATTCATTGAAGCCAGCATTTCTCCATGTTTATTCCATGGAACAGTGGTTCCATGGAATGTTAATAAATAGTATACAGGGGAAAAATGCTCTGTGATCAAATAAATTCAGAAAATGCTGGATTAAGCTAAATAAAATATTTTATTGAACCCTTAGGGTACTCGTGTACATTTGAATTTCCAAGAGAATATGTCATGCAGCACTTCTCAGCATTATTCTACCATAAAGCCTTTTTTTTTTTTCACACATATCTCAGGGCAGATGTTTCATGGAGCATATTTTGGTGAATCCTGGTGATCTAAACTAAACATAATTGGGAGATATGTTGGAAATTTCCATAGGAACCAAAAAATGGCTTTAACAAAGGTTATCCTAAGTGCAGAAGAACTAGAATTTTCCTATTTTCTCTTGAGAATCACTTATTCAGTTGAACATCTCCCTCCATTGCTTTTCTTGGAGTGAACACTTAAGATTAACTTTTATTTATATGTTTCTCTGTTTACTACACGCATCTTTTTTCTTTGCCACTTATTATATGTATGTACCAAGCAGTGTTCTAAGTGTTTTAGATGCATTATCTCATTAAATTCACATGATATCTGCATAAAATAAGGACTATCATTATCAATCACATTTTACAGATGTGAAAGCTGAGAAACAAAGAAGTAACTTGCCCAAGGTAACAAAGCTTGTAAATAATGCAGTTATGAGTCTAAGTGAAGCAATCTGAATCCAGACCTTGTGCTCTTAGCTATTGCACTATATACTCTCACCTAGCTATGTCTTGATTCATCTGCTGACTCCATCAGTGTGTGCCAATGCAGTTTCTTTCCACTTGTGTCATTTAGTTTTACATAAAGGAAATTCCATTACACTGCCTTGAGCTCTCCTGGGCCAGTCATTCTGCTAACATGTGCCATTAGTTCATTAAAAATTAGATAAGAGTACACATTTGGCTCAGAACAACAAACAGTTCTTTCAGTGCTAGATATAGAAGTAAAAATCAGTTGACCTGCTAATAGTGACTGAGACGAAAGTGTATTCATATACAGAGTAATAATAATATCTATTGTTTATTAAACACGTATTGTGCTAGGCACTACTCTAAGCACTTTTTGTATTAACTTCAATAATTCTCTCAACAACACAATAAGGCAGAAACTGTCATTGTCCTCATTTTATAGCTCAAGAACTTCAGGCACAAAGGTTCAATTATTCTGAGTCACCCAGCTTGTAAGTAGAAGAGCTGAGATGAGAAATCAGGCCATCTGCCTTCTGAGCACACATCCTAATCACAGTCCTAGCCATACTGTGCTTCTTTGTGTCGATTGGTTCAGGGGCTAACCACAGAGTACTGATCTTATGATCTCATCATTTATAATCACACTTCCTAGTTGTGTCCATGAATGTTTGTAAATACTTTTTAGAAACATTATTATTTGAGAATAATGTGTTATTTGTTTATCTCCATGTGTATTTATCAAGAATGAAGAAAAGAAATGGCACAAAAGAAAAGCCTGTAAGTAAAAATCATGCTCCAGGCAGTTAAAGCTAAAGGGAGGCAAGAAATGAAAGTAGCTAACTGATGTTGCAACATTTGGAATACAGACTGACCTCTATATCCACAGGTTCCACATCAGTGAATACAACCAAACAAATCCTGCAAATATGAAGGACCACTAATGGACTTGAGCATCCATGGATTTTGGTAACTGTGGGGGTTCCAGAACCAATCCCCCTGGGGATACTGAGGTACAACTGTAACTGAGGCATGACTATATATATTATTCATCGTTGTATGCCTAGCATCCTGCATAGTACCTGGCATGTAGGTAGTGCTCAATAAATATTTCTGGACCTCTTTATCCATAGTTCCTGGAGGAAGTGACATATGAGCTGGCTTCAAAAATGAGTAAGACTGCCAGAGCAATCTAAGCAGAGAGACCAGATAGTGCAAAACATCATGGCACCAGGAAATAGCATAGCTGAAGTATAAGCACGTCAGATTTGCTAGATTATAGCACAAGATGGGGAACAGTAGGAAAGCGTGTTAGAGAGCTAGCCAGGGTAAATAAAGGGCTTGCATGACCAGCTGGAGAACTAAGGCTTTAGACAACAGACTTTAGAGAACAGTAGACAGTGCGGAGGTAGCGAAGGGTTTTAAGCCAGGCAAACATGATCAGACTTGCATTTTAGAAAGGTAAACTTGGCAGCAGTTAGAATGGTAGGCGAGAATTGAGATGAAAGGCAGGGAAGATAGGAAACTGTTACTATAGGTGGGAGATACTGAAGGCTCAAGCCAATCGTTGGTGTTGGGAATGGAGAGGAGAGAATACTTTGGCAGATATTTTAAATCTGGAACTGACAAACTTGGTGATAAATTAGATATGGGAATTGGGAAGATTATAAGTTTCTGACTATTGAGCCTGGGTGGATGGTGATGCCTTTAAAGAATAGATACATAGAAAGGTTTTGAATCACTTCAGAAGCATGGTGCCTGTGAGACTAGTGGGCCGTCTAAATGAAATAGCTATGGATTGCTGGACAACTTTAAGTGTGATTGACTGAATGAGGATGATAAGAGCTGCATACAATTATAGGGAAGTCTGGGTCAGTAGGGACTGGGAGACCTATTTCTTGGTTAGTGGGATATAACAAGAGAATTCATCTTGGAGCAGGGCTAAAAGCAAGAGATGGTGGAATCTAGCGGTAGGAGTTTGGGAACAAATATGTTCATTATTACCACTCTTATTCAACATTATACTGGGTATTCTAACTAGCACAATAAGAAAATAAAAATAAAAAGGCTGAAAATAAAAAAAATATTAAGATGTTGTTATTAACAGTATCATGATTACATAGAATATTGTAGAGAATCTAGTAACTATACATAAGGACTAACAAGAGGTTGCTGCAAACAAGGTCAATATATTCATGTAACTGGCATTTGTATATACCAGAAACATCCATTTGGAAAATATGATTTTAAAATATACATTTGCAGTAGCAATAAATCTGTAAAATAACTACAAATAAACCTAACAATATAGGTGGAACAGCTTAATGGAAACAAATGCTCAAAGTTACTGAAAAGATTTTTTAAAGACTTGAATAAATGCAAAGATGTATGATGTTCATGGGTAAGAACACAGTATCACTAAGGATAATTTTTACCAAATGAATAAATTCTATATATTTTTGACAAAAGTCTGAAAACTCTCCTCAGAACTTTGCAAGTCATTCCTAAAATTAAATGGAAATTATAGGGTGGTAAATAGCCAAGATAATTTTCAAGAAAAATAAGGAGGAAGAAGGGAATTTGCCTTTTCAAGTGATAAAGCTAGAGCAATTAAAACAATGTGGCAGTGGAGCGGGAAGGGGGAAATCACTTTGTAAGGGGTGAAAAGGGTAACTAACTATTGCATTGTTTTGTACATCTGTAACTAATAATAATAATAATAAAATAAAATAAAACACAAAAAAACAATGGGGCATCTGTATAAGATAGACAGACAAGCAGAACAGAAAAGATATTATGGAAGTAGACACACATATAGATGGGAACTTGATATATAACAGGGTTATAATTCAATGGGACAGCCATAAACTATTCAATAAGTGATGTTAGGACAGTTAGTGTTTGTTATGTTAAAAAGATAAGATGTACAGGCATACCTCAGACATATTTCAGGTTTGGTCCCAGGCCACCACAGTAAAACAAGTCTTGCAGTAAAGTGAGTCATAATCTTTTTGCTAGTGGTGGGTCTTGCCTTCAATTTGTAAAAATAACATCTATGAAGGATAATAAAAGGAGGTATGCTTGTATCTTTTCTTTATACCATAAATAAAATTCCAAACTGATTAAAATCTAAATGCTAAAAGTCAAAATTTCAAGCTTTTAGAGGAATATATGGTAGAATACCTATATAACCTTGAAGAAGAGAATGAATTCTTAAACAAATAAAAAAGAATAATTCATTAAGGAAGTCTGACACATATGCCTATATTAAATTAAAAAGTTCTGTAAACAAAAGATAACATACAAAATGAAAAAACAAGCCACAGACTGGAAACAGATATTTGCCATGCATTTAAAAGGTAAAAAAAATATAACCAGCCTACATTTAAAAAGCTCTTATGAAGTAAGTAGGAGACAGCCCAAAATGGTAAAGGAGATGAGCAGGCAATTCACATAAGAGAAAATCTGATTCACTATTAAGCATCTTAAAAGATTCTCAACTTGACTAGTCATCAGAAATCATAAATTTAAAACAATGAATGTTATTTCACATCTGGCAAATTGGTTAAAATGTAAAAGTTTAAGTCAATCAAGTGTTGCTAAAGATGTGAGAAGTGTAAATTGGTTCAACTACTTTGGAGAACAATTTGACAAAACTCATAAAACTGAAGGTGCACATATCCTAGCACCTTGTGAGTTCCCTATGTAGGTATGCAGTTCTTACCATCCTTATTCAATTAATCACACTTAACAAAGTTGTCCACACTATAGAAATTCTCACTCTTGTGCACACATATACACATGTGTAAGGATATTCATTGCAAAGCAATTTATGCAAAACTTGGAAACAGCTTTCCAAATTGAGAGGAATAAATAAGTAAGATGGGGTGTATCAACGGAATGAGATAATATGCTGCTGTTAAAATGAATTAACTAGATCTATACCATGAATGAATATTAAAAATATAATGTTAAATGAATAAAGAAATTACAAGATAACATTTATAGAATTTTGTCCAATGTTAAGACACAAAACAACGTCATATAGTATTAAGCAGAGAGAGAGAGAGAGAGAGAGAGAGAGAGAGAGAGAGAGAGAGAGAGAACACACACAAAGTATAAAAACATTCAATGGAATGGGATTCACTAATCTTAGAGTGTCGTTACTCCTGAAAGGAAGGGAGGAAAGAAATAGATTTGGGGGACTTTAGCTGAATCTGTAACATTTTTTTTTTAATACATGAAACAAATACACTAAAAATGTAAAATCAGTTAAATTTAGGTGGTACAAGGTAAGTGGTGCTGATCATACTATTTTGTGTGCTTTTCTGTATCTTTGGTATATTTTGTAGTTAAAAAACTTTTGAAACAAAATAGCGAGGACTGGGTATAGAAACAAACTAAGTGTGCTTGTGCCAAGACATTTCCACTGACATCCAACGTGACCTTACGTAAGTCACTTTTGGCCAAGAATGTTTTTATCTACCAAATGGGAAGCTGGATGAGCTAACCTCTTTGGTCCTTCCTACCTCTAGCATTCTACTGGTGAGAAGGAAGAAGTCAGGTTCTCTTAACTGGACAGAGAAATATAGAACTAATGCATCTCTAAGGGTGACCTCACTCAGGGAAGCTTCTTGCTGGGATCTACTCATTCTAAGCAGACGCTGTGTTCTGCCAAAGTCAAACATGAAACCAAGGTATTTTAATTGCACTTGTGATGCAAGGCCTAAGAATCTGGTTTTCTCAATATTTCATTCTAAGGAGAGAAACCAGAGAAAAATGGGGGGCTTCATCCCTAAGGCTGGAACCATAGAGATGAGGTCATAGAAACAAAGGTAGAGACCCTGAAATTTGGCTACCACCAGAGGTATTTCTTTTTCTCTCTGGTGTTTCTTCCTTTTATGGCAAAACCCAATTTGCTGTTCAGACTGCTCTGAGATGATGAGCTCAATCCATGCACATCTCAATAAAGCTCAATAAGGGTCAGAATATCTAGTTCTTTCGCCCACTCCTGAAAGCCTGATTCAATTAGCCTATGGGGAAGACCAGGAAGTGCTATTTTGTTGTTGTTGTTGTTGTTATTTTAAAAAGTACTTTATTAAGGTATAATAGACATGACATAAATTGCATATATTAAAAATGTACAATTTGCTAAGTCTTGTCATATATTTACACCCATGAAGCTGACACCTCCATCAATATAAGGAACATCCGTTGTTCCACAAAGGTTCCTGGTACCCCATTATGAATTCTTTCTGCCCCTCTCCATAGGCAATCACTGATCTGCTTAGTTTGCGTTTTCTAGAGTGTTATATAAATGGAATCATATAGACTGTATCCTTTTTTTGTATGGCTTTTTTCCATAATTACTTTGATTTCATCCATACATTTGAGTGTATCAATACTTCATTCGTTTTTTTTCTGAGTGGGACTTCAAGGCATGGATACAATTTGCTTATCCATTCATCTATTGGTAAACATTCAAGTTTGGGGCTATTATGAATAAAACCGTATGAATGTTCATGTATTATATGACTTCGTGTGGACATGCTTTCATTTCTCTCTGGTAAAAACCCAGGAATGGGGTGACTATTCTATTTATAGGTAAGTGTATTTTTATCTTTGTAAGAAACCAACAAACTATTTTCCAAAGTGGTTGTACCATTTTAATGTCCATTAGTGGTATGAGCTCCCTAGTTCTTCTATATCCTTGTTAATACCTGATGTCAATCTCTTTAATTTTAGCTATTCCAACAGGCATGTACTGATATCTCATTCTAATTTTTTTTCTTTTTAAAAATGTATTTATTTGTTTATTTTCAGTTACAGTTGGCACTCAGTATTATTTTAGATTAGTTTCAGATATACAGCATTTATATAACTTACCCCATGATCTCCCCAATTAGACTAGTACCCACTTGGCTCTATATATATAGTCATTGCAACATTATTGATTATATTCTCTATGCTGTACTTTACATGCCCGTGACTATTTTGTAACTACCTATTTGTGTTTCTTAATCCCTTCACCTTTTTTACCTAGCTCCCCAACCCCCATCCCTTCTGGCAACCATCTGTTTGTTCTCTATGTCTATGAATCTGTTTCTTTTTTGTTAGTTTATTATGTTCTCTGGATTCCACATATAAGTGAGATCATATAGTATTTGCCTTTCTTAGTCTGATTTAATTCACCTAGCATAATACCCTCTAAGTTCATCCATGTTGTTGCAAATGGTAAGATTTCATTGTTTTTATGGCCGAGTAATATTCCATTGTATTTATGTAACACATCTTCTTTATCCAATCACCTGTTGATGGACATTTGGGTTGCCTCCATATCTTGGCTATTGTAAGTAGTGCTGCAGTAAACATAGGGATACATATATCTTTTCAAATTAGAATTTTGGATTTCTTTGGAGAAATACCCAAAAATGGGATTTCTGGGTCATATGGTAGTTCTATTTTTGTTTGTTTCTTTGTTTGTTTGAGGAAACTCCACACTGTTTTCCATACAGCTATACCAATCCCACCAACAGTGAACAAGAGTTCTCTTTTCTCCACATCCTTGCGAATACTTGTTTGTTGATTTATTGATGATAGCCATTTTGACATGTATGAGGTGATACCTCATTGTGGTTTATCTGCATTTTCTCTTTTTTTTTAATTTTTTTTTTATTTTAAGGGCAGTATCACTGGCCCTCATATGTGGAATCCGAACCGGGGCCGCTGGCTTCCCAAACCAGCTCTTAACCACTGTGCCACTCGGCCTGCCCTATCTGCATTTTCTCTAATGAGAGACATTGAGCATCTTTTCATAAGTCTATTGGCCATGTGTATGTCCTCTTTGTAAAAATGTCTATTCAGGTCTTCTGCCCATTTTTTAATTGGATTTTTTTTTGGCAGGGGGAGGTGTTGAGTTTTAAGAATCCTTTATAAATTTTGGATATGAACCCTTTATCAGATGTATCATTGGCAAATATCTTTTCCCATTCATTAGGCTGTCTTTCATTTTGCTGATGGTTCTTTTGCTGTGCAAAAACTTTACTTTGATGTTGTTCCATTTGTTCATTTTTTCTTTCGTTTCCCTTGCCCAAGAAGATAGATCAGAAAAAATATCACTAAGAGCAATGTCAGAGATTTTACTGCTTATGTTTTCTTTTAGGAGTTTTTGGCTTTTGATCTTACATTTAAGTCTTTAATCCATTTAGAGTTTATTCTTGTATATGGTATAAGAAGGTGGTCCAGTTTCATTTTTTTTTTTTTTGCATGTGTCTGTTCAGTTTTCCCAGCACCATTTATTGAATAGACCGTCTTTACCCCAGTGTATATTCTTGCTTCCTTTGTCATAGATTAAATGACCATGTAGGTATGGATTTATTTCTGGGTTCTCTATTCTGTTGCATTGATCTGTGTTTCTGTTTTTATGCCAGTACCATGCTGTTTTGATTGCTATAACCTTGTAATACAGTTTGACATGAGGTAACATAATACATCCAATTTTGTTCTTTCTCAAGATTGTTGTGGCTATTTGGGGTCTTTTGTGGTTCCATACATATTTTAAGATTATTTGTTCTAGTTCTGTAAAAAATGCCATTGGTATTTTGATAGGGATTGCACTGAATCTATAGATTGCTTTGGGTAACAAGAACATTTTAACGATGTTAATTTTTTCCTATCATGAGCAAGGAATATACTTCCATTTGTTTTTATCTTCTTCAATTTCTTTCTTCAGTGTCTTATAGTTTTCAGTACAGATCTCTTACCTCCTTGGTTAAATTTACTCCTAGGTATTTTTTTTTTAATGTATGCAATTGTAAATGGGATTATTTTCAAATTTCTCTTTCTGGGAGCTCATTATTGGTATAAAAAAATTCACCCTATTTCAGAATATTAATTTTGTATCCTGCTACTTCACTGAATTGATTTATCAGTTCTAATAGAATTTTTTTGTGTGGAATCTTTGGGGTTCTGTTTATATATTATCATGTCATCTGCAAATAATGATATTTTTCTTCTTTTCACTTTGGATGCTTTTATTTCTTTTTTCTGTCTGATTGCTGTGGCTAGAACTTTCAATACTATATTGAATTATAGTGGTGGGAGTGGGCATTTTTCTGTTTCTTGATCTTAAAGAGAATGCTTTCAGCTTTTCCCCATTGAGTATGATATTAGCTATGGATTTGTCATATATGACCTTTATTATGTTCAAATATGTTCCCTCTATTCCCTCTTTGCCAAGAGGTTTTATCATAAATTGATTTGGGGTTTTGTCAGATGCTTTTTCTGCATCTATTTTTATGACCATATGATATGTACTTTTTATCTTGATTATGTGGTGTATCACATTAATTGATGTGCAGATATTGAAACAACATTTTATATCAGAAATAAATCCCACCACATCATGGTATATGATCCTAATGTACTGCTGAATTTGGTTTGCAGATATTTTGTTGAGGATTTTTGCATCTACATTTATCAGGCATATCAGCCTCTAATTTTCTTTGTAACATCTTTGTCAAGTTTTGGAGTCAGGGCAATGGTGGCCTCGTAAAATGAGCTTGGGAGCTTTCCCTCCTCTTGAATGTTTTGGAATAGTTTGAGAAGGATAGGTGTTAATTCTTCTTTGAATGTTTGGTAACATTCATCTGTGAAGCTATCTGGCCCAGGACTTTTGTTTATCAGGAGTTTTTTGATTGCTGACTCGATTTCTTCTGTTGTAATTCGTCAGTTCAGATTTCTGTTTCTTCTTGATTCAGCCTTGGAAGACTGTATGTTTATATGAATTTATCCATTTCTTCCAGATTGTCCCATTTGTTGGCATATCATTGTTCATAACATTTTCTCTTGATCCTTTGTATTTCTGTGGTGTCGGTTGTCACTTCTCTTTCATTTCTGATTTTATTTATTTGGGTTCTTTCTCTGTTTTTCTTAATGAGTCTGCTTAACACATTGTATGCGGGCATTTGAGCGATATGACGAGTTTACTCATTTTCCACAAACAATGTGTTAAACGTTTATCAATTTTGTTCATCTTTCCCAGAAACCAGCTCTTGGTTTCATTGGTGCTTCTTTTAGCCTCTATTTCATTTATTTCCATTCTGATCTTTATTATTTCCTTGCTTATACTCACTTTGAGCTTTGTTTGTTCATCTTTTTCCAGTTTCCTTATGTGTAAGGTTAGATTGTTTGAGATTGTTCTTGTTTCTTGAGGTAGGCCTGTATTGCTATGAACTTGCCTCTTAGAACTGCCTTTGCTGTGTCCATATATTTTGGGTTGTTGTGTTTTTACTTTCTTTTGTCTCAAAGTAACTTTTCTTTTCTTCCTAGACTCTTGTTAACCCATTCAGTGTTTAGTAGCATGTTATTTTGCCTTCATGTGTTTGTGTGTTTTTCATTTTTTTTTCCTTGTAATTGATTTCTAGTTTCATATCATTGTGGCCAGAGAAGACATTTGATAGGATTTCAGTCTTCTTAAATTTATTGAGACTTGTTTTGTGGCCTAACATGTGGACTATCTTGCAAAATGTTCCAGGTGCATTTGAAAAGAATGTATATTCTGCTACTTTGGGGTGAAATGCTCTAAAAATATCAATTAAATCCATCTGGTCTAGTGTGTCATTTAATGCCACTATTTCTTTGTTGATTTTCTGTCTAGAAGATATCTCCATTGTTGTCAATGATTGTATTACTGTCGATCTCTCCCTTTTTATCAGTCAATATTTGCTTTATACATTTAGATGCATAAATGTTTACAGGGATTGTATCCTCCTGTTAGATTTGTTCCTTTATCATTATGTAATGTCCCTCTTTGTCTCTTATAATAGCCTTTGTTTTAAAGTCTATTTTGTCTGATATAACTATTGCTACCCTGGCTTGCTTTTTTTATTTTTATTTACATGAAATATCTTTTTCCATCCCTTTATGTTCAGTCTCTGTGTGTGTTTTGATTTCAAGTAGGTCTCTTGTAGACAGCATATGTATGGGCCCCATTTTATCCATTCAGCTACCTTATGTCTTTTGATTGGAGCATTTAATCCATTTATATTTAAAGTGATTATTGATATATATATAGTTACTGCCATTTTATTATTCATCGTTATGTTTTCTTTTTTCCCCCCCTTCTTTTTAAAGAAGTCCTTTAACATTTCTTGTAATACTGATTTGGTAGTGATGAAGTCCTGTAGCTTTTTCTTGTCTAGGAAGCTCTTATTTCTCCTTCAACTTTATTTTATTTATTTAATTTTTTTTAAAAAGTTTTTTGATTGGGGAATTGGCAGAGGGAAACAGCACTGGGGAATCAGGAAGAGGAACAGACAAGTTGCTGTCCTTTGGTTCTTCAGTCTAGCTGTGGAGGACGTTGCTTCCCATGTTGGTATTATCATTGTGCTCTTCCCGGGTGAGGCAGATCAGTCACTAGCCAGTGGATGGCTGCTCAATGAAGCTCATGACAGTTCAAGCCTGCTGCTACCCGCTTGTGCTTACGGTAGCTTACAGCAGCCCACTGCAGCAGGGGCTGCTCTCTACACCATTGCCAGTGACGCACGACAGCCCAGCTCCAGGTCGATCTGCTTTTCGGCATCTTAGCTGTAGAGGGCAGTGTCACTGGCCCTCGTGTGGGATCTGAACCAGGACACTGCTGCTCAGAGCTGACATTCCAAGCCAGCTCTTAAGCAACGTGTCACTCAGCTGACCCCTATCCTTCAATTTTAAATGATAGCTTTGCTATGTAGAGCAGCCTTGCTTGTCGGTCCTTGCTTTTCATCACTTTGAGTTTTTCATGCCAAAGTTTCTGTTGCAAAATAAGCTAACAATCTTATGGGAATGGCCTTGTAAATAAGTTGTTGCTTTTCTCTTGTTGCTTTTAGGATTCTGTCTTGCCATTTTAATTATAATGTGTGTTGGTATGGGCCTGTTTGAGTTCATCTTGTTTGGGACTCTCTACACTTCCTGAGCTTGTATTCCTATTTCCTTTGCCAGGTTAGAAAAGTTTTCAATCATTATTTCTTCAAATAAGTTGTCAATGCCTTGTTTTCTTTCTTCTCCTTCTGATACCCCTATGACTTTGAGAATGTTGTTACACTTGATGTTGTCCCAGAGATCTCTTAAATTATCCTCATTTTGTTTGGATTCTATTTTTCTTTTTGCTGTTCCAATTGGGTGTTTTGTGCTACCTTGTCTTCTAAATCACTGATTTGATCCTCTGTTTCATCTAGTCTGCTGTTGATTCCTTCTGGTTCATTCTTAATTTCCATTATTCTTCACTTCTGACTGTTTTTTTTATGGTGTCTATCTTTTTTTTTCCCTTGCTATCTCTTTATTGATGTTTTCACTAAGTTTCTTGAGTGTCTTTATAACTATTGTTTTGAACTCTATGTGGTAGGTTGCTTGCCTCCATTTTGTTTAGTTCCTTTTCTGGAATTTTCTCCTGTTCTTTCATTTGGGACATATTTCTTTGTTTCCTCATTTTTGCTGTCTCTTTGTATTTATTTCTACATCTTAAGTAAATCTTCTATGTCTCCCAGTCTTAGCCAGTGCCCTTATGTAATCAGTGTCCTGTGGGACCCAGTGGCACAGTCTCCCTTGTAACCTGCACTGGGTGCTCCAGGAGTGTCCTTTGTGTGGGTTGTGTGTGCCTCCTTTTATAGTTGATCCTTGCTTACTATTGGCACATCAGTGAGTGGGATTGACTCTCAGGTTTATTGGCTGTGGGATTTGGCCACATCCTCAGCTTATGAGCTGCTGTGCAGGGGGCTTACCCCACATAGTGGGATTTGCCCCATCTGGCTCTGGTGTCTGTTGAGACCAAACTTTGGCTATGCCACTTGTGGGGCTAATTAGATAGTGCTCTACTGTAATCTGAAGCTAACCTCCAGGTATGTTGGTTCTGGGGCCTTATGGAAGGGGCTCCAGTTCAGGCCCAGGTCAGCCACTGCTTGTGACTGGCCAGAGACTACCTGGTAGGAGCTACAAAGTGATCCATTGTTGTTTGCTGCCTGGGTTGTTCCTGGAGGTGTGTGGGAGAGGCCATGCTGTGAACTGAGGAGGGCTGCCACCAGTACCAGACCTGGGGTACCTGTGAAAAAATCCCAGGGCACTCTGAAGCCTGCTGCTGCCTGCTGGCTCCTGTAAACCTCAGCAGCAGATAGAGCTTCTTGTGGTAGATGAATTGGATGAGTTGGGCTCTCAGGGAGTCACCAGGGTGGAGCAAGTGGAATTCACCAAACCAATGCAGATTCAGATTTGGCCATGTGGGGAAGAGCTCAACACAGGAAAGATGGTGCCTGCCTGCCAGCTTCGCTGGAGGAAGATTCTACACAGGAAAAATGGCTACTGTCCTTCTAGTCCTTACTCTGAAGCCACCCAATTCAATCTCTCCCTGTATGTCTGTGGTGCCTACCGAGTCACTGTACTGCTGGAGGCCAGTTAAGTGCCTGCAAGCAAGTGAGGATGTCTGGGTTTCCTTCAGCCTTCTGTCCCACCAGGACAGTTGGAATCAGCACTGTTTTTCACAGCCAAACATTGTTGGTTCTCTTCTTCCCAGCACTAGTATTCCAGGCTGGGGAGCTCAGTTTGGAGGTTGGGTCCTTCTCTCCTCCGGGGGACACCTCTGTGGCTGAGATAGTCCTCCTTATATTCAACCATCACACAGTGGTGTGGGGCCGGCCCATTCTCTGTCACCAACCCTCCAACCAGTCTCATTGTGTCCTTTTTTTTTTTTTTGAGGGCAGTGTCACTGGCCCTCATATGCGGGACCGAACAGGGGCCACTGGCTTCCCAAGCCAGCACTTAACCGCCGCGCCACTCGGCCGGCCCTTATTGTGTCTTCTTTATAAAACTTCTGTTCAGCTAGACTTCAGATATTTCTCCAGGTTGATTGTTCTATAATTTAGTTGTAATTTTAATGTGGTCATAGGAGGAGGCAAGCACAGTGTTTATCTACTCTACAATCTTAGATCTCTCTCCAGAAGCAGTTGTTTTGTTTGTTTTTTTATTGTTATTGTTTGTTTGTTTTTGTTTGCATTTTGTTTGGGGGTTTTGTTTGTTTGTTTGTTTGTTTGTTTTTAAGTTCCCAGGTGGTTCTAATGTGTAGCCAAAATTGAGAAGATGATTGAAGGGTGAGCTGGGTGAGAGAATGCCCTATATCTTTGTTACCAAGTAGAACATTCCCCAGGATAGTCCCTAAATGGAACATTCTCCAACACATTTCCTATCTTAGCTTCTCTTTGATAACTTTGGTTTGCCACCAATTCAAGTGACAGAATAGGAGAGTTTCTACTCCAAAGATCATGGTCCTGAAATGTGTAACTTCTCTTTTCTGGCTTCCAGGCCAGGACATCATAACATACTCATGGTACCATCAGATGGGAGTGACTGTCAGGATATTACTACCACATAGCTGTGTAACTCTAAACAAGTAACATAGTCTCCCTAAGTCTCAGTTTCTTTATTTGTAATGCAAAGAAGTTAGACTAGTGGTATTCAGTAGTTTTCATACTATGCTCTGGGAAGTTCTGGCATTCTGTGGAGTACCTAAGGTGTTGCCTCTGCCAGAGAGATCAATTTGAAAAATCACTGGATAAAATGATCCAGAAGGTCTTTTCCAGAACCAACATTAGACAATTCTAAATTCCACAGGAATAGGTTTATGCTACCACCAAAGTTTACAATAACCCATATGCCTCAAGGCTTGCCAAAGATAATATTTACCAACTGGTCTATAGCAGATATTATAAACTGGCTACTTGCAAGCCAAATGTTGCCTGATGAGTACTTTTTCCTTCCCTTAGTATATTTTTTAAACTTTCCAAATTTCAAGTATAAGTCATTTCTGAAATCTGCACAAATCAGAAGTGTATGGCTTAATGAAGTATTATGATGTAAACACAACTTTGCAACCACCACTCTGGACAAGTTATAGAACAGCATCACCATTTCAGAAACTCCCCCTCATAGCTCCTCTTAATCCTCTTAGTCATTCCCTCCTTTCTCCTCTCCAAAGGTAGTCATCATCTTGACTTCTTACATTGTATTGGGTTGTTGGAAAAGTCATGACCCATGTTTGAGACAGATGGCACTAGTTTATTTTTGGAAGCACTAGAGTCATTCGCATCTATGTTATTACTATGTCATTTGACAGCCAGTTCTAGCTTCATTCTAAAACAAAATTGAGTGCTTTGCTTGAGTTTTGGAGATTTTACAACAAGTTGAAGATGGAAGACCAAACTGTGCCTTTTTGCCATATTTTATTTTTTTACTTCCATAAAGGAAAGAATGCAAGTCAAGCTTGTGAAAAGTTGCATAAAGCTTATGGTGACAATGCTCTACAAGAACATCAGTGCCAACCATGGTTCATGAAATTCCATGCTGGTGATTTTGATCTCAACAACTCTCCTCGGTCAAGGAGGCCCACCAAGGTTGATGACAACAAAATAAAAGCATTGATTGAGTCAAACCCATGTTACACGACACGAGAGATTGCAGAAACATTGAACACCCATCATTCAAGCATTCATGACCACCTGAAGAAGCTGGGATACGTAAGCAAGCTTGATATTTGGGTTCGTCATGAACTCAAAGATGTTCATTCGACAGCTTGTATAAACATCTGCAATATGCTCATTAAACGTCAGGAAAATGATCCTTTTTTGAAGTGACATTGGTGATAATTGGTGATAAGAAGTGGATTATTTACAACACTGTTGTGTGCAAGCGGTCTTGGTCCTGACATGATGGTTCTTCTCAAATGACATCGAATGCAGACATTCATCAGAGGAAGGTTATGCTATCAGTCTGGTGGGGTTTTAAAGGTGTCGCATTTTTCGAGCTTCTACCACAGAACCAAATAATCAATTTGAATGTGTACTGTCGAGAATTGGACAATTTGATCAAATCCATCATCCAGAAACATCTAGAGCTCGTTAATTGTAAGGGAGTTGTGTTCCATTGCGACAACGTGAGACCACACACAAGTTTTGATCACCAGTCAAAAATTGGAGCTTGGATGGGGTGTGGCAACACATACTCGCCTGACCTTGTGCAGTCAGACTTCCACTTGTTCTGCTCTCTTCAAAACTCCTTGCATGGTATAATGTTCAATTCAGATGAGGCTGTAAATCAGCACCTTGTTCAGTTTTTCACAAATAAAGACATGTCCTTCTATGAAAGAGGAATTATGAAGCTCACTGAAAGATGGCAAAAGGTTATCAAACAAAACAGGCAATATATCATTGATTGATCTTTGTTCTTTATATAAATAAATGACCTTTGAAACAGAAAAAATATGTCATGATTTTTCTGACAACCCAATAGATTGGTTTTTGCCTCATTTAACATTTATACAAAGGAAATAATGCAGTACACATTTTTGGAGTTTGTCTCTTTTGCTCAATATTAGTCAGATTCATCTATGGTTTTGCATGTATATTTAGTTTATAATTTTCAGTTCTGAATAGTATTCCATTCTTAGAATATACCACAATTTATCCATTTTATTATTGATAGACATGATTTGTTTCTACTATTTGGCTATTATGAATAATGATGCTATAAACATTCTTTTAAATGTTTGAAGGGCCATACACCCACCCATTTTTGTTCAGAGTCAAATTGTTTAGTCATAGGGTATGTGTGGTAATTTTAATATGTATCCATAATTTCTTTGACTCCTTTCCTTTCAAAAGATGGAGGCTAAATCTATGACTCTCAAATGTAGTCTGGCTTCAGTGACTCACTTCTAATAATAGAATAGCGAAAGTGACAGGTGTTACCTCTGAGACCAAGTTATAAAAGGCATTATAGCTTCTTCTTTGCCCACTCTGAGGGAAGCCAGCTGTAATACCATGAGAAAGAACATTCAGTACTATGGAGAGGTCCACATAGTAAGGAGCTAAGTCTTCCTACCAATAGTCACATGAGTGAGCCATCTTGAGAGGAAATTTTCTAACTGTAGTCAAATCTTCAGAGGAGCCGATGTTGTGACTGTAAACACATGAGAGACCCTGGGCCAAAAACCATACAGTTAAGCTACTATCAAATTTCTGACCCACAAAAAGAATGAGAGGACATGTTTACTGTTTTAAGCCACTAAAACAATATTGCTGTTATGCAGCAACAGATTACTAGCGTAGGAAGAAAATTTCAGCTTTAGTAAAAAATGCCAAAGATTTTTCCAAATTTACCTACACATCACCAGTGTATAAAAGTTTTAGTTAGGGCCGGCCGAGTGGCGCATTGGTTAAGAGCTGGTTTGGGCATGCCAGCGGCCCCGGTTCGGATCCCACATGTGAGGGCAGTGACAGTGCCCTCTACAGCTAACAACAGCTCCACCTGGAGCTGGGCTGTGCGAGACCGGGTGACAGTGTGGGCTGCAGCCCCTGCTGCAGTGGGCTGCTATAGGCTACAGTGAGCAGCTGGCAGCCAGCGTGAGCTGCCAATAGCCGCGGTGAGCGACCATCCAGAAGCCGGCGACTGATCTGCCTCATCCGGGAAGAGCGCAATGACGATACCAACATGGGCTGATGAAGCAATGTCTTCCACAACTAGACCAAAGAACAAAAAGACAGCAACTTGTCTGTTCCCCTTCCCTGATTCCCCAACACTGTTCCTCTCCCCCAATTCCCCAATAAAATCTTTTTTTAAAAAAAGAGAAAAGAATATGTTAAACTTCAAAACGTAAAAAAAAAAAAGTTTTACTTATTCTACATCCTTGGCAATATTTGAAATCTACAGTTTTTTCAATTATAGCTCAATTGGTGGGCATGTAATGGTATTGCATTGTGGTTTATTTTGCATTTCTCTGAGAACTAATAAAGTTGAGCACTTGTTAATATGTTAGTTAGACTTTTGGATATTTTTTTATGCTTTGATGGAAACTTTTGTTTATTTTTCTATTCAGTTTTCTATCCTCTTCTTATTGATTTGTAGGAGTTTCTTTTTTTTTTCTTTTTAAAGATTTTTATTGGGAATTGGAGGAGGGGAACAGCGTTGGGGAATCGGAGAAGGGGAACAGACAAGTTGCTGTCCTTTTCTTCTTCTTCTTCTTCTTCTTCTTCTTCTTCTTCTTCTTCTTCTTCTTCTTCTTCTTCTTCTTCTTCTTCTTCTTCTTCTTCCTAGTTACAGATGTACAAAACAATACAGTAGTTGTTTTTTTCTTTCCCCCTTACAAAGTGACTGTCCTTTTTCTCTTCAGTCTAGTTGTGGAGGACTGTCGCTTCACTGGCCCATATTGGTATTATCATTGCGCTCTTCCTGGTGAGGCAGTCGCTCACCAACCGTTGGATGACCGCTGATGGTTGCTCACAGCAGTTCATGAAAGCTCATGCCAGCTGCCGTCCAGCCCCACTGCACCCTGCACCATCGCTGGCGACTCACGGCAGCCAGCTCCAGGTCAAGCTGTTATTCACCATCTTAGCTATAGAGGGTGCAGCGTCACTGGCCCTAATGTGCGATCCAAACCTTGGCCCTGCTGCTCAGAGATGGCGTTCCAAGCCAACTCTTAGCCAACGCACCACTCAGCTGGCCCAGGAGTTTCTTATGTATCCCTGATATGGTCCTTTTTGTGATTATGTAGGTTAAAAATATCTTCTCCCAATCTGTGACTTGCCCTTTTGCTCTCTTAATGATTGTGTTTGATAACAGATATTTTTATTGTTAATCTTTTAATAAATCATTAATTTTTCTTTAATATTTTATATATTTAATAATTTTCCTTTTATTTTTAAAAGTTCATTTAATAACATTTTCCTTTAATATCTTAGGGTTTTAGTGTGTCGTGAATATATTCCCCTCTTTCATCTCATAGGAGCATTCATTAGATTTTGCTTTTTACATTCAGATTTACAATCCACATAAAACTGAGGTGTGAAGTAAAAAGGTAAGTTTCACTTTTTCTCATGTAAATATCTAATTGACTAAGCCCAATTATTAAAAATTAATTTCTTTCCCCTCCCACCAGTGTCAGCTTTCCCAAAAGCCTAGTGTACACAGGTATATATATGATTCTGGTTCTCTATTCTCTTCTATTTGTCTATTCATTTGCGAACACTTGTGTCAATACCACACTCTTTTAATTATTATAGCTTCATGACAAATCTTGATATCTACTACAGCAATTCCTTCCATATCATTTTCTTCCTCAAGAATGACTTGACTATTCTTAGCCTTTTATATTTCCATACACATTTATAATGAGCTTGCTGATTTCCATAAAAATCTGGTAGGGTCTCCACTGGGATTGCCTTACATTGATAGAAATTGTCATTTTTATATTATTGAGCCCTCCAGTTTATGAACTTAGTACATACCTCCATGCATTTTTATATTCTTCATTTTCTCTCAATATTTTTTGTTAGTTTTTTTGGGGTAGAAATATCACACATCTTCATGAGATTTCTTTTTAGGTATTGATATAGTTTAATGGTAAATTTTATCATTTAAAAAATTTTTATTGTTTCTGGCTGGTATATAGACATTCAGTTGACTTTGTATGTTGACCTTGTATTCAGAAAACTTGTGTGTTTGGTCACTTTTGTTTAAGTCCCAGAAATTGCATGTGAAAAATTATAGAGATTAATTGTGGTTTCAGAATTCAGAGATGTAGAGAACTGTAAGCAGAGTTATTCCCACCCTTACAAGAAGAAAATGCTGGACAAACTGTTAACTCATAAAGATCCTTGAACCCTTAAGATAACTGCTTAGTAAGGCAAAAATGTAACCCAAAATTTAGGAAGAGACAAGATCCTATATGGAAAAAAACAGGATCAGAGCATTTGATTACCTGAGGTAGATGCTTCCAGATGCCATATAAGCCAGTAAGAAGAATCAACTAGAAAATTTTAATAAATTGCTAAATGCTGAGCATTGGTTGGTGTTATATAGTGAAGTTGCTGGGAGTTTGCACCTTTTTGAAGGGTTTTTCTGTGAAAATCTCACCAGAAGCTCACAAGAAAAACTGGAGAAAATCCCATGAAAATTTTCCTCACAGAGATTGCTGGATGAGAGAGAATAGAAATTGCTGCCAAAACACTGCCCCAAACCATGTATCTCCCCTGTGGAACAAAAAGCTTAATCTGCAGGGATAATGGAAACAAAAACTGTATCCTTAGGCCACTGGTATGAGCCCATGTCCACTGAGGCAGAAAAACAGGGAAGGAAAAAAGTTTACCCAGGGAGAAAGTCAGAAATTGGTTCTGGCTCAGCACTAGATCTGGAGGAGGGACAGGAACACTAGTGAAGGCCTACAAGAAGCAGGTTGATAATGTCTGAGTAAAACTGAATCAATTAAAACATCAGAGAACTATGGCTTCCTCACCCTCACCCCCATAACCACTGTAATAAGCATCAAGGAAAAGTAAGAATGGAATATAGCTAGGAAAACTGTGAAAGACAGCTTCTTTCTGGGGAGTAGTTCAAAAGGAAGACTCAAAACAAAACAGAGAGACATGAAGCCAAATGTAGAGCAGACACTGCGAGAAACATTCTGGCAAATAGTCCACACAAGGTATCACAAGAGAAATTTGAAAACTGTGGTGCACTAAGCTTAACCATAGTAACAATAAACTTCAAACCCAACTCAACTCCAGACAAAACTAACACAAATACCCAATGTTACTAAGGGCCTAGTAGAAGGAAAGGCATGCTTATCTTTAAGGATAAAACAAATTTACCTCAGTATCTATTATATTACACATCTGACTTTGAACAAAAAATTGTAAGGTTGTCTTAGTCTGCTCAGGCTGTCATAACAAAATGCTATGGACTGGGAGGCTTAAACAGCAAAAATTTATTTCTCACATTTCTGGAGGCTGGGAAGTCCAAGATCAGAACTCCAGAATAGTTGGATTCTGATGAGAGCTGTCTACCTGACTTTCAGATGGCTGTCTTCTTGCCGTGTCTTCATATGGTGGAGAGAGTGAGAGAGAAATAAAGCTCTCTGGTGTCTCTTCTTAGATGAGTCCTACTACCATCATGAATGCCTCACCCTTAAACTTAATTATTTCCCAAAGGCCCCATCCCCAAATATCATCACATTGGGGATTAAGGTCTCAACATATAATGGGAGAGAAAATACACATGATGGCAAGAAAAATCAAAATCTGAAGACACAAAGCAATCATCAGAACCAGGCAAAAATATGACACAGACATTGGAACTATTTTATAGGGAATTTAATTATTCTTAAGATGTGAAAAGATCTAATGGAAAAGATAGGCAATATTCATGATCAGACATATAATTTCAGCAGAAAATGTCAACTATAAGACAGAATCAAATGGAAATGCTAGAAATAAAAAATTCAGTAAGAGATGAAAAATGCCTTAAAGAGCCCATCAGTAGACTTGACATAGCAAAAAAAAAAAAAAAATTCATGGAACTTGAAAATAGGTCAATAGAAATTACATTAAATGATAAGGAAGAGAAAAAAATAAAATGGGGAAAAAACAGAACAGAGCAACCCAGAGCAAAAAGAAAATATCAAATAGTATAATATATGTAATTGGAAGGAGCAGAGAGAAAGAATATGAAACAGAAGAAATATTTAAAGAGATAATAGCCAAGAATTTTCTAAAATTAATGCCGTACCTCAGGTCTAAGAAGCTCAGAGAACACCATGAAGAATAAATACCAAAAACTAAACAAAACAAAACCCCCAGTCCTAGGCATATCATGGACTCTGTATTCCTTTGCCAGGGCTACCATAACAAAATACCATAGACTGGGTGGCTTAAACAACAGAAATATATCTTTCACAGTCCTGAAGGCTGGAAGTTAAAGATCAAGGTGTTGTCAGGATTGGTTTCCTCTGCGGCATCTCCTCTTGGCTTGCTGATGGCTGCTCTCTCTTCTCTGTACATGGTGATCCCTATGTCCATGAATGTCATCCAGGGTGTCTCCTTTTGTGTTCAAGCTTCTTTTTATAAGAATACTAGTCAATTTGGGTTATGGGCTACCTTAACAGCCTCATTTCAATGTAATCACCACTTTAAAGGCCTTATCTCCAACTGCAGTCACACTCTGAGGTACTTGGGAATAGGACTTCAATATATGAACTTTAGGGGAACACAGTTCAGTCCATAGCAACATTAAAACTGCTAAAAACAAAGAGAAGATCTTGAGAATACACACCAAGAAAAAAAAGGTTACCTACAGAAGGATAAGGATACAAATTACAGCAGACTTTTTCTCCAAAAAACCATGTATATAAGAAGACAATGGGGTGACATATTTAAAGTGCTAAAAGAAAAAGAAAACTGTAAAGCCAAATTCTTCGCTTAGCAAAAGTATTCAGAAATGATGAAGGAATACTTTTTCAAACCAATACTTATGAAATTCATTGCCATTATACATATTCTGCAAGAAATGCAAAAATAAAAACAAAAACTTTAGGCAGAAAGCATGTGATATAGGTCAGAAAATTGGACATACACAAAAATTTTAATGGAATAATGTAACAAATAAAATAAAATAAAATATTTTTCTTTAGATTTTAAATATGCTAAAAGATAACTGACTGTTTGAAGCAAAATAATAACAATGTATTCTGTTTATAGCATATGTAAAAGTAAAATAGATGATGAAAATAGCACAATTGTAAAATTTACTGATAAGTTCTTAAAATACTTAAAGGACTAATTTTTTTTTTTTTTTTAAGATTCTATTGGGGAATTGGGGGAGGGGAACAGCATTGGGGAATCAGGGGAGGGGAACAGAGAAGTTGCTGTCTTTTTGTTCTTCAGTCTAGTTCTGGAGGACATTGCTTCACTGGCCCATGTTGGTATCATCATTGCGCTCTTCCCGGATGAGGCAGATCCGGGAAGGTCGCCGGCCTCTGGATGGTCGCTCACCACGGCTATTGGCAGCTCACGCTGGCTGCCGGCCACTCACTGTAGCCTTGGCAGCCCACTGTAGCAGGGGCTGCAGCCTACACCGTCGCCGGGGCTCACACAGCCCAGCTCCAGGTGGAGCTGTTGTTAGCTGTAGAGGGCAGTGTCACTGGCCCTCATAAGCGGGATGTGAACTGGGGCCGCTGGCATCCCAAAACCAGCTCTTAACCAATGCACCACTCGGCCGGCCCAAGGACTAATTTTTTACCCTAGGGCCAGCCGAGTGGCGCATTGGTTAAGAGCTGGTTTGGGACACCAGCAGCCCCGGTTCAGATCCCACATATGAGGACCAGTGACACTGCCCTCCACAGCTAACAACAGCCCCACCTGGAGCTGGGCTGTGCGAGACCCGGTGAAGGAGTAGGCTGCAGCCCCTGCTGCAGTGGGCTGCCATAGGCTACAGTGAGTGGCCGGCAGCCAGCGTGAGCTGACAATAGCCGTGGTGAGCGACCATCCAGAGGCCAGCGACCGATCTGGAAGAGTGCAATGACGATACCAACGTGGGCCAGTGAAGCAACGTCCTCCGCAACTAGACTGAAGAACAAAAAGAGAGCAACTTGTCTGTTTCCCTTCCCCGATTCCCCAACGCTGTTCCCCTCCCACAATTCCCCAATAAAATCTTAAAAAAAAAAAAGGCATAGGGTGGCTGAATGTATAAGAAAACAACACCCTTACATATGCTGCCTACAAGAGACTTACTTCAGATTGAAAGATAAACATAGACTGAAAGTGAAGGGATGGAAAAAGATATTTCATGAAAATGAAAACAATAGCTGAGGTAGCACTACTTATACTAAACAAAATAGACTTTAAAACAAAGTAAATAAGAAGAGGCAAAGAAGAACCTAGCAATTCCACTGCTGGGTATTTATCTGAAGAAACCCAAAATACTAACTCAAAAAGACATATGCATCCATATGTCCATTGCAGTATTATTTACAATATATGGAATTATTTACAAGATATGGAAACAACCTAAGTGTCCATCAACAGATGAATGGATAAAGAAGTAGTACATACATATATGGAATATTAGTCAGCCATAAAAAATCTTGCCATCTGCAAAAATATGGATAGACCTAGGTATTTCGCTAAGTGAAATAACTCAGACACAGAAAGACAAATAACATAGGATTTCACTTATATGTGGAATCTAAAAAACAATAAATGAACAAACAAAACAGAAACAAACTCATAGATACAGAGAACGTTTTGATAGTTGCCAGATGGGAGGAGGGTTAGGATTTGAGTGAAAAAGGGAAAGGGGTTAAAACATATAAACTGATCGTTACAAAATAATCATGGGGGTGTAAAGTACAGCATAGGGAATGTAGTCAATAATATTGTAATAACTATGTATGGTGTCAAATGGGTACTAGATTTATCAGGGTGATCACTTTGTAACTTACATAAATGTCTAATGACTGTTATACACCTGAAACTAATATATCAACTATAATTTAAAAATAAAAGTTTATCAGAAAAGCTTTTTAGGTTCCTTATGTGAGTATGAGTGAGATCGTACAGTAGTCGTGTTTCTGTGTATGACTTACTTGACCATGCATAATTTCCTTGAGGTTCATCCATGTTGTCTCAAATAGCAGTGTTTTCTGCTTTTTTATGACTAAATAATGTGTGTGTGTGTGTGTGTGTGTGTGTGTGTGTGTGACATTTTCTTTAATTCATTCATTCATCAATGGACACTTTGGTTGCTTCCATATCTTGGCTATTGTGAATAATGCTGCAATAAACATGAGAGTGCATGACAAATTCTGCCAGTGCAATTGTTGTCTAGGTGGGGAGACAGATTTCTAGTGCTTTTTACTCAGCCATCTTCCCAGAATCCTCTCTATCACCTGCTATTTTCAAATCTCATTAAAAATAATATAAGTAATCTATTTATAATAATTCTTTCTTAACATTCTGATCTTCTAATTTACAACAATTGTCTAGTCTTATCTCTATCTGTGTAACTAGCTTTCAATCTAAGTACTGTTTTTGGTTTTTTTCCCAATCATAGCTTCTCTATTCTTAGGCTTTCAATTTTAATTCATTTTTTATTATTCTAGAACAGATCTTTAACTAATGTATTTTGGAAGGTTATCTTTTTTCTCTTTTCGTTTTTTATTGGTTTCAGATGTACAAAACAATGCAATAGTTATCCTTTTCACCCCTTACAAAGTGACAACCCCCTTTCCCCCATCTACTGCCCCCCACCCCCGATATTATACATATCTATTACAATTCCATTGACTTCATTCCCACACTATACTCCATATTCCATGACTATATATGTATTAAATTATAGTTGACATATAATATTATTCAACGGCAGCTTCAGATGTACAGTGCAGAGGTCAGGCCTCTACACCGTCCATGATGTGGTCTCCCTATAAAAAAGACAGTTTGGGGAATATAATCAATAATGTTGTAAATATTTTTTAGGGGGCCAGATGGACTCATGTCTTGTTTGGAAGGTTATCTTGGTGGTGATATTTTTGTCATTCTTTTTTATCTGTTTGGTAATCTATTTTGATTGACTTTACCCTTAAGTGGCATCTTATCTAGTTAGGAAATGCTACTTCAAAACTCTGTAGATATAGTTCTGTGGTTTTCTGACATTTAGAGTTGAGTAAGCAGCCAAGCTGGATTATCTTTCTCTGCAGTCATCTTTTTAATTTTGTTTTTTGCTTTCTTTTCTTTGGAATTTAAAATGTTCACAATATTTCTGGTTGAAAATTCATTTTCTTAAGTTTTTGGGGTTTTTTGTTTTTACTTATTTTTTTTTCTTTTTTACAATCTGAAGCTTTTGAGTTCCTTAATAATACCCTTTTTAGTGCATATGCAGAAATTTCTTTTCTTCTGGTAATAGTTTCTGCTTGATGAATTTTATGTTTCTCTCCTAAGCACATCTCTTAATTTTAGGATACTGCTTTTTTCTTTTTTCAGGCATCTAGTTCATGCATCCTATCTTTGACCACTTTAATCTTTGGCTATATTAGTAATGAAACAATAAAAGCAGTTTTGTTTTCCCTCCTTGGTTGTGCAACTCTCACAAAAGGACATCCCGCTTGCCCCCAAAGTTCAGTGAAATCCTCCATCATTTTGGTTGTGGAAATCAGCAGGGGAGGCTACTCACTCCCAACCACATACATAATAAATGACACTTGTTATTGTCTTACCAAAATCTGTAGAATGTTCTTTTATTCTGTCTTATAGAGACAGATTTTTCCCCCCCTTTTTTTAATGATCATATTTTTTAGATTTTTGGAGGGAATTTCTCGAGGGGTATTTTTAGTCCACCTCATCTTAATGCCATGTCTGGAACTTAAGCCACTGAATTAACTTTTAAAAATATATTTAGACCTAGGTCAAAGAATACAAACGCAAGGAACAGGTTAAATTTCTTCCACAAGTGTCAGCAAAATGACAAAAAGAAAGAGGAACAGCCTTTAGTTAAGAAAGTTACAGAGTATACAGTCATTGAGGAGGAAGGCTTTCACAGGCGGGGAAAGCGTTGCTCCTCCTTCCACTTTAACTCAGGTTTACACAGACAGACAGACAGGCAGGCAGACAGACAAGCAGGGTCATTCCCAGACGTTAGCCCAACAGCAGACACAGCCAAGATGGATCTTCGATGGTGAGTGATCATTCTTATTCTTCTTTGAAATGCAAATTTGAGTTAAGTGACCTCAGCGGCAGACTGAGGTTGACGACGGTGCTCTAATTTCTGTCCTTCCTGCCCAAGAATGCTATTGGGCTGTCGGAAAAGTCATGATGCGTTTTTGCAACCAAACACATAGAAAAAATACGTCATGACTTTTCCGACAACCCAATAATATGTATTAAGGACATATTTATACAGAAGCTAAAAATAGAAACACAGGGAGAAAGGGTGGTCTGTGCTCTGAAATGTTAGCTAAAGTCCCAAAGCCATTCTCCCCTTCTTGGAGCATCCACTCTCTGTTGATTCCACAGCTCCAAGACAGAGAAGCTTTTTTAAAAAAATTGTTATCAAAGACATTTGACTGCCACTCAAAGGTGAAAATTATTGAGCTGCAAAAAAATTGTATTGGTTGTTGGTTTTTATAAAGTGATTAATTTTGATTTTGTAAATTTGTCTTTCGAACATTTCAACATTGCAGTTGTTGATTTTAAGAATCATGAAATTTTAAAATGTCTGTATAAGAATAGCAAATGATAGGAAGCAAATTTTGTGTATACCAAGGTCAGTTTGGCCTGGGGATGGGATAATGAGATAGAGAAGGTAGAAGAAGACAACGCAAAAAAAAAAGGAAGAGGAAGAAGTGGTTTAAGAAGAAAATGCAGAATGCAGATTATGAATCACAAACAGGCCATGGGAGATTCTGAGCTGCGTGAGGGAGTGGAAAAATGTGGAGTAATTCAGTTACTACTGGGTAGTGAACATGGTTGATGTGCTGTGTACTTTGCTAGTGCTGTTTCACTGAATTTTAATCTTTGCAATGACCCTCAGGCAGATATTATCACTATGTTCTATGAATGAGATAACTGTGGCTTAAAGAGGCTAAATAACTAGCTAATGTTCACACTGCTCGTAGTGAGTGGAGCTAAAATTTTTTTTCCGCTTTGCTCTGCACCACAAGGTTTCTCTATGCCCTAGCAGGCCCTCATGGCAGTGACTTACCGGACAGGGTCACACCACTCTTCTCTTGGATGGTGGCAGCTGAGGTCAATCATCACTTATTATTGTTCTTTGAAAATCTAAGTAACCCTAATCTACCTAGTGCTTACTGGTTTGGAAAACAGCTTTGCTGCTTTTATTTCAGAAGATCAGAATTTAATTTCCAAGTACAGGTTCTTTTCCCTCCAGTAGAGTTTTGAAATGTTACACATATATGAGCAATTGTTTTCAGAATTTATAATTTTTATGGAACCGTAGAGGTGGTACCACTTAATTATATTAATACTACCTGCAGGTGTCTATAGGACCACAGTCCACTGTCTATATTGTTCTTGCTAAGATTCTCTTTGTTTCATAATGCCTAAAAATTGATCATGAGCAGGAAATTTTAAAATATAAATGACCAAATTTTAAAATATTTACCTGAAATAAAAGAAATGCAAATTAAACAGTGAAGTATCATTTTTCTTTAATCAAAGTGGCAAATATTTTGTTTAAAAAGGAAGCAAGCAAGCAAAACTTGTACCTGTTTCTAAGGCAGGAGGAACATTTATACTCACATCACCAGCTGATGCTAATATAATCTTTCAAGACAATCTGGTGATGCATATCAAAAGCCCTTAAAATGTATATGCCCTTTAGCCAAGCAGTTCAACTTTTAGGAATTTATTGTAAGGACATGTAATCATATACAGTAAAACCTTGGATTGAGAGTAATGTGGCTTGTGAGTGTTCCACAAGACAAGCAAATAGTTCTAATACATTTTAACATGGTAAATGACCAATATCTTGCAACACGAGTAGTTTGTTTCCTGAATGAATTATGCTCATAAACCAAGGTATTACTGTATGTTTGTAAAGTTTTAGTGACATGGATATTTTTCTTGCCATTGTTTCTAACAGGAAAAACCTTAGAAACAACTTAAATGTCTAAATATAGGTAATTGGTTAATTTGGGAATGTCCATAATGGAATAGCATGCAATCATGAAAAATTCTTTTATAGAACAACAATTCTTACTGTGTTTAGCTCAAGAAAAAAAAACAGAATGTGCAGTGCTACTACTTTTATATATGATACCTGTATATGTACAATATTAATCAGAAATACAGGTAATTTCTATTTTCTACTTTGTGCTTTTAAACTTGCATCTGCAGACAGAAAAATAAAATCAGTTATTTAAGAAAAAGAAACCAATAACTCACCATTTGTGGAATTCCATTGTTAGAGCTTTGGCCCTTTGTTTAAGTTTTTGTCCCTTCACTCCTCTTCAAAATATACTTGTTTTCATAGGATATTCTATGTGGAGGAGCCTGAAGCACTCATTTCCTTATTTTAAGATGTGATGGCATGACTCCAGAGTGAGCTGCATGTTGGGAGCAAGAACAGAGTAGTGGTTAAGTGGTCATACGTAGGAACCTGAGTGCTGAGGTTTGAATCCGAGCTTCTCTCACTTCCCAGCTGTATGACCTCGGACAAGTTGTTTAACAATTGTAATCCTCTTATCTGTATAATCAGGATAACTGTGGCTTCTCGTAAGGTGGCTGTAAGGTTTTAATGAGACAAACCATGTAAAGTGCTTAGAACCTTGCTCTGATAAGTACTCAGTAATTATTAGTAGTTGTTTTTATTACTATTACTGTTAGGGTTAAGAGAAAGTGATTTATTTGTCCAAGATTACACAGTTACTTGATGGCCATGCTAGGACTAAAATTCAAGAAGGCTTTTTTGAGCAGACGTGTTCAATACCCTCTGAGCCTGTCAGGACAGCCCCAAGCTGGGCTCCAAAGGGAGCTGATCTGAAATAGGCAGACCCCAAGGACAAGGCCAGCCACTTCCAAGGAGCGACTCTGATCTCGGTGGGAAACCAAATGCTCAAGAGGATGAGGCTAAGGAAGCTGAGAACCAGGTTGGGTGTAGAGCTAAAGCTGGGGCCAGAGAGCTAGTACAGGAGAGAAAAGATGACTCAGAGCCACTGCTGAGGCTTTTATAGATCACCAGCTCTGGGCTTCATGGGGGGTCAACATGGATTAAAGATCCAAGGTCTGGGTGATTAAATAGACAAATAGGGTGCATGGGGGAATTGCAACTCTAACTGTGAGAAGATGCCTGACAGGTAGTAATAAAAGAGGGTAAGATGGAAACTGGGAGGGATCAGGACAAGGAGCCCACGAAGCCCAGGCATCCAGTCTTGATGATCCTTAAGTCACAGCCTAAGTTTGAAGAGTCATATACAAGCAAAGATAATGATAAAATTTGCTTTTAAAAATTCCTTTGGCAGCAGAGTTCAGAACTGATTTGGGGTGACAAGGAGATCATTTAGAGCACTATTGTGATAATCCAAGGAGAGGTTTTGAGGACATGAAACCAGGGCAATCATGGTGGAAGCAGAGAGGAGAGGATGCGTTTGGAAGATTTTTAAGCACTAGAATTGACAGGATTTGGGTTTTGGCAGATGTGGAGCTTGGAAGGGGAGATCTGAGCACACAGTGGATCCTTCACAAAATGGGGAGTAAAGGCAGTGGATTGGGTTTGGGCCAGGGGAAAAGAGAGGTCAGAAGTTGAGTTCACTTTTTAATGTGCTGAATTTGAGATCACGTGGAGCAGCTGGATGGTGATGCGTAAGTAGATAAGTGGATACACAGGTGCAAAACTTGAGAAAGAAGTATGGGCTGGAGTCTTCAGCATAAGCACAACTGATAGTTGAAATTCTTCTTGTGGTCATGATCACTAGGGAGAGGGGATAGTGGAGTGAGAAGAAGCCAAGGATGGAACCTGTAAAACTTTGTCATTGAAAGAGATAGATGAGGATGAACAATCCAAAATAGACACCAAAGTGGGACTAGAGAGATTGGAGCAAAGCAGGAGAAAGTGATGCCATAGAAACCAAGGAAGCAGAGAGATGCAAAAAAGATGAGTACGTGTCCATGGAAAGACAAAACGTATTTACCAAACTTCTACATTGAGCATATGAGACACGACAGAAAAGGGGACTACTAGGGACTAAGTGTTAAGGGTTGAATTGTGTCTCCTAAAAATTCATATGTTGAAGTTGTAACCCCCAGTACCTCAGGATGTGATTGTGTTTGGAGGTAATGAGAATAAAATGAGGCCTTTAGGGTGGCCCCTAATTCAAGATGACTGGTGTGCTCAGAAAGAAGAGGAAATTTGGATGCAGAAGAAACAGGCAAAGCCCAGGGTAGTCACAGAGTCAAATTCTACAGAAAGGCGAACTAGGGGAATGACTGAAAATGTCAGTCCAGAGGCCTTTGATGACCTTTGCAGAACACTCCGAGTTAAATAGAAGGAGTAGATCTCAGAGAGCTGAGAACACAGAGACAGCAGATAGAGCACTGCTACAAAATGTTGGGTGATAAAATGGGACCTCTTCACTGGACCAAACTCACCTCCACTGTCCATAAAGAGCCACATGGAAACAACTTAGAGTCGAGTCAGCCAGACCTGGAGTCTCCTCTAACTTAATAGCTAAACCCAGAAGAGAAAGGTCAGTACTTCTTATTCCACCCAAAACTGGTTTAGGAAGGATTTCAGGAAGAACGGGATTTTTGCAGCTGTCATTTTAAATGCTGGGGTTTTGGTACTGACACAGATTCCATTCTCTTTTGTTAAGCTATAAGACAGTTGTGATTCAAGGTTTCTTGGAGATGAATGGAGAAGTATTAAAGCATTTTCTTAGAAAGCTTTGAAGTCAAAATGAGTCTAATTTTTTCTTTCGTAGTCTCAGGGGTATTATTGGTCAAATAACCCAAATGTCACAGTTCTGTATTAGGGGTTCAAATTAATCAGATTTGACTAAAAGGTGTAATGAAAGACCTAATAAAAGTAAGGAACACTTTGTTAAGTAAACCAATTTGTCAATGCCAGCCAAAAATTAACTACAGAGTAAAACCTAAAGTAAATAACTACCCAAAAGATAAACCTAAATTGTCACCTTCATCTTAGAACTATTTTCAACCAATTAAACAATGAATCTTTATCAAGAACCTAATAGCTCTTTGTTTGTTTAGTTTAATAAGCATTTATTCCTTTAGTTGAACAACCTTTACACACAAAATAGATAGATTAAGAATTTTTTTGAGTGGAAAGGAATTTGGGTCTCAAGAGGTTGTATGAGTCTGCTACATGTTTTCTGGAAATCATTTAACTGAGCCTTTCAGTATTCTATACATCCCAATGGAGTCATGGGATTGAATCAGGAGCCTCGGCTTTTGTCAACTTCAATAGTATCATGGAGACCAAGCCAATTTTGTTTAGGTTAACCAGGTTTTGTTTCATTTGTAAGAGAATCCTCTTGCAATAGGATTGTTCAGTTTTCCTAATGGTGGCAGTCTCTTAAATTTTTTCACCTTTCAGAAACAGCAGTTAGGTAAATAGAATATTGAGTAAAATCTAAAAATGTGGACCTCCTACTCAGCTTTCAATTTTCTGCATGTGATCCTGCAAACGGATTGGGATATCCTTCACATTTCCAAGCAAAATTCAATTTAAAACACCCTTGTCAAACTCTAAATAATAGCCCCTTGAGAGTAAGCCAGCAGAGCACTGCATTACCCCAATAAAATCATAGGTTTTATCACGTGCATCAACAAATCTACATGGCTTGTTCTACATTCCTCTTCCACAGAATTTATTTTACACCTATTATGCCAAACAGCATTTTAGGTGTTTTTGTTGTTGTTGTTGTTTTTTTGAGGGCAGTATCACTGACCCTCATATGTGACACCCGAACCAGGGCTGCTGGCTTCCCAAGCCAGCACTTAACCCCTGCGCCACTCGGCCGGCCTCTGCCAAACAGCATTTTAAACACTGACATATAAACTCCCTAATAAGTTAAAGCAAAGACAAAGGTTTATCTTATGAGAAACAAGGTACACCATCACTTATGGTCTTCAAACATTACTGCACTTTAACTTTCATAACGACAATGCATTCATGAAACGATCTGCAGAAAAGCAGTTTTAATAGACAAATAAATTAAAGAACATTTTTAAGCAGATATGACTGTCCTTAATTGTTTATTAGGTAAGAATTTTATCAACATTACTCAAATTAGCAGTAATAGTGGAGCTGGAGAGTATTGCGTGTTCTCCAAGCTGCATGGCGAGAATCACCAGTAGTGTGGTGGAACTTGTGGCCCTTTCCAAGGCCATGGCTCTTGCAGCCTGCAGATATCAACCCTCGCATCTCCCTATCCATATGGACTGGTTTGGTGATCCATTGGGTATCAGGGTCCTGTTTGATAGCTTTATGGAAGGGCTCAATGAGGATAACCTCAAAGTATTTGTACATGAAATCTTCACCAACACAATAAGAATTCAGGACTCTCAGAGCCCCACAGTGGCATCCAGCTGGTTCCTTGGCAAGAGATTGAAGGCTTCAAGCAAACTTTAGCTGGTTAACACCCTGATGGACAGGCTTGCCATAGGTCACACCCTTAGGAACTGGGCTTTTGTGCCACCATGACGCACATGAATCCAATATTTGAACATAACCTTGCTTGGCCTTGTATCCCAGCTTGGGTGCTTCATCTGCTGGGTGGGGCAGGGGTCCCTCTGAAATGCAGAGAGCTGGCGATACTGCCAGTAGCACACCCTGAGAAGAAACTGCATTACATTGAACCGCTTTTCCTTCCGTAGTTCCTGGATGCACTTGTAAGCACCCATTTTGGCTTACCTGATGGCTGTGGCCAGACGGAAAGGGCAGAACCTGATAGTTTTAAAACACTGTGAAGGGTACAAAAGAAATGGCAAGACATAGTTTTTGTAGCCTAATTAGGAATAAAAACCAACAATTATAAAATGACAAAAGCAATCTAATCTGATGCAGTTAATAATTAAGTGATTTAACAAATAAATATAAATGACAAAATATATTCATTCTCACTAGATGTTAAAGAAACAACAATTAAACATTTTCATTTATCAAATTAAACAGCAAACAAACAATCCAATTAGAAAATAAGCAAAAGATATAAAAAAACATTTCCCCAAAGAGGATATACAGATGACAAGTAAGCACATGAAAAGATGTTCAATGTAATTCACCATCATAGAAATTAAAATTAAAACCACAGTAAGGTATCACTACACACCCATCAGAATGGCTAGAGTAAGAAATAAGAATGTAACCACATTGTAAGTTAGAAACATCTGTACAGGCAAATACCCATTATGGCCACTGTCTATTTCTCTGTGTTCTACTAATTTTTTCAGTTCATTCAGCATTTTTTTTTTTACTAGTGTCATTCACATTTTTGTTCCAGGCACTGCGCCACATGGTAGAGACACACCAAGATGAGTAAACATGATTTCTTTCCTCAAGGAGCTCAGTTTAGTGATAAATATATCAAATGTGATTATTTTTTATAGCAGTGAAGTGTGTGAGGTTCCACAGAAGCACAAAGGTATCTGTTTTCCATTTGTCTATCAGCAGTATTGTGTCTTGGGTTAGTGCCATTGTTTTGAGTCAGTCAGGCTGGTGTCAGATAATTAATTGATAAGTAGTTCCACATTTATGAGCAGTATACCTTGGGGAAACTATTCAAGCTCCCTGAATGTCAGAGCCCGATCTGTAAAATGTGGCTACTAGTACTTACCAATGCCGTGAGGGTTATAAGAATTTATAATGGATGTAAAGTCTTGTGGAAATAAAATATTTTAGGTTTCACATTCTTTTCTTTAAAATCCATTATATCCAATATTTTAAATTATGTCTTAATTTTCTTTAGCTCTGCCTTTTCCAATTCAGTTCTAGCAAATAGATTCTTACCTATAACCCAGAAGTTGCTGTAGTAGACCTCCTAATTGCAGATAAGAGAAGTTCAGGTTCAATAAAGGTGAAAAGTGAAATCTGCTTACAGTATATTTTATGTAAGGGTAGGATGCCAAAAACATTAAAATAAAAATCCCATCTATGATAGTTAATCATGTGAGTGTCTTCATGAAGTTGTCTATGAAAACTCCTTGGTAACCTTCTGGACTTCAAATATTTTATGTCTGCTATGTCTGCTTTTAATTAATAAAGACTTTTTACTCCTTATTCATCATGGGAAACATATTCAAATTTGCACTTCTAATTCTAGAAGTATATAAACTACCATTTTTCTTTATTAATAAGAGATGAAACAGATATAAGCACAAAAATGTATATCACAACATTATTTAATAAAACAAAAAATAAGAATCAACCTAAATGTTTGATATTAAGTGAATGGTTAAGTATATTAAAAATGAAGTTGATAATGACTTTTTACTGACAGAAGAAAACATAAGGTTCTGAAACTATAAAGAAAATAATGCGCAGAAACAAGATAGTGAACGAATGTCAAAATAGTCATAGTGGTTACTTCTAGATGGGTGGGATTACAGAAATAGGGTTTTCTCTGTGACTGAAATTGCTAAATCTACAATGAATGTACATTGCTTGGCTAAGCAGGATGAAATTGAGTTAAAACTGAATCCAGTGGTGAGGTATAGACTCTAAGTCAGGAATGGCCAACATAGAATGCCTATGGAGACCCTCAGATAATGGAAGTGAGTGATGCAGGCCTGCGGTTTATCATACCCACGTGAGGTATGAAGGGTAGAAACTGCGTCACACCAGCAGACAAACCCCATCTCCAGTGACGCTGCTGGTCACCACTCTGTTGTCCTGTATGCATGAGGGTGGTACAGCGCAACCTTGTCTTATTTTTCAAGAGAAATCAGAAAAGTAGAATTAAAGGTGAAACCTCATGAGTTTTACATACAGCCTGCCTCAACATCTGGATGGGCCGGTTTGGCCCAGGCCACCAGTTTTTACTGATGACTTGTGTTAGTACAACAGAGGTTCAGAGGTTCAACAGAGGTTCAGCGGTTCAGAGGAGAATGAGATAATTGTGGATGGAGTGGTTTAGGATTGTATTCTATTCTAGGCTGTAATGAATCAGAGCTAGAAGGGAGGGGGCCTGTGACTATTTGTTTATTAGCTTATTCAATAAAGTTTTATTTAATATCAAAAAAATAAAGATGAATCAGATAGAGATCCTCTTTAGAAGCTATTAAGATAGGAGGTTTCACCACAGCTAACATATCTTACCATATGGCAGCCATAATGGTATACCATATTACGTCATATATTATTTCATTTAATCCTCACAACTCCAGGAGGTAGCTACTATTAGTAGTTCTCATTTTTCACAGGTGAAAACTGAATCATAGAGATGTTACACAACTTGCCCAAGTCACATAGCTGGTAACAGAGCCAGGATTCCAGACCCCCCATTTGATTCTAGACCAAAGCTCTAGACCAGCATGTTATATATTATGGGAGATCGGGAGAGGATGAAATTACTCTTAGCAGATTTATGGATGGAAAGATTTGAGCTCTGAGAAAGCTGTGTTGGATCAGGGTCTAAACAAGCTCTGGCAACGAAGTGATAAAGGTAAGAGCTAGGGAGCCATTGGTCTAGGGCAGAGGTTGAAAACTAAAGGCTGGTAGACTAAAAATAGTATACTGACAGACAGTAGTCTTTAAAAATTAAAACAAAACAAAACAAAAACTTTATAATTATTTGCCAATACTTTAAAAACCTGGAGAACTCACGTAAATTTGGATTTCTAGCTCCTTAGGGAAATCAGAATACCTGGTAACACTGAGCCCACATTCCCATATAACAATGACTGGTGAACCTGGCAGAAGCTGCTCAACTTCCAATGGGGTATAAGTTCTTCTCTTCCCACGTGGCCTATTTTGCTCATTTAATTTCCTGCCAGGAGCCTTTAGGCACTCAAGTCTTTGAAAAGCCTTGGTCTAGAAAGTGAAGCATCAGCATGTGGGAAGGAATAACCAAATGGAACAAGGCAAGTGAGAGCTGAAGGTACAGAAGCTAAGGGTTTTTGAAAGTATGAACCTAGAAAAACACTTTCTGAGGATGTCAGATGCTAACACAGAGGATATTTATTTTATTCCCTTCTAGCTGGATTGGAAGTGATCCCAAGATCTTCACCTGAGGATTGAAAAGAAGTAGATTGGGGGTGGGAGGGACTTGATTGAGGGATCAATGGAGAAAGTAGAAATTCGAGGGAAAATTTAGACCACAGAGAGTAAAAACATTAATGTGACCAGACAATGTTTCACCCAAGATTCTGTTTCCAAGAGAATTCTCTGGCTTACTAAGTGTTTATGGTTGCCAGGAAAAAAAAAGTAGTAAGAAAGAAAACAAAAACCTAGACTTGGTCTCTTTAATGCCTCTAGGTGAATTTTCACAAATACAGGCAGAGTGATCCCATTACACACTATCTAGGTATTGATCTGAGGGTCCCATTCAGTTCTGGGGGGCCTTAGGAAAAACATTTCTTTAGATTAAAGGAACTTTGAACAGGTTACTTACGTCTCTAAGCCTCGGTTTCTTCATCTGTTTAGAAGGCTTAATAGGTTCAAATTTTCACAAGGTAAGGATTAAGTGAGTGAAGTACATGGCTCAGAGTAGGGAAGACTAAAAGATTACTGTGATGAGAAGGGATGGGGCTAGAATCCTTACAGTTGCCCCTGAATCCTTACAGTGACCATGTGAGCTAGGTATTATTTTCCCCTTTGAAAAATAAAATGAGAAAATCGAAGTTTAGACAGGCTTAGAAACTTATGAGGTCTGACAATTAAGTTCGCGAACTCATCCTAGAAAAAGTGCTACATATCATTATGGTCACCTTCAAAGTACTCACCTTGGGAAGTTATGCACCGATATCAGCTCCTAGTCCACCCTTCAAAGAAATTTTGGAACTCTTTTTCTGGAATGGCCATCACAGCTGTCATCATACATATTACCCTTAATGTACTGAATGTCATCAAAATGTCTTCCTTTCAATATTTCCTTTATCTTCATGTAAAGAAAGAAGTTACTGGGGGCCAAAGCAGGTGAGTAGGGAGAGTTATTTGCTTACTGGTTACAGTCTCCCTGACAGACAGTGCTGTGTGAGCTGGTGCATTGTCGTGATGCAAGAACCATAAATTGTTGGTGAAATGTTCAGGTCATTTAACATTTTCATGCAGCCTTTTCAGCACTTCCAAATAGTAAACTTGGTTAACGCTTTGTCCAGTTGGTACAAACTCATAATAACTAATACCTCTGATATCAAAAAAGATTAGCAATATCTTCTTCTTGACTCTTGATTTGGACTGCTGTAACTTTTTGGTTGTGGAAAATTGGCTGACTTCCATTGTACACTTTGACGTTTTGTTTCAGGGTTGTATTGGTACACCCATGTTTCATTACCAGTGATAACATGGCCCAAAAAGCATCATCTTGCCTCTCCAAAAGGTCTTGGCAAGCTTCAACTCTCCTTTGCTTTTGTTCATCAGTGAGCTCCTTCAGGGCCATTTTTGCACACTCCTTTCTCATGCCAAGATTTTCAGTTAAAGCTTTCCTAACTGTTTCTCTATCGATGCTTACTTGGTCTGCTATGCTTCTCACAGTCAGGCGACGATTGTGATGCACAATTCGATGAATTTTTGTAATGTTTTCATCAGTTCTGCTCATTACTGGCCACCCTGACCTCTCTTCATCAGTGACGCATTCTCTCACCTCAGAAAAACATTTAATCCATTTGTACACTGCTGTTTTCTTCATGGCATTATCCCCATAAACTTGGACTAACACGTCCCTGATTTCACTTCCACTCTTGCCAAGTGTTAATCTTTAAAGTAAATGTATTGTTAAATAAATTTAATGTTTGCTGCTCTAATTTAAGTTCAGACATTCTCACGATGGCATACAAAAACACACAACAACAATAATGAATGCCACACAGCAAGACACTACCACACATTGACACGGACACAGCTGTGAGACACTGTATACCAAGGTTATGAAACTTTACCGAGCTGTGTGTACAGTGCTGCCAATATAAGTGCATGGTGGCAAGGTCGCAAACTTAATTGTCAAATCTCGTACTCAAGGTCACATAATTAGTAAAGGACTGAGTGGAAACACTTACTCAAAAAGATCCAAACCACACCAAAAAAGTATGCTGACATCTATCTGACATTTCAATGATAGTCATATAACATTCTTGGATAGAAATTAAAACAGATTCAATTCTATATCCTGCTAAAACCTTGAGGTCACCAGCTGTGTGTTCCTGGGCAAGTGGCCTAATGTCTCTGAAACTTAGTTTTCTCATCTATAAAAGTTTGTATGTTTATTGTATAGATTCAATGAAATAATGCATTTGGAGTATTTAGCAATATACTTAACTTATAAGCAATCAGCTAACAGATATTAACTTTACTAACATTTACTGGACCTATTACTGTACCAGAGATACAAAGGGGAACATGTTTGCTGCCCTTGTGGAATTCAGGACTGGACAGCAGTGAAATTGTAACACAATATGGAAACTATTATAATGGAAGATTAAACAATGTGATTTGGGAGGGAGAAAAATATTATACAGATATGGTGAAAAGAGGAGGGAATGATGCCAGAAAAGGTTTCAGCTGTGAACTTGGAGTGGTCTGGCTCTGAAAGGAAGAGTCGAGATTTGCAAACAGAGAAGGCAGAAAAGACATTCCAGGCAAAAAGAACAGCTTGTGCTAAAGCAGAGAAGGCAAAAAGTATAAAAGGTCTGGGAGGGTCAGAAAATAGTGAACGGTTCAAGTATGCTAGAGGGTAAGTTACATGGCTTCATTAATAAAAGCAGAAGAGAAAAAAATGGATTTGGGCTGTGAAGGGCCTTGTGTGCCTTGCTAAGAAGTGTGACCACTAGCCCATGAGGAACAGAGAGGAAGTCTTTAAAGCAAGAATGTTTTGTAATCAGATTGTTTTTGATGAAAGAGAGTAGCAGCGTAAAGGATAATGAGAGGCAACCAGCCAGAAGGCTATTGCAATAGTCCAGACAAGAGGTGACAAAGACCCTAAAACTAGCTGCCAATGAATTAGAAGTGGGTGGTGAGGAAGAGAAAGTGAAGGGTGACATAAATACAGCATGTGAAATCCAAGGTATGAAAATGGCTTGGTCCCTTCTCACCGCAGTCACCCCAAAGGACCAAAACAAAAACAAAGAAAACCTCTTTTAAAAATAATCTCTTTTGTTTGTATGCAAATAGGCGATGCAGACTGAAAATGCAACTCAAGTGAGATGATGACAAATGCAATATTTTGTCTTCAATCCATGAAACGCAAAATTTGAATTGGTTTACCGGTGCTGTCCTTCTTAAACATTCCAACTCCTCACATTAAAACTGTAGTCATGTGCAAGGCTTATGTGTGCTTCTTTTCGATCTTAAACCAGATTGAGGAAAGCTATTTAAGACCCTTTTCAAAAGAGGCTATCCCTTACTTACATCATTGAAGAGTAGGAAAAACACAACTTGTTTTACTGGAAAATTTCTTTCAAGTAGCAACACTCTTCTGGTGTTGGACCTTTGGAATCTTGCAGATAAAAACATGCAAAGAGAGCTGCAAAAATTACACATCTATGGTTCTGCACCACCAACCTGAAAATTGCAAATCAAGGTTGATAAATGCATATTTTAAGGCTTCTCAGAAGTCTTATGTGCATTGCTTTTGGTTACAAAGATGCCATAGGGAAGTGAGCCTTTGGGTGTACAATGTCCCCTCCCTCAACCCTGTTGTGAAATGGAAGCTTCAAAAAATCCAGTGGTGTTTTTTTTTTTTTTTTTAAACAAGGTTAGTCATATTGGCTATGTTCCGTATGCCCCAATCTATTTTATTTTATTTTGTAGTGCATATTTTATTTATACTTAAATAAATATTTTACATAAAAAGGTGCTTTCACAGATATTCATGCCTCCTTAAATTTGAAATATGCTGCCATTTCTTAATGTGTTAGTTTTGTTATGTATTATAATCCATCCTCTACACATATAGGAAAAAATATGGACTTAACTCTTCAAGCAACTTCTACATTTAGAATATTATCTCATTTTATTTCTTCTGAGGCTATAAAGGAAATAGCAAATGTGAGATGCTTTGTGAAAGAAATGACAGTTTCTCAGAATGTGTAAGTACATACACTTAAGCAAATGAGTCACTTAAATTCAGAGATCATGGTATTCCAAATTTGGGTTTAATGTTCCCAGGTAACACTAAAGAAATAATGTTTCAAATCAGATATTTACTTTGTTGAATTCTGAATTTGGTATCTGAATATTTAAACTTGCTGCTGTATGTGTTTCACTTATCTTGGAAATATTTTACATAGTTTTGTTATTTGTTAACTAATAGAACATCTCTTGTATAAACTATCAGAGGAAATCCTGAGATTGTAAGATTGTATTGTAAGCCTTACTGAATAGCTAGACTATAGAATTATTAAATAAAAAGTAAAGATCACTTAGACTACCTTTCCCTCTAGTGAGTTTTCTCTACTGTACCACCTGTGACTGATGGTCATGCAGACATCATGACCATTTAAAGTATGAAATGAAGGAGAACTAATATCTCTTGGAGAAGCCTATTCCTGAGAGGAGGGCCTGATGAATTTTTTGTTTTGTTTTGTTTTGTTTTAAGGTTCTTTACTTTTTATTTTTGCAATGTCATTCCATGCAAAAACAATAGAAACATAACAGTCTTAACAAGAAATTTACAATCGACTATTTGAACAGGAAATCTGTATACATTCTAATTTCCAGCAATTTTACATCGTAAAGTGACTGTAAAGAAAATGTTCTTTTTAATCCCTCTGCTGCCTTAACTCTTGGAGTAAGTATTATTGATAGAAGGCCTACCTAGTACTGTTTACAAGTACCAAATTAAGACTGTATAATTTACATAAAATCTATTAACTTAACATCTCCATTTAATATCTTTGACTATTCAGTGCTCTGTGTGAGGGGAAAAGTCACTTTGACATATTGACAAAAAAAAAAACAAAAACTAAGTTTCCACAAAGATGTTAAAGGTATCCCATTCTGAGAATACTTAGATACCAGTAAAGAAAGCTGATGCTAGTTTGGTCCTGTCAACACACAGTTAAGCCCAAACCAGCCTCCTGATAAGCAGCAACTTAATGGCTAAAACATCTGTGGAAACAAGTTCAGGTGTGCTTATCTGCTTCATTTGGAAGATGGTAGAGATTAAGCAACTAAGTTTGCTGCAAGATTGCTTCAAGTTCAATTTTCATTGAATTTAGTTCCATTTATTATTTGAAACATGCAAAACACACTCACGATACATAAAATTGTTTCTTCAGAAAATAAGGCAAGAATAACAATTCACCATGAGATAATCAACTATTAATAGAAACCACCCAGTTACAAATGCATAAGGAATGCTTGGCTGGCCCTCCACCTAGCCAGGTAGAGGCAATGTGCTCTAAGTTGGCCTCCACATGGCACCAGTTAGCTCACATGGCCCAGAAGTCTTTCAAGGTTTCAGTTAAATAAGTTTCCAAGTCAAACTTGTCCTCCACTTGGCACTGCACAGCGGGGGACCAGCCTCTGCTGACCAGGGTTTCCCTCAGGTGGAGATGGTGTCGGCGGGGGAGGAAAATGAAGAAGGGAGACAGTGGAGACACCGGGGGAGTTAAAGAGAAAAAAGTGTCACACTTTATTGCCAGAGCATGTTCTTTTTATAGGGATTCTTGACCAATATCTCAATCACATGAGTTTGGTGGTTTCTAGTTCCCAAGATTTACTCAGTCTTTATTTCCCTGTAATTTTTCTAGGATACACTGGCCTCTTCTATGTTAAGGATTCACCTATCTCCACATATAGCCTAAAGAGTGGTTACCATGACTACCTAGCCATTATCCCAAATTCCAGTAGCTAGACTCACAGGGCTATACTAAAAGACTAGGAGTGGCTGTGTTTAGGGTAAAAGCATCTAAAATCTATTCCTATGTAAATACAATACCTAGTAGCTAAAGGAAGTCTTAAACATCTTTTGTCCTAGGAGGGCTACATATTTACAATAGAGGGTAGCATCTGTTTCTCAGTCAAAGCTTCAGTATCTGTCAAAGAATTTAAACAAAGTTGTTAACATACCCTATGGTCAGGAGGTCCCCTCCTACCGGAACTCTCATGGCCTGAAGACTTTTAATCTTCAAGGAGACCATTCACAACAGGGCCCTTAGGCAAGTGCATCAGCTTTTCACAGGCAGGCTTCTTGGCCTATGTTGTCAGAGGTCTGTGCCTCAGTTTCCAAGGGGTTCGAGTCCCCAATATCTCAGTTCAGGGGTCCCCTCGGGTTGTAGCCTGTTTTAGGGAGTTTCCTTCTCTTTAGGAAATCTTGCCCAGTCGTTGACTTACACAGCCAGCTATCATCAGGGTACCACAGGAACTTGTCACAAATGCAGTGAATGTATTGTCTCCTATAGGAGGAAAGGCACATGGGTTCATAGAGGCAGGAGATATTACATGACCAACCATAAGGCAGCACCTCAAACATCCAGTGCTGAGCAGGGCAATGTGACCTTTTCATACACTGAAAGACTGTCGGCTCCCGGCACTGCATGTTTCTAACGTTGGTGAGTATATCAGGATAACATATCAAAGGTATCCTGAGAGCCGGTCTGGGACTCAGGGTTGTTTTCTGTGGATTCAATCTCCATTTCCCTGAGTTCTACAGGATGTGCTTTTTGAAAATCACATCCTTCTTTAGCTAGAGAATGCCAGAAATGCAGAGCCACCTTCCAGAGTTTGATCTACTGGTCCCACAATCGTCCACTATACTTCTTGAATTTATTGAGACTTGGCTGCCAAAGGTGCCTTGGGACTGCGTTAGTATAAGGAGCATAGGCGATGGTGTTCTTGCCACAGTTGATCTGATCTGCTTCTGTCTTTTCCTATGGACACTTTCCTCAGTCTCCAAGATGGCAGGCACTGCAGATGTAGACTGCCTCAAATCAGAACTTCCAGTGATGATTTTCTCTCTCTTCCAAAGTCATTTATGAGGCGTTTCCTTATTATAACTTGCAATTTCTTTGTTAACTCTGGCCCTCATTTCATCTTCTTCAACTGCACTAGCCCCATCTGTACATCTAGAACGGGGCTTTGAGCCTCAGGAGTGGTAAAGCTGTCTGGTCTGGGGTCGCCTGCTGGCTTCGCGGTATCCTCCAGATGTCCTGCGCTTGCGCTCTGGCCTCCATCTCGCAGGGTGCTGCGGACTAGCTTCATGGTCACTGCGGCTCCAATGCCTGCGGGGAGGGGGCAGGGGGCTTCGCCCGCAGCGCGTCCTCTCTCTGGTGGTGCTGACTGCCTGCTGCGGGAGAGGGAATTTTTTCTTAATTGTGACCTACATGATCTAGTTAGAATCTACCTCGTGCTCTTAAGACGATGTTTCATCATTAGGAGGTCATACTTAACTGATGTTTATGTTGAAAATCACTTGGTAAAAATACCTTGACATTATTAGATTGGTGTAGGTCTCTTGCACTCACTTGCAGACTCTGGGTGGGCAAGGACCCTCTATTTTTGCTCATCTTGGATCCCAGGACCAGCCCAGGGCCCACAATCGGGGCTAGTCATGTATTTGTTGAACAAATGAAGGCAAATTAAAAAGTAGGAATTCCAAATGGTGTCATTACATCTGTGGATGTTAAATATTGGGAAAATTGGAAATAATACTGAGATACAAAGATAGATTGGAACAAAGGTCAAGCATAAAAATATGTTTGTCACTAGAGTCTGTGGGTACCACCAGTTCTCATGGATGCCCTGACACCACCTGACGCTCTGCCCAGCCCCTTTTATGAGGCGTTTGTTCCAGGCAGGCAGGCAGGCAGGCAAGGTGAGAGGGCTGCTCTGGATATGGTCTTGCTGCTATAATCCTGGTCTCTACTGTCCATGAGGTGAGTGGTGAGTCTATTGGTTCTGCAAGCTGCAGGCCTTCTCTGGCTTAGCCTTGTTTCTGGACCTGTGGTCCAGTTCCCTGTTGTCCCTTGGAGGCTGTCCCCTAGTGATGGGCCTTGTTCTACAAGAGAAACAATGAAGTGTCTCTGCCCACCACACTGTGGATATCACACTTCCGAGAAACTCCTGATTCTGGGGGTGCCTCAGCACACCCTCACCCCAATCTGCCATGTCTCCACCAGACCACAACCTCTCTCAGACCCTGAGTATGGAAAGACTAGCTCCTCATTTGCTAGGGTCATTGTCCCTAGCCTGAGCTCTATCTAGCTCCAATTTCCTCATCTTGCCACGTGCTCATACCACTAAAGTCACAGCTTGTCTAAAGCCAACAACCATCCCCACGCCCCACCCTGTACAACAGTACTCCTTTTTTTCTAAAATACATACATCCTGAAGCTTACCCTTTTGACATTTTTTTCCTTAACCTCCTTCTAATACATGTTAATGTAATCTTCAAGCAAATGTATTTTGCTGCTCAAGTTAGGTATGTTTTATTAACTCACTGTTTGATTTTGAGAGAGAGTACAGACAATAATCTTTGCATTCACTTGATAGAAATTTACAAATAAATGGTGTCCCTTGTCTTTCAGACTTTTTCTTAGAGGACATCTAGGCAAAGGTGTGTCACTGGGTCCTACTTTCCATGTTCAGGAGTTGATTGAATACAAGTTAAGAAACTATACACATTGCTTTATTTTTTTTAGCATGCATGAATGATAAATGTGAATTTGCATCATGAGAAAGTGAATAAAAGAAGGCACTCCAGGGCAGTTGGGGGGCTGAACAAGCCAACTGAGGAAGAGAGGGGAACCTGTGCTAGAGGTTGGAAGAGTGAGTGGGGGTCTCTCCCTACCTTGGCAACTCCCTTAGAGGATTTAAATACCGAGGCTGCAAAATTTTGGCTCGAAGAAGAAGACTCGGCCTCTAATGCTTAACTGTATAAAATTTGCTTTTAAATATACGTCAAGACTGTATCTCTCCTTCAAAGAAAAAAAGAACTTACTACATTTCTAAGAATGTTCCTCCAGAAATATGGAACTGAAAGCTATTTTTTATTTATCTGGCTCTTAGAAAATAATGGGGCTTTTTCTTTAAGTTATCTAAGTAATAGACATAAAAATCTATGATTCTGCACCATAAAGCTGCAGAAAATGTCAAAATAGAGGGCAGAAATACAAACATGGAGATTTTTTCACATTGTATGTATGTATGTATGTATGGCATTTGAATGCAAGAGTGCAACATGGAGAAGTGAACCTTTGGACTGTGAAATTGATGCTAATTTTCTTACCCACTAGACTCTAGAAGCCCTCCAAAATGTCACATCATTAATTTAGTTACTTTACCAGGAATCAGTGCATGTGGTTAGTGTGTAGTGTTTTTTTTTTAAGTTAATAGATTTTATTTTTAGAACAGTTTTACATTTACAGAAAAATTAAGCAAATAATACAGAGAATTCCCATATATCCCCTTTCCTACACACAATTACCCCTGTTATTATCATCTTGCATTAATGTGGTGTACTTGTTACAATTAATGAACCAATATCGATACATTATTATTAAGTAACATTTATATTTTACATTACATTTCCCTTCTGTTCTATAGTTCTATGGATTTTGACAAATTTATAACAACGTATCCACCATTACAGCATCATAGAGAATAGTTTGACTGCTCTAAAAATTCCCTGTGCTCCACCTATTCATCTACCCTCACATCCCCTGGTAACCACTGATCTTTATACTATCTCCATGGTTTTGCCTTTTTCAGAATGTAATCTAGTTGGGCTCATACAGCATGTAAACTTTTCAGACTGGCTTCTTTCATTAAATACAATGCATTTAAAGTTCCTCCATGTCTTTTTGTGGCTTGATAACTCATTTCTTTTTAATCATTGAATTATGTTCCATTGTATGGATGCACCGTAGTTTGTTTATACATTCACCTATTGAAGGGTATGTTAGTTGCTTCCAGTTTTGGGCAGTTATGAATAAAGTTACTATAAATATTTATATGTAGGCTTCTGTGTGAACAAAAGTTTTCAACTCACTTGGGTAAATACTTAGGAGCATGATTGTTGGATCGTATGGTAGGCTTGGTGAGAAACTGACAGAATGTGATCCAAAGAGCCTATTATCATATCATTTTTCACTGACATAGACACCAGCAATGAATGAGAGTTCCTGTTGCTCCACATCTTCATCAGCATTTGATATTGTCAGTTTTTTTATATTTTAGCCATTTTAATATGTGTGTAGTAGTAGCTCATTGTTGTTTTAATTAGCAATTCCCTGATGTCATATGATACTGAGCATCTTATTATATATGAATGTGTCATCTGTTGGGAGGTGTATGATCAGATCATTTGCCCATTTTTAAAAATTGAGTCGTTTGTCTTTTTATCTTTGAGTTTTAAGAGTTCTTTGTATGTTTTGGATACTGGCCCTTTATCAGATATCTGTTTTCGCAAATATTTTCTCCCAGTCTGTGGCTTGTCTTCTCATCCTCTTAGCAGTTAGTATATTTATGCTTTAAGGAAAAATAGTTCTAAAAATACAATTTTACAGTAGCAGTAAGAGGAAAATTTCACAGCAAATGTTTTATGCCCTCTCTCAGGTTGTGTTAGGTAGCCCTGTCTGTGGACCCGGCAGAGTTTCGTTAAAAGGGAAGAGCCAGGTCTCGGAGGCTGTGACTGACTACCCTGCATTATTAGAGGTTGTGCAGCAGGGCTGGGATTGAGAACAGGAACCAGCCCTGAGCTGTAGCACTTCTAAATTAAGAACAATTGGGGAACTGTATTTACAGTCCAACCCTAGGCCCCCTTGCATGGATTATACTATGCATAAGGTACGAATTTCTGCAGATGAATCCAAGTATGTAAGAGATTATCACTTTTTTATTACCTTTGATTCAACCTAACCCACCTCTGAGCCCCCATTCTGCCAGTTGGACAGGAGACTCTATCTTGGTCATATAGGAGTGCCTTTCCCCTCCAGTCAGAATTTAGGAAGCTTACCTGGTGAAGAGAAAGTGGTAGAAGGGCCTCAAGTCCCTAGTCTGTCCTGATAGTCATTGGCAACCTCACTAACAAGTCCATAGTGGTCTGTGAAGTCTAGTAGCTCTCTGCCCCATGCCACAGTGGGGAGTGAGATTATCTACTGAGGCTTGGCCCCCTGAGCCCAGGGCACCTTCTCTCTAGGCATGAACTTTCACCCCTGAGGTTCTTACCCCCTTGGGAACACTGAGAAGGAATGCTTGGGTCCCACTGCTCACAGGACCCACAACTCTGCCCTCTGCTCCCTTACTCTTGCATCTCAAAAGTACCCTGCCTCTTTTCCCTTATCTGTTTTTTTATTCTTTTATTGTGAAAAAAACATTGTTGTTTGTTTTGTTTTTAAATAGTTTCAGGTGTACAATGCAGTGCAATAGTTATACTTTCTCACTTATCTTTTAAGGCACCTGTATTGTCTCTTCCCTGGGCTTTCATAAGAGTCCAGAAGTGCCTTTGACTTTAGGTTTCTTCTGCCTTCTCCCCTACAAAAATCTCTGTGTCAAGAAAGCTCAGAAAACAAATACAAATTAACATTTCAATAAATAATGCTGCTACAATTATTTGTGGAAACTATTTTATCCTGTATTGGGACACCACTACCTGGAATACTTTTAGACTGCCTCTTGACCACTGGCTATAGGAAGCCATTTATAGATAGCAACAAATAGATGGCTGGAATTGAAAATTCAGCTCAGTGTTCAGATGTTTCCAAATGCCTACAGTTTTCTAGTTTTGCCTCCCATAGTTGATCCTAACTATGTGGTCCCAGGGAAACCTCTCTTGGGCAATGCTGAGCAAGAACATCAGGAAGATATCTATTTCCCCCATCCAGCTACCATCTATAGCCACTCCTCTCCTTCTGCTTTTCCTTGTAGCCTTGGCTTCCTCAGACCTGAGAACATCCGGGAGTAAGACACTAGAGGAAGCTGCCCCACACAGAAAATAACTTTCTGGTTACAGCAATTTCCTCCTTACTAAACACAAGGAACCAGTCTTCATTCTATTCCACCTCCTCTCAGCATTTGATACTGTTGATCACTATTTGACCACCCTCTCTGTCCTTGGCTCTGATGACTCTTGGGTAAAGCCTCCTTATCAGATTTTCAAGTGGCACAAAGCTTGGAGGGATGACTAATATAATGGATGACATATGTGGGAGTCAGAGTAATTTTGATTGGCCCCAAACACTGACATACAAACACGCCGGGGCCAGAGTTTGGTGATCTGACTTGCCATGTAAAAAAAAACAAAATGAAAAATGTCATGGTCAGCCAACCTCCCTAGGCAGCTGTTTACAGCTTAATTTGACTTCTGACTCATTAATGAAAGTGATCTTGTCATTGCTGGTTCCATTCTGTGAGACCTCTCTGCAAAAAAATTATGCTAACAAACTCAGGGAGATGGATGCCAGTGGGCAAGCCACCAAGTTGGTTAGGTCTAGAGACTATATCATATGAGGAATATTTTAGGATGGTGATTATATTTAGCTCAGAGAAGAGACTATTAAGAAAATTTATAGTATCTGCATTCAACTATTTGAGGGTTTTATATAAAGTAGTAAAAATAATATATATTCTGGTAGCTCCAGAAAACAGGACAGGGACAACTAGATGGTACTTATGGGGCTGGGAGTGAGGGGTGGGAGATTTGGGATTATTACAAAGACCTTTTTGTCATCCGATAGTGAGTTTTCCAACATAAGTGAGAAAGCAAAAGTTGGACATCCATCTATCAGAAATAGCATTGAGGGGGTCCTTGTTTGAGTGAGAGACTAGAAGGACTTCTCAGGTCCCTTAAACAGCTTTGCAACTCGAAGTCACAGAGTAAGAGAATTCCATGACACCATACCATCCTTGATTTCTGCTACCTGGCTTACGGCATTGAGGGAGGCTGGTTTAAGAAGAAACTGAAAGAGAGATGGGATATGGAAAAGATAAAACAATAATACAACTTTTTTTTTTTAAAGAACCTACTATATGCCAGAATCTGTGCTAGGCACTATGTCATCCTATTTAATCCTCACAAGAAGCTTATGAGATAATGAGTATCATTTCTGTGAGGAAACTAAGGTTCAGAGAAGTTATGTAACGTCCCCAAGGGCACACAGGCATTAACTAGTGGAGCTAGGGTTTGAACTCAGGTCTATGTGATGCCAAAGCCCAGTGTGATGTGTCGATTTTACCCACCCTTTATTTGTGGCAAATGATACTGGTTTTTAAAAAAAATTATTATTAGCATAAAGATTCCTTTTAAAACAAATTTTCTTAAATAAAGTTAAGAGAAAAACATTGTATAAAGAATACACACATTTTACATGGATACAAAGTAGTACTAGTAGCTAGAATGACTGAAGTTTGGGAAATACTATTCCAAATACTTTGATAGCAGGACTTTCCAATTTAGCTTATCTTACTCATGTTTTTTGACGAGTACAAGGAAACCTGAAAACCAAGTTGAATGTGAATTAATTCTCTTGTGCTCTGATGGGTGGGTAATTTCAAATGTTACAATAAGGAAACCAACTAGACCCTTTCAATTAAAAAAAAAAAATGATATGATTGTGAAATCCAGAGGAAAACCCCAGGTGGGGCCTATTCGAATAAAGGATGAAGTTTCCAAGGTATGCATATAGAATGGCTGAAGGGAAGTGATGATCCTGTGAGTCAGGGCCCAGGCCCCTATGGGTTTGAGGGGCCCTGGATGGAAGGCAAAGGGGTCTACAGACCTGTTTTAGGAAGAACGATCATAACCTTTCCAGTGATAGAGGGAAGATCTTTGTGAAAAGGTCAAATTGAAACTGGGAAAGTCCGAAAAGAAGATAGGAAAATAATAACAAAGACTAAATAGTCACATAGCATGCTCTGTACCAGGCGATTCACATGCAAGACCTCATTTGATTTTCACAACAATGCAGCCAGGGAGCTATTATATCTCATAGATGAGAAAACAGACTGAGAGATCCTAAGTAATTTGCCCAGGGTCCAGTGATCAACCTAGGGTTTGACCTTGGACTACCAGTTCCAAATCTAGACTACTTATTTGCACCAATTGTCCTTGCTTGAGTCGACCGCCTCAACCCAAACAATAGCTTTCACTTTGTCATTTTTTTTTTTTAAGAGGGCAGTGTCACTGGCCCTCATATGTGGGACCTGAACCGGCACCACTGGCGTCCCAAGACAGCTCTTAACCACCGTGCCACTCGGCTGGCCCTCACTTTGTCATCTTTAATTGCTCCAGCCCTGCAGGGCACAGCTAGCCTCAAAGAGATCTGGGTAGGCATGCTTGGGGTGGGCTACCTGTCTCCTAAATTCAAATGCTGCAGATTCAGAGGCACATAAATGTCCCCCACATTGATCAGAGGGCTTTGCAAGGTTTGATCAGGTCAGAAAAAGAAGTCATGCATTTGGGGACAGGATTGTAAATGTAAAGCCTGTCCCTGCTGAAGCACTAAGCTTGGAAAAAATCCACTTGGCATTCACACGCCTTTCTCACTTCTACTTTAACTTGTCCCCAGACTCAAGATACCACCCGCTTCTAGGAACAGTGGACCAAGGTAATAGAAACATTCTAGATTAGGACATTTAGGATTGGACTAGGATAATATGAAAATAGAATCTGTGTATGTTTATTGGCTTCTAGAAGGATCCAAGGAGAGATACTCAATAAATGATTTGGGGGAAGGGTGGCTGGTGAATAACCCAGTCTCTCTGTTCTGTCTGGTTGCGGACTGTGTCTTGCAGCCCTGCCGAGGCAGACATAGTGTCTGGGATATGCCTGCCCAGTAAAACTTTTGAACTGAGCTAAATCTTTACCTATGGGCCTTAAAGGCTGTGCTCCTGGATCTGTAGATCTATTACAGAAGGTGACAGGCTTGTGGCTGGGGCTCTCTTTGGGGGGTTTCCTCAGGGCTTTACATTCAATCACTCTCTGAGAGTGCATTCATAGTCATTGTGATCAGTGGAAATGCCCACCTGCCAATCTTATCTAGAACAAGGGCCCGGCCCTTCTGTGGTGTTTTTCTTTTCTGGTAATTTCCCTTTTACCAACTTCTGAGTTCTGGCTTCAGCCCTAACATTATTTCCCTCTCTACAAGGAGTGTTAGGAGAATCGTGGCTCCTCTTCATTTATTCTTAATCCCTTGCTTCTGTGTTCTTGGGAATGCCACGAGGCTTGTATCTGTCGTCCCTGGGAGCTGCTGTGGATGGGCATTTGTGACAGGTATGTTTTCATGAAGCTTGTATGCCTGGGGAGCATGGTGTGGGATCAAGCTGCCTTTGGGACAGATGTTCAGAGATGGGGCTGATGACTGGCAAGAAAGTGGGTAAGGAGGAGTGTGGAGTACATTCTTAAAACCTTTGACCATCAAGGTTTGATTCTCAGGCTGCCTATATTCGAGGTTAGGGCATTACAAAAATGTGTCTCTTTTAGCCAGATTCCTTACTCTGCTTTTTTCGTGAGCTAAGGGACAGGATAGGCAGGAAACGAAGGCACCACTTACCAAACAATCAACAGCGTTTCTTGACCTTATAGTGCTGGGGGCTCCAAGTAGCTCTGCTCCAGGAGAAGCTATCCAAGGATACTAGCCCTGCCTGAGCCCTCTGTGCCAGTGGGAGGTCCAGAGGATGGGGGCAAAACACATAGCCTCTGCAGTGGCCTCTGCTTTCTTCTTTGGCTTTTCCCTTCTCTGGTCCAGAAACCTTTCCCCATTTCTTCTTCCCATCCCAATTTTGGCCCCTGTTGGCACCAGAGACCCCAATAGCTCATTTGGAAAGAAATAGTCTTAGGTCAAAAAAGAGCCCAGGCGGTGGTTTACTGTGTTCTGTATACCATGAACATATTTGCATTTGCAAATAGACTTAAAATAGTGCCACCACTGATAGTTATTTAAGGTTCTGGAGAGACAGGTGAAAAGAATTTTTGGCCAAGGGAACTTCCCACTCCTCTCAAATTGTTATAACTAAGGAGGTGACCGTATTTCTCTGACATGCAGCCTCAATTTTGGGATTAAGGCTCTGGACTAAAAATGAGTCTATTAATTATGTGCACAAGTTCACAGTTCTATTATTATGTCTTATGTTTGCTGCTGCAGATACCATTCATGCTATTTATATTAGCTATACTGTATATAATGGGATCTTTTATCAATCTCTGTTCATTCATGTGCTCTAAATGTATTTATTGAGTGCTTACTATGTCCCAGGTACTGGGTTTTTAACACGGAGCATAAAAGACATGATCCTTATACATTTGAAACTTCTAGTCCAGTGAGAAAATAGTCACTAAAAATAACTGTATAGCAACTGTATAAGTGTATAGCAATAGTACTTTGGAGGGAAGGAAATGGTTCTTTGTGATTGTGCTCACTGTTTAATAACTATGTCTTTGAGCTTTATTTTTTGGTTCCGCTGGTATCCCTGGATGTCTGATGTCCCTTTCTGGAGGTGAGGGTAGGATTTTATGGAGATGAGGCAGGGCAGGGTATGGTGATATGGGGGAAAATATGAAAGGTGAGCCAAGCCAGATTCTTTAAGAGAAAATCAAGGTTCAAATACCATGTTTCAAATATCGTATAGAGGTGGGAGTTGAGTTTAGGAGTCTTTGGGCCAGGAAACTGAAGCTGTGAAGAGATAGAATTAGAGCAAAACATGTCTGAAACAAGCAAGGAGGGTGGTGGGGAGGTTCCTGGGTGATTATCCAGAGTCCAGGAAAATGCTGACAATTCACCTTTCATGGTCCGGCATGAAAGAGTAGTTGGGAGGCAGGAAGGACAGATAGGGCCATAGGCTGGGCGCACAACCTTTATTGGACCCTTATCCTCATCCTCATCTCTAATCTAATATAGAAACTTATTTCTGAACTATACATCAGCGTATACTCAGGCTGAGGCTTGGGAAATAGAATCCCTTTTGCATATGTGTTAAGGAAGAAAAACATGTTTTCCATCCCTGTCAAGATGGAAAAGGTCCCATTGCCTATTCTTTTCCCTCCTTTCCTTTCTGAATTCCATTTCCTAATTAGATAAATTAACTTGAACTTAACATTTAATGGCTGAAGACAGGAAACATGTCTCCCTTCCAGCTAGCATTTGCATTATAACAGGGGTTTTCAAAAATACCTTAACCCAAGGAATGAGTAATTTGGGAATTCCAAGCACCAGGGGAGGGCTGCTACTGGAAATGGGGAGAGGGGGACGCCCCTCAAATTGTGCCCTGGAAACATTGGCTTTCTCTCTTTGACCATGATTCTAATTCTGAGAAAACAGGAAGGGACTCTCTGAGGGGACAAGGACTGGCCTGGCTGCCTAGTGAATTCTGTGGGTTTTATTTGCAACAGCAGACCCTTGACTGAAAGTGCACAGACTCAAGAGTACTGTAAAACGTTGCATGATGCTTACCCATAGGTACCTTTTGGCAAAATGGAAGAAATGTTTTCCAAATTCATTGGTAATTTGAAAAAGGCATGCTCCTTGACTCAGAAAGATCTGATGCTAGATGTCACTAGGAGAAATGGATATCTGTCTGCATATGGACTTGCTGTGAAGAAACAGGAAAATCTAAATACTATTGCCATGCTATGCTCCTTCTTCTAGGAGAGTAAGGAGAATTAACTCTTAATTTTAATACTTTAGTTAATTGTAGTACCTACAATACCAGGGAGTGAATAAAAGCATCCTCTGCTCCTTAAGAATCTGCATACACATTTCTTGTTTGTATCTATGCACATTTCGTGCTGTTCCTCTCAAATTTGTGTGGAAACACTGTGCTCCCAAATAGGTAAGGGAAAGGAGAGCTAATGAAAGGAAGGCATTGTTAGGTAAGAAAAGTCTCCACAAATGGAGGCTCAGGGAAATTTGCTCCAAAAAGAGACTGGAAACCAAGTCAGACATATGATCCAGTCTGAGTCAGACGTGGCTAGTGGGGGAGCTCAGGATGGGTGACAACGTATCCATAGCCAATCATCTCATGTGTCTACCAAACATGAAGTGTTCATGTTTTCATCAAGGCATCACTCACACTCATTTCTTTCTACTTCTGCCATTACCACCTTAGACCAAATGGCCATCTTCTTTCACTTAAATGACGGCAGTAGCCAACTGATTGATCTTCTGACATATTTTGGCTTCCCTACTATCCATTTGCTGCACAGTAGTCCGAGTCATTTTTTCCAAAATGCAAGCCTGATTATGTCACTCCTCTGCTTTAATTTCTTCAGTTTTCACATTGCTCTCAGAATAGAGCCCAAAATCCTTAACTGACCCATAAAGTAAACATGGTCTGACTCTTGCTGACCTCTCCAGCCTTGTCTTCCACCTCTCTAGTCATTTTAGCATATCAGCCCTCTGCCTCAGTGCCTTTGCACATGCTATTGCCTTTGCCTAGAATCCTTCCAAGCCACCCCCAACACTACACCTACTTTGAACCTATTCAAACTGTTCTGTTTACCTATTGATGCATTACAAACTGTGCCCAAATTTAGCAGCTTAACACAATGAATATTTTACTCTCACACACACATAATGTTGTGGGTCAGAAATCTGGGCAGGCTTCTAAGTGATTTTTCTGTTTCTCTTGGCATCAATTAAGGTCACTTGGTGGCATTAAGCTAATGAATGGAATAGTCTAGAGCTGCACCGTCCAATTCAGTAGCCACTAGCCATATGTGGCTGCTGATCACTTGAAGTGTAGCTTGTCTTAATTGAGCTGTAAGTGTGAAATACTCACAAGAGTTTGAATATTTAATACAGAGAAAAAGAATGGAAAATATCCATTAATGATTTTTATATTGATTCTGTGTTGAGGTTACAATGTTTTAGATATACTGGATTGAATAAAATATACTATTAAAGTTAGTTTCACCTCTTTCTTTTTCCTTTTTTTTTTTTTTTTGAGGGCAGTGTCATTGGCCCTCATATGTGGGACCGAACCGGGGCCGCTGGCTTCCCAAGCCAGCGCTTTTTTTTCATTTTTTTAATGTGGCTACTAGAAAATTTCAAATTACACATGTGGCTTGTGTTGTAATCGTATTGGACAGAGCTGATCTAGAGCAAGGTTATTTTTTTCTACAAAAGGCCAGGTAGAAAATATTCTCAGCTTTGCAGCCATGGTCTCTGTCACAGCTACTTAACTCGACCATTGTAGTACAAAAGCAGCCATAGACAATAATTAAATAAATGGATATGGTCATGTTCCTTTATTTGTAAATATAGGTGGTGGCTAGATTCTGTAGGCTGAGTTTGCTGAGAATCCAAGATTTTATTCACAATAAAATCTTGGAGAGATGGTGGCTTGGTAGAGATGGCTGGGAAGCTGTGCTCAGCTGCACTGTTGACCCAGACTCCTACACATGGCCTCTCCAGCGTGGTGATATCAGTGGAATATCTTACATGGTGGCTCGAAGGCCCAGGAAGAGTATTGCACAAAAGACAGGAGCTGCGAGGCTTCTTATGATGTAGACTCAGGAGTCCCAAATCTCCCTTCTATGCGTTCTTTTGGTCCAACAAGTCCATGAGGCCAGGCCAGATTCAAGGAGAGATTAAATTCTTTTGCATGGGAGGAGTAGCAAAAAATATGTGTCCACTTTTAACCTGCCACATAATTTTTCAAATCTCTGTTTAGACTAGTCATAGTATAGGCTCTCAAAGTATCAAGAACCTCTCCTTTGTAGCACTTGTCACCATTATAATTTTACATTTATTTGTGTGATTAGTTCATCATTATCTTGTTTCCTCTACTAAACTGTAAGCAATCCTGTGAAGAGGAGCTGTTTCTGCTTTTGCTCATAATTATATTCCCAGCACTTAGCACAAAGCCTGGCTCAATAAATATCTGTTGAATGAATGAACAATATAATGAGACAGCTTTTCAGCCAAGTAACTGTACTAATATGGATCCCCCATTTCCCCATACTGCTCTCAAGCATATCATGAGACACCCTGTCAGAAGCCTCGTGAAAATTCAGATGCATTCCCAGCAACCTTCTTATTTTGCAGTTCAGAAACTTTATAAAAAAAGGAAATAAGCCTACCCGAATCCTCCCAGTACCTTAAAGGTAGTAACAGCTGCTCTAAAGGGATAGCTTCAGATCCTGGTAGTATAAGAAGTAATCCATGCAGCATGTCACACCAGAGGCAAGCCAAGGCCGCGGCTTGTACTCCTCCTCCATGTCACTCTCCTCTCACCATGCTGACAGGGCCAGTCCAGCAGGCCTGCCTTCTCCGTTCACAGTGTGCACTGGCAAAAGAAAACAGCCAGGCCCTGAGACCGGGCCCTAGCGGACCTAGTCCTCCCTCCACAAGGGCTGTAGTGTCTCCTGCTTTGCTTGAGGACTGTTATATGTGCTGGGAGGAGATAAGCATTGCCACCTTCCACACTGGCCCTGGAGCTTGACTTGTAGTTATCTGTGGACCTTATCTTTCTTTTTAGTACTGGGGTAAGGGACCAAGGCCTACACATCTTTACATTTGCCCACAAGCCCTAAAACAAGCCTGACACTGAGTAAATCCAGTAAATGTCTGCATGAAAGATAGTCTCAGCGAAACTTTTGAAGACACCAGTAAACTTATCAGCACTTTTTCCTGGTGCCCCCTGATCACCACTAATATTTTTGATAAAATTGTGAAATAGGGAACATTTTTCTTTGTTGCTCCCCAACTTCTGCCTTGGAATCCTCTCACTTCCCGTGTCATCCTATCTGCACTTTCCTGTCTCACCCCATACTGGTTACACCACTCTACTCCCTTCATACTGCCTTTTGCCTGAACTGTTGTAAATCCCACATGTCCTTCAGACCTGAGACACAACAGATCCCTTCTTTATTCCCTCCTTTTTCTGTCCAAATACTATTTCCCTAGAGCTCTCTTGGGTGAGGCTTAGCTGAAACCCAGTAACCTTTGCCTGGAGCTAAACTCACACCAGGAAGCGGATTATCTGTCCAGGGCTGGAGAGGAGAGGGGCATTCCCTGCCTGGCTTATAATGTGTACTCAAGCAATATTTGTGGAATGAATGGAAGCTCAGGACAGAAACCACCCTGATACAAACAGATACTTTTGACCCTCTACCACCCCCATCCCAGTTTGTTTCCCTAAATACAACACTCTGATTCCAGGAGCCACCATCACAGCTGGCCCTGGGGGTGTATTGCTCCCCTGTTCCTCTGAGAGCGGGTAGAATCAGAATCCTTTCCACTTCCTCCCACAGCAAACTGGCTGGAACTTTTAAAGGAACTACCTTAGTCTTCAAAAAGAACACAGTGAGGCTGCATGGGTTTAAATCTGAATTCTGACATTTACTACCAAAGTAAATGACAGTTTACTAGAGCAAGTTTCTTAATCTCCCTGAGACTCCATTTCTTCATCTGTAACATGGGGGCAAATAATCCTCTGAGGACTAATAGTATAATTAGTCATTCAGCTGACTCGCACACTCTATGATGAGCTGGACATGTAAAGAGAGAGAAAGTGGTGTACAGTGGGTATTCTTGTTTGATTTCTGAAGTGAACCTCCAGCTATGTGGAGACGTACTCACCTCAGGTTGTGACTAGTTCACCCACCTAGACTTTATGCTGCTCAGAGCTAACAGAAATCTCTCAAAGAATCTCCCCACAAATTCTTAGGTTCTTTCCTCTCCCATTCCCCTTTTTGCTCTCTCCCTCCAAAAGCAAGAGTTTCTACTCCTCAGGCCCTCTGGAGAAAGCAGTGACGGGTGCCTGTGGTTTAGAGTTCATTCGTAAGGGAGCAGTGACATTTCTGTTCTCCTTCAGAGCCAACAACGTGGAAGAAACTGGCTTACTAACCCAGCCTTCCCCCTCCTCTCCGCTCCCCGCCCCCCACACACACACAATGGCTAGAATTGAGAGAAATTCTTCATGTGGGGCATTTATACTTTATAAAAGAAAAGCATGTCAATCTCAACTATTTTAGCACCATATTTTAATAGGGCCTCTGACAAATGAAGTGTCCAAAGTGTTATCCAAGACAGTGTGCACTCTCCAAATTAATGTTAGTGAAGTTTACTAGAAGGACCATCACTGCTGGGCCAGGATTTTGAGAAAAGACATGAGCACTATCCCCAAATCCTTGAAAGGCTTATTCTGGGTAAAGAACACCAGTATCAATGAAAGGAAGCTAAGAGGAGGCAGCTTCTCACTTAGTGGGGAGAGTTTGCAAATAGAGAAGTCAAAAATAATGTTGATTTACTTGTCATACCCAGTGCTCTTCCCTACTGAGTGAAATTTATAGATCATTTATCCAAGATTTCTTGGGCCAATAATTTCATGTAATTATTTGAATTCAAAGTGATTTGTTCAATTTATAGCAAAATATAATTTGATTTTATGCCCCTGTTCAATGCATCATGCCAAGAAAAAAAATATCTTTGATTAGGTCAAGCACGGTAATTTTGGGTTTGCTAACAATGAAGATTCCTATAGTAGGTGGGAGTTCAGGCTCAAAGTGTTCCCAATCCTGAGATTTCTGATGAATAGGGGGGTGGTAGTGGTGATTTAATATGAGCAAGTGCCCAGAAATCAAATGGAGAACTCTCTTTCCGGGCTCTGTCATTGAGTGGTGTCAACTTTGGCCCAACAGACAATGCCCAAGCTCTGAAACCTGCTGAATCCCCTGGAAGGGAGGGAAAGAGTCATCAGGAGGGTGTGAGGCTTACATGCTGAACATCTATATTGTGCTTTAGCGACTGGATGTATTTGCAACTCATTGTCACAGTGCACTGATTTTCTAATTAGTTACTAATTAGCACTCATTTTAAAAAATATATAAGAGAGCTCCTACAAACTAATAAGGAAAATAAGAAAAGGGCCAAAGACCCAAATTAAAAGTAGGCAAAAGAATATATAGACAGTGGGGGCTGGCCTGGCCCAGTGGCACATTGGTTAAGAGCTGGTTTTGGGATGCCAGTGGCCCCGGTTCGGATCCCACATATGAGGGCCAGTGACACTGCCCTCTACAGCTAACAACAGCTCCACCTGGAGCTGGTCCGTGCGAGCCCTGGCGATGGTGTAGGCTGCAGCCCCTGCTGCAGTGGGCTGCCATAGGCTACAGTGAGTGGCCGGCAGCCAGCGTGAGATGCCAATAGCCAGGTGAGCGACATCCAGAGGCCGGCAACTGATCTACCTCATCCAGGAAGAGCTTAATGATGATACCAACATGGGCCAGTGAAGCAACATCCTCCGCAACTAGACTGAAGAACAAAAAGACAGCAACTTGTCTGTTCCTCTTCCCTGGTTCCCCAATGCTGTTCCCCTCCCCCAATTCCCCAAAAAAATCTTTAAAAAAAACAACAAAAAGAATATATAGACAGTTATGGAACAGGAAATACAATCTCTATACATTTGAAAAGATGCCAATGCTCCTAATCATTAAGAAATTCATTTTAAAATTACAGTGAGAACTACCTCACACCCATTGGGATGATACGAAAAGAAAAAAGTGTTAGCAAGGATATGGGGAAATTGCATCTCTTGTACACTGTTAATGGGGTTGTAAAATAGGGTACAACTGCTATGGAAAACAGTATGGAAGTTCCTTTAAAAAAATTAAAAATCGAATACCATGTGATCCAGTAATTCCATCTCTGAGAATATTCCCAAAAGAAACTAGAGCAGGGTCTCAAAGAGATATTTGTACACGCATGTTCATAAAAGCATTATTCACAATAGGCAAAAGAGGGAAGCAACTCAAATGTCCATCAATGGATGAATGGATAAACAGTGTGGCAGATAGATAGGTAGGTAGATAGATAGATAGATAGATAGATAGATAGATAGATAGAGTAGAATATTATTTAGCCTTTAAAAGGAAGGAGATTCTGACACATGCTATAACATGGATGAAAGTTGAATACATTATGCTAAGTAAAATAAGCCAATCACACACAGAAAAAATACTGTATGATTCCACTTTATATGAGATACCAAGAGTAGTCAAATTCATGGAGATGGGGTTGGGGGTAGAGGAGAATGGGGAGTTATTGTGTATAGAATTTCAGATTTTCTGGAGATGGAGGATGGTGGTGATGGTTGCACAACAATGTAAATGTATTAAATATTGCAGTACACTTAACAAATTAGTAAGATGGTAAATTTTACTTTATGTGTATTATACTACAATGAGAAATATTCTTTAAAAATTACAATGAGATGTCATTTTAACCTTCCCTCTATTGGTAAAGATCACAAATTAGAAAACATACTATATTGGAAAAAGTGGCATGAAAATAAACACACTCATGTTTTGTTGGTGGGAACACAAATATAATCTTGGAGGATAAAAATTTTTCAATATTTGCGAAGGTTAAAATTGTAATTATCCTTTGACCCTTTGGTCAAGCCGTTGTACTTTTAAGAAGATAGCTTACTCCCACATATATGATTTGGCATATGATCAAGATTTTTCATTGCAGCAAAAGACTGGAAACAACCTCAATGTGCATTTATAGGAGCAAGCAAAAGAAATTATTAATATCCAGTAGAATACAATGGAGTAATATGCAACTGTTAGAATTAGGATACTCAGAATATGCTGATACAGAACAATCTCCAAGGTAGTGGCAATTATGCAAATGTGCATATACTGTGCTACCAGGTGTTTGAAAAATAAAATGAAAAAGGAATATGGGTCTATGTTTTCACTTTGTTTTGCTTAAAATAACTACAAGTAGAAGCAAGAAACTGTTAACAAGTCACAGTAGTTACCAGTTATGTTTGGGAGAAAGCTAGACAGGTAGGGGACCATATGCAGGTATGATGTGGTCGAGTTTTTGATTTAAAAAAAAAGAGAGGTTATAGTCTAGAAGGAAAGAAACATATAGACATTTTTAGACCAAAGCCCTGTGCTCAATGCTGTGGGAACAGAGGAAGGGTGTCTAGTAGAGCCTAAAGAGATCAGGGATGACTTTTAGACAATCCAACCCCAAGGAAGAAATTTCTATTGGATCAGGAATAGTTGTGCATCTTCTCTTAAGCATTGGTTTGCTTTTATCTTATAGACAGATCTGTAAATTAATTCACCAATTAGGTTTTCCTTCCACTTTGCTGGTTAAAAACTCCAAGCCACCCCTCATGACCCGCACCATGCAGGGTGGGCAGATTTTTATAGTAAACATTTGGCATTGGCCTTGTACTTGGCTCCATTTTCTATTCCTGCATTTGGTTTGCTTTTCACCTGTTTCTAATGTTGGTCATCTTTACTTATTCTATGCTTTCCTGTAAGCCACTGTATATATAGCTTTTTCCATCTAAGCTGGGATAAGTGGGTGAGTGCAGAAAGAGGGAGGGAGGGAGAAGAAGAAAGAGAAGACAGAGGTTAAAAAACAATGCCCATCATTTTCCTTAGCTCTGTCATGTAGATTACGTGAATGCTGTAGTGTTGTGATTCTCATAGTGGGGTCCTTAGACCAGCAGCGTCATTATCACCTGTGAGTTTGTTAGACATGAGTTTTGCCCAACCTACTAAATCAGAATCTCTATGGACGAGCCCCAGGAAACTGCTTTCACATACTCTCCCAGATTTTTATGCACATTCAAGTTTGAGAACCACAGAGAAACCAAAGAAATATTTATTTCTAAACCTAAACATTTTGCATTTGCCCCATCATATCCATTGTGTTGGCCAAAATAAGTAATACTACTGCAATAAACAATGCAAAAAAAAATTCATTAGCTTAACACAATAAAAGTTTATTTCTTTGTTCATGTCACAGTCCAGTATGGATCATTATGGGTGGAAAGAGCTGTTTTGTTCATTGTTCCGCAAACCAGCTTCCTTTTAAAGTGAGGCTTTGCCATCCTCTAGGCCCTTGGACTCCTTCTCTGAATCCTCCACATTCAAAATTACTAGAAATAAATGTCAGTTGCCATCAACTATGTTGAACCAAATTAAAGATAAGAGAGCTACTAAAAAAAAAAAGGCAGGGGAGGAGGGAAAGAGAAAGGAGTTTTAGTGGCAGGTCTAAAAGAAACACCCATCTTTTCTACCCACAATTCTATTGGTGGCAACTCAATCACATGGCTTTTCTAACTGAAGAGGAGGCTGGGAAACAGGATGTATCTTTGGAGCTAGGAGGAAAAGAAAATGACTTGGTGAACACATAGCATGGTTTCTGCCACACCCATGGACCTGAGTGAATACCAAACTCCACTTGTCATGTTTTGGGTCTTGGTTTCATTTTCTAATCACATTTTCTTTTTCTCTTTTTTCACTTTAGCACCATGGGACTGAGTAACGCTCTCCTTGTGATGGTTGTCCTGTTCTCTGGTAAGCACCCTTGGCTTTGTAAAGTCCTAGAATCCTTCCACTGTCTCTTGATGAGTCTGACCACAGGAAACCCCAGCCTAAGACTTATCAGGTTTTACTCACTTTCTAGCCAGCATTGCACAATACCACATGCAAAAACAGGCTTTTCTGGAGAAGAAGGAAACATCATGATTGAGATCACATATCTTGCTGATGGCAGGCCTGGCCTGGGATGGAGGCCTACAACTTCTGTGCATCCTCCTCTTCTGCCATCTCATACCTGTGGCACAGGATACACAAAGTAGGGTAGATTGGCCTGTCCAGTGACATCCAGGGAACCAGGGAAATGTCCCTGCTCTGATACCGCTTTTGCTCCACCCTTATTCCCTCTGGTCTTCTCTGCTCCCATTTCTGGCATTCTCAGGCTTTTTGAAATAGCTGAAGCTTCTAAAAGCCTTCTTCCATTAGGAGCATTGGCTTCCATGTTCCCTACCTTCTCTCTCCTCTCTTCTGTCTTCTCCACCAGCCAACACCTATAGATCATGCTTGCCATTGCTTACTGGGAGGAGCAAAAATCTCAGCCCTACTTCAGTGACCTTCAGCTGGTTGCACTAGGTGATTTACCATGAAGCTAATGAAACTGAGCTGCAGTGTTTCTCACTTGCACCTGGAGGGGCCCTGTCCAAAGCCCCTCCAACACTCCATGAAGGACCCAAGTGGTGTGGTCACCTGTCTCATGCTTTAGCAAGACTTTCAAAAGTAAGATATTTTAACCACACTAAGTTAAGACCACCGCCTCTCTTTAGTGCAACTTTTCTCTCCATCACATTCTCCTTGTGTTGGGTGGTGTTGTACTGGCCATGGGCATTTTGCACTTGAATTCTTCATTCCTTCTCTTAAAGAACTCCCCACCAGTACCACCAAAAAATGTAGAAGTGTCAGGCCTCACAGAACTTGTATTTTTCCTGTTCATTGCTCCTCTCTGAGTTACAGTTTCTTCATCTGCTAACAAGTTGGTGGGGCTCCTATCACACATCCTACCATTTTAGTTTGGGTGTCTTTAGTTTCTCCTGTCCCACCCTTTCGTGATGCTCATTTTCCCCATCCTCAGCACTGAGAGGGAAGTCATCCCACACATACATCCTGGTGTGGGGCAGACAGGGAGGGTGAACTGAGCCTGCACTTTGCCACAGCAACACGCAGGCTGCCCCTGACTCATCCATCCAGCCATAAGTTAGGTTCTGGCTGTAGTAGTTCTAGATCTTTTCAGCCACACCTGTGCAGACTCTCTCTGGTGTTTTCTACAGATGATTCAGATGGCTACTGATACCAGCAGGTGGGGGAAACCATTGACTGAGATGGAGGACAGGAAAGCTTGAAGGGGAGGAAGAGAGTATCTATCGCTATCTAAATAGTAGCATCCAGCAGGTAGTTGGATATCGATATCTGGAACTCTGTGAAAGTTATTGGCTGAAGATAAGCATCAGGGAATTTTTAGTCTTTATTTGGCAGTTGAATCCATGGAGATGGAGGAGAAAAATCAGAGATAATGTGGAGAGTAAGGAGAAGATCAAGAGCAGGCACTCAAGATAATCAGTATTTAAGGAGTGAGCAGAGAAAACTGACCAGGAGGTCAGAGGTTGGGAAAGAATAGAGTTGCAAGAAGAGATGGCCAACAGTTTGCCATTCAACAGGATTAGGTCAGAAAAACGCTCTGGATTTGGCAATAGTGGGAAGTCACGGAGAAACTTTGCCAAGGAAGTTTTGACGGAGTGTTAGGGGACTGAGGCTGGGGATGAAGGCAGTAATTGCTGCTTACTCTTCCAGGGAGCTTGACTATAAGAGAGAGACAAACCAAAAGCAGTAACAGGAAACTGCTGAAGTAACTCTGCTGTGAGGAAGGGAGAGGGTGGTAAGCAGAGTGAGCAGCCCAGAGGTCAAGTTAAGCGGAACGGGAGACTACAGGTTTGTAATGTCATTGGTATGAACAATTGAATAACTTCCTTCAGGAGTGCTCACACATTCAGTCGTAAGAACAGATATGTAGATCTAGAGTGTTCTTGAAATAAATTCTGCACAAAGGGGCAAGTTTATTGCAGTTGCTGGCGAGAGAATGACTGAAAAGATGTACTATCACTGTGCTGTCCAATGGGATAGCCACTAACTACATGTGGCTATTTAAATTAGTTATAATGAAATAAGATTAAAAATTCAGTTCTCAGTCACACTAGCTACATATCAAGTGCTCAACGAGTACGGTGGCTGGTGACTACCATATTGGTCAGCACAGATATAGATCATTTCCATTGTTGCAGAGTTCTTTTGGAAAACATTGCACTATAGGGTCTAGACTGGATAAAGTCAAGGTCTTGATGAAGGCGAAGGACAGACATAGGTGAAGTAATGAAGAATAAATCTTAGAGGAAGATATCTTGTGGACAGAGATGGGTACGCTGAGGTTTAAGATTCTCAGGGCAGTTATTCTTGGTTCAGAGTTATGTCATGGGAGAGGGGCTGCTAGTAGAGCCTGTGGATGACTCTCTGAAGTAGAAAAGATTCAAGGACTTTGAGATACGGTTGTTGGTGAACTCATCCATACTGAAGTCACCCAAACTGACAGTAATGATTGGTTGAAAAGAAAGCCCTTGCATCCAATGCCAAAATGCTCAGTGAGCAAGGAAGTATTGACAAATGATAGGCTTGACTAGGCTTCCAGAGGGCCTTGTAAAGCTTTGGAGTAAGTTTAATAATAGAAGAAAATTTTATGAGCACAGATAAGCACAGTAATTTGAAGACTAGATGATCCTTGAATGTATAAAACATGCATTTGGGGTGGTGGCCAGGAAAGACTGAAGTCCCAGGTAGGGTCAGAGACCTTACAAGGTTAGAAGGCTCTGGTTTTGTGTGACATTAAGATGATATATTACTGAAGAAGTCCTCAAGCATCATTTGAAACAAAGTCTTCCAGCTAATTAGGGAGGTGGCTACATGGATTCTTGAGTGCCCAGTTCCTGACATCATCATAGCAGCCAGTTATAACTAGACCCAAACCATATCTATTACCCAAGTGCTGGGGAGCTGACAGAATATCAATGCTTACCCACCACTGCACTCCCACTGAGTCCAGTATCTCGGTGGCCTAAGGTCTGGTGTTATAACAGGGGAGGCCTGATGCCACTTAGGGAAAATAGACCTTGAGCTAAATCTTTCCCATATGTCAGAGAAGGGATTCACATGCATAGCTCTAAGTGATGTCATGGAAGCCAGTGGTTGGTGAGGAACTATGGAGTATAAATTGTGAAATACTTTCAGTTCCACTCAGAATGGGCTTCAGAGTGATTTCCATCCCAGGGTAAGAAGAGATGGTTTTGCTAGAAAAAAATTGTTCCTGTCATTATCTCCTCTGTTCCACTCTGGAGACAGAGCTAGAGAGCTTCTATTGCAGCTTTGCAAACTGGAGCTCTCGTTAAAATGCAGATTCTGATTCAGTAGGTCTGGGTGGGGCCAGAGATTGTGTATTCCTGACCAGTCCCCTGGCCCCACCCCCTGATGCCGATGCCTTTAGAACACAGACCACACCCTCTGTTGGTAGGTGAGGAGGGGAGTGGTTAGTAGGCGGGGTGTGGGGGGAGAAAAAGCCCTAGTAACCTTTGGGAGAGAGGGCCTGAGTCAGAGAAGTTAGATTGATCTGTGAATGAAGAGAATAGGTGGGAAGGAGAGAAGGTACTGTGAAGCTCAACAGAGAAACAACCATAAATCAGGAAGACAGAAGGCAATGGCGAAGTCATTTTCAGGCCCAGAGGGCACAGTTGACCTCTGAGTAATAACAACCTTGACTGTTAACGGGCAGAATTTCCAACTCTGTGTTTGGTTTCTCCATTAGGTCATTTGCCCTATGTCTTATGGCAAGTTACTGGTATAACAAGAATCAGTTTCCCCAGAGATAGCTGCTAGAAGCTTTTACAGCAGGTGGCACTCTTACCTTATCATTCAGAGTTTAGCAAAGAAGCAACAGGAGCCTCAGGAATGCCTTGTAAGGTAATTCCTGAATACAGTACATTTTCCTTAGGTCCCCCTTTCACTGTTTCAGATACCCAGGTAGATTTTCCCACCTCTCTCCTATATGGGAAATGTATCCTGTATAGATGCATTTTATACTTCCAAGTGCTTCACAGGATTCTAGTGAGCAGAATGCAATAGGCAGTGATTCAAACTTGTGCCAATTCTCACTGATGCCTGGAGTCCTCTTCTCTTTGAGTTCAAGACCACTACTAACTCCCCTGATTATTTATTCTCACTAGGCCACTCTCCGCACAGTTCAGTTTAGCTAAATCCATGTCACTATTGCTTGTCCTTCTATTTCCTCTTAGAAGAGAAACTCATTGATCAGATCAATTTAATTACTTTTCCACCACCCTTCGAAGCACACCTCAAATGAAACTTCTCTCATCTCTCTCTTCAACCTACTCCCCTTCCCTCCTCAATAGCAACATCCCTTTATTGAAGTTCTGAACTATGAAACTTTATTGAAAACCCACCCTAACTTCCTCCTCAAGGTGGCATCTAATATCAGATTAACTAAAAACAGCATTTCTCCCCTAACCCTGCACCTTTCACTCGCCACTAATTCCTTGGCCAAGTCTTAAGTAATTCTGTGATCCAAAATAGATCCTACAAAAACCCTATAATCAATCACATTTAAGAAATTAGGTGGCCCAAATCCCTTCCACAAGCTCTAATATGTCCTCAGGGATGAAAGCCTTTCTCTGAACTCTCCCAGAGACTCACCTCCTCCAGGGGTTGTAAAAATTTCCGGGGCAATGCATACTGGGAAGAGCAAATTTGTGGTAATAGGGGTTTCCCCAATACTCCAAAAGCGCATCCTCACCTTCCCATCTATGATTCATTACCAGCATTTCATTCATGTCCAGCATTTCATTCATGTACCTGAAATGGTCTTTGACCACCACAATCCAAAACAACCATCATATTTGCCCACTTCTCTTTCTAATCCCTGAAAGAGCTTAGAGAGATCACTGAGATTAGAGGACTTGGATGACTATTTGTGTCATTTCCAAACGTTTTATATCCTTAGGAGAGCTGGCCTTGACAGCAGCAATCATGAGGGAAGCTCTATAAAGGGAACTATTTGAATTTCAACAATATTGCTCAATGTCATACTCAACTATTGAGGCATAATGAAAGGGAGGGTGTCAAATTGTTACCATTATCAGAAATCTTTCCACTATAGCAGGCAAAGCAATAAGAGGGTAAGAAAGGAAAGGGAAAACTTTTGGTGATAGTGTACAAGTAATGAGGCCTGTAACAGCTACAGTAAAGAGAATCAATATTCAGATGAAAGGAAGATAGCAGACGGGTGAATGAGTTGTCCAATTACTGGTTTTCCCTGTTCTGGGATTAAATTCACAGAATCCTAGTACTGGAAAGATCCTTAGAACATTTAGTTCATCCCTTCATTAAGCAGATAAGGAAACAGCCTTACAGCAGTTGCATTTGCATAAGGGTGCACACATATAGTTAGCAGTGGAGTGAGAGCAAAAGTCCCATTCTCCAGATGCCAAGATGTACGCACTGTCCCAGAATTAAACATCTAGTTCTTCAACCTCATAACTGACAAGATAGCATCTGGGTCTTGTCTACAGAGAAATGGAGTTGTTGTTTTCCTTCCTTCTTATTTCCTTCTTCTCCAACCTTTCCACCTTTCCTTTTTTAGGTGCTGATTCCACCGTGAAGAGTTGGGCATATTTCAACAAGACTGGAGATCTTCCATGCCACTTTACAAACTCTCAAAACATAAGCCTGGATTACCTGGTAGCGTTTTGGCAGGACCAGCACAATCGGGTTCTGTATGAGCTATTTAGAGGGAAAGAGAACCTGCAAAATGTTCATCCTGTGTATAAGGGCCGCACCAGGTTAGACCTGGACACTTGGACCCTGCGACTCCACAATGTTCAGATCAAGGATGCAGGCTTGTATCAATGTTTCATCCATCACAAAGGGCCCAAAGGACTTGTTTCCACCCACCAAAAGAGTTGTGACCTATCCGTGCTTGGTATGTTGTCAATGGCATGTTTAGATCTGAGGCCTTCTAGATGAGACTGCAATGAGGAGAGAAACATTGGTGGGGGAAGGGGCAACCTGTAGAGAGAAGGCAGAGGACAGCCATTTCTGGGAAGTCCATTTGAAGGTAGTGCAGGGTTTGGGAGTAAGGAACTGAAAGTCCTTTGTACTTTTTATAGTTTGCTTCTGAAGGATCAGTAAGAATCTGTTTTGGGACAAAATAGAGCTAACCAAACAAAGATATATGGCTAAGAACCATGAGTACTTTGGCTATTACTAAGGTTTATATAACCAGATAGGCCTCAAATCTCCTCTACATTTCCCCCCACACCCCGCCCCGGTCCAAGATTTCTCACCCACTGAGTCTTTGGCTGGAGCTCCTAGGGAGAGTGCTAGCTAACAAATTTGGGTTTTCCCTTCAATCTCCCAGAGGTTGCTTATGAGTTGTTTGCTGCCCAACCATGAGCCTGGTAGACAAAAGGGAAATAACCCAATGCACATAGTCCAAAAACTGGCAAACTAGCTCCTCTGTTTCTCCGGCCTTGAAAAGCCTAAATGTCACAACAGATTTTTAAAAATTATAATATAGTAAAATTAATTATTTTTATTTTGGTGTACAATTCTGTTAACTTTAACTTATGTACAGGTTTTTATAACCTCCACTCTAAAACAGGATACAAAACATTTGCATCACCCTAAAAACGTTTCCTCTTGCTATCCCTTTATAATCATACCCTTGTCACTCCCGTAACATCTGTTCTGCATCCTATAAGCCTGTCTTTTTGAGAACATCATGTGAATGGAGTTGTTAAGCATGTAACCTTTTAAGACCAGCTTCTTTTAATCAACATAATGCCTTTGAGATTCATTCAAGTTGTTGCATATAGCAAAAGTCTGTTCCTTCTGATTGCTGAGTAGCATTCTATTGTTTATCCACTCAACCCATGAAAAGACATTGTGTTGTTTCCAGTTTGGGGCTATTATGAATAGAGCTTCTGTAAACATTCATGTACAAATCTTGATATGAACATAAATTTTAATTTCTCTAGGGTAGATATCCAAGTGTGGGATTACTAGAGCCAGATTAATTGATGGAATTAGAAAACACAGATTAACACCAATTCTGAAACCACAGAGTAAAGCAGAGGCAAAACAATAGAAGTAGAATGAGGACTTATTCCCTTTAAGCCCTAGGCTGCAGGGCTTTTAGAACCTTTAACCAAGTGCTCAATCAACGTTTTGACACTTCAAAGTACAGCAAGGTACTATAGAGAAATATGGTGTGTTTTAGGGGGGACATTGACATTTTTGTTTTAATAGTTTTATATTGATTTTAATATGTATTAGAAAAACTTTAACTTATGCAACCTGTGATTTCACAGATATTGCTAATAAGGCTACAATACAGGAGCCTTCCACCTTCTACAGTACAAGCAGAGTGAGTGGTTAAGTGGTGTGTTGATATACCAAGACTTGTAAAGATGGCATGCAAGTCACTGAAATTTCAGAAACAATATACTAAATTACATATTAATATGTAAAACCTGCAAACAACCTAGTAACTATAGAAGGAGAGCAAGGATTTGGCTGGCAGAAAGGGCTAGGAGTCAGTGATCCTCAACAGCCATAAAAACCTGAATGGCAAACAAGGCAAGAGAAGCTCTGTGTTTATCAAGATCACATATTTTTTTCCTAAAAATAACTGGGTCTGCCCTTCATCCAATCATATTTGATGTAGACATCTTGACAGTCATGCCCAAAAGCAGTATTTGGAATTTCTAAATCCAAAATCCCCATCCACCTACTTATTACCATCTTACTTGGGTTTCTGGAAGATATGGTCCAGAGAGTGCCAACACCATGAACTCTGTTAGTTCCTGGGGGAACTTAAGTCTCAATCCCTTTCTGCTCTCTTGGTCTGGTGAGCTGAGACACTTGGATCCTAAAGTCAGACCGCTTCTCCTTCCAAAGATTTTGTTCCCTAGAACAGTGCCCTCCTTGTAAATCTTTGGTGACTCGATTTCAGTCCTCCTATCACTCAGAGAGCATCACCTTGACTGGGGTAAGCAGGAAGTATGTATGGCCCTAAACTCCAATATTGAAAAATAAATGTGGGGTCAGTATGTGGCTCTCACTATGGGCCAAGGCCCAAACTTTAAACATCCTAAGGCTCCCAGGTGTGCCCCAGAGAGTTCCCAAGTCAGGTATCTAGTTATTTGTTCTTCTCGTCTATTGGGTTGTCGGAAAAGTCATGACGTATTTTTTCTGTTTTTCGTTGCAAAAATGCATCATAACCTTTCTAACAGCCCAATAGATACATCTAAATGTAGACTGATTTTTTTTTTGTATCTCTATTCTGCTTTCAGCTAACTTCAGTCAACCTGAAATCACCATCATTTCTAACAGAACAGAAGATTCTGACAACATAAATTTGACCTGCGTATCTACACACGGTTACCCGGCACCCAACAAGATGAATTTTATGCTAAAAACTAAGAATTCAACTATTTTGTATGATGTTGTCATGAATATATCTCAAAATAATAGCACAAAACTATACAGTGTTTCTATCAGCTTGTCTCTCCCAGTGTCTCCTGAAACAAATGTGAGCGTCTTCTGTGTCCTGCAACATGAGCCAGCACAGACAGAGCTAATCTCCGAACCTCACAACATAGGTAAAGCTGCTTCCCAAGACTATTTCTTTTATCAGGTATTATACATAAGTGGTTATGGCAGATCAACCACTGTTCCCTGCTTGCCAGGAAACTTCCAACTGAGCCATTTTATACTATTAGGATGGACTCAGACAGAGGGCTCCTGCTTCCTCTGAGTGCTGCAGGGTCCAGGGGGCTATGAACCTATGCAGCACTTGAGGAAGCATGTCTTGAAACCCTGAAACTGATCCAGTTTTGGGGGACTACTTTTGGAAAGAAGATTCTGAAATTTAGGTCAGAAAATGCAGGATTCCTCCTGGCTATAATTCTTCCATTTCATCCATTCATTAACAATAACACACACACACACATACACACACACACACACACACACACACACACACACACACCATGTGTACATACATACAGCATTTGTTATGCACACAGAACAATTCTGGACATTGTTGGTCGCAGGGGTGAAAACTAAAAGATAGAAGGTCCTTGAGGACCCTCTAATAGAATCAGAACTCCGTGATGTACACATGAAAAACTGGATTTTAAAAAGATTGGTTGGAATCTAAATTATACTACATGGAAATATGAGGCCAAATTTGAAAACAAGTGATTGATAATCAATTTTAAAGATCTTCAGATGTAAGCAAGTTCTTTGAGGGCCTAGGAAGTTTTCCTAAAAAACAAAATTGGGATCTCACAGTGCAATAAAAGAAATAATTGGCTTAATAAGTATGGTGAAGAGATAATAAGTATTCAGACTTGTGGTGCCTTCTTAAATAGGAAGAAAAATTCTGAGACAGCATCCAAGCTTATGAAGTGAGAGGACCACAATCAATCAGCAGTATCCAACATGGACACAGGCAGTGGTGGTAGGCATCAGTACATATGTGTCAAGGAAAGACTTAGAAACAGAAATTCTTGTGGCAAGTTGACAGTGTAGTATGGAGACCAGTCCAGCCGGAGGAAAGGGTTGAAACTAAGTAGTGTCTGCTAATAGGAGCCTGCCGTTTTAGTCACGGCTTTGCCTTTGAGGGAATGTATCTGTATTTGAAACCCCACTTTTAAGTAGCAGTAACTGCAAATTTCTTTCCTGGAATAAAGGCACTCTGCCCCACACTGGCCCCATTACTACTTGTTCTGATCCTGCCCCCTCCCTGCCCCGATCTGCCTTCTGCTTGTATTGTCCAGCTCTGGCCTCTTGCTATATCCCTTCTTAAGTTATCCTTCCCACTCCTTATTCCATCCTCTGGCTTTGCTGCCTCCTCACTCCTGAGGTCTCATTGTTCAGACATAACTTGGCCTATGGACATGTTCTTATGTACAGCCTCTGGGGCCATTCCTACCAGCCAACTTTCCTAGTGGGCCAATTCTCTCTTGGTACTGATTTCCTCTGCTCAGACACCTCTGCTCCTGCAGTCTAGTAGTAAATGGTGAGACCACCCAGCCTGTCCTGGTTGCTTCTACTGTAGCCTCTGTTGGCCTAGGAAGAGGCCTCTCCCAAGCTATCCCTGAAGTTCAGCGCCTTCCTAAAGCTACCAATATCACCACACATGATATACCATGGCTCCCACAGTCTGCAAATGAATAGAGCTTTGCCATCACTATAGCCTCATCTTGACTCACCTTTCTGCTGCTTCTCAAATACTGCCCAAACCTTCCGAGCTACACCATCTTGAGAAACATTTCAGCCCAAGCAGCCTCAGGAAGACAAGGCTTGTCTCTGTGTCCCTATTCTAGGACTTGATCAGAGATAGGTTAGAGCCTGAATCAAAGAACCTTTTTGGATATCAAAAGGTAATGGTCTCCATGTTAACAAGCATACCCCGCTTTTAGTGGGAATGCCAAACAGGCTCAAGTAGTATAAACTGGGACAGACTCAGAAAGTGTTGAATAAGATTTGCAGTGCCAACAACTCCTTAATATCTCATGAACAGGGATTGGATCCACAAATTGCAGCTAAGTTAATGGAAGGTCAACTGGTCCTATTTTCCTGATTAACTACCAGAACTTGTTCCAATAAATGTCTATAAAGCGGACCACTCAGCTCTAAAGTTTTGCCCCAAATCCTGTCGCTCAACTTCCTAGAGACTTGTGAGTTTCCATGCAAGGAAGGAAGTCTTGACCTCCCAGGAGCTGATTCTGACCCTGATTCATCAGGGCATGAAGAGATAGCAAAGTTTTACTAGTAGGTGAGACACGGCTGAAAGCCGTGCTTGAGGAAATCTGCCATGACCTCAGTGGATAAAACAACAAACAAACGAAAAAACAAAACTGGAGGTAGGAGGCCTGCGAGGAGGCTGTTACATCTGTCCATGTGAGAGGTGCCTGGAGCCTGATCGAGAGATGACAGTGGATGGAGGAATTATTACAAGGGAAACTTTAGGACCAGGGGCCTGACTACATATGGGGCTGAGGAAGCAGATGACTATACATTCAGAGCCTCAGCACTGGTACTTTACCCAGATTCCAGAATCTAGGGCCAGGTTGATCCTCCTATAGATCACAGTCATTGTCATCCCAGCCTCTGCGAAGAGAAGGGGGCTCAGTCCAGGCATTTGGCCAGAGGCACTGGCTTGGTTCTTAGTTAGTGGATTTCAGGCCTCTCTGTCAGTAGAGACCTGGGGGAGATGCTGGCATGTAAGTAATAGAACAACAGTAACTATAAACCTTTTATAATCAACCTTCCTGGCTGATTGAAAACTTGTGGTCATTTCTAGATGCAGATGCAAAGTCACCTAAGCCACCCCAGCGTCTCCCAAGATATGACTCGCGGCTGATTGCAGCTCTGTTTGTACTGTTGTTGTTGCTCGTTGTGTGTGGGACAGTGTGTGTACTAAAGAAAAGGAAGAAGAAGCGGCCTGGCCCCTCTCATGAATGTGGTGAGTCAGTGCTGGTTCTGTCTGTAGAGTGCCACTTTGCAGTTACCTCCCTATCAGCTGTTTTCTGGAGCATGTTGGCTAAGCCCAGACTGGCAAAAAGTCAGCAAGTGGTTGGAGGAAAAGGTTTCCCCTTGGGGTTTGGAACTCAGCACATGATAACGTGGATCAGAACTTCTAGGAAAGGCAACATTTCTAACCTAAAGTTCATAAATATACTTCTGGTTTCCACGCAAAACAGAGTATTCCTTGCTTTACCTACCTACTTCTTGATATGACTGTGAGAATTCAATGAAGTAAAGTGGTGAAGACACTTCTAAATATTAGTGATTAAGGACTTGGTGGTGTTCATGTAGGTGAGGAAGGGAGAGTTAGATAACCATGAGATTTTCCTTCTCTTCTCTAAAAGTCTAGGTTTCCTGAGAAATAAGTTAGATGAATTGTTTCTCACTGATTTTTAAAAATAACATCAACTTTTGTTGATTACCAAGTATTACATATCCATTACCAAATATAGTGAAAGTAAAATCACCTATAGTTCTGCTAGTAAGAAAAAAATTATTATGCTTACAACATTTTAGTGTGTATTGTCCAGATTTTTCTATGTATAAATGTATGTTATTTTCCATAAGTGGAATAATATTATAAGGATTATTTTTTACAATTTGGATAACATCACATGTTTTTTTAACTTTTTTGTAAAACATATAGGAATGTCAATGTCATGATATATCATTCTACAGCATCATTTTAAATGGCTGTGAGATAGTCCATTATGTGGGTATACCTTAATTTATTTAACTTACTCCATATTGTTGGACACCTGTGTTGTTTCCATAGTTTTATTATTATAAACAGCACTGCATTCATCAGCCTCCCTACTTCTATTATAAAAGTAATCTGTGTTTTGGGGGGTGGGGGAGCACAGTGATTCCTGACTTTATAATAGTCCCATGCCTGTATGTGGCTTGGACTGATTTGAATGAAGTTGTAAGATAAGATTGGACTTTATCTCAGTAATTGCCTCTGGTAGAAGTTTGGTTGGTATTACTAATTAAGGTAATTTTAGTCACTATGGTAAAAAGCTAGATGAATAATGCTTCCGGTCAGCACCTTATTTAAGATTTCAGTGTACTAATTTTAAGATCCACCTAGAAAACAGATGTATGACATTAGCACTTATTAATTTCCTCCTGCTGTATTTTAAAAACAGAAAATTAGGGAGTTATTACCCAGTTTCAATAAATTAACACAAAGCATATGACAGAGCAATTCAAACTGCTAAAGTAGGAGGTGTGCTGAGAAATTTCTATGAAGAAAGCGTAAACTTCAGAGCACAGGATCAAATGCACTGATATACCACACTTGTCCAGGCTTTGACTTTTCAAGGTGAGAGTTTTGAGTTTTTCTTTCTTTCTGTCTTATTGCCTTTAGAATTGGCTAAATGTGTAGAAGCAACCTTCAGCTTGAGAATAAACTGTCCCCTAAATTTGCTTTCACACTGGAATGGTAGCTTATAGATAAAACAAAGAAGAAGGGATAAAGAAAAAAGAGAGTAAGAATGTTTCTGTCCTCAATAGGCAATCAGAAAAATTCAGGAGACTAGATAAGGGAGTTAAAGAGGAGGATGTATGTGTACACATGAGAGAAGTTGGAAGGGTGTTTAAGAAGTTATGTGTGTGCATATGAGATGGTCAAATTGAGCTATGGGTGGTAAAAGGCAGTAGATAACAGACAGCAAAGCACACATATGGCCCCTCAAGAATGTGATAAAGAATACTGGTAGGAAAAAGTTGTTTGGTCAGACAGTCACCTGTGCCAGTGAGTTTGGTCAAAGAGAAGAGCGTTGATATCACGGGAGCAAAGGAAATGTACCAAGTAACTATGACATGTGGATATAAGATGTTTGTAAATTTGCGTTCTATAACTTTAGCAATGTCTGAACTTGCTTTGTGGATACCTCTGGCATTGGCTATATATGATAAACAGAATAATGCCCCCCACAAGGCATCCACCCCTTACACCCCAGAATCTATATGTTATCTTACATAGCAAAACGGACTTTACATATGTGATTAAGATACTGACCTTAAGATGATGACATTAATCTGGATTGTCCAAGTAGACCCAATCTAATCACATGAGTCAGAGAACTTTTCCCAGCTTGATTAGAAAGATGAGATGGAAGAAGAAGAAATCCAAAGCTTGAGACAGGCTCAAGCCACCATTGTGGGCTTTGAAGATGGGGGAAGGGGCCATGAGCCAAGAAATGTGCACAGCCTCTTGAAGCTGAAAATGGCCTTCAGCTGAGAGCCAGCACGGAAATAGGGATCTCAGTCCTACAACCACAAGGAACTAAATTCTGCCAATAAACAGACCTGGAAGCAGTCAGAATCCATCCACAGAAACCAAGTTTACTGATAATGAGTAAGAATTTCTCCAAAAATGGAGCTTCCCCCTAATCCAATATTAATCTTTTTCTCAGAGGAGATGACCCTCAAACTAGCCTGGTGTCAAAAGCCTTTTCCAGTGTTTGCTCAGAAATTAGAGTTGGGATTTTTTTTGCCTCAGCCGTACATATATACCCTGTTTAGGCTATTAAGTTAATAAAATGGAAATGCCATGGTTATTCTAGCTAGTTTCTAATCTCTCTTCTCTTTCCTTTTTTTTCTTTTTTCTCAAGGCAGATAAGGCATGAGAAACTGTAACCTTGAATTACTGTATTTTCCCAATCAGAAGCCACCCTGTCTGCTTGCTCACTGGGGAGGTAGACAAAAATAGCTTCTCCTGAAGTTTTAGTTCCTCATTTGGGTCATGTGTGACTGAAATCTGTATGTAATAGTGCCCTAGCAACCAACAGTTTTTAAAACTTGCCTCCCTCCACCAAACCCAAAAGAGTCTCAGCTTTTTCAGAAATCAATTCTTAAAGGGCAAGTGTCTTTTGTAAAATAAATCATTTTCACCACCATTTAAACAGAAACCTTCACAGGGCTTAAAAACTGAAAGTTGGTGTGCCCTTCAAAATGCTAAATTTGCAATCAAATCCAAAAGTTTAGAATCTGTGTTTTTATTGTCTGCTTTCACTTTAAAATATAATTTTTTTAATGGTCATGATTTTGTCGTGGATATAAAAGCATGATTTAATTATTCTGCATTGGTCTGCAGACATCTAAAATACTCTATTCAGCTATAAGTACCATTATTTTTAAGAGGAAACTTGGCAAAATTAGAACCTAACCAGGTTTATTATTTCTGGAAGCTCAGTCAAATAAGAAATAGCTCAAGTAACCAAGGAAGCTTAGCCAGAAAAAAACCTTTGGAGAGGACACAAGTACTGCCTTCAAATATTTAAAGAGCTTCCATAGAATATGAAGATCATATTTAACTGTGGTTCCAAAGGACATCTCAATGGATAAAGGTTACAAGAAAGTAAGGAAATATGAGACTTTTCTAACAATTAAAGTTCTTTTAAAATTTTGTGAAAGACAGAGACTTCTCCTTCCTCAGCTGAAGGATTAACTGCTACAGGAATTGCCCTTCTGCCATAAACAACTAGAAATCAGACAAACTACATAAAACAATAGTTTCAGACCTTGGACAATAGGCTACAGAAAACTATAGTCCCTGAGAGAAGAAAAATGATGAGACAAGCCCTATGATTGTCCCCAATTTACTGCCTAGAATCAGTATCCATGCTGCTCTGAAGGTAGGGGGAGCCTTGATACCAAAACTAGGAAAAAAAAATTACAAGAAAAGAAAACTACACACATCCTTTATGAACATAGATGCCAAAATTCTTAACAAAATTAGCAACTAAAATCTAGCAATATATTAAAAGTATGATACGTTATGATAAAGTAGGAGTTATTGCAGGAATATAATGTAGGTTCAATATATGAAAACCGAGCATTAAAATTCACCATATTGACAGACTAAAAAGAAAAACGATGTGATCATGTCAATGGATACAGAAAAAGCATTTGGCAAAATTAATACCCATTCATAATTTTAAAAAAGAAAGAAAAACTCTATAATAGTAGGAATACAAAGAAACTTCCTTAACCTGATGACAGACATCTACCAAAATTCTTCAGTTAGCATAATATTTAATGATAAAAGACTGATTGCTTTCCCCCTAAGATCAGGAATAAAGCAAGGATGTCACTCTCACTATTTTTGTTAAATATTGTACAAGAGGTCCTAACCATTGCAACAAGTCTAGAAAAAAAAATAAATAAAAGGCATACATATTGGAAAGGAAGAAGCAAAACTTTCTTTTTTTTTTTTTTTAGGTCAGTGTCACCGGCCCTCATATGTGGGACTTGAACCGGGGCCGCTGGCTTCCCAAGCCAGCGCTTAACCACTGCACCACTCAGCCAGCCCAAAACTTTCTTTTTTTGCAAATAATATGATCGTGTTTGTAGAAAAGCCTAAGAAACCTATTAAGAGTTATTAGAACTATTTGAATGTAGCAAAATCACAGGATACAAGGTCAATATACAAAATCAAAATGAATTGTGTGTCTATATACTGACAACAAACAATTGGATACTGAAAAAAAATTAAATACCATTTATGGTATCATCAAATAATACTAAAAGCTTGGGAATACATTTTAAAAAATAAATACAAGAGCTGTCTACTGAAAACTACAAAAAATTACGGCTTAACAGAAATTAAAGCGACCTGAATAAATAGAGTTATATGCCATGTTCATGGATCAGAAGACTAGATATTAAGATACCAGTTCTCCCCTAATTTATTTATGGATCAAAATCCTGAGAGGCTATTAAGTGAAAATTGAAAAGCTAATTCTAGAATTTATGTGGAAATGCAAAAGACCTACAATTGCCAAAACAATTCTGAAAAATAAGAACAAAGATGGAAGACTTATACTACTTAATTTCAAGATTTACTATACAGCTATGGTAATCAAATACAAGAATAACAAAAGATACAACAGCTTGGAATCTGAAAAGTAGATGGATGAGTGTTAAATAGCAAGGCATGATAGCCAAATCTTATCTGTCAGTTGGAAAACCCAAGAAACAACCCAGTTTATATACCCCAGAATCATCAAAAGCAGAGATATATCAATCAACTGAACAAAATGGAGAGTCAAAAAAAACCTCACATGGTCACCTGATTTTCACAAATGTGCCAAGGTAATTCCAGGAAGAAAAGATAGTCTTTTCAGTAGACAGTGTTAGGACAGTTAGGTAACCACATGAAAAAGTATGAACCTAGACACCAAAAAATAACTTGAAGTGGATCATATATCTAAATATAAGAGCTAAAATTAAAAGACTTTTGAAAGAGAACATAGGAGAAAAATCTCTGTGACCTTACCTTAGCCAAATCTTAGATAGGACACAGTAAGCACAAACTGTATCATAAACATACAAAATTGACAAACTGAAATTCACCAAAATTAAAAATGTTTGTCCTTTGACTTTACTAAGAAAATGAAAACTTGAGCTGGCCGAGTGGCGCGGTGGTTAAGCGCTGGCTTGGGTCATCAGCAGCCCTGGTTCGGGTCCCACATATGAGGGCCAGTGACACTGCTCTCAAAAAAAAAAGCAAAAAAGAAAGAAAGAAAGAAAATGAAAACTCAAGCCATAGACAGGGAGAAAATGTTGCAAAAATGTATATCTGATAAAGAGCTTATATCCAGAATATATAATTATATATTACTACTCAGTAATAAGATAATCCATGTAACAAATGGCAGGGAGAAAAGACATGAACAAATACTTAGAATAAGCGATATAAATGGCCAATAAGCATAGTTACACAGTCACAACATCAGTAATTATTGGGGATATACAAATTAAAGCTATAATGAGATACCACTATGCACTCACTAACATGGCTAAAATTGAAAAGACTAATAAATACCAAGTTCTGGAGAGGATATGAGGCAACTGAAATTCTGTTATACAACCTCGCAATCCTAGATATTTACCCATGCGTAATAAAAACCATATGTCTACATAAAGGCGCACACACAAATGTCCATAGCAGCCTTCTTTATAATACTGCAAACCTGGCATCCTGAATTTTTATCAATTGGTGAATGGATAAATGAATGGTAGTGTATTCATACAATGATATACTACCAAGCTATAGAAAAGAATGGATTATTGGTAACAAGCAACAACACGGATGAATTTCAATAGCATTATGCTAAGTGAAAGATGCCAGGCACAAAAAGACTATGCATTATATGGTACTTACATGAAATTCTAGAAAAAGCAAAACTATTGTGCCATTAAGCAGATCAGTGGTTACTAAGGGATTGGCTGAGGCAAAGGAATTGATTGAAAAGGGGCAGGGGACTTTTGGGGCTTATATAAATGTTCTGTGTCTTGGTTGTGGTGATAGTTACATGACTGCTTACATTTGTTAAATTCACCAAAATCCATATGGAAAATGATTGGATTTTGTATATTAATTATATCTCAATTAAACTGATTATTTTTTAAACACGCACACACACAACACACATACACAAACTACCAATGATAGGAAGTGTTCAAAACCATCAGGAGTGTTGTTGAGAAGACTCCTGTGGTCCCGAAATCCCTCCATGGACACCCAGGTTACCAATCCCTGCTGTAAGGCTCTGAATGGGACAATAGCACTGTCACAACAGTCAACCTAGAGGAATTTACACCCCAGGTTGCATCAGTAATAAGCCCATACCAGTAGCAACTCAGGCTTTGGGAGGGCTAGCCAGCTACAAATTTCCTACAGGGATCCATCCATGTGACACTGTGTAGTATTTGGTAGTGCCAGCTGGCTAACCCATTTTGGCATCAATATCTTCAAGATTTCCTTTTCCTCCTAACTCTGACTTTCAGAAAAGGATTGGAAACTCTATTCCAATCACTACATGATAGCTAAAACTAAATGTGTTACCCCTCCCAGTAGCATTTTTATTTTAGCAAAGAATAGAGCTGTTATGTTGTGAAGAGACTATTATGTTGCGAGAAATAAGTCAGTCGGAGAAGGACAGGTACCATGTGATATCACTTGTGTGTGGAGTCTGAAGAGCTGAGTGAACGATCAAAGTAAACAGACTCATAGATGTAAAGGAAAAATTGAGGGTTGCTATTTGGGAGGTGGGTGGGGATGGGGGGCAAGGGGAAGGGATTAGACAGCATAAATAGACAACTACAATATTGCCACAGGGATATGAAACATAGTTCGGGGAATATAATAATGTTGTAAAAATTTTGTGGCATGTCAGATAGTCACATGTCTTGTTAGGGAGACCACTTCATGGATGGAGTAGAGGCTTGATCACTGCACTGTACACCTGAAGCTGATGTTGTATAGTATTGTATGCCAACTGCAACTGAATATGTGGATGGTCACGGGATGTGGAGTATACTGTGGAGGGGAGTCAGGGGAGTTGTGATGGATATGTATGATATGGGCGGGGGAGTGGGGTGGCGAACTGGGGGAGGGGGGTTTTCATTTTGGAGGGTAAAGAGTATAACTTGCATTGTGCTGTACACCTGAAACTAATTTAAAAAAATAAAAAAAAATAAAGAATAGAGCTGTAAGTGAAAAACCTCTTTCCAACAGTAGAACTTAAGGCACAGTGAGCAAAGGAAGGCATTTACTTTTGAGATACAAGTTGCCCCTTCTCAGTCCCCCTGAAACTGCATCAAGTAACCATCTATTCCAGATACAAGGCTACAACAATTTTTCTCTGATTCCTAAAACTTTGCAGCCTCTTCAAACTTTCCCTTGTTTAGTATAAATAGGTGATACATTTTCTGAGGTTGTTTTGGTCTCTTTCAGAAACCACTGAATTGGAAAGAGAAGAGATTGAACAGGCCAAGAAAAGGTGAGTCCTGACCCTACAACATTGTTGAAAGTGGTCCAATTCCCAGAGGGTCTATAACTTGAATAGGTCTAAGTCTCAAACATGCTGAGACCTCAGCAAATACAAACAGATGGAGAGGGAGAGCAAGTGAGACTAGTTAGGACCTATAGAAAAATGTCCTAACTATAAATGGATGGCAGGGTGTCCCATGCACAGTGCTCAAGGGGCATGACAAGTTCAGCCATGGTCAAGTAAAAAATCAATACCACAATGGTCTGATGTGCTGCATCTTATTCACCTTAGTAACCCCAGTACCTAGCACAATTCCTGGACTAGTGGGTATCCTACATGTGTGAAATGAATAAATAAATAAGTGAGGAGTGATAACATGTTCCCTCTAGCCTCTGTCTTTGCATCTGCTGTGCCTTCTGATTGGAATATTCTTCTGCCACTTCTTTACCTCATTCTTTGGATCTTGGCTCAAGCAGAACTTTCTTTAAAACCCTTCCCCCAAACTAGACTATGTCAGCCTATTATAGTCTCATGTGAATCCCTGTCCTTTTTTTCCATAACACCAAGTCTATTTACATATTTGTTTAAATATATTAAACTCTATAAACTGAACTAAATTAAGTTCTATAGAGGGTAGGGCTCACAGCAGTTAAGCTCATCATTGGGCTGGCAGCACTCAGCACAGTGCCTGGAATATAGTAGGTGCTCAATAAATATTTGTTGAAAGAATGAATGTGTGCATAAAGGAATGCACAAAGATTCCTGACGATCAGTCCCTTTACAATATGATGTGATTAGATGTTCATACCTCCATCCCCTCTGAGGAACTGGGCTGGTCAAGAATATCAAAGCTCTGGCTGCATTGTCATGGGGTCAAAGCAACCCTCAGTGAAGAACCTAGTCACAGAGACATGGTTATGACCCCAGAGACCACAGTCCCCAGAGTGCCCAGCATTTATCTGGATACACCAGCCACTGTGAGTCTAGAGATCCTGGATGGTGAGCCCGGAAGCTGAGATCTTGCCTACCCTGTCAGTCTCAGTTCAGATATGGTCCAGAAATGCCTGCAGAGGGAAGGCAGCAGGGGCAATATAGGGACGGCAGCATAGGGCAGGGGCAGACCCAGACAAAAATAGAGGGTAGTCATCAAAGGAAGCATGGATGACACTTCTCCACCTCTCTCTTCAATAGTTTGTTGCTGTTGTAATGGTCCCTTATTTTCTGCCCTGTCATTGAAATCTAGAAAAAGGAAATAACTCTACTGTGAAATCTCACCCAATTCTCTTTTCTATTTTTTTAGAGTAGAAAGCCGTGTACCTGAAAGATCTGATGAAGCCCAATGTGTTGTTAACATTTCGAAGACAGCCTCAGGTGACAAAAATGCTACACATTTTTAACTAAAAAGTAAAGTCCATTTGACTACGTTCATTTTTTATGTTTTCAAGTTTTTGGCTGACCTTTTTATTGTGCCTCTAAACCTTCTCAGAAGGCAAGAAAATATTACTATTAACAATAGTGGGAACTCCAGGACTCCATCTAAGTGTTAACAGACTCCCTAGAATGCCAGCTCTGCTCCCTCTGCCAAGAGTAGGTTTTAGCTGCTTCTTTTCATTTCAGAGCTTGTGGGCCAAGCCCACCTGACTGGCTCCTGGCTCAGGATTAATATTTAGGACTAACACTCCTGTTTCAGATTTGGCCTCTTTACTTAATTTTACAAATTATGTGTTCTGTAGAACTCCCATTTCAAGGAATAGTGACTTTTGTCTACTGTGAATTATAAGGTAGTGAATGCCTCAGTCCATCTTGTATATTTGTGACTGAACACCTACCTCTTCAGTCTGAGTGGGAGCTACATACTTTATGGCTTTATAGTGTTAATATTAACATTTTGAAATATAGAAATGTGTACTATAATAATGTAATTACCATGCCCTGAGACAAATCCATCTGCTAAGGAGTTCTTGTCCTTCTGTGAGGGTGGGTCAGTAAGGAAAGCAGTAGCCTAGTGTGCTGCTAATAATAAGCAGAAGAACTCAAAATTTGGGAGACTGGGAGAGACGGAGCTGGAACGAGCCCTAGACCATGGAGCCACTTCTATATGAGCTGTTGCTAACATTGAGGAGGATCTGCGGACCTAAGAAGCTATTGATAAGCTTTAGAAGAGAGCGCTGGATAGTGCATCTTGAGCCCTACTTCTCTTCTTTAAAAAACTGACTGAGATAATGACCTGGGGCAACTGTGCAAGAGCCAATAGAGAGATCACAATATTCAAACAAGAAGAAAAAAAAAAAAGAAAGGAAGATTTTGACCAATAGAAATGCACATGAATGTCCAGTCTGTCCAGTCCTTCAACAAGCCTTGGGACAAGCAACAGATGGGCGGTCTGTCCAAATGGATATAAAACAGATAATAGTGTCCTGGGTGGTTAGTGAGGAGTTTTGATGATACCTTGGTCGTTGTGATGTTTTACCTGGCTGGAAGCAAAGCTTGGAAGAGAGAGCCATCATCTTGATAATGGGATGACAGGAAGGAGGCTTAGGACTCTTTCAACTAATGACCGAGAGACAAAGAGCTGGAGTGAAATTAGGAAGACCAGGATGTAAATCATCCAGAAGCTGATTTAACTTGCAGATGCCCTAAGGAGATATCAGCCGGCCCAGAACAGTGCTAGTGAGCTTGTGTCTGAGGGCTGTCGAAGCACGTCATTCTCAATGACAGGAAAACTGGATACAGAAGAAGAATATACTAGCCCAGTGGAAATGAGTTAGGAGACCCTGGCTTTAAGGCAGCATCACTAAGGGATGGAGCAGCCTCAGTCCAAACCTAAAGAGAACTTCGGGAGGCCCAAGCTAGAAATAGTTCTATATACCATAGAGGGCTATAGACAGCTGTGCTAGCCATGCTTGTCCTTGTAACATTACCATTTGTGTTCTGCCCATCCCGTGCCTTCTTTAGGCTCTAAGCATCTTGTTAGTTCCTAACACGTTTTATACCAAGTAACTCTCAATAAATTGTTATCAAATTGATTCCAAAGTCTACATTTTCTGCTTCTCCTTCAGCAATACTACTCAACCCTTATAGTCTGATGTTACTAATGTACAAAGTGTGATCAAACAATATGGTGAATGTTTAAATTTTTAAAATTATTACAGTAAAAGACCCATTGCCATTAATCCCCCTCAAAATACTCCCTCTTGCTTCAAACACCCTTGTCATTCTTGCCACTTTCTGAAGCAGTTCTGGAAGTCCTCTTTCGTGAGTGTCTTTAGTTGTGCTGTCATGGCTGCCTCCATGTCCTAAATCATTTTAACTTTGGGGAAGAGCCAGAAGTCACATAATGCCATATCCGGTGAATAAGGTGGATGAGGATACACTGTAATATTTTTATTTAACAGAGATTGCAGTACCAGAAGCAATGTGTGACATGAAGCATTGTCATCATGAAGGATGATTTACAGCACACTTTAAAACACACCTTCTCCCAACTGTAGTTCACACCTAACTGACTGCACTCCACAAGTTGAAACTTGTCACACACTGTTATGTTACTAAGGTTCAAAGCTCCACTTGCCATATTGAAGATCCCTGACTTTCCAATGGATGGCACTTGGCAGCAGTATTCACTGTATTTTGTGATCACGATGGAAAAGTCTCCATGTCACATATTGCTTCTGGTACAGCAATTTCTGTCAAATAAAAAATTACGGTGTGTCCTCATCCACCTTATTCACCAGATCCAGCATCGTGCAATTTCTGGCTCTTTCCCTAAGTCAAAATGACCATGAGAGGAAAATGTTTTGAATCGATTCAGAACATCAAGGCAGCAACGATAGCGCAACTATAGGCACTCATGGAAGAGAACTTCTAGAACTGCTTTAGAAAGTGGCAAGAATGATGGGATAAGTGTGCTTAAAGTGAGGGGAAGTATTTTGAGGGGGATTAATGGCAATGTGTCTTTTACTGTAATAATTTTTTTTTAAATTTAAACATTCATTGCACTTTTTAAAATCACATTTCATACTTTTTGAGGGGGATTAATGGCAATGTGTCTTTTACTGTAATAATTTGTTTTTAATTTAAACATTCATTGCATTTTTTTAAATCACACCTCATACTTCCTTCCTCTTAATGTCTCTGTGGTAGCCAAATTCTCCAGTCACCCTAGCTAGAATCCTCTGACTCATCCCAAACCCTCCCCTCCTCCCTTTCCCCTAACTATTGTATGGCAAAGGGGTCTAATATGATTCTATATGTTTATCTCAGTAGTGAGGCATAAAAGATCAGGTAAGAGAGGTTGTTTCTGAGGCTAACTGGGAAATTCAGAGTTAATGAAGGGATCTGTTTTTCAGTTAGTAACCTTTTATATTGTGTAATTTTTAAACTATGTGCTTATATACACACTGAACAAAGGCTAATGTAAAAGTATTCCTTGAAAATATCTTGGTTATAAAATAAATTTATATAACTGTGTTATATATTTGAATTGCTAGGAGAGTAGGTCTTAAAAGTTCTCATTATAAGAGAAAACAATTTGTAACTATGTGTGATGATGGATGTTAATTAAACTTATTGTGGTAATCATTTCACAGAATATACATATATCAAATCATTATGTTGTAAACCTAAAATTAATACATTATATTTGATTTATATCTCAATTAAAAATAAATAAATAATTGCACAGAAATTCTGGAAAAAAGAAAACTGTCTAGTCTCTGTGAGGGCAGGGATGTGTCCAAGTTCTTCACCAATGGATCCCAGGCACCAAACTATTGTTTGAAGATTGAGTGAAACATTAATATGTCCTCTGATTAAAACATTTCTCCTTTGTATATTAAATTCTCTAGACCTTCTGTGTTCCAAATCTGGGGAAAATAAAGCCAAGAACTGTTAACAGAGGTCATTAGGTTTAATAATAGTACTAACATTATTGGTGTTTACCTTGTACCAGAGACTCTTTTAAACCTTTAAATTCATTATCCCATGTAATCCTCATAATGACCATGGTGTTGGCATTGGGATATGATGCCCATTTTGCTAATGAGGAAACATAGGCACAAAACTGTTTACCCAAGTTCACTAACTTAGTTAGAAACACAGCTGGGGAAATTTGGTGAAGCATCATCCCTCCACTCCTTTATTTCCCAGCCTCATGCTTTCTGGCCATAGAGGAGATGGTGTTTGAGTTGGTTGAGATTGAGTGCTTGTACCACATCTAGCACTACACTACCTCAGCCCCCGCTCCGCGCCCTGCAGAGTTACCCACGACTGAGTTTTCCAGAAGACATTCCATCGTCTCATAAGGCCTGAAGCTGTGGATGATAATACACATGATGTGACCAGGAAAAATGAGTTTTTGGTCAGAGGGAAAGTGAACTACAATTGCTGCCTCCAAACCCTCCCCCTATGTCCCTGCCACTTATTATTCTTTTGTAATTCACCCTCCTCCCTCTGCCATTCTGAAACCAGTGTCATCCACTCAGTGCCCTCACATTTGTTAACACAGGCTAGAAAGCACAGTCATCTCTGACTACTGCCCTCCAACCTTTCCCTCAACACCTACTGCCCACCCACTTTCCCTCCATCACACTGCCACATCTGGTCATCACCAGGCCAGGCAAGGATCCCTCCAGCTTTAGCATCCACCCCTTCTTTTCTCAGTCAGGCCCTGATTTCCTCGTGCCAAGAACATGACAATCACCACCCAACTGACCCCAGTCTACTGTCTTACCCTGCATTCTGTCAGAAACATCAAAAGGAACAAGGAAGTATATAGTAAAAGGAAGATCTTCACATTCTTTGTTACTAACCACACAGAGGTTAGGAACCTCTTTCTGTAGTAGACACATTATGCCTACATATAATAAGTGTGTGTATATATATTGTGTGTATATATATATATATATATATATATATATATATATATATATATAGTATCAGTTTAATGGTAGTGTTAAGGTGGATCTTATAATAAAAGTGAGATTCCATTGGTTTCTACCATAGCAACCTGTTCACTCCAGGAGGAAAACTCTATAGAGAAACAGAGTCCCACACTGTTCTTAGACACAAATTTTCAAATGTGTTCCAATCTGAACAAGGTATACCGGAGGTCTGGGGGATCTCTTGTTTCTTGCATTTCATATTTTGTCTTTCTTGACATACTCCCTCACTTTGGTTGTACATATCCACTAATAGCTTTCTGAGAAAGAATATGTGAGAAGTAAATTTAATAAGATTTTGTGTATTTGAAAATGTCTTTATCCTAATCTCCTACTTAACTGATCATTTGGCTTGATGTAGAATTTTGGGTTAGAAATTATTTCCATTGCCTCCAGCTTCCAGTGTTGCTCTTGAGGTATCTATAAGTGTTCTGACTCTTTATCTTTTTGTATGAAACCTTTTAGGACCTTCTCTTTATCTTCACTGTTCTTACATTTTGTGAAGAAGTGTCTATTCATCTGCTGTGATTAGCACTGAGGTGGCCTTTTCTATCTGGAAACTTACATCTTTCACTCAAGGGAAATTTTTCTGAATTGTTTCATTGATTATTTTCTCCCTCTATTTCTCTAATCTCTCATTCTAGGAGATTGGATTTCAATGTTGGATCCCCTAGGCTGATATTTCTGTTTTCTTATCTTTCTGTCCTGTTTTCCATCTTTTTGTCTTTTGCTCTAATTCTGAAAGATTTCCTCAACTTTATTGTCCAAACTTTCTGTTGTGTTTTCGAATTTCTGCTATCATATTTTCATTTCCAAGAGTTTCTTTTTGTTCTCCAAATGCTTCTTTTTTCCAAGGAACTTGTTGTTAATGGTTGCAATGTCATCTCTTAACTCTCTGAAGATACTAACAATAAGTTATTTGTTTAGTTTTATTTTTCCTGCATTATCTGTATAGCCTCCAAGTTGTTTCTTCCTATTTGTTTGCTTTGTTCCGTATCATCTATGTTGGACACTTCCTCAGAGGTCTGATGATCCTTGATTGTTCACAATTAAGAGTGAGGAACTAAAAATTTGTTTGGAGGATCTGAGTCCATGGATGGGCTTGCTAAATTTAGCTTTACTGTAAAGGGATCTGGGTGGGCCTTTGTTGGCAAACCACCTTTAGTTCTTTCCTCTTGGGCTGGTAGTATTGCCTGGAAGGGAGAAGTCTAGTGATCAGCATTTTGGGAACCAAGTAAGAGAAGAGGGGTGTGTGTGTGTGGAGAGGTGTGTGTGTGTGTGTGTGTGTGTGTGTGTGTGTGTGTGTGTGTGTTAGTGGGATCTCTGTAGTGTTTATTCAGTATACATAGATTTACTTAGTCCTGTGTTTTCAGTGTGGTAACTCCATCCTCAGATATGTAAGATATCTCTCAATGCAAACACTTTCTGCTTTACCTCCTCCAGAGAAAAAGACTCCAGACTTCTGCCCGGGTAGGAAAGGGAAGTTGACCAGCTGTGTGGAGTGAGAAAGGACAGCTCAGCTCTAACTGCTTGTCAAACAACCTTTACTCAATCTACTTTATTTTGGCCCTCATCTTTCACCCCAATCTTTACCCTCAATTGGTTACCAGTCCTGCCAGTTCCTGAGGTTTTGGATAATTCTAGGATATATACTGGGTTGTTTCTTGGGTTTTCCAACTGACAGATAAGACTTGGCTGTCCTGCCTTGCTAAGTGATTTACCATTCATCCATCTACCTTTCAAATTCCAAATTGTTGTCTCCTTTGCTGCTCTTGTACCTGTTAAATTTTTCCATTTAAATTAAAAAAATAGTTTTTTCTTTAGTTTTAGTGCAGTTTTAGGAGATAATGGAATTAGATGTGTATGTAATCTACCATCTTACCTAGAACTTCACTACTCAAAATTTTCAAGAACTCTACCATTGACTGCCTTCAGCCTAAAAAGCCAAAGTCGTCAACAATGTGACTCAAAACTAACTCAACTCTTTATCAACCTTGTTTTCCCTTCTTCTTATATTGGCAAAACATCCTTTCAGATTTAGCTGTTAGTCAGTTCCAAAATATAGCTTATCTTATCTAGGTTGTTTTTTTTTTTAATTTACGCTATTCTGGAATATTTCTCCCCTTCTCCCTTGGCTTATCACTCTCTTGTTCATCATTAAAGCCCAGCTCAAATATTACTACCTCTGTTGGACAACATATCTCAGCACTACCCAGGCTACACACAATTGACCCATATCCTTGTGATCAAAGAACACCCATTGTAGCAATAATTCATTCCTGTCCCAACACTTGCTTTCCCCACCAAGTGCCAGGACCCTGTTCATTGGCCAATTTATAGAGCAGTTCCAGGTTTCCTCAGGGGAACTTCAAGCTACTGAATAAGCAAGTGTTCTTCTGTTGTGCACAACCTTAGTCCTAAACCCTTTGGTCTGGGCAGTTTCATGCTCTACATGCCAAATTCTCCCCAACAGTCTTAGCTTTCAACCACCCATTTGACTCCTGTCCTTGCCACACCATTTAGCCCTGACAATCAGCTTCTCCTCCCAGTTTAGAGTTTTAGTTTCCTACTCTAATTATGACTTGGACACACTCTTTAAAAAAATCTGCCTCTGGCCACCCAGGATAATCATCTCCCCAACCCATCCGAGCTTTCAGAACCCATTATTTGGGAGCTTTCATACCAGACCTGCTCTTCCCAGCCAACAGGAAGCAGAATTAACCGAGTATATGGTATTCTACAGTAGGTTGAGATATGCCTTGTGTCTACCTCACAATTTTAGTAGACATCCTTATAAACTAAAGTAAAACCACTTCTTTTGTGAAATCATATAAAATTTTAGAGTTTAAAAGAAACCAAACAGTCTTTGTCCCTAATGGGGGAATGATGGAGACTAGTTACCACAGGAATTGGGAAGCAGGGTCTGGAGAGATAGAAAACAGAAAGTGAATACTCACTCAGCGATGGTGGAGTGGTGGCAAGAATAGAAGATAATTAAAGCAGAATAGAAAATAAAAAATGTCCATTTATGGCAACATATCTGAACCTTGCTACACTTTAAGTTTGTCAGCATGTAACAAAAATGTTCTTAATTATGTAGGCAGTTATCTCTGTTCCTTATATATTTCTTAAGAAAATATTTTCCTGCAAACAAACATTAAGGATAAAAGGCATAATAACAAAGGAAACAGGAAAGAGGTCTGAATCAGTAGTTTCACATCTTATGAGGAAGCGCATAAGATTTCCCACTTTACAAATTATTTCCAATTAATCTACACTTTCAATTACAGTGATTAATAAGTTTTGTTTGTTTGTTTGTTTGTTTGTTTTTTAGTGGATGAGGAAAGGGAAATACATCTCAATATTTGTAGGATCCTATACCTAAAGAGTCTAAATCAGAATTACAGAGTTGGGGGAACAATAGATGCTGTGTCTTCAGTCAAGGCTGTCTACTAATAATGTTTTCAGAGAAAACTAAATATCTTAGGCTTCCTCATCCTGGCACCAATTATGTTATTCCCTAGTCATATATACACAAGAACAATAAAGTACTTTTTCTAAACAAGTGGAACTTGACAAAGATTAGAGTGCTCCATACCTTTTAAATGTTTTTATTATAAAAGATACCTTCTTGGGCCGGCCGAGTGGTGCTTTGGTTAAGCGCTGGCTTGAAAAGCTAGCGGTCCTGGTTCGGGTCCCACATATGAGGGCCAGTAACACTGCCTTCAAAAAAAAAAATACCTTCTTAAAATATATGTGAACTTATTTCAGAAAGTAACACTCCATCCTGGCAGTGGTGCCAGCTCAATACTACTCATACATAGCATGTGGCAAAGAGGCTTCTCTTCCCATAATCTGGTTGTATATCATTGTTTCTTGAGATTAAAAGCTGTGAACTCATGGGTTTCCTAAATATATACAGTTCTGAGTAAAAAGTCACTAAATTGTCCTAACAGTATTAGAAATGGAAGAAACGTAGAAAGTATCCATTTTATGTGTCAAACAAGAGCAGAGAGAAGAGGGATGCACAAAACATCAAAGAGAGCCATGACCAGAACTCAGGTTCCTGATCTTCAGACCAGGGTGCTTTCCACTTTACCATGATGCCCCTCTACTATTCCTATTAGCTAGAACAGCTGAGAAGTGGGAGTCGACAGAGTGTAATGCAGCAAGAGCATAGACTAGGTCACATAGAGCTGACACTGCTACAGTTAGCATGTAACCTTGGGCAAATTTCTTAATACCTCTGATTCTCAGTTTCCTTATGTGTAAAATAGGGTTAATAATACCTAAATACCTCATGGGATCAAGGGTGGTCCAAAAGATATGAGGATTATACAGTTGAGAAGAAAAGAGGAGGTGGGGAGGGGAAGGAGAGGGGAGAGAAGTAGAGAAACCTCAGCAAACATGTAATTGTGTAGTTTGTTATAGCAGGGTGGGGTTGGGAATGGTGAGGGAGCATTAGTAGTGGGAGAATGAGAACAGAAAGCCATCACAGAGTAATAGGGGTGGATATGGATTCTTTCATATAACCTTCAGCCCAGAAGTCCCTTCACACCCTGCTGAAAGCCCAAAATGCTCCTACAACTCCTCCTACATCAGGTTTACTTGAAGAAGTCTCCCAGCATCTTAACCCAGGGACTGAGATGATTCATGCAATCACTTAATACACATGAGACTTTTCCATCCTTTCTGTCTAAGGCCAAAATAACTTTCTAAGACCTTCCTTATCTTCCCTTTCTCAAGATTATTTCCAGACATTCAATAATATCTACTTCTCTGTCAAGGTAGCAGAGAGCTCTGTCCTCACTAAATAGGAGATTCTAAGCAGTCAGGCTGAGATAAAAAGTGGGTCTCTTGGGCCAGCTGAGTGGTGCAGTGGTTAAGCGCTGGCTTGGGCAGCCAGCGGCCCCGGTTTGGGTCCCAATGAGGGCAGGTGACACTGCCCTCAAAAAAAAAAAAAAAAAAGTGGGTCTCTCATGAGCCAGGAGCTCCCAGCCAAGATCTTGAAAGACCTCTGTCTTAAAGGGCAGTCTTGCAAGGGATGGTTTGTTGGGGCAAAAGGTGTGCAGATTGGAGGCAGGAAAACTGGTTAGGAAAGTGGCACAGTCAGCCCTACCAAAATTGGCTTTTCTAAGGAGTTGAACTAGGAGAAATCTCCTGACATTTCCAGACTGGATCCTGGTGCCCAGGCTCATCAGACCATGGGCACGGCCAAGTAGACTGTACTACAGAAACAGATCCAAATAACAGGGAAATGGGAATTTAAGGGAGTCGCTTTAGGAGACACGGACGGTAGGAGTTCTCTGCACTCAGGATAAGAGGAAAGAAATCCTAAAATATGATGTTGGAAAGCCTAGATGATTCAGGCATAGCTAGCAGATTGAAAATTGTATTATACATCACAATCTCTGATTTAGTCACCAAGGTGGAAAGATCTTTTTCTGTATCTTAGACCCAGCATGGGCTCAGAGCAAAGGTTAATTTCAGATAGGAGAAATCAGAGAGACAGAGCTGGAAGCAAGGGCTCTTTGCTTCCAGATCACTGGCTACCAAATAATTAAAACTCTTTCTTAAATTCATATTTGCAACCCAAAGCATATACCTGAACCTTAAAACACATCAGGGTATGCTTGCCGTGTTGACTGGAGCACAAACTAGTTATATGCTGTTTCCTCCAGTCAACCTGCCACTTTTTAACTACACACATCAGGTATTTGCCCTCAGGCATCAGGCCTCACAACCTCTGTAAGAACAGTTGAGCTATGTACACTTGATGGGGAAACATCAAGCCCATTCCATTAAAAAAAGGAAAAGCCAACCCAAACAATCAAATCTGTTCTTTCATATTTTCCTTTTTTACCAATTTACAAATTTTTCCTCTAGCTTTCAATTTATTTGTTGAACTGTCTTAGAAGCTCAGAGTTTGAGACTCTCATTATCAATTTAAAAAGAAAAGGAATGCTTTTTTTAACGTTAAAAATAAATCTGTTTCTGTGTCCAAACCAGCCATGCATAGTAACGTGTAAATGTCCTCAAGGTTTAAATAGTCTTGATGGAAAAAAAAAAAAAAAGAATACTGTACAAGACTTAAAGAAACAAGATGACAGATTAATGAGAATTTTAAGAATTTTCATTCTCCCTGAGTAATTGCTTATAGCCGGAACTTACTAGAAATGATTTGCAGCAGGAAATATGGGTAAATTATGAAGAAAATCTTGCATCAGGGTGTTAAGCATTGGAAAAAAGTGTCAAATCTTCCCAAACCTACATAAGGAAGTGACACTGCATCATTGTTGCTATCATCATCATCATCATCATCAATATTTATTGAGCACACCATATGCCAGGAACTGTGTTAAAGAGCTTACATGTATTACCTTGGGAAGAAGGAAAAAAGTTTAAGAACTCATTTTAAGAAGAGAAGGGAGAACAACAACAAAAAATGCATAATAAAGTAAGGTAGTATGTCCAGTCAAATTTGAATTTCAGATAAACAATGAATAATTAGTACCCTAATCCTGTATTTTTATTTGCTAAATCTGGCAACTCTATTTTTAAAGCTATCCTTGCCCTCTTCAAAATCTACCTGCAGCTCCCAATGGCCACCAGATGCTCAGCCAAGATCCAGCAAAACCTGACTGGGAAAATACCGGGCTTACTAAGGAATGAGAGCAAATAGAGCTGTAGGACTTGGCTAGCACAAACTGGCAGGAACTGGGAAAGTAGGCCTGGGAGTGACCGTTGGGAGTGCTGGATCAAGAGAGGCAGAAAAAAAAATCTAAATAAGAGATTTAACACTTGACTCTAAAAGGGTCGTGTGTGATACTTCTAATACTGGTATGCTGCTTGAAGATTAGAACAGAACAGGGGCTGTAGTAAATGCAGTAGAAGTGCCAGATTTGCTATGGCAAACTGTGGAGTAAAGGCTCAAAAGGCTTAGAGGAGTTTGGAAGGCTGGAATGGGCCTATATTAACCTGGAAGCCCTATCACTGTCTATGTTTCTCAGGAGGGCCTGGAAGACACTTCATTAGCCAAAGTCATAAGAAATATTCTGGTGAGAAAAGGGAACTTCCACACGTTGTTCAAAATCCAGTAAAATCTGTTCTCTGTGGGCCAAGACAGACAGTAAAAGATGCTGTTACAGAGGTGGGCTTTACAGTATCAATGGGGATGACAAGATTCTGGAATAACCAGAAGCCAGGGGTAGCGCTTAAACATCAGAGGTAATGGGCATAGTTAATGTAATGGGATATAAGTTGGAATAGCAACCAGGGAGTGGCTAAACCACAGAGATCCCTACAGGTGGCTCATAGAATGTGATATTTGTAGTGGCAAGGAGATGGGCTGCCTTCAAGGGGTCCTTCTTAATATAATATATATAATTAAAAGGGATCAAGAATACATGAAAAGAAAACTGAGGTCGTAAGCCTACCATTGCCCCCAGAGTAATCTTTATCCTGCCTTTGTGATAACCCTTTTCTTGTTTGATTTATTGTTTTATATCCTATGCAAGCACACTAAACAATATAGTTTAATTTGCCTCAGTTTCTAAAGATTCATACTATATGGTTTTTGTGTTTGTGACTAATTTCTTCCACTTAATATTATGTTTGTGAGATTTATACATATTGTGTGTGTACCAATAGCATCTTCATTTTAATTTTTTGTTTTTGTTTTTAGAGGGCAGTGTCACTGGCCCTCATATGTGGGATCCAAACCAGGGCCTCTGGTGTCCCAAGCCAGCTCTTAACCACCGCGCCACTCGGCTGGCCCTTCATTTTAATTTTTAAATCTTTTTTATTGAGGTATAATTGACATACAACATTATATTAGTTTCAGAAATATTAGTTTCACAAATCATTGTGTTCAACATAATGATTTGATACATATATGTATTACAAAATTATCACCACAATCAGTCTACTCAGCATGCATCGCCATACATCATTACAGAATTTTTTTTCTTATAATGAGAACTTTAAAATCTACTCCCTTAGCAACTTTCAAATATGCAATACAGTATTATTAACTATAGTTGCTGTGCTGTAAGTTATATCCCCATGATTTATTTATTTATAACTGGGAGTATATACCTTTTAAGTCCTTTCACCCATTTGCACCCCCACCCCACTCCTAGGCCCCCAGTCCTTTGGCCACCAGCAGTGTGTTCTCTGTATCTGTGTGCTTGGCTTTTGTGCTTGTTTGTTTTAGATTCCACATATACCTGAGATCATGTGGTATGTATCTTTCTCTGACTTGTTTCACTTAGCATAATGCCCTCAAATTCCATCCATGTTGATGCAAATGGAAGATTTCATTTTTTCTATAGCTGAATAATATTTATATATATATATATATATATATATATCTCATAACTTCTTTATACAATAATCTATTGATGGACACTTAGGTTGTTTTCATATCCTGGCTACTGTAAATAATGCTGCAATAAACACAAGGATGCATGTGTCTTTTTTAATTAGTGTTTTTTGTGTTCTTTGGATAAATATCCAGAAGAGAAATTGCTTGATCATATGGTAATTCTATTTTCAATTTTTTGAGGAGCAAATTCTGAGGTGATTAGCATGTGTGTGTGGCGGGGTGGGGAGCTGGGCAGGGGCAGGGAGGCATGTAAGTCTTCCATCAACCTGTGCCGGAACCTAGCGTGCCCAGGCATGAAGGTTGCAATACTCTGTAGGTTGGAGTGGTGGATAGCCCCTGGGAAGGGGCAATGAGTAGCTTCTCTTTCTGAGTCTAGATTTGGCACCTGGAGGGAGGTGGGGTAACCCAGCCTTTGGGGGGTTTCATGCGTGCACTAGTGTGGAGTCATGAAGTGGGTTCTCCAAGTGCCTGGGAGAACTTGCACTTTCCCTGAAGTATCCCTAAGCCCCATGCAGCATGATATTAAATAGCATATCAAAAACACCATGGCAGGTGAAGAGAGACCACCAAAAAAAAAGAAAAAGCTTTCTGCTTCCTTTTTGAACAAGATGCCCACATTTTCATTTGGCACTAGGCTTGACAAATTATGTGGTCAGCCCTGATCCTATAATTTGTTTCTCCATGTACTATTTAAATCAATTTGTATAATTTACAAACTGTACCCATGTAAAAATGTATAATTAGATGCATTTTGACATATTTATATACCCATGAAGCTGCTACCAAAACCAAAAATCAGAACATTTCCTTCACTCCCAAAAGATCCTTTATGCCCTCTGCAGTCAATTTCTCCTTCCATCCTTGGCCCCCAGACAACTACTGATCTGCTTTTTGTCATTAAAGATTAGTTTATAGATAATAGATTGATTTTCAAGAATTTTACATAAATGAAATCATATAGTATGTATGCTTTTGTGACTGACTTGTTTTACTCAGCATGATTTGGAGAATCCACTTATTCTTGATAGACAGTTGAGTTTTTTCCAATTTAGGGCTTATGAAGAATACTGTTAACATTTGTTTAAAAAGAAATAATAGGCCAATAGATGGGAGCTATAAAAATGGAGTCATTCACCCCCATGATAGCAAACCAAGACTTAACTGCAATACTCAGCCTCTCCCAGAAATGTAAACTTTATTTTTTTGTTTGTTTTTGTTTTTTAAAGTTCACAGTTTTGGGGGTTTTTGTTTGTTTGTTTTATTTCTAGCTGAGCCATCAGCTTAGCGGCAGCTCAGCTGCAGTTCAGCAGCAGCTCAGCTGCAGTTCAGCAGCAGCTCAGCTCAGGCTGGGAATCGAACTGGTGACCCTGTTGCTCAGAATTCACACTCTTGAGTGAGCTCTTAACCAATTGAGCCACTGGGCTGGTCCCAGGAATGTGAACTTTTAACAGAACTTTAATCTGAAATGTGCTGATTAGCTCTTGTAAAGTAATTTGCATAATAAGACTCCTGACATTCCTTTTACCACCCCCTCAAAAAGTAAGATCACCTGCCTGAAACAATCCTTTCTTGTGTTTTGCAAACAACTCCCTTACCCCACCTTCTTGCTGCCTATAAAAACCTTCTATTTTTTACTATGCCCGAGTCATGAATCATCTAATAAAGCAAATAAGATTTTCAAATTTACTTGGTTGAATTTTGTTTTTTAACAGATTTGGTGTCAGTGATGAGCTCAAAGGGGACTTCCAGCAGCTTCAGGGACAAGGAACACAGGGATGGCACCCACGAATGCTTTAGAGTCCATAGTCAGTCTCACCATTTCTAGGGTCATTTGTAAGTTCCTCTCAGTTTTGAGCTCCACTCTTCGCATTTAAGCTCCTGATCTAATTGACTTTCCCTTATAGAGCAGATCAGCTGGAGCTGGTGGACAGTTCTGCCTGGAGCCCAATTGAGCTCACAGATGATTCTACCCAGAGCCAAGCACTTAGCCTTTCAGAAGGCAATTCCCAGGACACAGTAACATATTTTGGTTATTGCTGATATAGCAGAAAACCTCAGTCCTTGGTTCTGTTCCCAGATTCCACATTGGGAACTGTTGGTGGTTTACTCTGCAATTCCCAATTGTTTGGAATCTTTCCCCAGATTCCATTTTGGGAACTGTTGGTGAGCCGCTGCCGTTCTCCATTTTGTTTGAAATTAGTCCATAGTTCCCATTCGTGGCGTTTGCTGGTTCAATTCTGTCTCTAACCCATGGTTCCATGGGAATTGGTGGTGGTGTGCACGGGGCCTTCTTTGGCCATGATGCAGTAACATCTCTTGGTTACTGCCAATATATTAATGTGCACATGTTTGTCTGCCTTGTTTTTGTGTAGATAAAGGCTAAGGAAAATTCGATTTTTTATATCCAAAAATTTGAGCCTGCCACCTTTTGGCACACTGTTTAACAACTATAGTTGCAGATGCTTCATATTATTTAGCAAAATGACAAAGTATTAATAAAGATGGCCATTATGGGAAACATTTCAATCAGGCAGAATTGTTCATTTAAGAAATGCACTTGAGAGAGAAGTATCTAAGTTGAACAAGAAGAAATGGGATACCCACTTCAATTGGTATGCAAAAGTTTATAAAAGGCTTTAAGATTCCAAAATAAACCTTCATGGAAAGATTCATTGAAAAAGGCTAATAAAAAAATTAAGGACACAAAAGGAATTTAAGAGATCCAAGATGGTTGATGTAGATAAATGCTGTGCTTCCCTCATCCCATGAACACATCAAACTTACGACTAAATTTTAGAAAAATCAACCTGGAAAAGCACCTGAAATCTAGCTGACCAGAAGTTTTATAATTAAGAATATAAAGAAGAAGCCACACTGATATTGGTAGGAGGAGCAGAGACTTGAAACAGGCTAGTCCCACACCCACATGTGGCAGTTGAAAATCGGGAAATATATCTCAGCCACAGAAGTTTCCCTTGGAGGAGCAAGGGACCCCAGCCTCACACCAGACTCCCTAGTCCGGAGTACTGGTGCCAAGAAAAGGAGCCCCTAAAACATCTGGCTGTGAAAAACAGTGGGAATTCCAACTCTCCGGGTAGATGGAAGACTTTGGGTAACTCAGACATCGTTTTAAAGGGCTTGTACAGGCACTCACCCTGGGCTGCAGCAGAGGGGCAGTGGCTTGGGGGTGTGGAGGCATAGGAGACATATGGGAGGAGACTGAGTTGTGCGACCTCTGGGTAAGGACTGGAGGAACAGTAGCCATTTTCCCTGTGTGGGGCCCTCTTTCCATGCAGCCAGCAGGTCGGTGCCATCTTTCCTGTGTTGAGCCTCTTTCCCATGCCCAAGGCCAAATCTGAATCAGAATCTGAACTAGTCTGGTGAACTCCACTTGCTCCACCTAGGTAACTCACTGAGACACTACCACACCTAGCTCTTTACTGCAGGAGACTTTATCAGCAACTGAGCCAGCAGGTGACAGCAGGTCTCAGGGTGTCTTGGCTTTTTATAGAGCTACCCCAGGCCCAGTACTATGGCAGGTGTCCTTGGTTTGCAGTGTGGCCTGTCCCATGAACTTCCAGGTCCAGCACAGGCAGCAACCAATCATGGATTGTTTTGTAGTTTCTACCAGGTACTCCCTGGCCAGTCATAGGCAGTGGCCAACCTGGCCCTGAACCAGAGCTCCTCCCAAGAGGCCCCAGGACCAACATACTTGGAGGTTGGCTTCAGACCACAGCAGAGCACCACCCAATTAGCCCCACAAGTGGCACACCCAAAGGTTGGCCTCAAGAGGCACCAAATCCTACTCCATGGGGTAAGCCTCCCACACAGCAACCCATAAGCTGTGAACATGGCCAAACCCTACTGCCATTCAGGCTGAGGGTCAATACCACCCATTGATATGCCAAAAGCAATCAAGGCTCAACTATACCAGGAGAGCACACACAACCTACACAAAGGACACTCCTGGAGCACCCGGCTCAGGTGATCAGGGAAACTGCATCTCTGGACTCAGTGGACACCGACTACATAAAGCCACCTGGCAAGAGTGGGAGACATAGAAGATCTACCTAATGCATAGAAACAAACAAATAGAGAGAAAAAGAAATACATCCCAAATGAAAGAACAGGAGAAAACTCCAGAAAAAGAACTAAATGAAATGGAGGCAAGCAATCTAGTAGATACAGATTTTAAAACAATGATTATAAGGATGCTCAAGGTACTTAGTGAGAACTTCAACAAAGAGATAACAACCATAAAAAAGGACATAGACAGCATAAAAAAGAATCAGTCAGAAGTAAAGAATACAATAACTAAAATAATGAATGCACTAGAAGGAATCACCAGCAAACTAGATAAAGCAGAAGATCAAATCAGTGATTTGAAAGGCAAGGTAGCAAAAAATACCCAATCAGAACTGCAAAAAGAAAAAAGAATACAAAAAAATGAGGATAGTTTAAGAGACCTCTGGGACAACATCAAGGATAACAACATTCACTTTATAGGGGTATCAGAAGGAGAAGAGAGAAAGCAAGGGATTCAGAACTTATTTGAAGACATAATGACTGAAAACTTTCCTAACCTGGTGAAAGAAATAGACATACAAGTGCAGAAAGTGCAGAGTCTCAAACAAGATGAACCCAAACAGGCCCACACCAAGATACATTATAATTAAAATGGCAATGGTTAAAGATGAAGAGAGAATCCTAAAAGCAGCAAGAGAAAAGCAGTTAGTTATCTAAAAGAGAGCTCCCAAAGACTGTCAGCTGATTTGTCAACAGAAACTTTGCAAGCTAGAAGGTATTGGCAAGAAATATTAAAAGTGATAAAAAGTAAGGACCTACAACCAAGATTACCCTACCCAGCAAGGCTCATTTAAAATTGAAGAAGGGATAAAAGAGTTTCCCAGACAAGAAAAAACTAAAGGAGTTCATTGATGCCAAACCAGTATTATAAGGAATCTTAGGGAGACTTATTTAAGATAGAAAAAAAAAAAGATAAAAAATATGAAGAATAAAATGGCAATAGCTACGTATCTGTCAACAATTGCTTTCAATGTAAATGAGTAAAATGCTCTAATCAAAAGCATAGGATGGCTGAATGGATAAGAAAACAAAATCTTTACATATGCTGACTATAAGAAACTCACTTCAGATTGAAAGACACACATAGACTGAAAGCAAAGGGATAAAAAAAAGTTGTTTCATGGAAGAAAACAAAAAACAAACAAACAAAAACCCTGGAGTAGCAATACTTATACCAGACAAAATCGACTTTAAAACAAAGGTTATAACAAGAGAAACAAGACGAAGAAGGACCCAGCAATCCCACTTCCTTGTATTTATCCGAAGAAACCAAAAATGCTACCTCAAGGGGAAGTACGTATCCACATGTTCATTGCAGCATTGTTTACAATGGCTAAGATGTGGTGATAGCCTTGGTGTCCATCAATGGATGAATAGATAAAGAGGAGGTGGTGCATATATAAAATGGAATATTGTTTGACCATGGAAAGTAGTGGGTTTTTCCATCTGCGGTGGCATGGATAGACCGGGAAGGTGTTGTGCTGAGTGAAGCATGTCAGACAGAGAAAGATAGATGTAATGTGATTTCACTTGTATGTGGAATCTAAGGAACAAAATAAGCAAATGCACAAAACAGAAACAAACTCATAGATACAGAGAACATTTTGATGGTTGCTATGCCAGATGGGAGGGGGGTTTAGGAGATTGGTGAAAAAGGTGAAGGCATTAAGAAGTACAAATTGGTAATCACAAAATAGTCATGGGAATGTAAAGTAAAGCATAGAGAATATAGTCAATAATATTGTAATAATTATGCATAGTGCCAGGCAGGTACTAGACCAGTCAGGGAGATCACTTCTTAAATCATACAATTGTTTAACCACTATGCTGTACACCTGCAATTAATTTAAAATAATATTGATTGTCAAAAAAAACAAATTGAGCCAGCCGAGTGGCGCTGTGTTTAAGCGCTGGCTTGGGAAGCCAGGGTCCCTGGTTCAGTCCCACATATGAGAGCCAGTGACACTGCCCTCAAAAAAAAAAAAAAAGAATAAATGCAAAAAAATCAATGATTTTTCTAAATTAAGAAAAATTAAGTATAAGATTAAAATATATATATATTTTTAAAAGGTATTAAAAATAACACCTAGGCCTCCTGCATTACACCCTCCGAAGGTCCACTATCAAAACACTGGTCCAGAAATTGATGTGTCAATTGTAATCATTTGGGATGCTGGAGAAGAGGTTGCCCTCAAAGGTCCTATGCAAATTCTTGAATGCCTTCATATCTACCTCCAAAGGAGGGCCCCCTAGCTATCCCCCCACTTTCCCCGCCCCACCCTGCCCAAGAGCCCCTTCCAAAGTTGATGGAACTCGAGAAATTTTCTGGAAAACTACTACATTGTTGTCTTAAACAGCCAAGAGGAAACTAAAATTAAAATAATGGGATTGGGCAGTACTGCCAGAAATATTTACTGACTGTCCTAGCTAAAATCTGACAAGATATTTGAAAGGATTTAATGACATTTTGATCAGAAATGTGGTAAAATTGGAAGATGATATTCAGAGCGTGGTAGGAATTTTTTTTTTTTAATGCCTTCTCCCCTGTGCTAAAACTATGTACCCAAAGGGAAAGAAACATTCCAACAATAGGTAGATGGGTATGTCAATCTCTTGATGTTATTCAGGCTGCAGTCCAGCTCTTTGGGAACTGGATACAACTATCTTTGTCTTGCAGATCTCTGCAGGGTCAGAGGTGTGGCTCTGGTGGTTCAAAGTTCATCTGCAATGACCCTTCATTGTCAGACTTTTGCCATCCTTATGTCCTTATAACATGGCAACCATCTGTTCCAGAAGTAGAACATTAAGATGGGTAAAAGGGCTGTAAATTAAATGGTCAGGGTTAGGGGATACAACCTTCTGCTGATCCCTTGCTGACTCATGCTAGTATGACCAGCTACTATAAATCTTTAATGTCTTATACTCACACCTATCACCAACATGTCAAAGCTTTCCCAGATCCCAATTCAAAGGATCATATTCATTAGTGTCTAGAGCCTGGCCACGGTATTCTGGAAGTATCATCAAGGGAAGACAGCCCACGAGCCCCATCAGAAGGGATCTTACCAAGTACTCCTGACCACTGGCACTGTTACAGAACTAGAAAACATTGAGTCATGCATGGATATACCTCTCAGGCTGTACCTGACACCTGGCCCTGTATAGATGCTGGAGACCACCAAATCAAATTGATGAAGAAGGCAAGACTGCTTCCACCCAAGAGGGAGGATCAAGACTCCACCCTTAACTACACATGAGATACTTTTTCCTTTTCCTTTCCTTTACTCCAACACTGGCCTGGAAAGATAACACCATCATCTGTATCTCCCAGGCCATTGCTCAAGGGGGTAACCTTTCAGATTGGTGGAGTTGTCGTCAAAGATTCCTATTTATCCATAACTACCTAGCTCAGATTTGTCCCCACTCACTAAGAGGTCTCAACAGCAGCACCATCTTTACAAGGCATTTAGGATGGCTCTTTATTTCAGGCTAGGAGATTCTCTTCCCATATATATTAAAAACTTGACTGATCCCTTGCTTAAACAGGTAAATGCAGCAATTCCTGTGCCACTTTAGTAGGATGATTTGTGCCCAACAGGATTTATCTTTGTCTGTGGTGACTGTCATTCTCCTTGGACCTATGAATGCCTAGATAGCTGGTGCACAGCCAGGCAATGCCTCTTAGTTTTATCTAACTGTGTCCCTAACTGTTCACAAATGAACTGAAATTCCTCATTGGTCCACTCCCCTGAATTCACTGTGTTGAGTTAGAAAAGACTTACCAGGAGGCTTTCATGATTAAGGACTCACTTCCAATAAATACAAATGAGCTATAATAAGGAAACTCTCCTTAGCTCTTGAAAATACTGCAGAATCTTCTGTTAAAACAATAGCTACACCCCAAAATCTTTAGATTCTCTGGCCAGAGTTGTTCTTGATAATATAATAATCCTTGATTATCTTTTAACTGAGCAAGGCAATGTCTGCTGTGGCCAGCACCACCTGCTGTATACCTGGATTAACACATCTAGGGAAGTTTAAATACATGTTCACAGCTGCTAACTACTAAGCAAATGAGCTCCCTAGGACTGGAATGACTGGGACAGATCAAGAGAAAGTGACAGCCTTGAAAGTTGTAAACCTGGGGGTCATAGCCTGTGAGTGTTCCAAGATTTAGCAAAATGTTGCAACCTACGAATACCACACAGAGGATCAACCAAAGCTGCAAGTACTACCTAGTGGTGGCTGAGACTAACACTAACGCCTACATTTTTTTGTCAGATGTCTCAGACCCAGAGATTAAAAGGGGGCAATTGTTAAAAAGGAAATAACAGGCCCAAGATGATAGCCCTCATGATAGCAACCCAAAATGTAATTGCAGTATTCAACTTCTCCCAGAAATGTGAACTTGAAACAGTTAATCTGAAATTTCCTTATTAGCACTAGTAAGGTCATTTATATAATAAGACCCTTGCCATTCTCACTTCCCCCAAAATGATGACTAGGTCTGAAACAATGCTTTCTTTTTCGCAAATAGCTCCTTTGACCCACTCTCTTTCTGCCTATAAAAACCTTCCATTTTGTACAACTCCTCAGAGCATCTTCCTGCTTGCTAAATGGATGCTGCCTGATTCATGAATCACCTAATAAAGTGAATTAGATTTTCAAATTTACTCAGTTGAATTTTGTTTTCTTTACACATTCTTATACACATGTCCTGGTGCACATGTACACAGTGTCTCTAGGCTTCATATATAAGGGCATGGGATATGCTTAGCTTCTGTTTTGTTGGAGAAAGCCAAGCTATTTTCGAAAGGGGTTGTTCCAATTTAAATTCCCACCAACATGTATGACAATTTCTACTGCTTTATATCTTTGTCAACTCTTGGCATTGTCAGACCTTTTTAACTTTTTCATTTGTAGTTTTAATTTGCATTTCTCTGGTTACATGTTTTTATAGAGTTATTGGCTTTTATATTTTTCTAGGAAATTGTCCATTTTATCTAACTTTTTAAGTGTATTGACATTAAGTCGTTTATAAAATCTTGGCATCCTATTAATGTGTGCAAGATCTGTAGTAGTGACTCCTTTTCATTCCTGACATAGGTTATTTATACCTCTATTTTCTCTCTGTCTCTCCTCCCATCTCCAACCCTCCCATGCATGCCCTCAGGTTCACCAGAGGTTTGTCCATTTTATTAGTCTTTTCAAAGAACTATCTTTTGGCTTTGTTAATCCTCTTTATTATATGCTTGTTTTTTAGTTTTTTAACTTCTGCTCATATGTTTATTCTTTTTTTAAAAAAAAAAGATTTTATTGGGGAATTCGGGGAGGGGAACAACATTGGGGAATCAGGGAAGGGGAACAGACAAGTTGCCGTCCTTTTTGTTCCCCAGTCCAGCCATGGAGGACGTCACCTCACCGTCACTGCACTCTTCCTGGGTGAGGCAGATCGGTTGCCAGCCTCTGGATGGCTGCTCACAGTGGCTGTTGGCAGCTCACACTGGCTGCCAGTCACTCACTGTAGCTTATGGCAGCCCACTGCAGCAGGGGCTGCAGCCTATGCCGTCGCAGGCTACTCACAGCAGCCCAGCTCCAGGTCAAGCTGTTGTTCACCATCTTAGCTGCAGAGGGCAGCATCACTGGCCCTCATATATGGGATCCGAACCGGGGCCCTGATGCTCAGAGCTGGCATCCCAAGCCAGCTCTTAACCAGCACACCACTTGGCCAGCCCTGTTTATTCTTATTTCTACTTTCTTTTTGGTCTATTTTTTTATTCATTTTCTAACTTCTTGAAATCAATGATTCAGCCATTTATTTTAAAGCGTTCTTTTTTTCTGATTTACTTACTTAAGGCTATATATTTCCCTCTAAAAACTGCTTTAACTGTCCTGAAACTATGCTATGCAGCATTTTCATTATTGTTCAGTTCAAAATATTTTCTAAATTCCATTATATGATCCATGGGTTACTTATAAATGTGTTATTAAACATTGTAAATTTCCTAGATTTTTTTAATTGTTTTTTTAAACCAATTTTTAGCTTAATTACATTGTGGTCAGAGAACATGATCTTCATGATTTCCAGTCTTTGGTTTTTTTGTGACTTCTTTATGGCCCAGTATATGGTAAAATTTTTAATATGTTCCTTATGGGTTAGAAAAGGAAATACTTTCTGTAGTTGTTGGGTACAGTGTTCTGTATATGTTCATTATATCAAATCTGTTAATCATGTTAGCTAAATCATTTAAATCCTTATTCATTTTTCATATTGTTATTCTACCAATTCCTGAGAGAATTTTTTTAAATCTCCCAATATAGTTGTGCATCTTTCTATTTCTTCTTGTAATTCTGTTAATTTTTGCTGTATATATTTTGAGACCATGTTACTAGGTACATTCGTTATAAATTTTAAATTGTGATGTCTTTCTGGTGAATTCAGCCTTTTATTGCTGAGTTATTCTCATTATGATTCAGGTGTTCGTTGGCTTGCGTCTGTATAACTCCAATCTCTGCCTCCATCTTGTATCTGTGTCTTCTCCTCTTCTGTCTCTCTCTCTTTTTTTTTTTTCTTTTGAGGGCAGTATCACTGGCCCTCATATGTGGGACTGAACTGGGGCCGCTGGCTTCCCAAGCCAGCGCTTAACCACCGCGCCACTCGGCCGGCCCCTCTCTTCTGTCTCTTATAAAGATGCTTGTTGTTAGATTTAAGATACACCTGGATAATCCATATTCTCGCCTCCTAATGATTTCATCCCTCCACTTAATTACACCCACAAAGACCTTTTTTCCAAATAAGATCCCGTTAAGACCTGGACATACCTTTGGAGGCCATCACTCAACCCACTACACTTACCATCTTTCTTCTCTTGTGACTGGCATCTTTTTTTCTTGATATTTGTTTTGAAGGAAAGGGAACTTTGTTAGATTTGGGCTATTTCCAGTAGAAACCAACATCCATACCCAGTATACCTGGGTAAAAACAGAACAGAGATCTGTGAAATTTTGTCATATTAGCATCTACACATATTGTTCTTTTGTGCGACAGAAACAGTCAATTTTCTAATTATTTTTGTTTCTAATAGAAGAGATAGGTTTTATTTTATTTGTTTTATGCTTCTGTTTATTTTTAAAAAACAAAAATTTAAAGAGCATTACAAATATACATTTTTAAAGTATTTTACAAAATCTTTTACTATAAGTGAGAAAACTAGAATAAAATGAAAATCAAGGCAGGCAAAATAAAATGAAATCAAAGGTAAGAAGAATTCACCAAATGCTTGCAAATGAGACTTGGTTTGGGTGCTAAAGGAAGGCCCCAATATGGATCTGACCTTCCTAGCTGGTAAAGCAATGTCAGAAACACAGTGTGCATAAGATACAAATAAAGCAACTGTTCTGGAGAAGCATAATCTGTTTTTGATGCTGAAACATAAGAAAATTCCCCCCAGGGTTTTAATAAGGGAATATCATGAGGTGTATTGGGTAATGTCTTCAATAAATTCCCAGTTGTAAATACAATCAGGAATTCCATGGCCTCAATAAAGACCAATGGCACAAACTAAAGCAATTTTACATAGGTGAAAACAATGTGATTAAGGAATTAAGTGCTCTGATAGTTAAACTAGAACTAAGGATAAAATATAAACCATCTGAAAAATAGATGACTTGCATGTTTTCTATGCAATGTGCTGTGAATATTGTTTCTCAAAAGTAAACTTTCAATAAGAATTAGCTAATGGAGAGCTCAAGGTTCTGTTCCCTCACAGGAAGCTAGCATGTACTTCAATGTTCAACCAAATAAAGGAGGTAAGGTTGCAATTCTCTAAACAAATTCAGGACTTTGATCAGAACCCCTGCTTTAATATAAGAATATTCCACCTCCATCTGGGCAGGAGCCAATGGAATGCTTGTGGCAGAGAAGTGTATATATATATATATATATATATATATATATATATATATATTTTTTTTTTTTTTAATTTTTTTTTTTTTGAGGGCAGTGTCACTGTCCCTCATATGTGGGACCGAACTGAGGCCGCTGGCTTCCTAAGCCAGCGCTTAACCACCGCGCCATTCGGCCGGCCCTGAGAAGTGTATATTTTTAAAATTATCTAGTATCATCAATAAAGCATCAAAGCTTTCTTTTTTAAAAGCATTATTTTTTAAACATTATAGAGAAATCAAAAGTCCCCTTTGACCACCATCCTCAATCTTGGCCCTCTGTCTTCCTCTCTAGACTTTATCACAGACAGAAATTTAGGATATCCTTTCAGTACTTCTTTTCAGTTTGTTTGTATGTACTCATATGTATGTATATATTTGTACATCTGCAGAGTATATAGTATTATTTTGTACAGATGTTTTTAATATAATAACACAATGTTTCTATTTGCTACTCCCCCTCCCACTCGACAATGTATTAATATTTTGAGTTTCTAACCGTGTCAATACCTATAAAGCCACTTCATTCTACTTCATTTTCCCACCAATGAACAGGTAGGTTGTTTACTCATCCAACGCTATTAATGACCACCATTGCGTATGCCTTCTCAGGCATATCGGCAAGTGTTTCTCTACTATTAGATATTGAGAAGTGGAATTCCTGGATGGCACTTTTAATTTTTTAATGGGTACTGCCAAATTGCCCTCCAAAGTGATTGCACCAATTTACGCTTCTCCACACAGTGTATGACAATAACTGTTTCCTCAGGCCCTCAGCAATGCTGGATAATAGCACTCTTTCAACATTTTTTTAATCCAAAAAAGAAAAAGAAAATGTTATCCCTTTTAATCTGTGAAAATGTTACCTCAATGGTTTTTGAATTTGCATTTCCCTGATTATTAGTGAAGCAGAGTTTTTTTCATTTTCCGTGACCACTGTTGTTATCTCTCCCACTCATGTTTTCTAATAAGTTTTCTTTTATTTACTAACTTGTAAGAAATATTATTGATTATTATAAGAATTATTTTATACACATATATAATACAATCATTTGCCTAGTATACATGTTGAAATCATATTCTTCCAAGTTATTATTATTCTTTAACCCTGTGGTACCGTGTAATATAGTAAGGTTTTTAATTTTGATGTAGTCAAATTTATCAATCTTTTCCTTTACTTCATTTTAATATTTAGTTGAAAAAGGCTTTCTCTAGCAAATATAAACTTATTACATAAAATCAGAAGCCACCTGAGACTTCCTTCCCCTGTACTGATTTTCCCTCTCCTCTCTTGATCATTACCTGATCACCACTATCCACCCTTCACCATTCAGCACATCTCCCCTGAGAGGCAATCCCTGGTCTTTCTCAAGATAGAATGGTTGCCATTCATTCATTCATTTGTTCAATACTTACTGAGTATTTACCATGCACCAGGCACAGTGCTAGGCCTTGGATATACAATGGTTAATAAAGTAGACAAGACTCCTGCCCTCATGGAACTCACACTCTATTGGAAAGAACACATATTAAACCAGTTATTAAACATACACACTCATTGCATGTTGTAGGAAATATGATGAAAAATAACAGGTGCTGGGAGAGAAAATGAGTATTGGAGCTCCACTATGCCCCACTTACCTCCACAACAGCTCTCATCATGACTTTTTCTAATTGTCTGACCCCATTGGCTTCTATTCCTTGGCTGCCAACACATCTTTTGTCCACACCGTTTCTCTCAGCCATCATCCCTAACAGGAATAGACTCCAGGTTTGACTCCACTTCCCTCTCTCCTAACCACCCTGCTGACTTAGCACGGCATGAGTCACTCTTTGGTCTGAGAAACAGAGTTATGAGGAAAATGAGCCAACAAACAGGGGACAGAAAAATAAAACTCCTAGCGTAAGGGATTTGGAGCATGTAGGGGTGGAAAAATCACTCTGGAGTTGTCAGATGAACCTGATCCAGATAAAATACTCTGTGCTTAGATGAACAAACAGATAGTGAAGTAAATAAAAGTACATTTTGAGTACTGTTTGAAACAGTGGCATGTAAATGCCCCCTATACCTAGAGATTGTGTCACAAAATCAGATCTAAATATATGGACTGTGAAAAAATAAAAGACAGAATATGCAGCCAATGAATCCACGTTTTCCCTGTCACCACAGTCTAGAAAATAAGTCATTGTATCCTTGGGTTTCAGGATCTTAGAGGAAGTCATAAAATGACAGGAAAGGACCTTCCAGTGTCTTCCTCAAGCTCAGGGCTTGGCATTTACAGCCAAATCTCTGCCCCTTCTAAGATAGATTGCTTAACCTTACTCTGCCTCAGTTTCCTCATATGTAAAATGTGCAATAATAATGGGGCTTCCAAGGGGTTTTAATGCTTAATATATGATAGGTATTATAATTTTATAATATATAATTTTTTCCAGCACCCAGCTCAGTGAGAGCACATATTATGTGCCCCATATGTATTTTATTGTTTGATTAGTTGTGCTTTTATTATTGGGGCCTCTCTCAAATCGTGAGAATATATCTCTGCGATACATGGGCAGGTGGTCTCTGCAGCCCCACAGAGGCTTCCAGAGGCCTGGTGATAGGTCCATGAAGAGTGAGTGACCCAGAGGCATTCCAAGACAGCAGAGCCCACCTAAGTCCCCCAAGCATAGAAAGGAAAAGACTTCCTCCACTGGTCCAAGTGCCTTGCTGGACGTATTTATCTTCCACCTCCCTAGGCAGACATGGTTAAGATGCAGAGAGCAATTTGGATATTCTTTATTTAAATAATATATACAAAGCATTGGGTAATGCTTATGAACATTCTTAGTCAAGCTTAGCTAAAAGGAAACTCAAGATGGCCAGGGACCCATGCCAACCACCTGCTCAGCAGGTAAGGTTAAGTAGCTTTAGCTCTACCCAGCAGGACATTGACCTAGTCCCAGGCCCCACACCAGGATTCAGAGCTCTCTTTCCTGACCAGAGGTCTTTCTCACGCCCTGTGATCTTTGGTAAACCCACATGTTTTAATTTCCCCAGTAGATCAGCAGAAACTATCTTCTCTATTCTGCCATCTGCTTCACCAACCCCAGATGCAAAATGCCAAATCGTGAACTGTAAGAGGATGGGGTGGAGGCCTGCCTGCAAAGTCCCCACCCCGGGCTGCTTCCTTGAATGTTTAATGAAAGCTTCAGCTCTGCAGGGATCTGCTCCTGGGGACCTGGCACTTAGGGTAAAAAGGGCCTCCCTCTGAAATGCACTGGGTCCCTAACCAATCTATGAAATGGAATAAGAAGGGATTCTTAAGGAAGAGGAGAGACGTTCTGCCGGTCTCTCTACCTGAAAGGGTGAGGTTCATTCATCCTAGAAATTTTGATGGAAACCTTGATGGGCTCAATCAATTAAATCATCTAAAATTCAAGGAGATTTGTTTCTACCACGAACTAAAATAAGGCCAGAATTTTTCTTCCAAAAAGAGCCTGAGCCACTATTTAGAGAGGAAGTTTGATATTTGTAGTTATGGTTTTCTTAGTAATCAGCTGGCCACAATTTTAAAAATCGAGAATTGAGACCAAATTAAACACTCAGACACGAACTTGGTCCATCAGAGTTAAGGTCAATACTGTGACAGTAAAATGGTTAATCTTGGGTTCACAAGCTGTGCAGTAAGACAGAAAAAAAATAGTTTATTTCCTGAAAGCTAAAGAAGAGACTCCCTCCTTAATCCCAGACGGCATTATCCTGATAAATAAGGAAGTTGTGCTTATTAAGGAGCTTAATAAGATTGCAGCCCCCTTTAAATCTCCTAAGGACACTGACCGCTTTCCTCTCCAGCAGTAAATTGCAGTGAGCAACTCAGGGTCTTTCCTGCTCTTCCTTGACTACCCGCTGCAGCCTGTGGACATGGCTGACCAGGGTATGGAACCACATAAGTCACCTTTTTTCCAACACTTGGATAGGAGAGCAGCACAATTTTGTTTTATTTTGCCTAATGCGGTGCTGAAACAGCACAGGCTGTCCCTTTTTTGAGGCTGGAGAATTTAATTTCCTCTCTTGCCGGTGGAAATGTGATCAGCATATAACCCTATTCAATCACAGATCATTAACATTAACCTGACTAAACTGGCCACTTGAGGCGCTCCCTGGGCCACTGCAGACAGCAGCGCTATTCCTTCTGACTGAACCGAGGCCCAACCTCAGAATACAGAGCTCTTCGCTAGCCAACCACAGTAGGCGTGTGTGACTAAAGCCACCATGTATTTCCTTAGTTGAAAGATGCATTTTATTTTTTCAGAAGGAGAGAAAAACACATTGCTATTTTACTGTTGGCACCAGAAAACCACTCAGGAAAGAGAATTAGTTACAGCAACAGTAATGTACATTTATTTTGATACTCTTTTCAGTGCTATTTTCAAATTCCCCTGTTATCTCTAACCCCTCAGTCAGTGTCTAGTACAGAAAACCACGTTGTGCTCCCGACGCCTTGGGGAATGAAAGAAGAAGGGTGGCCCCTGTGTGGAGTGAAACATGGGGGAGACAGGACCACAGCTGTAGATGCTGAAAGGCATAGTGGAAGCAAAGAAGCAGTAGACAGGCAGGCTGCAGTGTAGACAAACTCAGAGAGAGGCAGGCACAAGAGAAAACCTGCAGAGGAGGAGGCAGGGGATTGGGAAATAGGCAGGTTGGGGTAAAGGGCCTTGGGGCTGTTATATGGAAAGAGGCTTTCTAAGCAGTAGACATTTATTTGTTTAACACCTCTATTGTAATTCATATTCTTCTAATACCCTGACATTTTTGCAAAATATAATATCAAAAGCACTTTTTTAAAAATTTCCATTTACTTAAAGTTTATCCATGATGATGGATATTTGCTGTGATTATTTTGCATGTGAATTAGATTACACAAAGTATCTTTCAGAAAAAATTTTTCTTTTTTTTAATTAAATTTATTGGGGTAACAATGGTTAGCAAAATTATACAGGGTTCAACTGTGCCATTCTATAATATATCATCCATATATCACATTGTGTGCTCACCACCCAGAGTCAGTTCTCCTTCCATCACCATATATTTGACCCCCTTTACTCTCTTATACCACTCCCTGTCCCTACTTACCATCTGGTAACCACTAAACTGCTGTCTGTGTCTATGAGTTTTTGTGTTTTTGTTTGTTTGTCTTGTTCCTTTCAGTTCTATATATATGAGTGAAGTCATATGGTTCTCGAGTTTCTCTGTCTGATTTGTTTCCCTTAGCATAATAATCAGAAGCACTTTCTATATTAATAATATATTATCTTCATAAATATCATTTTCAAATGGTGTTATAATAGCCTATTGAGCAGATTTGCCATGAATTATTTACTATATCCCTATTTTTGACTTTTAAATAAATTCAAAATTTTAGCTATTAAGGATGATGATGCTGTGAATATCTTTATGCAAAAGCTTTTATCATAGGGTAATTTCCTCATGATAAATTACCAGTAATGGAATTTACTGAGCCAGATGATATGAAATTCTCAAACTTTAGATAAATGTTGGTAAAGTAGTTTTTTCTTCCATCAATACTGATGAGAATCCCAGTTTCTCTGCACTTAGTGAGCTCTGTCTATTAAGTCCTACTTATTCTCTGTCTCTGGAGGGAGATGTTAAGACTGACAGGGATTTTTAGAGGCTACATTTTAAGATATTTGTAGATAATGCCAAGTTGCCTTCCAACTAGGCTATGCCATTTAAACTCCCACCAACTGTGTGTGAAAATACTCAATCCTCCACACTGTCTGCAACCTTGGGTACTACAAAACTTAAAATAACTATTTTGGGTTCAATCTGATAGTCAAAATATCTTATTATTTTAGTTCACATTTCCACAACTGCTAGACAGGCTAAACTTTTCATATTACTAGCTAATTACGTTTTTTTCATCTGATTTGGAGGAGCTTTGTAAGTATTACCAATTTATATTGCCTATTATTTATACTGCAAACATTTTCTCCCTGTCTTCTTCGGCTTTAATGTTTTTTATTGTACAGAAAATTTTAATTTGTGTGTAATCAGATCTATCTGTCTTTCTCTTTTGGTAACTGTTTTTTATTTAGCTTAGGAAGGTCTTATCCATCCCAAGATTATAAATATATTCTCAGAAGTTTTATTCTAATCATTTTGTTTTTTAAATTGGCTATTGAATCTACGTCTAATTTAGTTTTGTATATGTTGTGAAGTGTGATTTTATTTTATTTTCCCAAAAAAGATTAGCAATTGCCCATTTATCACAAAGTAAATCCACACTCTTCTTGGATTTAGTTTCACAATCTCTAATTATTAACTTTATAATAGCTTTTGTTCTACTAGAGCAAGTCCTTGATATTTTTCCTGTTTTAATATTTAATTGATTTTCTTGTATATTTACTTTTGTACATAAACTTTAGAATCATCTTGAAGAGAATTATTTTTAAAGCAATTAATTTTTATTGAAATTATACTGAATTTATATATTAATTTAAGGATAAATAATTCCTTGGTAATATTAAATCTTTCTATGCATAAAATGGCATTACTCTTCATTAATTTATTTGTTTGGACTACATTTCTATTTCTTCTATTTTTTTGATATCTTCAAATATTTCACTTTGTCTTGATTACATTTTTTAATAAGAGCTTTATTAAAATTCAATTCACATACCATAAAGTTTAGCCTTTTAAAGCATATAACTCAGTGGTATTTAATATTTTAATAGGGTTGTGCATTGATCACCAGTATCTAATTCTAAAAAGATTTTTATCACTCCTGGTAGAAGCTCCATATCCATTAACAGTCACTTCCCATCCCTTTCCTCCCTATAGCCTCTGGCAATTACTAATCTACTTCTGTCTCTATGAAATTGCCTATCCTGGACATTTCATATAAGTTGAATTTCATCATATGTGACCATTTGTTTCTGGCTGCTTTCACTTAGCCTAATGATTTCAATGTTCACTTATGTTGTAGAATGTTATCAGAACTTTACTCCTTTTTATGGCCAAATAACATTCCATTATATGGGTATACCACATATTATTTATCCATTCATCAGTTGATAAACATTTATGTTGTTTCCACTTTTGGACATTATGATAATACTGCTATGAATGTTTGTGTACAAGTTTTGGGTGGACATATGTTTTCAATCCCTTTGAGTATATACGTACAAGTATGTATACCTATATATGTACCTGGAATTAGTGGGTCATATAACTCCATTTCTAACATTTTGAGGAACTGCCAAACTGTTTTCCATGATTTTACGTTTTCAGCAGCAATTTATGAGGATCCCAATTTCTCTATCTCATCACCAGCACTTCTTATTGTCTATCACTTTGATTATAGTCATCTTAGTAAGTATGAAGTGTTATCTCATTGTGCTTTTGATTTGCATTTCCCAAATAACTAATGATATTGAGCATCTTTTCATGTACTTTTTGGCCACTTATTCCTATGTTTTATTCTAAGAGGTTTATAGTTTTAGCTCTTATATTTAGAGCTATGATATATTTTAAGTTAATTTCTGTATGTGGTGTGAGTTAGGGATCCACCTCCATTCTTTTGCATATGGCCATCCTATTTGTTCAACATCATTTGTTGACAAGACTACTCTTTGCCCCATTGAACGGTCTTAGCAGCCTTGTTGATAATCAGTTGACCATAGAGTCATGGATATATTTCTGGACTCTCTATTCTATTTCGTTGATCTATATATCTATCCTTATGCCACTACTACATAATCTTGATGGTGACTGTAGCTTTGTAGTAAGTTTTGAAATTGAGTACTGTGAGTCCTCAACTTTGTTCTTTTTCAAAACTGTTTTGACTATTCTCAGTGCTTTGCAATTCCATATGAATTTTAGAATCAACTCATCAATTTCTACAAAAAAAGTCAACTGGGGTTCTGACAGGGACTACATTAAATCTATAGACCAATCTAGGTTATATTGCCATCTTAATAATATTAGCTCTTCTGATTCATGAACATGGGGTGTCTTTCCATTTATTTAGGTTTTCTTTAATTTCTTTCAATTACGTTTCTTTGTTTTCAGTGTACAAGATTTGCACTTATTTTGCTAAATTTATTGCTAAGTATTTCATTGTTTAATAACATTGTAAGTGGAATTTTTTTCTTAATTTTATGTTCACATTATTCATTGTTTTTGTATAGAAACACACTTGGTTTTGTACATTGGTCATGTATTCAGCAACCTTTTGAAGTCACTTATTCATTCTTATAATTTTTGTAGATTTTGTAATATTTTCTATATATAAGGACATATCATGAAGACAGTTATACTTCTTTTTTTCTGATCTGAATGCTTTTTATTTTTTTCTAGCCTAACTGCTCTCACTAGAACCTCCAGAACAATGTTGAATATAAGTAGTGAGAGCAGACATACTTGTCTTGTTTCTTATCTAAAGGAAAAAAATCCAGTCTTTTACCTTTATGTGGATTTTTTAAAGATTCCCTTTATCATGTGGAAGAAGATCTCTTCTATTTCTAGTTTGCTTGTTGTTTTTATTTTCAAAAAATGGTGCTATATTTTGTCAAAAACTTTTCCTTCACCTATTGAAATGACAATCTGGTTTTTGTCCTTTATTTTCTTAATATATTACAATAATTGATTTTCAGTTGTTAAACCAACCTTGGATTACTGGGATAAATCCCATTGGTCATGGCATATAATCCTTTTTATATGTTGCTGCTGGGTTTGGTTTGCTAGTACTTTCTTGAGAATTTTTGTTTCTTTCTTCATAAGGGATATTGGTCTATAATTTTCTTTTCTTGTGATATCTATGAATGATTTCAGTATCATAGTAATGCTGGCTTCATAGAATGAATTGGGCAGTGTTTCCTACTCTTCTATGTTTGGGAAGAGTTTATAAAAGATTGGTGTTAACTCTTCTTTAAATATTTGGTGCAATTCATCTGTGAAGCCATCTGGGTTTAAACGTTTCTTTGTAGGATTTTTTTTTATTACTAATTTAATCTCTTTATTTATATGTAGGTCTATTACAATCTCTATTTTTTCCTGAGTCACTTTTAGTAGTTTGTGTCTTCGTAGGAACTGATTCATTTCATCTAGGTCTAATTTGTTGGCATACTATTTTTAATAATATTCTCATATAATCCTGTTTATATTTCTGTAAAGTCGGTAGTAATCCTCCCTCCTTCATTTATTATTTTAGTAAATTAGCTAAAGTAATTTAGCTAAAGTAATTTAGCTAATTTAGCTAAAATTTTTAAAATTTTGTTGATCTTTTAAAGAATCAAACATTTATTTTATTGATTTTCTTTATTAGTTTTCTATGCTCTAGTCCTTTTCCCTTCCTTCTGCTTGCGCTGGGTTTAGTTTGCCTGCCTTCTTCTGTTTGTTTCTCATGCTGAAAGGCAAGATTATTGATTTGAGATCTTTCTTCCTTTTCCCTACAGATGTTTACAGCTATAAAATTCCCTCTAAGCACTGCTTTATCTATATCCCGTAGGTTTTGGTATATTGTTCATGTTCATTCATCTCAAAGAATTTTCTAATCTATTTTATGATTTCTTCTTTGACGTATTAGTTTTATAGGAGTATGTTGTTTAATTTCCACATATTTGTGATTCCCCAAATTTCTTTATGTAATTGACTTCTAATTTCAATCCATATGGTCATAAAACATAAGTTGATTCAATTCAACAGTATTTATGACACCTATTGTATGTCAGGAACTGTTCTGGGCACTGGGGATAAAGCAGTAATCAAATGTACAAAATCTCTATTTTCACAAAGTGTGCATTTTGTAAGAGAGACAGACAATAACACATAATTGTATATGTCAGATGATGAGATGATGATGTATCCTAAGGGGAAAAAATATAGTAAGGTATCATCGACAACAATTAAAAATGAAATTTTTAAAGGATGCCAATACAATTACTTCAAAAAGCATCAAAAACCTAAGAATAAATTTAGCAAAATATGTGCAAGGCTTATACACAGAAAAGTATAACTTATTAGTGAGAAAAATTAAAGAAGACTTAAATAAGTGGAAGGATATGCCATGTTTGTGGATTAGAAGTCTAAATCATTATAAGGATGTCAATGTTCTCTAAAATTGGTCTTGGGAATCAATGTAATCCCAATAAAAAGATTTACTGGGGCATGTCTCTGTGCTGACAAACCTATTCTAAAAATTTATATGGAAATATGAAGGTCAAAGAGGAACCAAGATCTTAAAGAAAAATAAAGTTAAAGAATTTACTGTATCAGATTTCAAAACTTACTGTAGTCACAATAGATGAGACAATGTTGTATTCTGGCAAAAGAATAGGCAAATAGACAAATAGGATACAATAGAGTCTAGAGACAAAACTGACAAACAAAACAGGAGAGAAAGGTTGATCTTTTCAATAAATGGTGACAAGTCAATTGGATGGTCATTGGGAAAAAAATGGAAGTTGACCCAGGAAGACTGTAGACCTTAATGTAAAAAGCAAAACAGTAAGGCTTCCAGAAGATAATATTGGAGAATATATTCATGACTTGGTGTAGACAATATTTCTTAAGCAGAATCAAAATATACTAACAATAAAAGACATAAATTAGTCTACATTAAAGATAAGAACTTTTGTTCATGAAAAGACACTATTAGGAGAGTGGAAAGGAAAACCACCGAATTAGAAAAGATATTTTCATTATCAATAATTGACAAAGAACATAGAATATTTTTTAAAAGCCACTTTTATATTGATAATGAAAAAGAGATGATCCAATTTTTAAAAAGGGTTGGAGAAGAGACATATAAACAGATACTACACTAAAGAGAATATCCAAATAGTCAATAAAATTATAAAAAGGAACTCAACTTCACTGGTCATCAGGGAAATGCAAATTAAAACTACATGAGATACCACTTAACAGCCATAAGAGTAATAAATAAATTTTTGAAGATAATACCAAGTGTCGGTAAGAAGATGAATAAATAAAAACTCCCATTGACTATTGGTGGAAATGTAAATTGGTATGACCACTTTGGAAAATTCTTCTAGTGCTAAACATATGTATGCCTTTTAACCCAGTAATTGTACTCCTACATATTGCCCAACAGAAATGCAAGCACAGGTACACCAAGAAACATATAATAGAATGTTCATGGCAACATTATTCATAATAGCTAAAAAATGAATTCAAATGCCCAATTGATAGTAAAATGGATCAATAAATTGTGATATGGTCATATGGTGGAATAGTATACAGCAATGAAAAAGAACAAACTACTGCACAATATGGTTGAATCTTACAAATTATTGAGTGAAAGAAGCTAGACACAAAAGAGTATTTACTGAATGATTCCATTAGTATAAATACAAATAATCTGTGGTGTTATAAGTCAGGATAGTGGTTATCTTCTGGAGCATTTACAGAATGGAAAAGGGTATAGAGCTGGTCAGATTTTACATATTTCTAAATATATGTTATACTTCAATAAAGTTAGTTAATTAAAACAAAGGCAGAAAAGAGGTCCCATTTGAGTTTTTTACAGTATCCTCAGAGAGGTTAGAGTAAAAAGATGGCATGGGATACAGGTGAGAGTGTGAGAAAACCCTATAGTAATGAAACAGGAGACTGGGGAACCCAAAAGGAAAGACAACCAATGAGAAATTCACAGTAGCTAGATTCCGTAAGTGTTTTCAAGAACAGAGTGCTTACTATTCATTTGTAAGTTGTTTTTTGTGCCGTGATTTGCTCAAACCTCTCTGTGACCCCATTAACCCCTTCCCCCAATTTATTGCTTTCAAACCCATCAGTGAAGTTTTTAACACTCTAAAAAAACAGGAAAGTGGGATAAAGAAATAGTAATGGAATGGGGTGAAAGAAGGGCTGTGCTATTAGGGGATAGACATCCCAAAGGAATGCCTCTCTGAGAAGGTAATATTTAAATAGGGAGCAAAAGAAGTGAAGAAGAGTATTCCAGACAAAAAAGTAAATGCCAAGACTGAGGCAGGATATGCCGAACACATTGAAAGACCAGCAAGGAAACCAGTGTGTGTGGAGCCAAGAAAGATTGTAGGAAATGACATCAGAGAAATAGCCAGGGGCCAGATAATGCAGGCCTTTATGGGCCATGGATTTTACTGTATTTTACTCTCAGTGAGATAGAAAGCAATTACAGGCAGGGTTTGGGGCCGAGAAATGACCTAATTCAAGTTGTTTTAAATGGATTGCTCCAGTTGCTGTAGGAAGAATAATAGACTGTAGTGGGGCAAAGGTGGATGCAGGAACAGCTAGGAAGTTTTCTAAGAGAAAGATGATGCTGGCTTGGATGAGACTGCTAGTGGTGGGGGTAGGGAAAAGGGGTCAATTCTGGCTGTATTTGGAAATTAGAGCCAGCTAGACTTCGGATATAGAATGTGAGGGAAAGAGAGGCATCAAGGAGGCCTCAGGAAAGAACTTTCTAACCCAAAGAGCTGTCTGACAATTGAATGAGTTTTCCCTGGATGCAATTATTCTAGTGGAGGCAGTTACTCCTTCAGGGGGCTCTTCTTCCTCTAGCTTACCTGCCAAATAAGCTCCTAAGAGGATTTCTGTCCTTAGAGGTAATAAGACCAGGTAATACGTGACCTCTAAAATAGCTCATGTGCCAGATATTCTGGAATTTTGAGGCAGTAAGAACATGGTTCTGTACATGCTAAATGGGTGTAAAGTAAATTTCCTACACCAAAGTAACTTTTTAACAGTTGTGTACCTTCTTCACTACACATGTGTTTTTTTATACTGGTCAAAATGGATGAAAATGAACAGCAGAGGCAGATACTTTGGGGTAAGCAGACATAGCACAAAGTAGCACCTGGTGGTGGGAAATGCTGATGTGTGAAAGGAGGAGGAACATCCCCATTTTCTTGGCCCTTAGGGATGGTTATGAACAGAGGCTACACCAAAAGAAAGTGTAATTGTAGAGTAAATAATTGAATTGTAAACAAACACTCAAACATTTTTTAAAAAGATTTTATTGGGGAATTGGGGAAGGGGAACAGTGTTGGGGGATTGGGGAAGGGGAACATTTTCAAAACCCCAGAATGTTGTCTCTTTCAAAGCAACTACCTTGGGGGTAGTCGGCTGGTGCTCCATAAATTATATATATCCATATAAGTTGCCACAGCGATGCTGTTATTGCCCAAAGCTTACTTGGAACTCTTCATTGGGGTTTGTCTTTGAAGGGAGTTATTGTAACTCTCTGGTGGTCAGGCCCCTGAGAAGCTCAGCTGTCAAGAATCTCAGACTCCTCTGGTTGGCAGGAACGTTAAAGCTTCTATCCAAGCTGCTGTTTGACCTCCCATGATATTGGTGACAAGTAAGCATCTAATCTGAGTCAACCCCTGGAGTGAAAGGAATGTGGTTAACACCCCCCAATGCTTTCCCATCTTCCTAGACAGCTCTGATTGTAGGAAAGATCTCATTCATTTTGAAGTGAACCTGCCTCACCATACCAGGTATTTCATCCACTGGTCAAAATGGAGTGTGGGGCAGTATTTCCCAAATGTCAAGCATCTGTGTACCACCTCCACCATTTTGCCATTTTTATCATATCCAGATGATATTTCATCCACTGGTCCTATTAGTTCTTTAATATCTTTCACATTACCAATTTTCACACATAAGGTATTTTATCTTAAATAGAAACTACATCATCTGGTAAGTGGAAAACCTCTATCAGTTAGAAATTAACAGCATAAGGAATAATGTCAGAAAGAAAAGTGATGATATTAAATTCTACTTAGAAAGCGTTGCCTAGCAAAAGGTGCTGAGCCTGAAGCAGGCTCTCTTTGTTAAAACAGGAGATTAGCAGGTGTTGGGAGGTGTAGAGATAAAGTACCAGAAAAATGATACTTCTTCCTTGACATAATCCATAGGCTCAAGAGAACTGAAAAGGGCCTACTTTTTTCACCAGGTGATCCACTGTTATTAAATCTCATTATCTGTGTATCACTAGAAAGCATCTCCTATCTCTCTAGTGGGAGATGTACACACTGGGACCCACTTGCAAAATAGTCAAGCACCTTGGCTGGGTCAAGCTGATCAGATTCATGTCATGGTTCTGCCATCTCCTTGCCGCCCAATCCTATTCACCTTATCCTCTGCAAGCTTCAGTGTCTTCATCTGTAAGATGAAAGTAATAATAGCTCTCCAGAGTGATGTTTTCTTAAAGACATTTGAACATTATGCCCAGGTTGTAAACTGAATATTGAAGAGTATAAATTCAGCCTAAGACTCCAGCATCATTCAGCTTAGGGGCTGAATTAATTGCCTTTGGGCTTTGACCAGTCTGTGCTTGTAGCCAGCCGAAATCTCTAGGCTGTTTTGATATGTACTGCTACTGAACTAAATCCCCCACTGTGAACTCATATTGCTGGGCATTTGGGCCTGAGGGACGGCTTGGCATTTATTCTTATTAACTAGATGTTCCTCTGTTCTTTAACCTGGTGCTTGAACTTTTGTTCAATTTCTTCTACCCTGCATTTGAGGGGAAGGAAGTCAAATGGGCAGAACTGCACTATAATGAGAATGTATTTGAGACTCTTAGGTGCTGGTCTGCATTCTGTTGAAGCAAGAAAATGGAAAATTTTTGCTGAGTATCTACTATGTTTCAGGCATTTTTCTCTAATATTTCATTTAATAATCTAAAAACCCATTAAGGTGGTATAATCCCCATTTCACTGGGAAGAACTCTGCATTTTTATATAAAGTTATTAAGCATGGTAATTGCAATTTTTTACTTTTTTGGCTTAAAATTTTGAGAATAGTTTACCTACTTTATCATGTTGCTTCATATTTCTCCCCCTTTTTTGTTTTTGCTGTATAAATACTCCCTCTTTGTTCTAAAAACATTTTGAGATACTCTTGCCTTGATGTTTATCATTTTAACGGTTGTATAATATCCCATTAAGTTATCCTACCATAATTTATTTAACCAATTTCCTACTGTTGACAATTTAGCTTTGTTTGTTTGTTTTTTGTGGTTTTTAAAAAAATTATTATATTCTGTAATAAATGATCCTATTATAAACGTCTGCATGAGTATTATTTTGTTCTGGAAATTTCCCCAGGAATGGAATTACTACATCAAAGGGGGTTTGTGGCTCTTTATAGAGACTAGCAAATTGCTTACTCAAAGGAGAATGTGGTATTTGAGAGTAAAAAGAAAAATCTGTTTTTCTACAAAAGAAATTAATTTTCCACTTATTCATAAAATAGTCGAGCGACTGATAGGTAGCGGGCGCCCTGCCAGGGGCTGGGGACAGGGATGAGTAAGGCAGGCCGGGTCCCGGTCTTTAAGGGCAGCACGGTCGAGCCTGATAGAGGCAACGACGCGCTCCAGGTGCCTGTCTCTGGGTGGACCGTGCGCCCTTTGGCGCAGGAGAGAGTGGAAGGAGGTTGCTGTTTGAGAGCTCCGAGATGGTCTCGCAGGGTAGGCAAAGCTTGAACTGAGTCTTACAGAATGAGTAAGAGCTTTGGCACGGGTTTTATATTTATTTTACTGTGACTCTCTGGCCTTCTATCAAAAAAAAAAAATTTTCCCATTCTTGGCCCAAAGAACGTTGGGTTGGGGGAGTCGTAAGCCCCCAACGTCGTAAGCGTCTTTCCATCTCCAAGGAGGAGGGAAGGGGGTGTCTTCGACCGCAGGTGCAGGATCTGGGGCCCGGGAACTCCTGGCGCGGCACCGGAGAGAACAGGAGAGGACTCGAGCTCAGGACCAGCTGTTTCCAGGGACCAGACCCGACGCGTGTCCCTCGGGGGAGGGAAGACGCGCCCTCCGCACCGGGCTCCTGAGCAGTCAGCTCTGCGGTATCCGGATTGGGAAGACGGTAAGGGAATCGAAGCCCCTCGGGGTGCAGGGTTAGGGAGCCGCCCGCGAGTGGGCTCCGAGGGGAGCTTGGATTAACAGTCGCGGACCCGAGGGGACAGGCGGGCGGGGAACCGCAGAGGGGCGGAGCTCTGAGGCCGGCCACTGTAGCAGCCCAGAGGGTCTGCGGGGGCTGCTGTGGTGGGACCCGAGGGCGGGCGCCTCTCCCAGACCGTGACCTTGGCATCCGGAGCCGAGCCCGCGCGCCGTCCTAGCTCAGCCACGAGCCTATCCTCGTGGAGACTCACAGCCGGCGCTGCCCCTGGTGAGGGAGCCCAAGCCTGAGTGCCAGGTAGGACCAAGGGCTGCGAGGAGGGCGGGCAGAAAGCGCCTCCGTGCGGGAGGGGCAGTGGCGGGTCTGGGGGCTGAGGGCTCGGGTCCTAGACGAAGGGCACAGGCCGGAGCAGCTCAGCCCTGGAAACACTGGGTGCGAGCCGTGGGGCAAGTCAAGTTAAAGACCAAAGGCATCCCAAGCGCCAGGACCAGACGGCTCAGTTACCCAGGAGGGGCGGATGACCCGGAGTGCGCACTAGGGTAGTATCCAGTGTCTTGTGCCTGAGCCTTGTTTCTGCCTGTAGCATTGTTAGAAGAAACACCCTTGCTGTGTGCGTTAACAAGTGAGCAGACGATTTTGTAGCGTGTGCGCATATGGAAAGGAGGGCCACGGCGTCAGCACCCATCCTGTTGGGCCATGAGCTCTCTTAGAGGATCCTTGGTTCAAGCCTCCAGGTTCTTTGGGGACCTTGTTTCGTTGGCACCAAAATAAAGTGTCAGTCCCTGGCCTTAATCACCAATCTCCATATTCCTTGGTGGGGGAAGAAAAAAGTACCAGATTGATGGAGTCTGTTATTATTTTTAAGTTATTTTAAAGTTATAATTTCAGAAGATGCACATGGTTTAAAAAAATCAAATAATACAAACGTTTATCTTCCAGAGATAATGCCTATACTAGCGTTTGTATCTATTTATACCTCCCTTGTCTTTTCACCCATATCATTTCCTACTCTTCTTCAGTCCCCTCCTTTTCATTCTGTATCCCACCTTCTGCGTAATGAAAGTACCAGTAGAAAATGACGTGGTCGCCACTGCCTACATCCCTTAAACTCCAGTATTCCCTGCGGGTGCCACCCTTGATGTCTTCAAAGTCTTTCACTGCAATGACCCTTGAGGTAGGGAGTCCACTCCCCAGAGGGCATTTCATTTACTTGCCTTAACTGTCCCAGCGATTGGAAGAAAGCAGCACTGGGGAAGAGGCCAGTGCTGTACTATCTGTTCTTTTCTTTCAACTGGACTTTCCAAATGCAATTTAAGTAGAGCCTGGTACTGAGGATTAATAAAGGATATTTCCTAAAAATGTCTAGATTTCCAAAAATTAACACCACGCTGGTTTGGATTCCTGAAAGGAGAACCTCACCTTTCCATTGCCCTCCTGCCCCCAGGACCAGCAGAGGCACACATAGGATTTTTCCTCTGTAAAGAACTCGGAGGGTGGAGTTTTTATGCTTCTGAAGGGGCTCTAGGACTGTAGCTTTGTGATTGTGGCAGTGTTGGGAGGGGTGGGGGGATGTAAAGGAAGGAGTTAGAGAATTGGAGGGAAGTAGGAAGGGAGGAGCCGGCCAAGACCCCTGAGTGGAGAAAAGTCCTGAGGCACAGGGCCCTGTCATTCAGAAACCACCACCAGATAACTTAGTAAGAGACCACATATGTGGCTTACTTGTTGCCAACAATCATCACGCTCAACTCTTTTCCAAGGCTTTTTCTGTGCAAAGCCAAAACATATTGAGAAGTGGGGGGGGGGGGGGAATCAGCAAATAAACACATTTTTATCTATATGATAAAATAGAAGTGGTTTAAATTATTTTTACTGAATTAATAAGTTTCTTAGGAGCTGTGTAGAGTATTTAAAGTAACCTAATGGTTACTCCAGTCACTACATTTTTCTTTATTTTGTTCATTTATTCATGTTGAATGACCTTGACTTAGATCCCACATGTCAGAATGTTCAGGGTGGTTAGAAGCTTCTACTTCTCAGAAGCCTGTTTGAATGGGGGCGGTGGGGGGAAGAAGATTCAAAAATAAGGACTGATCCTTGTGGTAGGGTTGGAAATAATGATGTGGAACAGACTGCCTATCAGCTTGAGTCTGGTAAGGAATCAGGCATGATTCTTAACAGAACAGGAAAATGAGTAAGAAGTAAAGGAATCATTCATCATTCATTCATTCATTCAAAATATTTACACAGTGCCTGGCTGTGTGCCAGTTACTGGGGGGAAAATGGCAAATAGAACCAGGCAAGGTCCCTGATCTCCTAAAGTTCACAGATGCTTTGGGGGAGGCGACCATTCATAAAATAACAAAGTATTGAATATGTAATTACAAGCTAAGGTAGCACTCTAAAGGAGAGAAATGAAGTTCTTTGAGGTTGTGTACACACTACTCTGCAAGACCAAGGAAGGCTTTCTCAAGGAGATTTGCCTTGAGCTGATTTTCAAGGGTAGGTGGGAATGTTGGGCATATATATGATTTTGAGGTAGGACCAGAATGTACATGTTAGGAATTGCATTTGGCTGCTAGTGATCAAGAAGTTTAGCTGCCCTGTGGCGTTTGCCTTACGGCATGTATATACGTGCAGAGTTGGCATTCCTGGAATTTGGGGAAAGGATGTTTTGTTATCACAGCCTCATTTATGCTGTCTTGAGTTGGTCATGGCTTTGCATTGCTGGTTTTCTTTTAATTTAAATGTTTAAGTTAACTTTACTCTTATCAGTTTATTTTATTGTATACAATAAAATAGGTGCATTATGGTTCAAATGTGGATCATCCATATTCTCATTACTAAGGTAGATATGTATGTAACTGCCATATCAAATTTGGTTTGTATGGTGACAGCTGAGTGTTATCACTGAGTACTTTCCTAGGTGAAAACAGGTGTGGCAAGTAGACTACAATATATTTTCTCCACCCCTAGAGCTGCAGGTACCTCTTCAGAGTTCCACATACAGTCCTTCAGTACAGAAAAAAAAAAGCTACTAATTGCATTGACACTGTAAGGAAAAGTACTATAAAGCTCACAATGTAGCAGCATGGGGTACTCTAACCAAGCAGAACATTCATGTGCAAACAAATCTTTTCATTCATTCATTCAACAGTATTTACAGTAAACCTTCTATATGCCCAGAACGGTGCTAGATACTATGGATAAAATGGGTTAGTAAGACAGTCCCAGCATTTAAGGAATTCATAGAAGTCTAAGCACAGGGAGACATATTCATCCATGTAAGGGTAGGAAAGTATTGTGGTTGCTATAATGAAAGCATAATTAGGGTGCACAGTGATGCACAAGGAAAAGAGCGATCACTTCTACCAAGGAGAGGAGGGGTTGAGAAAAGGTTCATGAAAGGGTTAACACTTGAGTTGAATCTTGAAAGATAGACAAAGGGAAGAGGGCATTACAGAAGAGGGATTCGAGTGCAAAAACAAAAACTGGCATGAAAAAGCATGTCAGAGTCCAGGATCTGCTAGTAGCTCAAAGAGCTGAAGCATAAGGAACAAAAAGGGGCTCGTTAAGAGACAAAGCTGGAGTGGTGGGCAGAGCCTGCATGCCATCTCATGGATAGCATGATCGTTAAAATATGCACTCTAAGGTCATAAGGACCCAGGTATGGGTCATGGCTCTGCCACTTTCTAGATGTGGGGCCTTGGTCAAATAACTTGGCCTTAATAAGTAATAGTAATGTAGGTTGTACCTTCCTTATCAGGTTGCTGCAAGAATTGAGATAAGTCATGTAGTACCTGGCACAGATTGTGCACCTAGTTATTGTTGGCTATTATTTTCATTATTTATCCTTGGGCAAAGGGAGCCACTGGAGAGTTTTAAGTAGAGGAGTGAGTTAGTGAGCATTTTGTTTAGAGCACAATCATTCAGGCTGCATGTGGATGCTGATTAAGGGGGGTAAAATTGGAGCAGAGAAACCACTTAAAGAGATTATAACCATTCAGGTGATAGTGAAGATGGCATGAATGATGGTGGCCACGATAATGGCCATGGAGAAAAAGAGACAAATGCTTGATATGTATGTGAGGTGGACTCCCCTGAACTCAGTAACTCATTAGATTCCACTCAGTTAATCCCAGAAGTGGGATTCTGGTCTGTCATCCTTTGGTTCTGTCATCCAAGTGATCTTAAGATAAACAGAAGGAAGTTGGTTATCAACTAGGACTGGGGAGCCAGTATCTAGGAAGTGCTGATGTGAGAAGACTTAATGATGGTACCAAAAAAGCTCTCTTTCTAATTCAGAAGACACCCTGACATAAAATAGGATCAGGAAAATTTAGTTGATCCATAACAAATAAAATTCTCTCTATCCCTCTCTCTGTCTCTCATCTCTGGGAGACTTTTAATTCAAGGTAAATGAACATCAGACTTCATCCATTAGCCGTTGTCATAAAGTGGCACATAGAGCCCTCACTCCTGCCTGGTAGATTTGGTTCAACTCTTGCCTGACATGAGCCTGATCGAATTTTTCTCCTTTTCTCTCAAGTGTCCTCCCACAATCCAGTAAGCACTGGCTGAGGTGCCTTTATTAAAGCGAGTGAGAATTAGAGGAAGTAGGTGGTCCCTATTTTATAATGCAGTATAGTCCTGGTAACCATATCATGCATTCATAAGACAGAAAATAATCCAGACATATGTGATAGTGTTTGCCGAAAAGTTGCTGGGAGCTCTATGCCTGTTCCCCCCAAATATGGATCCTGGGAAGTGGTGATTGAATGTAGTGGTGGCTGAATTCAGTTGCTTGAACAACTGCATCACTACTCAAAGTCACAGAAATGAACAGACATGACAATTAGACAGGGCCAATGAGTGAGGTGGCAAAATATGAAATAGGGAAAAATAAAGTCTGCCTGTGCCATGGACAGTCTAGAATTTGGATAAAAGTGGCCTTTCTATCTCCCTGACCTGGGACAACATATTTAACCTGTCTGAGCCTCATTTCTCTCTGGTGGATAGTCTTTGATGTCTGTAAAACTGAGGTAATGTCTCCTTCAAAGGGTGGTTGTGAAGGTGAAATGAGATGTATATGGAAAGTGCTTAAGCACAATGCCTGGCATAGGGCGGGCGCTTAACTGGCCACAGTCCTTTGGCTCAGCTGTCTGTGAGGTCTTTCCTCACATTGAAAAGAAGCAGGAAGAATGAAGATTTCTTAGGGTAATTAACCTGAATTAATTGGCCTTTATGTGTTTCTCAACTATAATTGATTTTTTTCCTCTGAGAACCAGGGTGGAAACCTGTTTTCCTCCACCCTCTGGGAATGCTTATCAGTGATGATGAGGGCAACAGTGATATGATACCTCCAGAGAGGAAGCTAATTTTAGCTATTCTTCTTTCAACAAGTCTTTCACATACACACAAGCAAAATTTCTAACAAATAGAAAAATGAAGCAATTTGCTTTTTTTATCCTGTGTTTTGTTGGTGGAGTTCCTAGCAGCTGTTTATTTGGGTTTTTTATGTAGAAAGAAAGAAACAGTCTCAAAGAGATTGTAAATGTCCCCTTCATGAGCTCTTTGCCCTTAGGAAAAAGTTTGGTTTTTCTCCTCTTAATTGAAATTGATGGCTGAAAGCATTATCATATCTTCCATATAGTTTTTCTAAATATTCTGTAATTTGTTAAAAGCCTTTAGTTTAGTTCAACAAACATCACTTGAGCTTCAACTGCATACTAGGCGTGGAGTCGGCAGGTGAACTCAGAGATGCCAGCCGTGGTATCCCAGATCTGTAGCTTGGAAGCCCTTGCAGAAGAGGGTGGGGAGGGGGTGTCAGCTGATTTGAGAGAGCCAGTGAGAGGGGAACCCTCAGACTGAGGTTCCCTACCACAGCTGCAGACCACCAGTCCACCAGGTCACATTCCAGGTGTGCCCATCCCTATGGCCCAAACCCTTGCCATGTGAGCCCTTTACTGCAAAGTGTAATCTCTGCAAAGTAATTGAGAGATTAGGAGAAAAAAATAGTGAGGAGGCCAGGGGGCCTTCTATTTCTGCACTCTTAAAAATGAAATGTTTCAAATAAAGCTTTGCTCTATGCAATTAGCCAATTTTCCTCCTTATCTTTTGAGAGGCACTGCAGTATTGTGGTTACAAGCCTGGGCACTGGAGTTAGACTGCTTGGCCCTGTATCACAGCTCTACAGTTTACTAGTTGTGTGACCTTGGGCAAGTTGTTTAACCTCTCTGTACGCCAGTTTCCTTATCTACAAAGTGAGCTGACTAATATTACCCACTCCGTTGATTATCAAAAGACTTATATGAGCTACTAAACATTGTTCAGGCTCATCAAGCACAGTTATTTGTCTTATTCAATGCTAAAACCCCAGAATTTAGCATGGTGCTTGGTACACTGGAGAAGCTGAATGAATGAACAAATCTTGATATGTAGGTTGATATAGCGGTCAATGCTTGACAAAGCACTTTCCTTTCATTAACTCACTTGATCCTCAGAACACCTTAGGAGATAAATAAGGGAGATGGGTATCATCTCCATTTTACAAATGAGGAGCCAGGGCATTGACAGATGGAGTAGCCTGACAAAGAAAGCACAATTATAAATGACAGACCTAACTCATACTCTTAACTCCATTTATTTCTAGCCCTATAACCTTCTCACTACCTGGCTGCCTGTCCATGTTATACAGGTTTCATGGAACTAAAAGAATACCCACCAGCAAAAATGAACACACATAGTTATTTAGCTTTCTGAAGAAATGAATTTCTTATTGTAAATACACTCGGTCAAATTGTAACTTCAAGTTAGAAGTTGAAGTTTGGAAAGTTTCTATTTGGGGGAATGGGGAGAAAAACAGAGGATATTTTATTGGAACGAGGAAGTTCTTTCTAAGTGTAAAAATAGCAGAGAATTATGAAGGAAAATATTGCAGATTTTGTTACATAAATATTTAAAATGCTTATATATAAAAAGTCATAATTAAATTAAAAGGAAATTAAACTTTAAAAATGCAGAAATATGCCAAAAGATTAAAAATTTCAATATCTAAAGAGTTCATAGAATGTAATAAGAGGAACATAAGACCTGAGTTTCAAAAACGTGGGCAAAGGATGTAACAGTGTTCAAATGAGGAAAAGCACATGGTTGATGGATGTATAAAATATTTTATTTTGCTTGAATGAAAGAAATAAGCATCTTAAAAATGATATACCAGTTTGCTTATCAAGAATATTAAGACTTTAATGATAATGCTAATGGAGGGGGATAAAATGGTTAACCTCATAGCAAATTATCTGGAAAGTAATTACCCTAAAATTGTTTATAGTCTTTTTTTTAAATTTATTTATTTTTAATTAGTTTCAGGTGTACAATACAGTGCAATAGTTATACTTTTTACCCCTCTAAGTGACAACCCCCCTCCCCCAATTCACCACCCCACTCCTCCCCCCCATATCATATTTATCTATTACACTTCCTCTGACTCCCTTCCACAGTATAATCCACATCCCGTGACTATCTATATATTCAATTACAGTTAGCATACAATATTATACAACATCAGCTTCAAGTGTACAGTGCAGTGATCAAGCCTCTACTCCATGCATGAAATGGTCTCCCTAACAAGACATGTGACCATCTGACACGCCACAAAATATTTACAACATAATTAATTATATTCCCCGAACTGTCTTTCATATCCCTGTGGCAATATTGTAGTTGCCTATATTTGCTGTCTAATCCCTTCCCCTTCTCCCTCATCCTCACCCCCCTCCCAACTAGCAACCCTCAGTTTTTTCTCTATATCTATGAGACTGTTTCTGTTTACTTTGCTCATTCCTTCAGTTTTTCAGATTCCACATATAAGTGAGATCATATGGTATTTGTCTTTCTCCAACTGATTTATTTCACTTAACGTAATAGTCTCTAGGTCCATCCATATCATTGCAAATGGTACGATTTCATTCTTCTTTATAGCGGAGTAATACTCCATTGTATAAATGTACCACAGTTTCTTAATCCAGTCATCTACTGATGGGCATTTCGGTTGTTTCCAAGTCTTGGCTATTGTAAATAGTGCTGCAATGAACATAGGCATGCATATATGTTTTTGAATTACTGTCTTGGCTTTTTCAGGATAAATACCTAGGAGTGGAATTGCTGGGTCAAACGGTAGTTCCATTTCCAGTTTTTTGAGATACCTCCATACTGACTTCCATAGTGGCTGCACCAATCTGCAATCCCACCAACAGTGCAGCAGGGTCCCCTTTTCCCCACATCCCCACCAGCACTTGTTATTTGTTGATTTGTTGATGATAGCCATTCTGACCGGAGTGAGGTGGTATCTCATGGTGGTTTTTATTTGCATTTCCCTAATAACCAGTGAGGTTGAACATTTTTTCATATGCCTGTTGGCCATCTGTATGTCCTCTTTAGAGAAATGTCTCTTCATATCCTCTGCCCATTTTTTAATTGGGTTGTTTGTTTTTTTGGTGTTGAGGTTCATGAGTGTTTTACAAATTTTGGATATTAACCCCTTATCAGATATATCGTTGGCAAATATATTCTCCCATTCAGTAGGCTTCCTTTTTGTTTTATTGATGGTTTCCTTTGTTGTGAAAAAACTTTTAAGTCTGATATAATCCCATATGTTCATTTTTTCTTTTACTTCCCTTGCCCTCAGGGATGTATCAGTAAAAATATTGCTCCAGGTAACGTCTGCAAATGTACTCCCTATATTTTCTTTTAGGAGTTTTATGGTTTCAGGTCTTACATTTAAGTCTTTAATCCATTTTGAATTTGTTCTTGTATATGGCATAAGGAGGTGGTCCAGTTTCATTTTTTTGCATGTGTCAGTCCAATTTTCCCAGCACCATTTATTGAATAGACTATCTTTACTCCAATGTAAATTCTTGCTTCCCTTGTCATAGATTAACTGTCCGTAAATGCCTGGATTTATTTCTGGGCTCTCTGTTCTGTTCCACTGATCTATGTGCCTGTTTTTATGCCAATACCATTCTGTTTTGATTATTGTATACTTGTGGTATGTTTTGATGTCTGGTAGCGTGATTCCCCCCGACTTTGTTCTTATTTCTCAGGATTGCTGAGGCTATTCGGGGTCTTTCATGGTTCCATATAAATTTTAGGATTATATTTTCTATTTCTGTGAAAAATTCCTTGGTTGTTTGATAGGAATTGCATTGAATCTATATATTGCTTTAGGCAGTATGGACATTTTAACTATATTAATTCTTCCTATCCATGAGCATGGTAGGTGTTTCCATTTATTTGTATCTTCATTTATTTCTCTCTTCAGTGTATTATAATTTTCTGAGTACAGATCTTTTGCTTCTTTGGTTAAATTTATTCCTAGGTATTTTGTAGTTCTTGAAGCAATTGTAAATGGGACAGTTTTCTTAATTTCTCCTTCCGTTAGTTTATTATTTGTATATGCAAATGCCACTGATTTCTGAACATTGATTTTATATCCTGCTACTTTACTGAATTCATCTATCAGTTCCAATAGCTTTTTGATGGAGTCTTTGAGGTTCTCTATATACAGTATCATGTCATCTGCATATAATGACAATTTTACTTCTTCCTTGCCAATTTGGATGCCTTTTATGTCTTTTTCTTGTCTGATTGCTGTGGCTAGAACTTCTAGACCTATGTTGAATAAAAGAGGAGAAAGTGAACAGCCTTGTCTTGTTCCTGATCTTAAGAGGAATGGTTTTAGCTTTTCTCCGTTGAGTATGATGTTAGCTGTAGGTTTATCATAAGTGGTCTTTATTATGTTGAGATATGATTCCTGTATTCCCACTTTGCTAAGGCTTTTTAACATAAATGGCTGTTGGATTTTGTCAAATGCTTTTTCTGCATCTATTGATATGACCATGTGATTTTTATTCTTCATTTTGTTGATGTGGTGTATCACATTAATTGATTTACGAATGTTGAACCAGCCTTGCGTATCAGGGATGAAACCCACTTGATCATGATGTATGATCTTCTTAATATATTGCTGAATTCTGTTTGCTAATATTTTATTGAGAATTTTTGCATCTATATTCATCAGGGAGATTGGCCTGTAGTTTTCCTTTTGTGTGCTGTCTTTATCTGGTTTTGAAATCAGGGTGATAGTGGCTTCATAAAAAGAGTTTGGGAGCCTTTCCTCCTTCTGGATTTTTTGGAATAGTTTGAGAAGAATAGGTGATAGTTCTTTTTTGAATGTTTGATAAAATTCCCTTGTGAAGCCATCTGGTCCAGGGCTTTTGTTTGTTGGGAGCTTGTCAATTACTGATTCAATTTCCTTGGTAGTAATCAGGCCATTTAGATTTTTCTGTTTCTTCTTGAGTTATCTTTGGAAGGTTGTATGCTTCTAGAAAATTATCCATTTCTTCCAGATTTTCAAATTTGTTGGCATATAGTTGCTCATAGTAATTTCTTAGAATTTTTTGTATTTCTGTGATGTCTGTAGTCATTTCCCCTCTTTCATTCCTGATTTTACTAATTTGAGTCCTCTCTTTTTTTTGATGAGCCTGGCTAGAGGTTTGTCAATTTTGTTTATCTTCTCAAAAGACCAGCTCTTGGTTTCATTGATCTTTTGAATTGTTTTTCTGTTCTCTATATTGTTTATTTCCGCTCTGGTCTTTATTATCTCCTTTCTAGTACTCCCCTTGGGCTTCTTTTGCTGTTCTTTTTCCAGTTCCCTGAGGTATAAGGATAACCTGTTGATTTGAGATTTTTCTTCCTTCTTAGTTAGGCCTGCAGTGCTATAAATTTCCCTCTTAGGACTGCTTTCGCAGCATCCCAGAGATTTTGGATTGTGGTGTTTTCATTTTCTTTTGTCCCGAGGTATCTTTTGATTTCCTCCTTGATCTCATTTGTGACCCACTTGCTATTTAGTAGCATGTTATTTAGCCTCCATTTGTTTGACAGCTTTCCAGGGTTCTCCTTATAATTGATTTCTAGTTTCATAGCATTGTGGTCAGAGAAGACATTTGAAATGATTTCAATCTTCTTAAATTTATTGAGACTTGTTTTGTGGCCTAACATGTGGTCTATCTTAGAAAATGTTCCATGTGCACTTGAGAAGAATGTATATTCTGTAGCTTTGGGGTGAAATGCTCTGAATATATCAGTTAAATCCAGCTGGTCTAATGTGTCATTTAAGGTCGCTGTTTCCGCCTTGATTTTCTGTCTGGTGGATCTGTCCATTGGTGACAGTGGGGTGTTGAAGTCCCCTACTATGATAGTGTTACTGTTGATCTCCATTTTTATGTCTGACAATCTGTTTTATATATTTAGGAGCTCCTATGTTAGGTGCATAGATGTTTACTAGGGTTATGTCCTCTTGTTGGATTGATCCCTTTATTATTATGAAGTGTCCTTTGTACTTTATTATATTCTTCAATTTAAAGTCCATTTTATCTGATATAAGTCTCGCTACTCCAGCTTTTTTCTCAGTTCCATTTGCATGAAATACTTTACTCCATCCCTTTACTTTCAGCCTGTATGTGTCTTTTGATCTGAGGTGTGTCTCTTGTATGCAGCATATGCCGGGGTCTTGCTTTCTTATCCATTCAGCCACCCTATGTCTTTTGATTGGAGTATTTATTCCATTTACATTTAACGTGATTATTGATAGGTGCATATTTATTGTCATTTTGTTATTTGTATTCCTAGTCTTCCTTAGTTTGGTTGTTTTCCTCTTCTGCTTAAAGAAGTTGTTTATAGTCTTTGACCAAGGAATTGAATTTCTCAGACTCTCTCCTAAAGAAGCCATTAGAAATATGGTTTAAGACTTATGTCCACCCCCCAAAAGAAAGAAGATATATAAGAAACTATAAAGAAAAAAATGCTTGGTGCTATTGAATGGCCACAATAACTAAAGTGCTGAAGAAGTGTAACAGAAACCTAAAAAAATGTTTTAAATAAAAAGACTTATGCCTAGAAATGTTCTTCACAGTGTTTATTTATGAAAGTGGAACACTAAAAAACAACTTATGTGTCCAATAATAAGGGAGTGTTTAAATGAATTATGCTGGGGGAAAGCAGCAGACTGATAGCTAAAAGTGTGGATTCTACCATCTCACCACCTGGGTTCAAATCCTGGCTTTGCTGAATATTAGCCCTGTAACCTTAGAAACTTCTCCATGCCTCACTTTCCTCATCTATATAGTGGGGATGACAGGAGTACCCACAGTATAGTTTATGTGGGTTCAATGAATCCGAATAGGTCTAAAATTTCAAAATCCTCAAAGTTCTACAAACCTAAAGGTTTTCTGTAACTTTATTAGCAGCAAAACTTGATTGAATTAACACCACTTTATCCAACTTTCTGTGACTCTATTCTGTGCTGTTGTCAATCTTAATCATTTTCCATAGTATTACTTTGCTTGCAGAATCTCTAAAGTTCTCTTTATGAATTAAGCCTCAAAACATGTGAAAAACTGAGATCAATGCTAACTGGAGTCAGGTGTGTCTACTTTGAGCCAATCTCTTGGCCAAGAAATGTTTCCAAATCCTCTAGCCCAGGACTTTCAAATTTGAAGGTGGGGATATTATTGACATTTAGATCACTGAGCTTGAACAGAAGAAATTCTCATTAAGTAGGTTTGGGGTGGGGCCCAATGTCTGTAGTTGTCACAAGCTCCCAGGTGATATGTTAGGTACCCTGCTCTAATCCATTCCTTCTTTAGTTTTGATCACCCCTCACACTGTCCCTTTTTTATATGAATATTTTTATTCATTTCTGGAAAACTTGCTTCTTCTATTATTCTCCTATCCTCTCATTTCTATGCTGTGCTTTTATTTCTAGGAGTAGTAACATAATAAAATTGTCTATTACTTTCTAAGTACTTATCATGTGCCAGTAACTGTGTTGGTGCTCTATTTTTATTATTTTTTCATCTTTTCAACAACCTTGAAAGGAGGGTATTATTATCCTTATTTTAGGGATGAGAAAATTGAGGTCCTAGGATTCCTAGTAAGTGGGAGAAACAAGTCCTCTTTACCCCAAAACCCAAGCTCTTTCCATTTTACTATCCCACCCTCTCACATGGTGGTACACGTCACCAGGTCTCCAGTCTATATGCTTTTTCAATCCTCACTCAGTTACATAGCTACGGCTGAGTCTCTAATCTGGAACTCCTTCTCTGCCCATCATTTATTCCAATCCCATCTAGGCCTTCTAGGCAGGAAGCATTACCAGCTATACCTGGCCACAGCCACCACTACGCTGCATCTTTTGTTCTTACCTGGCCATTTATCTTATGTGTTTGCTTTTTTACATACCAAGGGATCTGTCTTCCTAACTGGATTTGGAACAGCTTGAAGGCAAGGCTCACCTCTGGCATGCCTAGATCCCCCTTGGAAGAACCATGCTGGGGACTGATTGCCTCCTTTACCCCCCCACCCCCCGCCTTCCTACTTTTCTCCCTTCCTAGCCCTTTATCCGTACCACTTGTCCCTTCCTATCTTGATGAAATGAAGCCACACCAACAAGGAGACAAAAAGCAGCTGGGTTTGATCCTTGTTAATCCCCCTCCCTGCATTGCAGCTGTCAGTGGTTTGCCAGTGTTTGCCCTGCTGTTCCACAATATCATGAGAAGAAACTTTCCATGAGGCCCTGCACTGAGCACTTGGTTTTTCTTGAGGGTTTCCAGACACCTCTCCCCTCCTTCTGTATTTACTCAAATTCCATTTCCATTATTTTACTCCCCAGTTTCCCTCTGCATCCTTGTCCTCATTCAAGTAAATGCCAAGAGTTCTCAACTGCCCAGTTCCCAGCTTGTATATCTGTGGAGTTACTTCACCTTGATGAGCTCTATTGGGACCAGTATGTTGGGAACCATTCAGTATGTTGGTCTGTATGCTTTCATTATTTTCTCCCTTCCCATCTCCTCCCTCTCCCCCACCTTTCTTTCCCTCCTGTTCTCCTTTCCTCCTCCTTCTTGAGGTCATTATTTCTGTTTATGATTTGGGGGGTGTTATCAACCCACTATGACAGTTTACAAATCTCAGGGCTTGTAATCTTCCTTTTGTAATTTTCCCCAAACTTGTCACTGTCTCCTTGTAAGGGGTCTGATGAGCAGCTGAGCTCATAGTCAAGGGGTGTGAGTTCCTGTGGTGCTTTCATTTCCTCCCTATCCATTAGTGCAAAAGTGCTGCTTGTGTTTGGGTTACAGCCTCATGTAGCTACTCTACTAAACTGATGCCACCGCTAGTACATAATTCTAGATTCAATTCATTTTCTTGTTTGGAGGGTTGTTCTCTAACCCACATTTATGAATTATCCTTGTGGTCATCTGGATGCTTTCCTTCAGTGTCTCCTGGGATCTGAATTCCTTCTTGTGGTGCCTCATTCCATGTGGGGTTCTTGGTAGCAGTCACAGTGAAACACTAGTGGAAAAAAACAATTCTGAGGAATACCATTTACTGCTTCTTTAGTGTTTACAATGTATTAGGCAATGTGCTCAGCATTTTTATGCCTTGTTCTGTTCCTATCAAAACTTTTTAGTTAGGTATATTCCAAGTACAATGGGGAAACAGGTTTAGTGATGTTAAGTGACTTGCCTATGGTCTCATTGGGGGGACAGCCTAGATTCAAGTGTAGGTCACATAATTCCAAAGCCCACAGTCAAAATTTAGTTTCTGGGAGCTTTCTTCTATCCTTTCAAAAATGTGATGATTTAGCCGAAAGCTCTCTCATACACTGCTATGACAATGTAAATATATACACCGTTTTTGGAGGGCAATTTGGTAATCCATATTAAAAGCTTTTGAAATGTATGTATCCTTTAACAACTTCCGTTCCTGAATTTTTCCTAAGGAAATAATCATTAATATGTACAAAGATTTAACCTAAGGAAGTTCAGGGTGGCAGTATTCATAATATGAAAAATTTAAAACAGCATTCCATGTGTAACAGAAGGAAATTGGCTAAATAAAGTGTGATACAGAGAGACAATGAAATACCACATAGTCATTATAAGTTATGTGGGAAAAGAATATTCAATGGCATAGAAATGTGTTCATGATATAATAAGTAACATATTGTATGATTTCCGAATAAATCCATTTGTGTAAAAACAGATGACTACAAAACAGATCCAAAGAGAAATTATATAGAACCAGAGACATAGGTATGTATGTAGTATATATAAAAACAATGTGAATAATTGTGAGATTAAGGAGATAGAATTAAGAGCAATTTTTATTCTCTTCTTTTATCTCTTTTGCTGTGTAATAATTACTTTTTTAATTGACATTAAGGGTTTTTTAACTTTTTGGTTTTAGTTTTTTGGTTTTCTTTTTAATAGGAAAAATGTCTAGGTATCATTTGAGAGTCTTTGAAACTCCATCTTGGTCATTCTCTCTTTGGTATTTTTATGCTATCTATTGATTTCTGGGTTTGTTTTTTTGTGAGGCTGAGCTGGGGAGCTGATCATATGTGCTGGAAATAGTTGCTTGAAACTGAGCTATTGTCTGGCATTTCATATTCTTGTGTGGTTCAGGTGGGAAATTCATAGCTTGCTTGATCCAAATCTAAACTAAAGGTCTTGATCTAAACTAAGTAAGCATCCTCTTCACCTCCCTCTTCTACCGGGTTTTGTGACACCGGTAGCCCTTATATTTCCCTCTAGAGTGGTATCCATCTTTTCTTATCCTCGCTGACACTGTAAAGGAAATTTCACACTTTTTCTTTTTCAAATTATAGGTCTTTGACATGTTTACTAGTGCTCCCATTGTATATTTATAATTTCCTTCACAAACAAGCATTTCTACAGACACTGAGTTCTATGTTCTCAATTTCTTTGAATATTTGTTTTCTTAATGTGGGTTTTTATTAGTTTTTTTTTCTTTCTTTGACCCAGTGTACTTTGGTTTCCTGACCAGGTCACCTCCCAACTGCCTTGTGCCATTGATTCCATATCTGTTCTCCTATACTCATCACATTACCTCCCCCTTTTTGGTCCTCAAGGTGTCTTTGGAAAGATCCTTACTCTTGCTTCAGCTTTCTTTCTGCTCTCATTGCTTTGATCATCTCTCTTCCAGCTTCCTTCATCGACCCCTTTCAGTCCCTATTTCTGTTTTAAGAGCATCTACCAATCTGTCTTTCATCTATTTATATTCTCCATTCAGCTGCTAATCCTTAGTCTAATCATTTCAGCCTTTGATTTAGGCCTTCCCTGAGGCTTTTTTTATTTTAATAATAAGTTCCACACTGACCATGGTAACCACAAGATTGCCACCGGGATACTAAAGACAGTTTGCAGAATACAATCAATAATGTTGTAAAGATTTTGTAGGGTACCAGATGGGCACTTAACTTATTAGGGAGACCACTTCGTGGACGGTGTAGATGCCTGACCACTGCAGTGTACAGCTGGAGTTGAAGCTGAATAATACTGAATGTCAACTATAATTTAATATATATATGGTCACAGGATGTGGATACAGCATAGGGAATAGTCATGGAATTGTAACAGCTACATACGATGTCAGAGGGATAGTAGATTGGAGGAGGGGAGTTATCACTTTGTGAGGGGTGTAAATGTCTAACAATTACATTGTTTTGTACACCTAAAACTAATAAAAAAATTTAAAAAAAAAAATGTTCCACAACTTGACCCTTGAGAGGGGGGTGCAGGGCTTTCTCACTAATGTGTTGTGTTTTTTTTAGGTTTTTTTTTTTTTTAGAGCATAATCAATTGTATAAGGAATAGTTTAACCTCTGAAAATAAAGCACTAAAACAAAACATCGATTAGCATTCCCTCTATAAAAACAAATATATATATTTTTAAAAAGCAAGTAATCTTTGAAAAGAGCAAGTTATCCCTTACTAACCAAAAAAAAAAAAAAAAAAAGAGTTCGTGACACATAATCGGACTAATATTAAAGAAGTATTAGAAAATAGGTTAATTGAAATGTTTGTAATAGTAAAAAGAAAGAAATATCTTAAATGCCCAGAAGTAGATGATTGGTTGTGTGAATTTTGACTCATATATACCATGAACCACTATGAAGTCATTAAACATTATTATTATGTATTTATGACAATAAACACATATTGTTGAATGAAAGAAAACAGGTTGTAGACAACAATGTATAACATGATCCCAATTTTGTAAAATTGTATATGTATGTGTATATATAGTCACCAAAAGGAGGTCTCTTGGTGATGGACTTTTGGGTGATTTTTAATTTTATGTTGTTTTTTTCATTTCTTCTTTATGCATTTCATTATTGCTTGTATATTTTACAGTTAACAAATATTGTTTTCAAACCAAAAAATTCTTATTCTTTTTAGTAAATTATACAACTAACTTTACTTTTCGATTGTTCATTTTACATTTTCCTTACATTTTGCTATGAAAATATCAAACATTGCTTTTTATTAGAAAATGTCATTCATACTAGAGATAATATGTAATGTATAGGTATGGTTTAAAGAATAATAATAAAATGGATACCAATAATCTAGCTTTAAAAAATTAAGTCTTAGGACCGGCTGGATGGCATGGTGGTTAAGCACTGGCTTGGGAAGCCAGCGGCCCCAGTTCGGGTCCCACATGTGAGGGCCAGTGACACTGCCCTCAAAAAATAAATAAATAAATAAATAAATAAATAAATAAATAAATAAATAAAAATTAAGTCTTTGGAACTCCTGTGTGCCTCTAATCAAGTCCATCCTGCTCCTTCCTCAGAGAGGTGACCACTCCCAAAGTTGTATTTCACATTCCCTTACTTTATAGTTTTATGACATATATGTGTTCAGCCACAACTTGGGTTACTATAATCCACATTAGTTTATATGCAATCGGTAAATAAGGGAGTTGTGTCAGTATATACAAAAGTCACATTGTTTATATGAGATTTTTCCCCACACGTAAATGTTCTGTACCCCCAAGGAGCAGCAAGCTGCCTGCAAAGTACACTGACACAGCCGAATACAGCAAGCTGTGAATTTCTGTCCACAAAGCTCATCCATTTCAAGTTCTTGGCTCACTGTGACCTCATACATTGCCTGGGAAGTGCATATTATACAGTTCTTTGGGCGTTTTGTCCTACGGCAGCTTCCTCAATCCTTCCTTCAACCGTCTCCTAAGAAGCTATCTTCCTCTTTTCTGTAAGATGAATTCTTATATTTGCAGTTCTAATTTCTTTCTTTTTTTTTTTTTTTTTTGAGGGCAGTGTCACTGTCCTCCCATGTGGGACCCGAACCAGGGCTGCTGGCCTCCCAAACCAGCGCTTAACCACCGTGCCACTCCACCGGCCCGATCTCAGTTATTTTTAATGCATTGTTTTGCACACTGAAAGCATTTTTATACATATATCACATAATATCAGAAACACTTGTATCCCTAAACAATGCATTGTTTAATTTGCATTGTTTTGAATTTTGTACAAATGGAGTCATGCTCTTTGCATTCTTCTGCAATATGCATTTTTTAAAACATCGTATTTGTGAGAGTAATCCAGGTTAATGACTATAGTTGGGGTGCTTTCATTTCCACTGCTGTGTAGAATTTCATTGTATGAGCATACCAAAATTTATTTGTGTATTGTCCTGTCAATCAGCAGTTGGTATTTGCAGGTTCCTGCTGTTATACAAAATGTTGTGATAAGCATTTTTGTACATGACTCCTTGGTTCATGTGTAAGAGTCCTTAGGGCACTCTAACCAGAGGTAAAGGTGCTGGGCTTAGGGTATGCAATCTTCATGTTTACTAGACAACACAAAATGGATTTCCAAAGTGATTTTGCCAATTGAAACTTCCACTATTAGCATATGAGAGTTCTCATTTATCTGCATCCTTGCCAACAGTTGGGTTACTGTTGATATCTTTTGCCCATTGTTTTTCCATGGAGGTTTCTATTTTTCTTTCAGTAAGAATGCCATATTTTCTGGATACTATTCACTTTTCAATTACATTGCTGCATGTATCTCCTTCCAGTTTACAGCTTGTCCTTTCACTTTATAGGGTCTTTTTTGTGAATAGTAGTCTTTAGTTTAATGTAGTTGAATTAATCATCTTTTCTCGTTTGTGCTTTATTTTATTTTTTTAAGCAATATTTCCATATTTGAGGCTATAAAGACATTTTATATTTTCTTCTAACTTTTTTAAAATTGTACCTACTACATTTAAATCTTCAAACCATTTGCAATTGATTCTTGTGTGTGATCTGAGTGCAGGTCTAAATTCATTTTTTTCCCCCACATGGTTAACCAGTTTTCCAAACACTGTTATTGAATAGCCCACCCTTTCTCCCACCAATATACAGTGCCATCTGTCAATTATCAAGGTTCCATATAAGCATGAGTCTGTGTCTGGCCTGTTTATTCTGTATTACTTATCATCCCCACCATATCACTGTCTCACTTAGCCCTGTATAACATGGTTTTGGCAGCTGGTATATTCTTTTTCTTCAGGAGTATTGACGAGTCTCATTCCTTTGCTTATCCATATAAATTTTACAATCAATTTGTCAAGTTGTGTGCATGCAAAACACACACACACACCCCTTCTGTCAAGTGCATTGACACTTGTGTACACACACACACACACACACACACATCTGTTGAGATTTTTATTAGAATTGCAATGAACATATAGCTCAGTCTGGGAGGACTGACATCATAACAATATTGAGTCTTCCTATTCATGAACACAATTAGAGCTCTTCATTTATTCAGATTTTCTTTAATGTTTTTTGATAACATTTGAAATTTTCTCTATAAAATTCTTGCACATCTTTAGTTCATTATATTCTTCAGAAAATTAACCTTTTCCTATTATAAATTGTACCTATTTACAAAGTACAAGTGTATATATTCTGTTATTGATGATTAATAAAAATGCAGCTGAGTTTTAGATATTGTATATCTGGAAACTTTGCTAAAGTCTCTTGTTAAACTCTTGTAGAGTTTAAGATTATTGACTGTAATTAATGATCATTTAATTTTTCTTTTCTAACCTTACACTTTGATATATTTTGCTGAAGCCTCTGGAAAATGTTAAAGAGAAGTGATGATGGGGCATCCTTGTCCTGTTTCTGATTTTGAAGGAAGGACTTTTAACATTTGATCATCAAATGTAGTGTTTGGCACCTGTGGCACCCAGTTGCCATGTGTTTTGGAGTGCATTTCCTCATACTTGATTGGGAAATGCTCAACTTCAGGTTAGCCTTGGAGAAAGAGGAAGATTGCACGCTTTAGATCTAAATTACTTCGGCTACATAGTAGGGAAAAGGCTCCTGCATGTAGCCTACCCTCCGTCACTAAAATTTGGCATTAGGTTTGGGGTCCAAGTCCCAGCTAATATTCTCTGTGCTTGCATTTTCTTCTGAAACCTTGAAGGCAGGTTTCTGGTAGTTCTGAGTCACCAGCCCAAAACCACTTCCTAAGGCCGTGGGGTGGGTAACAGAATCACACGTGGTTGGACCCCACCCAAGAGGTTGGACACCATCTCAGCAAGTCTGGGTTGGGGCCTGAGAATTTGCTTTCTAAGAAGTTCCCAGATGATGCTAATGTTGCTGGTCCTTCAACCACTCTTTGAAAAACACCATCCTCATGTTCTCTCCTTAAAATATCCCAACAGTGGATAGTCCAGAGACCAGGAAATGAAATTATTAAAGTGCCTGAGAAGGAAAGAGGAAGATTACAAAGAGTGACAGCAGCTGCCATGAGTACCTCCCCTGGAGAGTGATAGGTGACCACCTCCAAACATGACAGATTGGAAGGAGAGGGAAACAGGCGAAAATAGGAGATTTGGGGAAAATCAATGGAGGGAACTCATGGAAAAGTATGAAGAGAGACCACAAATAAGCAAATACATCAGGTGGGGCTGATTATTCAGTTTACATCTCACAAAGAACATAGAGGGGAATAATGACAGGAAGATCTGTGTAGCTTTGGGGAGGGGAAATCACAGCACGTCATTTAAGCAACTGTTCTTTGTGAAGACCTAGTCCACATAGAGACGGGCCTCTGCCACATACGACAGTGAGTGGTGGATAAACCAGAAACCCAAACCCCAGAAAGTAAGAGAATTAATGCAAGCTTCCCGTTAAGCAGGTAAACTGGATTTATTCTTAAAGTGGAAAAGAGAAAGTACTACAAGCAGGCAAGGCTTAAAGTCACATTCTTCATGGCAGGAGCTGCAATTCCTGCCAGAGCCTCTTTGACTTGAGCTCAGGGCCAGCGAGGTGGGACAAGAAGAGTCATGCAAGGAAGAAGAGGTTGAGGCCATTGCCTGTTGGATGAAAGCAACACCAGAGGTGCTAGGGAGAGCCAAAGGCTGACTCTGTACATGGGGCTACAATTGTAGAATGCTTTTGATACTGGGGTTTTTTACTCATCAACAGTTTGAATAGCAGCTTAAAAAAAAAAAAAAGGAAAGAAGGAAGGAAGGGTGTAAGTTCTCCATTCCCCTTCCATACCTGCTGCCAGCCATCTCCCTGTCAAAGACCTGCTGGCTCTCTGTGACACCATGTCTTAAAGCTGCCTCTGGTTTGATAGTTCACGTACAATATATCAGAGCTGAAAGGAATGGTAAAGGAGATCCTTGCTAGTCCAGTTGGGCCCATACAGTAGACGTGATTTGTCAAAGGTCAACCAGAGTAACTGCATCCATTTACTTTATTTTATGTATTTGTAATTAGGACTGCTTGATTCAATTAATTGATTGTATCCCATACTTATTTTATAAAATCTGAAAAGCTTGTCTCAGATGTATATAATATCTTACCTTTGGGTATAAACTCAAGCAGCTTCATATGTATAAGTGGATAGAAACCAACGAGAATTATATTCCTAGGAAGGGTTTTGATCCCAAAATAGCTACAAACAATTTTTAAGCAAGTTGCTTCATTGTTCTGTGATTCACTGATTCTTGTGAAACTAAAGGTAAAAGCACTTTAAGATCCAAGAAAGAAAGGTGCAATATAAATTCAAGATAGTTCTTACAGGGCCGGCCGAGTGGCGCGGTGGTGGAAACCATCGGCCCCGGTTCGGGTCCCACATATGAGGGCCAGTGACACTGACCTCAAAAAAAAAAAAAAAAAAAGATAGTTCTTACAATTGCAGATTCTTTTTTTTAAAAAAAAAAGATTTTTAAAATTGGGGAATTGGGGGAGGGGGACAGCGGTGGGGAATCGGGGAAGGGGAACAGACAAGTCGCTGTCCCCCCGTTCCCCAGTCCAGCTGCGGAGGATGCTGCTTCACTGGCCCATGTTGGCATCGGTCACTGTGCTCTTCCCAGATGAGGCAGATGGGTCGCTGGCCTCTGGACGGTCGCTCACCGCAGCTATTGGCAGCTCGTGCTCGCTGCCAGCCGCTCACGCTGGCTGCCGGCCACTCACTGTAGCTTATGGCAGCCCACTGCAGCAGGGGCTGCAGCCTACACCATCACCGGGGCTCGCACAGCCCAGCTCCAGGTGGAGCTGTTGTTAGCTGTAGAGGGCAGTGTCTCTGGCCCTCACATGTGGGATCGGAACCGGGGCCGCCGGCATCCCAAAACCAGCTCCTAACCAATGCACCACTCGGACGGCCCAAATTGCAGATTCTTGTAGTGAGACATGCAGCTCTCATGTCCACACTCACCCAGAGCCAGGTTCCCTCTCTGCTTCCCTCACACCTGGCCACCCAGCCTCATTCTGCACGCTTCTACACCATCACTTTGGGAGACATGTATTTCCAAGGTTGCATAGTCCTAATTGTTGTAATAGGAAATTTTTCTCATGCTATGTTGGAAACCTAGGGCATTGTTGTACAGTTCTGATGTTTAGGAAATTCTTCTTTACATCACACCAAAATCTCTCTCCCTGAAGTTTCTGTCTGTCTGTTTGGTCCTATGCTCCATACCCACCTAGAAAAAAAACTGAGACCTCATTTGGCATCCTGAAAACCTCAATCAAGTCCCAACTAAGTTCTTTTCTCCAGGCAAATCCTCAGGGTTAGTTCCCACTATTGTTTCCTCCTCGTGGCTTCATTTCCGAGCTTTCATTGTCCTGTTTGTCTTCTCCGGACATAGGCCAGATTGTCTGGGTCCCTGCTCTAAGACTGAGATACACATATACTTGGACACTGTACCACATATGAAGTCTAGGCCAAGGCTGAGTACGATAGGAATCTTAGTCCTCCTGGTCCATTTTAACAATCCAACTGCTTTAGCAGTCACCTGATCTTGTGGCTCATATATTCCCTATAAGTACTATAGGCCATTTTATTCTTTTTTTTTTTTAACTATTTCGGTACAGTTGCTAAGTCAGTCAAAAACACCTATCTGAATTATTGAAATCAACACTGATTCTTTTATCTGCCATTTTGACAGCCATAGCAAAGAGAAGTCAAAGATAATCTAGGATGACTTGTGTCAGCTGGTTCCTGTCGATTTCAACTGTGGTTACTAAGAGGTGCAAGACCTCCATTTGAAGATACATTTCTCATTTCTTCCATGTGGTTGTTCCTCCTGACCAGGGCCTGCCAATTGTCCTGGACCTATGTCAGTGCATTGTCTGCTCACATTTACCTCCTCAACACTTGGCACTGTGTCATCCCTTCTTTTTGAAAACTCCATGGTGACTTTTGGAAGTGTCGGCATTTTTCTTGTTGTTGCTGTTGTTGTATACTGTTTCCTTATCCCTCTGATCTCTGTGCCAGATTTTGCCATTTGCTCTTTTAGGTTTGTTGAATCTACTTTATGACTATGCTTTCTCTTTTTTTCTACCTACAGTATCCATTTGAAAATTCTTCAAAGATTCTTTAGTGGAGAATATCCACTTTACTCATTTGAGTCTTTGATTTGCGCTGTCTTCTAAAAATAAATGCTTTCTTCAGAGCTTCTTTAAAACTGTGCCACAGTAGCTTTATGTTACATTAAAGGTGGGGGAGAGGGGCGTGGAGAAGCACTGTCAGAGCTGGAAGAGAAGCTAGCTCTCCAATCTCTCATTTGTGTGGCTCAGACAAGAGCATACAGACACAACATTACTGTTTTCTCTTGGTTCAGAATGTTCATAAACCTTGTGGGGATAGTGGGGCTGGGTGAGAGCAGGGGGCGGGACCATCAGTATCATCTAATGCCAAGTCAAACACATCCGAGTCCCAACTCCAGCCCAGTCGAGAAAGGTGTACTGCCATTCAGGTAAACTCAGGTGTCATTCACTTTGTACTTGGACAGCACAGGAATGCTTGCAATCTAGACTCCAACATCTAGAATTTAGTCCAATAAAATCTCTCGGCTGCTAAGACGTCCTTGGAATGAAAGTGACCAAGAAAAGACCATGGCCCCTGACTAGAAACATAGCAAAAGGGTAGTAAGGTTAATTCCTTATTTGAAAACACCTATAGCACAATATTTTTCACTGACTGGACTAAGGGTCACACAAAAGTCCATGATAAATGACTTTCTTTTCTTCAGAGTCATTTATTAACCTCAGGAGTGTGGCATGCATCACAAAGAGACTAATGTTTGCCACTGAAAGGACATCAACCAGAGTTTTCTGGACCGCTAAGGGGAAGGTGGAAGACAGGAGGGAGTGGATTTATCCTTGTTTTTGCTACCATCCCAAACATGCCTTCCCACCACCTTCGATAAAGAGTCTTTGCCTACACATATGAGAAAGCTGGACAGTACTATGATTTTAGCCCTCTGCCTCCAGGAGTGAACTATGGCAAACTGGTGAGTTGGGCTATGAATGAGGCATAAAATAACTTATTTGATTTATTTGGTTGATTTTTTTTTTAACCAACATGCTGGTGTGTGCACAGCCAAATGAGTGCAGTCTCCTAAGTGAAGCCCATTGAAAAGCTTTCTATTTTTTCCATGATGTTTCTGTTGCTCAGATATTGTCGGGATGTTGGGTGAAGGACAATACACACACACACACACACACATACACACATACACACACACACGACAACCATCTATATCTTACTACTCAGAATTAGCTACTGTTAATATTTTGGCATATTTGCTTCCAATAGTTTTTTATTTAAGAAATCTCTTTCTACTGTTTCTCATCAAAATGAAACATAGCTTTTTATAGAGATTGCAAATAATGTAGAAAAGAACAAAAATGAAAAGTTTTTTAAAAACACCTAAAAGTCCATCATTAATACTTAGTGAACATTATTCCAGACATTATCCCATTCTTTTGAATATCATTAGTTTTGGCAAAGTTTCCACCTTAGAGGAAGGGTTTGGTTTTTTGGAAATAGGTCAGAGTTGCCAGGGGCAAGCAAAGTCTAGTGAATAAGGTAATGATTAAGCTGAGTAACAAGATTTTGGTGCCAAGTCAGGTGTAATTGGTTTTCTTGGACAGCTCAGAAATTGGCTCCAAAGAGGTGTTCTGAGCACCAACAAGGACTGCCCTCTAAAGGGCCCTCTCTGAAGGATGTGTACATGCGGATGGCAGGAGCCTTGGAGACCATAACCTCTAGAACTGTGCCAGGGAGGTGCCTTTGAGCCTTCTGGGTCTCGGTCAGGTCCTTATCTCTGTGGATTCTCTGTTTGCTCATCTTTAATGGGATGTTCATGTTCATAATATCCCCTTTTCACAAACTGTTACGAGAATCAAATTAGGTCATGAACATGACAGTTCTATTGCAAACTGTCAAGCCCTATACAAATGTAAGGCACTATTATTTAAGTATGTTTGTCAAATTAGTCTTGTTTCTTGATGGGCACACCTCTACAGACACGGTCACTCCATACATGGCCACATCATCAAAGCATAAGTGGGTAGGACTATTCTCTCCCCTTCTGCTTTCCTCAGGCTACTGGTTTACCCTTTCATGGCTATTGTCCTTGAGTTTGTAGTCATTTTACCTGATTTTTCTAATACCCAAGTGTAGACAAGGGAAATCAGAGAAGGTTGGTGCGACACAGTTTGAATCACCACCACTGGCATTTCTAGCTTTCAGCAGCCTGAGAGTTGGAGGGGTGGGAGGGCGTTGAATGATTTCAGTCTAAGGTGTCTATTTTGGAATTTTAAAAGGATCTGATCAATTTACTGTTTACCTGAAAGTTCCTTTGACATTCGAAACTCATCAACTCGCCTTTCCCAGAAGAAGGGAATCTGAGATCTAGATTTCTTAGGAGTTCCCATGATGCATAAAAAAGGGAAGAAAGATTTAAAACTACAGTTACCTCATCTATAAGAATGGGGGTAATAATAACTGTACCACCCTAATATGTGGTTGGAAGGACTAAATTTCAGGCACATAAAAAGAGTTCAATAGGGCCGGCCGAGTGGCGCGTTGGTTAAGAGCTGGCTTGGTACGTCAGTAGCCCTGGTTTGGATCCCACATATGAGGGCCAGTGACACTGCCCTTTACAGCTAGGATGGTGAACAACAGCTCCATCTGGAGCTGGGCTGCTGTGAGTCCCCGGGAAGGCATAGCTGTAGCCCCTGCTGCAGTGAGCTGCCACAGGCTACAGTCAGTGGCCGGCAGCCAGCGTGAGTGGCTGGCAGCCGGTGTGAGCTGCCAAGAGCCTCTGTGAGCAGCCATCCAGAGGCCATTAACTGATCTGCCTCACCCAAGAAGAGCACAATGATGATACCAACATGGGCCAATGAAGCAATGTCCTCCACAACTAGACTGAAGAACAAAAGGACAGCAACTTGTCTGTTCCCCTTCCCCAGTACCCCAATGCTGTTCCCCTCCCCCAATTCCCCAATAAAATCTTTTTTATAAAAAAGAGTTCAATAAATGTTAGCTATTATTTTTGGTGCCATTATTAATACAAAGATTGGAATTTATGACTATAAGTTAGAAAGATGTCAGTATATATGCCATCAGTGACTTTTGACACATAAAAGAGTGCTTCATCAATCATGAGGTACTGTTATTTATACATAATTTATAGATATGATTTCACCATTTGGAATATCTGCATTTTTATTTGGAGTCATTCATTCAACATATATTTATTGAGTGTTTGCTATATATAAGGTTTTGTGACATCCACTGAGATGTAACAGTGAACCAATCAGACATTGCCCTCATCCTCATGGAGCTTACTGCCTAATGAAGAAGACAGTCAATAAATAATTACAGAAATTAATATTTGATTATAACTTGTTGTAAGTGCAATAATGGGAAAGTATAATTCTATGAGATCCTGTAGCTGAGTGGACCCAATCTTGTGTGGATGGATAGGGAATGAGAGGGAGGATTCAGGGCAAGTTTCCTTAAGTAGATGACATGTGAGCTGAGAATGAACAGGACTAACATAACCAAGAGTGAGGAGAAGCAGATTCCTGATTTAAGGAACAACAGAAGCCAAGGCCTTGAGGCTGGGAGGCATAGGACATAGTCAGTCACAAGTGGAGTGAGAGATGGGTTGTGGAGCAGAAAATGAGGTTGGAGGCTGAAGGGCACTAAACCATGCAGGGCCTGACAAGTCATAGTAAGAATCGTGTTCTTGACTCACACATCAGAAGGAAGCCATTGAAATGATTTAAACAAGAACATGAAATGACCAGATTTATGTATTAATAACTCACTCGCCATGCAAGGAGAAGAATGGACTGGAAGGGAGTGAATGTACAGTGAGGACGTACTAGGCCATCACAGCAGACCATATGAAGGCTAATAGTAGCCTGACCTAGGGTGGTAGTGGTGGAAAGAAGTGGAAAGAATCAAGAGTTATTTAAAAGGCATAATCTATAAGAGCTCATCATGAAAACTGGATAAAGAGGTAGGAGACTGGAGGTGTGAATATGCATTCATTCAGCAAATTCTTATTGAGCTCCTACTGAATTCCAGACACTGCTACGAACTGAGGATTCAGCTGTGAACAAGACAGACAAGTCCCTGCTGTCAAGGGATTACAGTCTAGGTTTGGAGCAAGAGAGTTGATGATAAATAAGTAAACAGGAAAACAATCACTTTTGCATTTGTAAATTATAATTACATGTTATAGAGCATGTGATTACAGATTAGTGCTTCAAGAAAAAACAAACAGGATGTCAGATAACTGGGGCAAAGGCAAGCTTTTAATAGTGCAGTTGAGAAAGACCTACATAAGGAGGTGACATTTAATGTCAGACTTGAGGATAAAAAGGAGGCAGCCAGGAGAAGAGTCAGTGGAAGAGCATCCCAGGTAGAGGCCACAGCTAGGTCAGAAAGCTTGGTGTGTTCCAGGAACTGGTTGGCTGAAAATAATGAGCAAAAGAGGAGTCGTACCAAATGGGGCTGGAAAGGCAGATCAGTTATTGGCCATACTAAAGATTTTGGATTTTTTCTCTTTGCACAGCAGCAAGAATTATCTAATTAGTGTTTTAAAAGTTGCTCTAACTGCTATGTGACAAATGGGGGTTGAGGAGGATGGGTCATTTAAGAGCAAGAGTGAAAGCAGGGAGACCAGTTAGAAGCCTGTTATTCAGGCAATAGAAGATGATGACTTGAACTAGGGATATGTCATTGAATCAGGGAGAGGTAGACAGACATGAGGTGGACAGATGCATTTTGTAGATAAATCCAGCTGACCTCATTTAAGATCCAAATGATCCCTAAAGCAGTGGTGGCATGATTCATTTGCAGAGATTGACAGCCTTGTGTAATCTAGCTATAGAAACAGAAACTATGATTCACCTGAGTCTAGGCAAGGATGGGGCTGCAATTGTCCAAGTTCCCGAAGAGCAAGTTGTTGGCATTAGGGAGATCCAGCCCAGATGAAGGATCAGAGGCCCAAACCTGGCACCAGAGTAACTGGGGTCAGGGTTCACCAAGATTTGAGTCACCAAAGTCACAGTAGCCTAGAGTGAAGGGGGAATCTGTTGAGCTAAGTCTCTACAAGTGTTGTCTTCCTGGAGCCAGAAATGGGAACTAGTTGAAAACCCATGTCAGGTCTGGGCCAATTGTGGAGGTTCAAGTGGCAAAGCCACCAGTTAAAAGAGGGATGGAGATATCCCACCTATGACACCAGTTTGATAAAACATTCGGTGAATGATTCAGATATTTGAGATCTGTTTGTAGAAGAGCAAACAGTGTGATCGCAATGTTCTTTAGCATTTTATGACTTCGATAAAGAGGAGTACCTGCCTTGCAGCCTTTGTTTGATCCAGAGCTTGAGAACTTTTGATAGCCTTGCTAGGAATATACTTACCTTCCTGATCCCATTCTCTGTTTTTCTGCCATCTCAACAGCATTTTGCACATACGATAAATATTCAGAATTCTGTGACAAGTTTTACCTCAGTGCTGCCATGCTGGTATATCTGCATGCACATATGTGTATACACATATTGTGCCCACCATGATGAGCCAACCATGTTGAGTGGCAGCTGCGGTGTGAGTAATGGCTACATCAAGGTGAATTAACCTCCAGGGCAACAAGCATCTTTGTGTGAGTTACATATGAAGAATATCCAGGGCCGGCCGAATGGCTCAGCTGGTTAAGAGCTCGCTCAAGAGTGCAAGCTGAGCTCTGAGCAACAGCGGTTCGAGGCCAGCCCGAGCTGAGTTGCCGTTGAGCTGCCAACAGGTGTCAGGATGGCTCAGCAAAAAAAAAAAAAGAATATCCAAAACTAATCTAAAGTGATAAATATCAGAATAGTAGTTGGAGTGTATTGACTGGGAAGGAGCATGAGGGAGCCTTCTGGAATGCTGGAAGTGTTTTGCGTCTTGATCTAGATGGTGGTTACAAGGATGTTGGACATTTGTAAAAATACATTGACTTGTACTTTTACGATTTGTGAACTTATGTAAATTATACCTCAATTTTTAAAAAAATCTTTTTATAAAAGAGATACAGAAAGAGAAGAAACACCTGATCCCAAGTGAGAGAAAACAAAGGATGGTCCATTCTAGGGTCAGTCACAAAAAAAAAAAACACAGCAATGTGCCTCCTCCCAGAGCTTGTTTGCATTTAACCACTCTTTCCTGCCCTTGTTTCAGTCTCAATCCCCAGACAATGCTAAATGCTACTGAGAAACTTGTAGGAAGTCTGGCAAATTATGACAATAAGCCAAAAGCCAGTGAAGTGTCACATGTACTGATTATTTCCAACTATTTGGAATCCAGTGTGACACAGAATGAAAATTTATAGAGAAATACAGAGCAGCATTCTTGTTAGTCATCATCGGCATCCTTGATGATCACAGTTAACCACAAATGAACTAAATAGGTCATAGAACACCTACGACTTATAGCACTTTGCATTTGAGATCCAGGAGAAAAGACAAAATAAAAACAAGAAAATTAACAGAATGACATTAGTTTTGTCTTCTTAACTTTCTATTTTGTTTGCTGGGTTCTTTTCTTGGAGATTGTTCAATTCACATTAGACCATTAAAAGCTCTGATAAGTCCTGCAGTAAAGAAACATGTTTCATTTTATTCAACACCATGATTCCATATATATTTTGTCTAGAACACTTTGGGAAATTCCCCTTTAAGACTATCATTCATTTTCTTACCCCTCACTCCTTTTCTTGGAGAATCATCAATCCGCACTGTGTCAGCTGCCATTTTGGTGCTAAAGTCTCTCTTGTCTCAGCCCCAGCCTCTCCTAACCCCAACTCCAGGACACCCCCACACATAGCAAATTTTTACCTAAATGGTCCACAGTGAGGATCTACAAATGTTCAGGGGAAGCTCTTGAATTTATGAATCTTTCATTCAACAAATATGAAGAATGAACCTGATGGAATGCAACAGGCTCTATTTTTGAAGTTTTTTTTGTCACCTTGAGAATTGAACCCTGAAGTCAAAGAATCTTTTATCAAAGATGCAGAATCTTTAGTGATCCATTGCAGCTAGAAAGACAGTAATGATAAAACAACAAAAATTTCCGGAATACCAGTGAATTCTCCTGGGAACAGTCCAATCTAGGTTTAAATTCTTCCTCCATCATTTATTACAGTGTGACTTGCCCAAGTTGCTTCACTTCTCTGAGTCTCACAAAGCTCATCTTGTGAGTAAGGATAAGATCTGTGGAGATTGTTGGGAGGATTTAAGGAAAAACTATGGAAAATATAAAATGCCTTTTACTCACGTCTCTCTTATTTGCCCATTTAACTCCCTTCTTTTTCCACTTTCTTTTAGATCCATTAAGCTAGCACATTTTCCATACAGACATCTTGTATTCAAACCCCTCCTTCCCGCTCCAGACATATTAACCCAGATTTCTACCCAAAAGGGAGAACTGGGTGGCCGCTTTCTTCCAGGATTGAGGTAGAGTTGGTCTTTTTCTGGAATAGCCTCTAAAAAACAACAGCAGTATTCTGCAAAGTGAGATAATGGGGACTGGAGGAGGCCCTTGGGAGGGTCCATTCCCAGCTGGAACAATTCACTTGGTCTTGACCTTTGGTTTTCTCATTTGCTAAGTAATTCCCAAGGTCCCCAACAGCTCTGATAGCCTAGGTGCACAGAGTGTGTGCATCAAGTTCCTTGTAGCTGACTCACACCACTTGTCCTTGAGAGATTCAGGAAGCAGGGAGAATGCCTGTTGAGCACATTACTGCATCATTTCTTTCTTTGCTTTTTTGTTTTAATTAAAATTTACTGTGGTGAGAATGGTTAGTACAGTTACATAGGTTTCAAGCATAAAATTCTATAATACGTCACCTATATATCATATTGTGTGTTTACCACCCAGAGTCAGCTCTAACTTCCATCACCACATGTTTGATCCCGTATATGGGTAAACCTCATCTACCACCACCCTTCCCCCCTTACCCTCTGGGTAACCACTAAACTATTGTCATGTCTATGGTTTTGTTTCTTTGTTTACTTGTCTTGTTCTTTTGTTGCTTTCAGTTTCATATCCCACATATCAGTGAAATCATATGGTTCTTGATTTTTTTTCTGTCTGACATATTTCACTTATTTCTTAAAGAGAAAAAAGAAACAGAAATTATTTTTCAAAGGGCACCTAAATGACTCTGTGGCCAAGTCAGTGTGGCTACTTCAAATAACATGTCCTTCCTGCAGTGTGTGAGGATGAGGGATACCAGCAGTCTGAGGAAAGAGTGGGTTAGAATGGTCAGTGGAAGAACATTGAATCAGGAATCTGAAATCTGGTTCCAGCTGAGGCTTGCTTTGCCAGTTACCAGTTGTGTAATCTTGGGCGAGTCACTTAATGCCCTGAATCTGTTATAATTTTGTTGTTGCTGTTGTGGTTTGTTTTCAGCATCATGGAACTAACACTAGTAATCTCTTCCCTGTCTAGCTCACAGGGAAGTAATCTCTTCCCTGTCTAGCTCCATCTTTTCTTCCTATGTCTATTCCTATTTTTAAAACAAATTGGTTGCACTGTACATCCTGTTCTATAAGTTTGTTTTCGAATTTATTTAACAGCATATCATGAGTCTTAGCCCATGTCTTCTGGTGGTTTTATTATGTTTTTAACGAGAGCACAGTCTTCTATTATGAGGCTGTACCATCTCTGCATGCCAATCCTCAGCTGTTGGATGTGGAATTCCACTAGTTGCTGTTAGTAATAGTGTTGCCATGTGCAGAGAAAAGGAAGGAATCTGGGCTCCTCATATCGAAATCATACCTCTTGTGTTCTACTTATACAGACCCATTTGTCTCTGGCTGGACTCGACATCTTGAAAAAAGGACAGAATGAAGGACAGCCAGTCACTTAGAAGAGAGGAAGGGGCTGGGTAGAGCAGGGCAGGGGCTGTGTCTGTTTATTAGGGCTGATGTGACAGGCAGTTTTACATGTGTTAGAACAACAATCCTGTGAGGTAAATTTAGGGCTGAACTGAATCCATGCTCCACAGCTACTGGGTTGAGAGGGGAAACTGACTAAGAGGGGACCAGAACCAGCACTGTGCCACCACCTCCTGTGTTTCACCTGCTCTACTCCTCCCTATCAGTTATACTCCCCTCCCTCCTCCTCACCTGTCCACACCTTCCATCATCCAGTGCCCCACCTCTCTCAAATACATCCCTCAGATACTCACTTATTTATCCTTTCTGGAATTCTCAATCACATATTTAGCATTTTATTATAAATAATCTAACTCTCAGACTCTTAAGGTCACCACAGTTGATTTACACAGCCTTGCCTGTATACACTAAAGTCCCTACAAGACAGAAAAACTTCTTGTTTTTCTGAAATTATTGTTAAAATGTAATAATCCCACAATACTTTGAAGATACTCGATGTTAAGTGTATATTTTATTGTAAAGTCTTAAATTTAAAATACATTTTTAAGTCTGCTAAACACTTCTTGCCAGACTCTATACTTTTCCCTTCCACCTCCACCACACCCTCAAAATCAGAACACACTAGGAGCAAAATTTCCTACTTATCTACTGGAGTGACGATGTGGGGTTTATTTGCACTTCTATTAAGGTGAGTTTCTTTGTGTATTTAATAACAGCTGTGGCCATGAGTAGGGCCCCTGGGAGGCTCAACTCTACGCTGCCACTAAGCAGTCAATAATTGAAATGAGGGCATGAACTAGAAGACCTCTAAAATCCTTTCCAAATTTAAAATTCTATGTCATTTGGACATAATATTTTAATGTTCCAGTGGGATGGATCTTTCTTTTGTGGTTTACTTTCTTTTGTAAAAAGTTTGCACAGTAAAAATAAGAAGCCTTTCCGTGCCTTGCCTAAGTAAACTCTATGAAGTGAAAGAACGAACATTCACATTCTACTCCTAGAAATGTTGCACTACTCCTAGCCTGGCCACGTGACCTTGGCTAGCTGCTCCCCCTTTCTGAACCTCAGTTTGCCTGTTTGTAAATGGGAGACTTAAACTAAATATATCCCGGTGTTATTGGATTCTAATTATGCATTCATTCTGTACAAAGAGTGTGCCTCTGGTCTTAAGTTATCAATAGCCCCTTTGAGGAGCCTAGAACTTTGGGACAGGATCCTCTATGATCAGCCAAGACTCATAGGGGCGGCGGTTCCGAGGGGTGGCCGGCTTAGACCAGGCAAGCGCCAAGGCAAGAGAGGGCCTCTCCTTTAGCTCTACGCATTACAAGCCAAAACAACCTCTCTTCCCTGCTGACGCCATGGCCCAACTGGGACTGAAAATCGATCTGGGATCTTTCTGCTCCAGCACCGCCGCCCGGCGCTGATGCGGGCGCGTGGGCGCACGGGCTTAAGGGCGGAGGGCTGCGCAGGAGCTGCAGGCGGGGGCTGCTGACCGCAGAGAAAGGAGCAGGATCCTCACGGGCTCCCTCTCCCTGAGCTCTCCCCTGGCCACGAGACAGTCGCTGAGCCCCCAGGCGATAGGCTGTGGGTGGGAAGGAGGAGGGAGACCCTCTTATCTAAACAAGGGGAGGGGAGGGAACAGGACTGGGAGAGTGGCCACCTCTAAGCCTAGCCCTCCACTGAGGCTCTGCCTGCATAGAAAGGACTTTCACAGAACCCGCCAGGCTGTGCTGTCCACTCAGCCATTCTACAGACCAAAGCCCAGAGAAGGGCAGCAGCTGGTCCCAAGGGGGAATGGCAGAGCAGAAACTAGGACCATGGTCTCCTGACCCCTTCTCATCCTCTGTTCCCTCCACCAGGTTTCTTCAGCCAAAGGGCTTTTTCTTGATTGCTTCACAAACATGATGCCAGGTTGTTGCATAGACCTATCAGATTGACACATAAAGGATCAGAGGTTTGCACATTTGACACCTGAAACCCATCTCTCCCTTTTGAAACTACAGCATACCTTCCTTGCTTATACTGCTTGCCATCAATTCAGACTTTTTGCAGCTTTTTGAGTGCCATCGTCTTGCCTGTGGTGAGGCAAGGAAGCATCAGGAAGCGTCCTGATTATGATCCCACTGTAGAAGCGTGTCATACAACTAATCTCACCCATCCTATGCACAGCATGCAAACTGCATCTCAGAGGGTACCATGTATTTCATCTAGCTGTTGGGTAGCTTGCTTGGCTTTTTGCCCCAGTCTCGTCTCATGTTCATACACTTACTGTTTGAAGGTAGTCATGTTATGGGTGAGCTAAGCCAGGTGCAGAGTAAAGTGACTGTTCTGATCAATTCAAGTACGGGGCGGAGATCACTATCATCATCGTAGTAAGAACTAATGTTTGTTGAGCATTTATTATGTGCTAAGCTCTATGCTAAGTTCTTACAAGTATTTTTTAATATAATTCTTACAGCAACCCTGCTATTTTTATTCCTGTGCTATGGGTGAGGAAACAGAGGCACAGAAATTGAACAACTTGCCCTGAGTCACCAAATAGTAGTTGTTAAAGCAAAGATTTGATTCTGGATTCATCCAAACTTGTGCCTTCAACTGTTCCCTGTTGCCTCTCATGATGGAATAAACACTTTTGGTGTAAGGGAAAGGATACTAGATGAGGAATGAGGAAACGTGGCTTCCATTCTTGCTGTACCTCTGTGGGCAAGTCACATAACCTTGTTTCTCAGATACATGAAACACCTGAAACAAATATGTGCCAATGTGCTTTTTTCTGGGAAGAGCAGCCATAGTTTGCATCAACATCTCACAGAGATCCCTATGCCCTCCCTGCCTACCACCAAATACACACACACACACACACACACACACACACACACACACACTCTAGACTATCTCATCTTTACAGCTTTTGTCATGCCAAACAATCTACTCTACATTCTCTTCTAACACTTCAATGATACAATAAGAGCTTCAGACTCCAGGACCCCTCTCTGTTTCAGGGGTGTGAAGGGCTCCTGGCTGTACGCTGGCCTTTCAGGCACACCCGCATGTGCAGATAGCGATCACAGGAAGGAGGATGTTGGAAAGGGGTCATCACATTCTCCCTCCACCCACTTGCAACACCTCAGCATTTTTCTGTTAGCCTATTGTAGTCTTTACTTGCAACCAGACTACGTTTAGATAGAGGTCCCAACTAAAGAGTTCAAGAATCCTGTTTTGATTGTACTATAAAAAGAATTCTAGTGGTGGAGCAGCCACTGGGCTTGGGGGTAAAGTGTCCATTCATGATTGAGTATCTGCTGTGTCCTGAGCATTCAGCAGTGAACGAGATAGACCAGACTCCTGACTGCAGGGAGACTCAGGGGGACTCTGGCAAGGAAGTGCTAGGAAAACACACAGCACCTAGAGACTGTCAGGCGGGGCTTCCTTGACAAGTGGTAGAATTTGAGCCAATCCTTGAAGTCAGAGTGGGAATGAATTTAGCAAAAGGTGCAGGTCAGAAAAGTAGAAGAGCATTCCAAGCAGAGGAAATAGCTGTGGGAAGGGCCCCATACAATAAAGAACCTGGCTGGTTGGAGAAACTGAGGAGAGGGGCAGGCTGGAGCACAGAACGAGTGAAGAGCAGCCTAGTTTCTCCCTACACCTACAGATGAGGCTGCTCCAGGAGGTAGGGCCATGTATGCAGGGCTCCCAGAGTCAACAAACATGGATCCCAGTACCAGCTGTGACATTAACTGGCTGTATGATATTGACAAGGCAGGTAACAACTCTGATCTTCCATTTCCTTAACTTAAATATGAGAGGTTTGAGCTAGACAGTTTCTAAAGTCCTTTCTGGCTCCACCATCCTGTGATTTTGTGACTTCCAAGAAAGTGAAATGGTCAGCGAGATAGAGAAAATTGGCCCCTGATATCTAGGAGCTGGGTGGTACTATTATCAAGGCCCTTGTGTGCTTCTTTTGAACATAAGCAATTACATAGAGCATCACATTCCTGACTGTGATAGATAGACAAAAATAAGACCACTCCACAACCATGTCTGAACGCAGACAAAAAAAAAAAAAATTAACATTGCCCAAACCACAAAAATGACAAAATACCCTCCTATTCTGGCTCAAAGAGTGACTACTGCTTCTTTATCAATTACAGCTTCAGCCTCACTCTGGTTTTCTTTCCTTCTAGATAAGATTTACTAAGATACTCAATCATAGAATGAACCCTGCTTTCTGACAGCATGCAAAGCCCTGCTTCCTTAGAGCCTCCCCCAAATCACCTCACATAAGCCCCGACCCTCTAAGTTCTTTCTAACACCTTGTCTAAAACACCCCCACCAGTCTACTTCTCTGCAACTTGTTCAACCACAGGGGTGTTTCTAGAGCAGCACTAGACTAGGGCCATGTAACTGCAGGACCAGCCATAACAAGTCGTGCCTCACATTTTGCACCCCAGGTGCTTCTCCTTTCTCACCCTAGTTCTCAGCCTGTCCTGGTGGTCCTTGGTTGGAGGTCATTGACATTAGTCCCTTCCTCTTCTGATGCCCTCCTCTAATCTCACCAGAGCACCTTGCTCTGAGCCTCAGGTGTTGGGAGCGCAGCCATGAAGTGGAGGAGGACAAGGGAATGCAGACGGGAAATGCAAGAGGATGACTTTACAAGGTGATTTGCTCCCATCCAATGATGACGGAGCAGAATTAAAACTATCTCCAGAGCGAACAATTTCTTCCCTCACGTAAAGCACTGGGCTTTCTCCTTTCAGGCCTACACCTCACCCAGATCATACATGGGCTACTTGAGAGATAGTGGTATTTCTTTTTTTTTTTTTTTTTTTTTTTAAAGATTTTATTGGGGAATTGGCAGAGGGGAACAGCGTTGGGGAATCGGGGAAGGGGAACAGACAAGTTGCTGTCTTTTTGTTCTTCAGTTTAGTTGCGGAGGATGTTGCTTCACTGTTGGTATCGTCATTGCGCTCTTCCCGGATGAGGCAGATCGGTCGCTGGCCTCTGGATGTCGCTCACCGCGGCTATTGGCAGCTCACGCTTGGCTGCCAGCCGCTCACGCTGGCTGCGGGCCACTCACTGTAGCCTATGGCAGCCCACTGCAGCAGGGGCTGCAGCCCACACCATCACCGGGGCTCGCACAGCCCAGCTCCAGGTGGAGCTGTTGTTAGCTGTAGAGGGCAGTGTCACTGGCCCTCATGTGGGATCCGAACCAGGGCCGCTGGCATCCCAAAACCAGCGCTTAACCAATGCGCCACTCGGCCGGCCCAGAGATAGTGGTATTTCTGCTTCCCAACCAAACCAACCAATCATGCATACCCTCCCTTAAAACCATCTTCACAGGAAGGTACCCGACTCCCAGAGAACTGACTCATTGGACAGCATTAAAGGGAGTAAAACTTGTTGCTGCTGGTGATTCATCTGCTCAGCTTGGACTTCCCATCTTTACATAAAGTTTTTTCACTGGGGGAGGGGGCGTTCCCACCACAAAATCCACTGTGTTCTGTTCATGCAAGCAAATAGTAAGTAAACATGACCCCTAATGCCTCCTGAGTCAGATGGCAACCCCGGTGAAGAAGTGGCCTGTTCCTCTGACCACAAAACAGACTGTTGGACTCATTCCTCTGGAGGAGAAAGCCAGTGGAGTCAGTTTCTTTTAACTTTCAGAAACCATTGCTCACACTGGATACATAATTATTTTCCATCAGGACCATAACTATAGTCATGGCAAAAGTAGAGTTTTCTCTGTGTTTAGTTTAATGCAGGGTTTAACAAACTTTCTCTGTAAAGCACCAAATAGTAAATGTTTTAGGCTTCGTGGGCCATACAATCTCTGCTGTAATGACTCATATCTCCCCTTGTAGCCCCAAAGCAACCATAGATAATATGCAAGTGAATAGGCATGCCTGTATGTCAATAAAACTTTATTTACAAAAACAATTGGGCCAGATTTGGCCTACGGGGCAGGCGGGCCCTAGTTTGCCAACCAACCCCTGGTCTGATGTAATCAACATACATGCACAGCTGAATAAGAACAGAAATAATCACCCTTTCCATAACTTTTAAAGGAGCTTATTTCTCATTCAAGAGATTGGGAGATGACTTAAAAATCAGTTTGAAAGCTTCTGGAAGATAAAAGAAATAAAAAGAGGGAGAGAAAAGAGAAGAAAGCAAAAATGAGAGGATAGGATTTTATTTCAAAAGAGAAATGGGGGACTCAAGTGGGAAGAGGTCTTTGTAAATCCTCTGGTGGCCTCGTCTTACTCTGACCATTTCTTCAGCAGCTGCTCACTGGCTCAGAGGCAGAGAGACACTGAGAGCACTGGATAGCCACAGATTCCAAAATGTTAAGGACCATTCTAGCTTCTGCCGAAGAAGCCTTTCTAAGCCCCCAGAAGTACTCACAGAGAGAACAAAAGAGACCAGGGGGTGCTGGATAGAGGGAGTCTGTGAAGGTGACTTCTAATGGCCATGTAAGCAGGGTCCTGGACCTTCCCATCTGGGGCAAATGTACTAGTTGTGAGGAATATATATCCATGTTGCAAATTTGAAAAAAGGAATTTAGTAATGAAAGATTTAAGTTTAAAAGTAGTGCTCTCAAGGGCCAGCCAAGTGGTGCGGTGGTTAAGCGCTGGCTTGGGAGGCCCAGAGGCTCCGGTTCAGGTCCCACATGTGAGGGCCAGTGACACTGCCCTCAAAAAAAAAAAAAAAAGGACTGCTCTCAAGATTCTGCCAGGGAAAGGTAGAGAAGAATGGTACCCAGATGGGCAAACCCTTTGGCTGAAAGAAAAGGCAAGAAGTGGCTGATCTACATACGGTTCATGGCCATTTTTTCTAGTTCACAGACCATGCATACTGATTACAGACTCAGAAAGCTACCCTAGCTATAGAGCAATGCTTTCTGAACAGTGTTTCCTGAAATGGTAGTGTCATAACATGTTGGCAATCATTGCATGAGTATGATTTCAGAGAAACTGAAGAATGAATTGACATTGGCAGGAAACTGCTGTGTGTCTGTTCCAATGCATTTTTGCCTTGCTAGGTTATGCTTGGTTAAAAAAAAATGTTTTATATAGTGTTGGAAGAAAAAGATTAATTTTGAAATCATTCGTAGGAAACAGATTCTTCAGAGCCAAGAACAGACTAGTAACCTGAGCCAATGTAGATAAAAGAGTTGTTCAGGCAGGCTAGCAGTGATTCTCAAACGTGATTGATTGTACATTAGATTTACCCACAGGGCTTGTTAAAATCCAGGTGGCTGAACCCCACCCCGGGAGTTTCTATTCAGTAGGTTAGAGTGGAACCCAAGAATTGACATTTCTAGCAAGTTCCCAGGAGATGCTGCTGCTGCTGCTGGTTCAAGGACATCACTTTGAGACCCACTGCCCCACACTCAGCCCAGGACCTGACAGATACAAGACTGTTTATACAGTAACATTACATTTCTGCCTGCGAGTTACCACATCACAGGTAATCAATTGGACAGGTTTCCACCATGTGTGAGGATGTGTTGGAAAGTCCAGCTTGAAAGTTAGGCTTATGGAAACATACATAGCCTTTATTGGGGAAGGTTTATTTCTTTGAGGCCATTTTCCTCCAGAACAGGACCTTCCCATGGGGGCAACTGCCTGTAGCATGCTCCAGAACTTATTTTTTAAATAATGGTTCATGATTCTCCAACATATATACAGTTGGAAAGGCCAGCTCATGAATCAATCAATATTTCCTGACAGGGAAACATGGTCCTTCCAAAATGGAAACAAACTTCAAAATGAATTTAACAGGGCGGGTCATAGTTCTTCAAAAATGAAATAAAATTCAGCTTGAACAATTGCAATGTGATATATTTGGGGATTAAAAAATACAAATGTAGGTTCTGAAAGGGCTGCTCAAGCAAATGTATATTGGAAAAACAAGGAAGACCTAAATGACTAGAATGTGGATGTGAGGCAGCCAAATGATGATGTTATGGACAAAAAGCAATAATTATATCCTGAGATCTGTTACGTAAAGGCTGGGATACAATGCCTCTCAATACCAGGTCATTCTCAAGCATGGCATCAATTTTTGTTAGCATACTCCAAAAAATAACATGAAGAAGTTAGAAAAATTTCATGAGATATTAACATATATCTCTAGAAAAATATGAAACAGCCCTAAGCAGAAAGATTGGAAAGAAATTTCAGTTGTTAAGCCTGGAAAAATGAAGGTGACTCTAGTCTACCTGTAAGTGAATGAGAATTTTCTGCCACTGGTCTTTCATTGCAGTGGTAAATTAAGCAAGAGGAAATGGCCCTAATTTTTTAAATATATGTGATTTTAGTTAACTATCAGGAAAAAAATTTTCTGTAAAATAGGATGATAAAACACTGAGGATATGTTATTTTTGGCCTTGGAAATTTGCAAGAAGCTAAGATCAGTTACCCATTTTAAGTGCCTATGGAATAGAGCTCTTTCATGATTCCTGCAGTCCTGGACAAATTTAAAGGAAATAATTTCAATATTATTGAAACAGCTCAAAAGTTCATCAATGGGAAAGTGAATAAATAAGTTGCAATATATTCACACAGTGGACTATTATGCAGCAGTCAAAATGATGAACTACAGTAACACACAACAATATAGATAAACCTTATTAATATAATATTAAGTGAAAAAAAAGTAAGCTTCAGAAGATTACATACAGTATGATACCCTTTTATAAAGTTTAAAACAGCTAAAAAATTTTAATACTTTTTAGGAATACAGGTAGATACAATATAACCATACAAAAGAAAAACAAGAAATGACTACAATGAAAAAGACTGATAGTACTAAGGGTGGGGGAAGATATGGATTAACGGAAATTCACATATACTGCTCATGGGAAGATAAATTGGTTACAACCATTTGAAAAAAATTTTGGCAGTATCTACTGAAGCTAAATATATGCAAACTCGATGTCCCAGCAATTCCACTTCTAGGAATAAACTCAACATCTATTCACCAAAAGACATGTTCAAAAATGTTCATAGCGGCACTATTCATTAAAACCTCAAACTGCTCTTTAACAAGGAATGGATAGATAATGTGTGATATAATCATAAAAATACTATATACAATGGTGAGAAAAAACAAACTAAGGTTATACACAACAATGTAGATGAATCTTGCAAACAGAATGTGGCACCAAAGAAGCCAGACACAAAAGAGTACATAGTACATAATTCCATTTATATAAATTTTAAAACCATGGAGAACTGTTTTGTAATGGCAGAGGTCAGGCTGCTGGCTACCTTGGGTGTGGGTAATGACTGAGAGGAGGCATGAGTGCGTCTCTGGTTCTGTTTTTGTTTTGTTTTTTTGATCTAGATGCTGATTACATGGATGTGTTTACATTGTGAAAATTCACTTATGATTTGTGTATATGTCTGGTGTCTTATACTTAAATTAAAAGTTTATATTAGAGCCGGCCAAGTGGCGCGGTGGTTAAGAGCTGGCTTGGGACACCAGCAGCCCCGGTTCTGGTCCCACATATGAGGGCTGGTGACACTGCCCTCAAAAAATAAAGAAAGAAATAAAAAGTTTATTTTAAAAGAGAGGTAGAAAAAGTGAGGTGAAAACGGGGGGGAGGGACGGAAAAGGATGGAAGATAAATGAAGAAGTAAGAAGTATCCAGCATAGTTTTGAAAATATGTTTCTAAGTATATATAGTATGACTAGACAGTAAAATCTTTTTTTGCAATCTTGTTCCTTCATGTTTAATGTTTATGTCGAGGGATATAACCATTCTTTTAATAACATTTTATAATAACATCTTTTCTGATTTCAAACAGTAATACTATTTTTATATTTCAAAAAAAGAAGAAATCTATGATCCCATCACTGAGACCTAATCACTCTTAACATTTTGATGTGTATCCTCTTAGTCTTTATTATAATTTTTAAAAAGTTTCTTTTAAGCTGAGGTGGTAGGGTTGGGAGAAAAGCAAGGAAATCGTGAATATATGGTTTTAGGATGATGGTTTTGGGATGGGAGATGCAGGAGAATGAGATGCAAGAGGGGAAGGTACAAGTAGAGCATTACTGATGTTCTCTGTTTTGGATGGTAGATTCTCAGTTGTTTATTCATTATTAAAAATAACTCCATAAAGAAATAAATGAAGGTGGTCAAAAGGTACAAACTTCTATTTATAAAATAAGTCATGGAACATAATGAAAAGCATGTTGACTATAGTTAATAATATTATATTCATATTTGAAAGTTGCTAAGAGAGTAGATTTTAAAAGTTCTCATCACAAGAAGAAAATGTGTAACTATATACGGTGATGGATGTTAACTAGACTTATTGTGGTGATCATTTTGCAATACATACAAATATCGAATCATTGTTATATACCTGAAACCAATATGATGTTATGTCAATTATATCTCAATTTTAAAAAGTAAAAATATGGGGGCCGGCCGAGTGGCTCAGTTGGTTAACAGTTGGCTTAGAGTATGTACTCTGAGCAACGGGGCCACCGGTTCGATTCCCACATGGGCCAGTGAACGCTGCGCCCTAGCTGAGCTGTCGCTGAGCTGCCAACAGGTGGCAGGATGGCTCAGCTGGTGTAACAACAAGATTGCCTGTTCAATGGTGGGCTACGCCAACCCGCAACTAAGACTGAACTCAGCACCTTGAGCTGAGCTGCCACCCAGATGGCTCAGTGGATGGAGTATGTGCTCTTAAAAACAAGGCTGTTGGTTCAACTACTACATGGGATGGTGGCTATGCCCACCTGCAACTAAGATTGAACACAGCACCTTGAGCTTAAAGGCCACAAGCTGCAGACAGGAAGCCAGATGGCGACTAGTACCCTCCACAACGAAGACTGAAGATCAACAACTTGGCTGGTCCCCTTTCCCGGTTCCCCAATGCTGTTCCCCTCCCTCAGCACCCCAATAAAATCTTTAAAAAAAAAAAAAGGTAAAAACATATCTGTAAAATACTAGAGACTCAATGAACAATGAAACTAATTTAAATAATAAAACCACTCAGTGAAGTATCAGGATATATAATTAATATAAAAAAATCAATAGCTTTCAGCGCCGGCCGAGTGGTGCATTGGTTAAGAGCTGGTTTGGGACACCAGCTCTGAGCAGCAGGGCCCTGGTTCAGATCCCACATATGAGGTCCAGTGACACAGCCCTCTACAGCTAAGATGGTGAACAACAGCTCCACCTGGAGCTGGGCTGCCGGGACTCGCCGGCGATGGTGTAGGCTGCAGCCTCTGCTGCAGTAGGCTGCTATAGGCCTCCATGAGTGGCAGGCAGCTGGCCAGAGTGGCTGGCAGCTGGCATGAGCTGCCAAGACCTGCTGTGAGCAGCCGTCCAGAGGCTGGTGACTGATCTGCCTCGCCCAAGGAGAGCGCAATGATGATACTAACATGGGCCAGTGAAGCAATGTCCACAACTAGACTGAAGAATAAAAGGACATGAAGAACAAAAGGACAGCAACTCATCTGTTCCCCTTCCCTGGTTCCCCAATGCTGTTCCCCTCCCCTAATTCTCCAATAAAATGTTAAAAAGAAAAAAAAGATGTCAATGTAACACAACACCAATAAAAATATCTACAAGCTTTTTTTTTTTATGGAGTTAGTCAAGTTGGTGCTAAAGTTCATAAGGAAAAACAAGCATTCAGGAATAGCCAGGAACACACTAAGAAACAAAATACAAATTGGTAACTACAAAATCGTCACAAGGAATGTGAAACATAGCACAGAGGATATAGTCAAAAATGCTGCAAAAACTAGGTATAATGCTAGGTGGCTACTAGACTAATTGGGGGGAATCACTGAATAAATTATATAAATGTCTAACCACTGTGCTGTACACCTGAAGCTAATACAAAATAATATTGGATGTCAACTGTAACTGAAAAAATAAATTTTAAAAAAAGAAATAAAAACTGCAAAGGTAGACTAGTTCTGCCAGGTATTAAACCATGCTATCAGTCTCCATAATTAAAACAGAGTGCTACTGCCACAAGAACAGATGTACAGACCAGTAGAGTAGACTAGAAAGTCCTAAACTGGATCTAAGTAAATATAAAAATAATAAAAGTGGCCTCTTAAATCACCTAAGCAAAGATGGGCTTTTAAATAAATGTTGCTGGCCCAATTAGACAGCCACTTGGAAAAAAGATAAAATTAGAGCTATATCTCACACCATACACAAAAATAAACTCTGCACTGATGAGGAAACTAAATGTAAAGAATATCAAAATTATATAGAAATAATTTAATAAATTAAACGAGAAAAAATATGGTGAATTCCTCTATAAACTCAGTGTAGGGAAAAGCTTTCTAACACTGACTCAAAATCCAAGGGCAATAAAAGAAATAATTTACAAATTTGACTACATAAAAATGTATTTTAATTGCATGGTAAAAATAAAGTCAAAGAACTGCCAAATTAGAAGAAAACATTTGCAGCACATATCACAGATAAAAGGCTAATATTCACAATATATAAAGAACTCTTCAAATTTGAGAGGAAAAGGACCAAAGCTCTGATAGAAAAATGCGAAAGGATATACAAGCAGGGGTAAAAATATATATATAAAGAAAAGTGGACCAGGCATGGACAAATGATGTAGATGTCATCAATCAAGGATTATGATTAATCCAGTTCTATGCACCTGAGGTCCAATTAAAACTACAAGAATTCCCATAATAGATTTTATGCTATAATTGAAAATAAATTTGGTATTCTGGAGACCTAAAATGACACGCTAAGGTACACTGATAAATCAGGGGAAAAAAGAAAGAAAACGACTTCCGTTTCATCATGAAACCTCACTCAGTTTTTTCAATGAGTTCTGAATTCCACCTCCTACACATGACAAACTTGGCCACCACGATGCAAACATTGATGTGTCAGAAACTTTCAAAGTGAACCAGATAAACTTCCCAGGCCCCTTCTACCTCTAAAATTCTATATTTTTAGATCAGTAACCTGGTGTTCCAAAACAGTCTGCTTAAATCTACCCACTCAGTTAATGAGGCGAGAATGACTTTCCCAGATCCCTTCCTCCTAATTACACAGGAAGTTTCACCTGGGGACACTTCTTATTGTCCTCAGCAAAACTCCAGATTTATGTATTTCTTTGTTTTTCTGTTTATGTACTCTCGTTATTCATAAAACCGAAAGATTTAATATGGTGAGGAAATTGGGGTGAAATAAGTGCAGGAAGAAAAAATAATGAATGACATTACTGAATGAATTAATGACATTAAAACACAAAAATGCCTATTTTTGGTTTCTATCTTAGCCAGAGCTGGGCCATAAATTTGGCTGCAGCTTCCTAACAGTCAAAGCAGGGAACCAAAGAGGAGGTAGGAGATTCATAATACCTATAAAATAATTGGGAAGGCCAGCATTTCCATTTCTTAGAGCTCTGTCTCAGTGGTATGCTGGAGCAGACTTCCACTGATGCACAAGAGCCAATGGGTAAATGTCAAGGATTTTTGCCAAGTTGGTTGTTAAGCCGTTGGTAGCTTGAAATCTGCCATGGTGGAAGTATTCAGCAAATACTACAAATCAGGACGTCTTTTTCTTTTCCTTTGGGTTTGTTTGTTTGTTTGTTTTGCCTTTGGAGAGTTGGTTTACCTACACACCACTGCGTGCTCCAGTGGTCCTGGTGGGGAGCCACTATGCGGGGCCAGAGTTGCTACAAGTGGGAGGGAGAAAGCCTTAGTGTGCAAGCTTGTTGAGTGCAGCAGAAACACCCCTTGGGAGAAGAGAGAGAGAATATATGCTCAAGACCAGGCTGGCATATGCATCAGCATTCACCGACCACACCTCAGTCCTTCCTTCTTTTCAATACTATTCTTTGGAATCTCATACCTGGGCCTACCAAAGAATGCCATACCCAGTGAGGGGCAGGCATAGCTCTCCATTCAAAAAATGCATCCAGAGACTGGGAGCGGCTCTAGGGAAGGATTTTACGCTTTCCACTAGGTCAGCACTTCCTAAGCCCGTGTTTCACGGCTTTGTAACAAGTGTCCTTGGAGCAAGAGTCGGGGAGGTGGAAGTGTTTCATGCTGAAATAAATTTGGACATGAGTAGGTTACTATTAAGCAGTTCTCTTTACTGCAGGACTTCTCAGAGCTTTTGGAAGGAGAAGGTGCCTTTGTGGCACAGTGCACATCAATTCCCACACTTATTTTACCCGCAGAACAGTTTGTAATGGCACATCTTGGGACACCAAACTGAAAATACACCACCCTGGGTAGTCAGGGCTCATTGGTGATTTTGAAAGGCAACCCCAGGATGTTATTCCACAGAAATATTTCTTTCCCGTAAGACTGGAAACCCTGGCATTTTTCTTTAGGACAGCATGATTCACACGTCTTTGTTTTCATCTGAACCGTTTCATTAAGCCTGTGGGTGTCCACACATCCATCAGCAGAGCTTACTTCAGGGAAACATTTCAGGACAAGAAATGTCTTAACTTACGACTTCTGTCCCCAGGAACTCACGGTCCTGTCGTGGAACACAGGTATTGGACATGTCAAAGCCCAAAGCCAGCATACATTTCAGCTTACAAGGTACTGGAGCAGAGGATATGCATTTCTTGTTCTTTTTTAACCTTGAATTTTCACCCCACCTCAACTCCCATTCTATTTATTTTTCTCTTTTACTTTCTTCTTGAGACAGCTTCATAAACTCCTAAGATAGTTCATCGTATTGTCAAACCCCCACACATGAGGTCATTCACTTAACAATCATTTAGGGTACCCCTCTGCATTCCAGGCCACAAGTGAGACAGATGGGGCCCTGTCATCAAGAATCTCACAGTACAGCATTCATGAATATTGATTTTTCTCTTCTTCTTATCTTCTTTATTTGCTTTGTCTTGGCTCCTTCTCCCCACTTTGCTGGGTGCCCCATGATGCCCCTCTCCACCCTCGTTCATCCTTTCTCCTCCTTTTCCCCGATAGCTTTTTGCAATGACTAACAGGAACCCAGCTCAGCTGGTTTTTATCACGCTCCTGTCCTTGCATTTTTCCAACTCAATTAAGCCATTACCAGGGCTAAATGAGGCATGGACTCTCCAAAAGTCACACCTGTCGTCACGGAGATGGAGGGTAAGAACCTGTGCAGCTGGCGGGCAGACAAGAAGCAGGGCTGGAGGGAGGCAGCCGAGTGTGACCAGCAGTTTGTGTTCCCCCAGTGCTGAAAGAGGGCCCTCATTTTAAAACAAGATGTCCCTTGCTCTAACACAGTAGGAACGAAGTCTGACACAAACCCGGGGATCGTCACATTGGTGATGACAGATATGATATCCCTAATTCTTTGGCAAATGTGCATCAGGTGCGTATAAAAACCCACATTGTGGATGTGTACTCAGTAAGAGGTAAAGAAAGCTGTAACCAGAGCCAGGTACAGGGGGTTTGGTCAAACTTTCTCAGGGTTTTCCTCAAACAAACATACCCGTTTCACCTTTCTGCCAGAGGGGCTTCACACCTTACTGTTTGTATTCTTTATGATCAGTGTGACAAAAGAGGGCAACGGTTACAGTACAATCAACCAGAGACAAACCAGTGTACTTGCCCTATGAAGAGAAATGATCTCTATTGGAAATCAATTTTGGTTTCATAACCACCTTTTCTTCTAGGCAACCTAGAATTTTTATTTCTGCAGTCCAGGGATTGAGAAATCATAACTTTTGAATTTGCCTTTAATTTACTGAGTGGTTTTATGTTCCAAAGGTCTATGCCTCCATTTTCTCTAGTTTGAAATATGGACAAAAGTCATTCTGATCTAGAATTATACCATTTCCAAAAATGTTAAAGCCCAGGATTGTTTTTACTTTGATGAAAATTGAAATGTTGCAGTGTTGACTCCTAACCTTGCCTTGCTATCCTCTGTTAATTTGTCCTTTACTCTGGAACTTGGATGAGCCATCCAACTTGTTGGACAAATGCAAGTTCAACAGATATTGTTTGAGCATCCTTTTGGTATTGTTTGAGCATTCTTTTGATACCAGGTTCGTTATTCGGTGCTGGGGATACAACTGTGATCATGATGAATCCCTGCCCCTAGGAACTTTCGATCTTGTGGGGTAACCCCTTCTCTGTTCTGTCCCAGAACTGCCCAACCAGTCCCTGGTTTTTACTGGTCATGATTTATTCATTCACTCCATAAACACTTGTAGAGCATCTACAAAGCTCAAGGCACTGTGCTTTGTGCCAGGCTACAGTGATGAGGAACAGAGACAGGCCCTACCTTCCAGAAGTTTCCAGTCCCCCCTGGAATTAATTCTTTCTCCTGGCAGCCACCAGAAAGAATGTCACTTGCCTCTGTGCTCTCTCAACACATAGTTCAGGGCTCTTCCTAGCATTTGCATCACTGTAATTATAAGACATCTTTCTGTCTCCTTTCAAACCATGGGCAACTTGAAGACAACAATCTCAACTTTGTTTCCTGAGTGCCTTGCACTAGTACACAGAGGATCTCAATCAAGGTTTTTTGAATGAATAATGGTACGAATTTACAAAATCACAAAGTTATGGAACCATAGACCCACCTGCCCTGATCTTCCATCCACGTCTCTTGAATGAGGAACCCAATGATCAATCATCTGTCAGTACTGAAATGCTCCTCATGATTTCAAGGACCTTCCAAACATAAAACCAGCTGGTCCATGAGTCATTTCTTCTTCCAAATATACCTGTCATTGAGATAAAGAACAAATACAGCTTTAGCTTGTGTTTACAATATAATTTTTTGCAGGAGGGCAAACATAATTATATATGATTTAAATGAAATAAATTTATACTAAGGAGAACAATGAGTTCATTTCTGATTCTTGGATAGATACGGTTAATATAGCTGCAGTAAGAAAAAATAGAACAGTGGCTTAAAGAAGCTAGAAGCATTTTTTCTCTGTTATATAAAAGTCCAGGAACAGTCTGGCATCAAGGTTCTGCTCCATGAAATCCACAACTCATGGCACCATCATTCCCTAGGATATGGCTCCGGGTTCAAGATGAGTTGTAACTGTGACATTCACCTCCATGCTGCAGAATAGAGGAATGGGGGGAATGATGAGGTAAAAGACAAACACAAACTGTCTTTTAAGCAAAGCTTCCTAGAAGCTGCCACAGGGCACTTCAACTTATTCCCATTGGCCAAGACTTAGTCATATGACCACACATAATTATAAAGGAATTTGGGGAAAAATAGTCTTTTTATTTTGAACAACCACTTGTCCAGTTAAAATTATTTTACTGTGGCATAAAAGAAGTACAGAGTTGAGGGATACAATTAGAAGTCTACCATAGATACTAAAACTGAAGTGTTAATGATTATTCAAGAACTTTTGTATTCTAAACTATTGTAGGCTGAAGTAACAATGACAAACTCCAACTATTAATCCACTGTGCTACCATCACACTTGGTACGGCTCTGGTTGTGCATACCTAGGTGGTGGAAGGAGTGAGGGAGAAAGAAAAGAAAGCTTTTAGGGGCCAGGCGAGTGGTGCATTAGTTAAGAGCTGGCTTGGGATGCCAGCTCTGAGAGGCAGGGCCCTGGTTCAGATCCCTCATATGAGGGCCAGTAACACTGCTCTCTACAGCAAAGATAGTGAACTACAGCTCTATCTTGAGCTGGGCTGCTGTGAGTCGCCAGCGATGGTGTAGCTGCAGCCCCTGCTGCAGTGGGCTGCCATAGGCTACAGTGAGTGGCCGGCAGCCAGCGTAAGCAACTGGCAGCCGGTGTGAGCTGCCGTGAGCCACCATCCAGAGGCTGGCGACCGATCTGCCTCACCCAGGAAGAGCACAATGACAATACCATCATGGGCAAATGAAGCAACATCCTCCACAACTAGACTGACGAACAAAAGGACAGCAACTTGTCTGTTTCCCTCCCCCAATTCGCCATTAAAATCTTAGAAAGAAAGAAAGAAAGAAAGAAAGAAAGAAAGAAAGAAAGAAAGAAAGAAAGAAAGAAAGAAAGAAAGAAAGAAAGAAAGAAGGAAAGAAAGAAAGCTGTTACAACAAGGATTTTGAGGGTGGGGAGGAGGCAATGGCAACAAGAATGGAAAGGGAAAGGCAGAGTGGAGAGAGATGATAGAATCAACAGGACAAAGTGATTGGATATAGGAGGAAAGGGAGAGGAAGGATTTAGAATGAGAATAATTTGAAAGCAAATTAGACCCTGGTAATTGGACTAAAAAGGGTGGTTTGGAAACTACATTAGACTGGTAGAGTTAACTACTGCAAATTGACCTGAAATCTCTCCTTCATCTGTTATTTCTTGCCATGAATTTTCTCTTGAATGGACTAATGAAGTTAATAAACTTCTCCAAGTAGTTAATCTTTCACAGAAAGAATTTAACAGGCCTTAGAGACTTAACCTAGCCAGTTATAATGTTACCTCTCCTAATGTAGTACACTATAAGGGACTCCTTAAAATTCTGAGTTCTTGAGGCATTCTTAATTCAAGGGCCAGAATTTCTCACTTGAGTAAGCTGACCATTTGAAGAATCCATTCCTTCAACTAGAAAGTAGTGTTGGTATTGCCCTTTATACAGTTGTGAATTTTAAATACATTGGATGTTTAAAGGTCCTGACATCATGAGTGGTTCAATAAATGCTAGTTTCTGCCTATATACTTCCAATGTACTTCCTTTTTTACACTTTCATTCAACAAACATTTATTCAGCAGTGACTATTTCAGATACTGTGCAAAGTGATGGGAGCAAAGTTGAATTTAACCATTGAAAACAAAGGTACATTACTTTTTTTTCATTCTGAATGTTGAGATAAAGTGTGATCCTCTACACCAGTGTACTTGTCCCCAGACTGGGAATTCTTTTTTTTTTTTTTTTGAAGGCAGTGTTACTGGCCCTCATATGTGGGACCGAACGGGGGCCACTGGCTTCCCAAGCCAGCGCTTAACCACAGCGCCACTCGGCCAGCCCCAGACTGGGAATTCTGAGCCCAGGGAATGTGCATGTTTGTTATTGTATATTCCCAGGCTTAGCACATGTAGTTATCAAATGTATGATATCTGACCCAGGTCCAAGGAATGAAGCCAAAAAATCTAAAAGCAGAACTGGAGTCAGAGAACTAGGATGAACGTGGATGTTCAGACATTATTGAAGGCAATTCCATGAGTGTCAAATGTCTGCGGGGTGCTCCTTCCATATGGGACCCAGTATCCTCTTCTAGAATGGCTGTTGGAGGAGGTGGAGATCCTAAGGAAAAAGGGGAAGTATATTACAATGGCGAAGAACTTGGGCTCTGAAATCAGACATCTATGCATCTAATTATAATAAAGTGTGATGAATCTTCCAAGAAAGGAACTCCAAGATCCAAGATGTAAAAGACTATAACAGGTGGGCCTGCCTGGTCTGACTGTTCAGGGAAGGCCTCCTTGAAGAGTCCTATAAGCTGCTCACTGCACAACTGAGGAGTTAGCAAGTGGGGAGGTCCAGCCTGTATGCCACTCGCCAGGCAGTAGGTATGCCTTGGCCCAAGGCCATGTCTGCCCCCAAAGGGTTCTTTTCTCCACTCACTCAAAGGCCCCACAATTCACCAAACCACACTCCCAAAGTTATGAACTCCTGAAAGCTGAAAGATAAGCAGATGTTTTCCAGACAATGTTTAGGCCAGAGGGACCAATAAAGGAGCAGTCTGGGGAATTTAAAAGAAGACTCATGTATTTGAGGAACTGAAGAAAGTTCACTATGGCTGGAGTGTGGAGTGCTAGTGAAGACTAGCAAGAGTGAAGCTGAAAAGGTACTCATTACAGCTGGCATTTTCTATGAGTCTACTAGTTACACTATGCTAATGGATCTCCATGCATTATTTTACTGAGATCACAAGAGGTTAAGTGACTTGCCCAGGGTCATATGTTAGGAAATAGTGGAACTACGATTCAAAGCCAGGTTTAACTCCAGAGACTGTGCTCCAAACCACATGTTCCATGGCATCTAAAGATTTGCAAAAGTGGACTGACTGCAAAGGGACAAAACTGGAAGAAAGAGGACCAGTTAGGAAATAGTTGCAGAAATCCAGATAAGAAATGCTGGTGAACTTAAGATGGCCTTGGAAGTGGGAAGGAGTGGATGGATTCCAGAGAGATTTAGTAAGTAAAATCTATAGGAGTTGGTGGTTGAATATGAAGGGCATTGATGAGAACAGGGAAGAGGCAAGGATGACTTCTTCTTTTGTGTCTTTGTTAACGGCATGCCATTTGCTGAGATAGAAAATGGTGAAGGAGAAACAAGTTTGGGATAAAGTGAGTTTGGAGCCTGTCTAGTTGGAAGTACCTATGGGACATCCAAGTGGAGATATCCAGTTGATGGTTTGATGCTCGGGTCTGAAACTCAGGAGAGGCTATATTGTGAGCTGACAACAATATGTCATTGGTGATTTACCCAGAGAGTGGGTGAGAAGAGTACAGAGTGAGAAGAGCACAGAGTTCCTACTAGGATAATCATGCTAAAGCAGAAGGACTTTTTCCTAGATCCAGCTGTTGAGCTTTGTAGAATATAACCTGACCTTTGATTTATCTGTGTCATTTTCAAGAGCTATTCTTCAAAGGTTTATGGAGTGTCATATTACAAACTGTAACCAGAGACCTGTGATGAGGAGGCTGAAAAGGGGGGGCTATCATAATAAATAAGTGGCCTTTTGCAATACTTTTGCTTGATTTAAAGTCAGAGTTAAACTTAATTATGACTAAGTTTGTATTTTCTATAAGAACATATGTGCTGAATAAAGTATAATTAATATTATCATTATATGTACAAGAAATTGCTACCACTATACCAATTCTATGCATTATTTATTTACACAGAATAATGAATGAATTAAAATCCAGTGGCGGGCCGGCCAAGTGGCTCAGTTGGTTAAGAGCTTGTTCAAGAGTGCGAGCTGAACTCTCAGCAACAGCAATTCGATGCCCAGCCCGAGCTGAGCTGCCACTGGGCTGCCAACAGGTGGCAGGATGGCTCAGCTAAAACACGAAAAAAAAAAAATCATAAAATTGTTCACTAATAGGTCAAATAAGAAACAAATATGAGGTGTTTTTTTAAAAAGATACTAAACAGGAAGTTATAAGTCAACATCTCTTCGTGCTAATAATAAATAAATAAATAAAATCCAGTGGCAACACCAGTGGAGACTTTGGCCTATCAATGGCCTCTTTAAAATGTGGCCTTCATAATTGAGCATAGTCCTTCTCCCATATGAGCAATTAAAGTTTTCTGGATCTTACATGAAGTGCTATAAAAATGAGACTCTAAGCCAGCCTTCCCCCCCGCTACCTCTCAACCTCTCCAAATAGAAATTCTAACCACCTCTGTTGCTGTCATTATAACAAAATGGGACATAGGCTTAACTGAATTCATTTTGTCTCTCTTTTCTTTTAGACAGCATCACAGACAGTCTCTACATGATGTGGCTTCTAAAGACTCAAGGACCATCCACCTTACTAGTCTGCAGTGGAGAAGGCAGAAATGGAAATTCAAACACCACAGCTCCCATTCTGTTATTAACCTCTCTGTAGATATGTGCCCTCACCACAGGAAGTGAGCTGCACCAAGGGGGAAAGTTCTTGGGGCCCCCAAACTACCAGCATTCTTATCTCTTTCCCTGAAAACAAAGCAGAACTATGGCGCTTTATAGCTGCTGTTTGGTCCTCTTGGCATTTACCTGGCTCACCTCTGCCTATGGGCCTGACCAGAGAGCCCAGAAAAAAGGGGACATCATCCTGGGGGGTCTCTTTCCTATTCATTTTGGAGTAGCAGCCAAAGATCAAGATCTAAAGTCAAGGCCAGAGTCTGTGGAATGTATCAGGTAAGGGATTGAACCAAGTCAAAGAGTCTCTTCTCTTCTGGGTGGTTGGAGAAAAGCTGTACAAAATACAAAATAATTTTTTTTCAAACTTGGTTCTCTTTTTTTTAGAAATAGTGATTGATAATCATGCTGAAGCTTATTATCCCCACCACCACCACCATTTTTAAAGAAAATTTTTTCAAAAGTAAAACATCAATGATACTGGGTAGAAAAATCCATAGCCTGTTGGAGCACGTACCTGGTAACATGGTGACTAAGTCATCATTGTTCGCCAGGAAACGGTATTGCTTAATGGAAGACTAAGTACCTAGAAAGAAATTTATTGTAGGTCTTTCAAACCTGAGTAGTCATATCTCCCATTGACTGTAAGAGCCCCAATGATCAGGAATAGCTGAATGTTGGCTGCCTCGCTCTTATTATTATTTTTTTTTTTGAAGGATTTAGAGTTGAAAGAAACCTCAGTTGTTGGCATGACCCCGGCATCTCCAAAATGCCCATAGCATTTTGGAACCACTCCCATTAGAAAGTCTTTCTTATAGAAAGTTGAAATCCCCCTGCTAACATGGAATATATCCAACACAGATGGAGAAGCACAGAATCCATCTAATTCAACTGGACTCTTTTCCACTTTTTGCTGATAGCTAATATATCCCCTTGAATCACTTTTTTTTCCTCAAGCCAAATAGTCTGAGTTTTCTCAACAATTACTGCATGATATGATTTCCAGACCTCTCACCTTCTGGTTGCCCTCCATCCGATGCTCCCTAATTTATCACAACTCTTAGAATGTGGCATCTAAACCTAGGCATAATTCCTTCAAATAGAATCTGACTTCTGCAGAGTATAGTAGGCTGCATATCACCTCCCTTAATCTGGACATCAGAGACCATTACTGACCTCCAAGTCTTGACCCATCTTCTAAGAGAAAATAGCACTTTCTCTTTGAAATTTGCAACTTCCAAAAGTGATCCAGCATTTTTCCTTGGTCTTTCTGATAGCTGGAAAATGAAAGTAAAAACTAGGATTGTTCCAATAAAACTGGATTTTTGTATGTTCTAATAAGAGCTCACAAATTCAATAACATTTTTTGCATAAATGCAGAAAATCTAAGTGCATAATTTCACTGATGTTGGTTATGTCCTTCACATAACCCTGTGGACAAATACCCTCTTTGTTGTACTTTGCTGGACAGAGTTGTATATGTGCCCCACATATATACCTAAGATCAAGCAAGAAGCTTGAACTTAAATAAGACATATTTTTAATTTTATTAAACAAAGATAGCAAAATCAGTTTAGCAGCATAGATGTAATCAAAAATTCTGTAATATCTCTTAATAACTTTATAGGTTTAAAACAAATAATTAAATAACAGACACATAAAGAAAATGACTAATAGAAAACATCACATTGAAAGTTAGATCAGGAACTTTAGGAACCTAAACGATGCAGAGTAGAACAGATTGTATTTCTCACCTCTGTCATTGAGTTCAAGTAGTGCAACCTACAATATAAAGAACCTGCGGAGTTATTTGGGGCACTGATACCCTGATTCAGTACATCTAACAAGCCCTCACTCTGAGCCAAGTCTTAGGAGAGTGAAAACTATGTCACTGACCCTATTTCTCCTCTTAATATGCTTGTTTTTTATTTAAAATAATGCTCTTTGAAAAGCAATCCATGCTCATTTTTTTTTAAAGTGTAAATAAACCAAAAGCACACAATTTTAAAACTCATAGTCCACCACCCAGAAATAACCACTGTTTGTGAACAGCCTTTCTATGCATAATATTTATCTATTTGTTTACAAAGATGAGATCACTCATTTCCCTTTTTCCTTTGATCTCAGGAATGTCATGGTCTAAATTTGTGACTTTGAAAATCTGAGGTTATTCTTAGGCTCTCACATATATTAAAATCCCAATCAATTTATATTTTCCCTGGTCCTTTTTCTTTTTAAATCTCTATATTACTTTTACTAAAGAACCTCATATCAGCTACTTCAAGTTCGTTGCTGGATAAGACAGATACAAATTACTCATTCTGTTACTATTAGCAGTCTTCATCATTATTGCTCCCTAACACTGTGTGAGGCACCATACTGAAAATTTTGGGTAATTATGTCATGTTCACAGCCACCCAATGAGGTAGATCTTATCCCCATTTACAGAGAGGACTTTGAGTCTCAAAAAACACAACATCATGAAACCAAAAAGTAACAGACGCATGATTCCAACCCAGCTTTGCCCAGTCCTTACTCTAATGGAGATGATCAGAAAGCCTCCCAATTTTCTTCCATTTCTTTTCTCTTCTAGGTATAATTTTCGGGGCTTTCGCTGGTTACAAGCTATGATATTTGCCATAGAGGAAATAAACAGCAGCCCGGCCCTTCTTCCCAACATGACGCTGGGATACAGAATATTCGACACTTGCAACACCGTTTCTAAAGCCTTGGAGGCCACCCTGAGTTTTGTGGCCCAGAACAAAATTGATTCTTTGAACCTTGATGAGTTCTGCAATTGCTCACAGCATATCCCTTCTACTATCGCTGTGGTGGGAGCAACTGGCTCAGGCATCTCCACGGCGGTGGCAAACCTGCTGGGGCTCTTCTACATTCCCCAGGTACCCAGGCCTTCTTAGATGGGGCAATGTGGGCAGGGGTCAGGAGAAGCAGGCTTGGAGGACTGCCATGCCCAGTGTCCAAACAGTTTGCTCCTTTCCTGTCTCTGGCTTTCCACTGGCACAAAAGACCTTTTAATTAGTTGGGGCACTGGATCATGACCATTTGGGATTTCTGAGACCTCCAGTGTCAACAACATCAACTAGACCTTCACAACTCTTCTAAAATTCATTTCAACATGCCTTATATAAAACTTTGTATAAACCTTTTATTTATTTATTTTTATACCTTGCATAAAACATAGTCTTTTTTTTCCCCTAAGTATCCAGTTTTTTATTTTCTGATCCATTCTTTTAGTAAATGACCGTTCACTGCCTTTACTAAAAGGAATAAGACCACATGATATAAATCCAGCCTTTCCAACCCCAAATATGTCCTTAATCCTATTCCATTAAAAGTCTCTGCCTCCCTACCCTCTGGTTGAACATTTAGCTCAGAGGGGAGCAGAGCATATTTTCTCACAAAACAGGAACTTTGTCACTATGTTGCACATTCTGGTAATGGAAAATATTCCACTTCACTCAACAAATATTTATGGAGTGTATATGAAGAAGCAGTCTCTACCCGGCAGGAATTCAGCCAAGGTGGAGAGATGTCTGCATTTTCAAATGCTAAGAATTCAATGAAACAAGTGCTTTAATAAACATTTGTTCAAATTTTCATATTTTTGTATAAAAAAAGACAGCAAACTCTAAATGCCATTTTATAACCTGATTCGACCCCCCTTTAACACTATAGAGCAAACCCTTTTTCATGTTCATATTTATAGATCTATGACATCATTTTATAATACTGAAAAATTGGAAACAACCTAAATGTCCGTGGATGGGAGAATTAGTTCAATTGTAATACATCCCTCATGTAAATTTTTAAATTAAATTATAAATCACACTTTAAATTTATTTTTTAATGACTAATATTTAGAATTTCTAAAGTACCCTTGATAAATTCACATTTCTATGTTACAAGGTCTTTTTTTCCTTGGTGATGGCCATTATCCCTTTATATACATATGACAATTAAGAAAGTCTTGTCACCATTTCCCAAATCCTTACTTCAGGGAATTAAAGGTGTTTCCCATGGGGAAGCCCTGGCTGTAACTTTTCTGCTAAAATGATCTAACAAAGCCCATATCAACGAATATGTTGGGCAAGATGCAAATACGCACCTTTTAAGTTTGGCATATTGTGCAGTATTATTTTAAATACACAGTTACAGTAGGTTGTCATTATCCCATGGCCAGCAGGTATAAGATGTTAATTGTCATCACGTAAAGAAAGAATGTGTAGGGAAAAGTTTTAATGTTTTATGGTTTGGATGAAAGATAAGATTAAGTTGAATATAAATTATAAAAGTGCTGAGAAGACTATAATGGTTATCAGTCAAATCAATGTAAGTGTACCTATAGCAGTGGTCCTCTGCCTTGGCTGCATGTTGGAACCTCTTGGGGAGATTTGAAAATACTGGTGCCTGGGTCTTAACCCACAGAGATCCTGGTTTTATTGATATGAGATTCAGCTTGGGCCCTGGGAGTTTTGAAAGCTCCCAAGGCAATTCCAGTGTGCAGCAGAGTTGGGAACCCCTGCTCTGCCAGCTGGAGTCAGAAGCCCAGTGCTATTTCTTATGCCACTCATGCCACCAAGTGGATGGAACAAGCAGACCAGCTAAAACAAGTTGTGGTTAAAACAGTTTTCTGAATCATTCATGAAATTCTCCCATCATACAAAAAAAAAATTTTGTGTGTGTTTAAGGGGTTTTTTTTCAGGGAGGTGGGGGATGGTATGAAGTGGTGTTTACCCTCAAACTGGACATTATAAATTCATATATTATAAATTCATCTTTAAGAGAAACATATCCATAAGGATATTTTTGTTTCTTTAATTTTATCCCTTTATTTATTTATTTTTGAGGGCAGTGTCACTGGCCCTCATATGTGGGACCGAACCTGGGCGCTGGCTTCCCAAGCCACTCGGCCAGCCCAATTTTATCCCTTTAAAATCTTTTTATTGGCCTAGTTTTCAAAAGATCAAGAAGTAAGCAATAATGAACGGATTTACAAAATGCCCAAGTAGGTTTTTTCATTTGCAAAAACCTGATACAGGAGCCTATGTTTGGGTCTGCAAATAGAGATCTCTTAAAAACAATAACATCTCTACAAGTTATTTAATCTAACTACCAATCTCATGAACTTCCATAGTAGAACAAGAAGGGGCTTATCCTAATCAAACAAAAAAAATTGTCAATTCCATATTATAACTTCCAAAATCAAAGCTCTCATTAGAAAAATTATGCCTGCCCTTTAGCAAGGTGGGCTCCATTCTTTCATAGACCAATGCCTTTTACGTTTTTATGTATTCATTGATAAGAAGGAACATATTGAAAAAATTCATTTAAAACACTGAACATAGGGCCGGCTGAGTGGCGCGGTCGTTGAGCGCTGGCTTGGGACGCCAGCGACCCCAGTTCGGGTCCCACATGTGAGGGCCAGTGACACTGCCCTCAAAAAAAAAAAAAAAACACTGAACATAGAAAATTAATTGTTTCAATTGATACGAAATATTAAAAAGGCATTCCCCTAAATTTCTTCAACTTGGTTTTTTTAAGAATTTTTAAATCTCTCTAGAAAATTGGAGAACAAGCGATGTTAAACTCTCCTTCATTATCTAGAAGAAATTCCATTAATTATAAAAATGCTTTCTTCCTCAAAAGAAATGGTCCAATAACTTTGAGCTTCTGAACTGGTGAGCCCAGACACACAGGAGTACTACAGATGGGCCAAAGCCTGCCAAGATATTGATCCCCTCAAGGTTTGGGATGTGCAGGTGGGGCTGAGGGTGGTCAGAGCACACATACCCCGACACACACCAAGGTTGGTCAGCCCTCTCCATTAATCCCATCTTCTCTGTTAGCCACAATGTAAACAAAAGTTAGAAGTCTCCGCACTAACAAATGCTTACATAATATTCGGATGCTTCTTCAAGCAATGATCTTTCACCATCAACAGTAAAGCTTTCTTCCTTTGATGGCCCACACCCATACTCAAATATAGAACTGGCTATGTCTTAGAAGGTGGAAACACACCTAGGCTACTTCTCCAGGGTTCTTTTTCAGCCTCCCTGGGTTTTGGAGACTCACATCAAAAGCCTATCAAGAGACCTCAGCCATCACTTGAAAGTGAGCAGAAGAAAGGGCTCTGGATGGTGATTGAACCAACCCACCGAGAAGCCAGGAGAGCAAAGGATATTTTTCTGTCTATATTTAATGATGTATATCATTGTTTTTGTGGTAAAGGGGAATTGAGCCTAATGAACCTAATGGCTAATTGAGCCTAAAGATAAACACTTCTTTGAAATGCCTGCAATTGAGTGTACTTATCTAAAGTCCTGCAGGGTCGGAGGGGGAAGCAAGGAGAGTGAAGAGAGTGAATAGCTGGAGACTAAAGACAGATGGGAAGAGAAAAACTAGGCAGACTAGGAAAGGGGAACCCCTTGGGGCTCCTCTGAAGACCTTAGGTTCATAACCCACAGAGAACCTAATTCCTACCAGCGGTGAGTCACGGATGGAGTCTTCATCACAGTAAAGGGGAAGCTACAATGTTCACATCAGAACCTGGACCCAACAGAAGATATGTACATGGGTATATTATAATCAATGAGTCAGTACAGAGGAGGTTAGGAGAAAGTATGGAACAGCGCATAAAGACCCTTCTTAAAAGGATAAATAGATCTTACTCTTGGGTTGACATTCTGGGCAGACCCATTTTTGAAGGTAGCATTGTGAAGACCCACCCACTGGGAATTAGAATGCTCCCCGATAGACTGACAGGTGCTTGGAAGTTTGCACTGGAAAGGAACAAATTCTGGTTGTGTTCACTCACCCTTTCATCCTGTCTGCAGTGAACAACATGTTTGAAAAATTAGATTAATGAATGCTCAACAAGCCACTTCCACATAGCGTTGAGGCTCACGCGGCACCTCACTCACTCATTCAGTGTTCTGTGTTCGGTGTTCTTTCCAGGTCAGCTATGCCTCCTCCAGCAGACTCCTCAGCAACAAGAATCAGTTCAAATCCTTCCTCCGTACCATCCCAAATGATGAACACCAGGCCACTGCCATGGCAGACATTATCGAGTACTTCCGCTGGAACTGGGTGGGCACAATTGCAGCTGATGATGACTATGGCCGGCCAGGGATTGAGAAGTTCCGAGAGGAAGCTGAGGAGAGGGACATCTGCATTGACTTCAGCGAACTCATCTCCCAGTACTCTGATGAGGAAGAGATCCAGCAGGTGGTAGAGGTAATCCAGAATTCGACAGCCAAAGTCATCGTGGTTTTCTCCAGTGGCCCAGACCTTGAACCCCTCATCAAGGAGATTGTTCGGCGCAATATCACTGGCAAGATCTGGCTGGCCAGCGAGGCTTGGGCCAGCTCTTCCTTGATCGCCATGCCGGAGTACTTCCATGTGGTTGGAGGCACCATTGGATTTGCTCTGAAGGCTGGTCAGATCCCAGGTTTCCGGGAATTCTTGCAGAAAGTCCATCCCAGGAAGTCTGTCCACAATGGTTTTGCCAAGGAGTTTTGGGAAGAAACGTTTAATTGCCACCTCCAAGAAGGTGCTAAAGGACCTTTACCTATGGACACCTTCCTGAGAGGTCAAGAAGAAGGTAGTAACAGGATAAGCAACAGCTCCACTGCCTTCAGACCTCTCTGTACAGGGGACGAGAATATCAGCAGTGTTGAGACCCCTTACATGGATTATACACACTTACGGATATCCTACAATGTCTACTTAGCAGTCTACTCCATTGCTCATGCCCTGCAAGATATATATACCTGCTTACCTGGGAAAGGGCTCTTCACGAATGGTTCCTGTGCAGACATCAAGAAGGTTGAGGCTTGGCAGGTACATCCTTCACTTAGATAGCATTTCTCTTTGTAATAAAGCAGAGTTGAGCTGATCCAGGCAAGACAGATAAAATGGTTACTTCAAACAGACAATATCTAAATAAGGTCACTAAATGTAGCTTTAAATTCAAATTGCCTATTCAAATATCTGAGCAACTGACTTCTGAACAACTGATAGCAATTTAATTTGATTATCTGTTTAAAGCCTTGCCTCAACTGTTCTTTAGTTCAGTGGTTCTGAATATCTAGACTGTGGCCTCCAAAAGTGTTTAATACTCTGGAACAGATTCAGTACTGAGTGCAGGATATTTTTCTAATGCTAAGTTAAAGATATTGTTCCGTTGTAACAAGTATTTGTTCCATACGCCAAGGGACATAAAATTAGTGTCACTGTGTTTAACCACCACTTTTGCCATTATATTATTCACAATATAATGTGCTGGACCACCTGACAGGCCAACTAAGCTTAGGACACAAGCAAATCAAGGGCATAGAAAAAACCCACCTTAAAGGGATTTGATATTGGACATTTCAAAAAGTAGTAGTTACGATAGAAAATAATCAGAACTTAAGTGGAATTCCAACATTTGTTTTACTTTAGTCTTATTTTGTATTTTTTGAATTACACATAAGAGAGACATCATAATCTTTTTCATTTCATAGAATTCCTAATGATAAAAGTCTGACTTACATCATACATAGCTATTCATGTCTTACATATGTATCTTGATTTATTTTATTTTATTTTTATTTAAGTATAATTGGTATACAATATTATATTAGTTTCAGGTATACAATATGGTAACTAGACATTGATATAGCTTACGATGTAATCACTACACTGAGTCTAGTAATCATCTATCACCATGCAAATGTATCGCAATATTATTGACTATATTCCCCTTCACCTTTTCACACATTCTCCCACCCTCCTCCTCTCTGGCAACCATTGATTTCATCTCTGTTCTATGAGTCTGTTTGTGTTGTATTTTGTTTGTTCATTTTTTTTAAATTCCACATATAAGTGATGTAATACAGTATTTATCTTTTTCTATCCAACTTATTTCACATAGCATAATATCCTCTAGGTCCATCTATGTTGTTGCAAATGGCAAAATTTCATTCTTTTTTATTGCTGAGTAATATTCCATTGTATATATATTACGTCTTTTTACCTGAAGAAAATGAAAACATTAATTTGAAAAGAGATACACTAAAAGATAGCCCCTATGCTAATTGTAGCATTTTTTTACAATAGCCAAGATATGGAAGCAACCTAGGTGTCCACTGATAGAAGAATGTACCTTAATATTTAAATCAGACCAAGTTTTACACTCCTTTTGTATTTTCCTCATTCTAGGCTGATCTACTGAGGGAATACATGATACAAGTGTGGGAGGGAGGGAATCCCTGAATTTGGGTTGAATGATCCAGCCTTCAGCTTCAATTCCAGCTCCCCCATGTACTAGCTGCATCATCTTAGGCAAACCACTGCTCTCAGTCAGTCTATCCATCTGTAAAATGGGCCTGCTTTCCACCCAAAATTCATTTGAAAATGAAATGAGATGATAATGTGAAAGAAATATGTAAAATTTTAAGGTCTAAACAGATGGTGATTATTATAGTAGGATTTCAATGTGATTCTAGTTAATCAATCGATTAGGCAAAAAAATACAATTAAAACAGAACCCAATCACCACAGACCCTTGGGAAGAGATACCAAGAAACAAAGACTGTACCACCTGTGTCAGTCATTTTAAAGATTCCCATGAGATGAGGAGTGACTGTCTAAGCTGGGAGAATGAGCTAGGACCTGCAAGTTCTGAGCCCTTCTTGTGTGGGAAAAAAAATCTCACTCAGTTATCGCTGTTTGCTCAAGTTTCTAATTGCTATGAGGAACTTAATTTCCTTCCTTGCACTGCATCCACATGCACACCCTTCATTAGAGCAAAGACGGGCTTTAATGAAGGTCAATGGCCAAAAAATATTTCAAAAGCCATGATGCTAAGGTGTGGAATTTTGAGGAGAAATAAAGGGATAGTTTTTGAGTAAATATTATTGTCTTCCCTGTCTTCCTTTCCCTGTCACCTGGAAGGACCCCAGCTCTTGAAAAGCTTGCAGAACTAGAGTGGGGTGGAAAGGAAAAGAGGCTTCCAGTGGGTAATTTGACAGTTTTGCTCTTTAGTGATTCCTCTCCCAGACAGAGAAGTAAGATCCTGATTGTCAAGACCAAAGTTTGGACATATGAGAAAAAAGCCAACAATTAGGCTTTACTCAAGACTGGGACTTTTAGTTGCATACAATTAAAAAAATTTAAAAAAACTGGCTTAAACAGAAGAAGGAACATTACTAGAAGCTCATAATACTGAAAATCTCAGAAGTATTCCAGGTACGGCTCAATGCTTTCATCTCTATTTCTTTGTTCCTTATTTCTCAGGGCTAGCAGTTTTCAGCCTCTTTAGCAACTCCAGGTTCATAAAACTTTTACTGCTAGGCTCTTCTTATTTCCCATGATCTCCTGTAAAAGTCCCAAAAGCCACATTGATTGACCAGTCCGAGACACACATCCATCCCTAAAGCTAGGAGGGGAGTCCTCCCAACCACATAGACTGAGAGTAGGGCAAGGAATGCATCTGGATCTCCAAAGTTAAATCAGGGTGCTATTACCAAAAGGAGGAGGAAAGAAAAGCAAGCAGCCAAAAGCAAAGTGTCTGCTACACAGACACCTCAGCTGACTTTAGTACAAGTAAAGACATGACCTCCTGACTCACACGCAGTCTGGCACAATTCATCCACGAGAGGAAACAGATAGGAAAATAAGGTCAGATCTCTGGGGTAACATGGGGTCACTGGCCAAAATTTCCTGTGTGTTTGTTGTAAGTGTCTTTTGAGCTTCAGAAACCCAGTTAGTTGGGTGGGCATTCTGGAATTTAAGATCTTAGCCATGTCTCTAACTACCAGAAGATGGACCAGCAATTAGTGACATTCATTATTAAAAATTACATGGAAACCCATCACCCATGCAATCTATACAGTGTAATCCAAATATTTCAGCCTGAAATTCCACCCCATCTTCTGTCAATTCTGATAAGCCAACCTGACTGGGCACCTCCCCACAAAGCACTAATTAGTTTTTGGCATAATAGTTTTGCTTAGATACTATCCCACACTGAAGAGCCATCAATGTTTGTCTCCTCTAGCATTATTCACCACAAACTTTTAACTCTTTCAAAATTCACTCTTTCCTGAAAGTCTTTTCAAATTGTATTCCCACACACATACTTTCAGACCATTCTTTCTTCCTCATTTTTGCCATTAATGTACCCTTTCACAACTTTTTAGTTGATTGAAATAGATTCTTATTCATTCAACTTCTGGTTAAATGAGGCCAATTACAATGTTGTTTTGTTGACCTTTTCCCCCTAAAATTCAATCAACTCATATGCCTTAAAAGTAACACTAACAGGTAATTTATGAGCAAACAACACACAATTCCCTCCAGACCTCCATGGGAACCCCAAGCCCTCCTCTCACTGCTCCTCAGCTCTCTCTTCACTCTGACTCTTCCATTGTACTACTCGAAGCTTCCTGAGAGCAGGAACCATTTCTGTATTGTTCAGCACTGTGTCCAGAACACCTGGCATCTAAATACATGTAGAATAAATTAATGAATGAGTAGCAGTCTAGCTGATTTGACCTGACAACACTACATAAGGTCCTTCGCAGAGAATTGTTCAACCTAACAACCCATCCTCTAATCAATCACTGTGGCCAGGGTATTCTAGGCTCTGATTGGAAGAGCCTCAGTCATGTGCCCAACAATCAAGTTTGAATGGAACATCATGTAAGTAAGTATGGCACTACCTTCTTCCTTCTCTCAGGATGATTGTGAACAAGACATGCTCCCTACCTTCCTTCACCTTACACCAACCACTCAGTAGACAAAAAAACAGGCATGTATGATGACAACTATGGTAATAACAAAAGCCAAACAAAATCAATCTTTCCAGGAATTGCTGGTCCTGTTGGGGGTTGGGAGAGGGTAGATGAATTGGGTTGAGAGCTAGAGGAGATAGAGGAGAGACAAGAAAATAGGGCTCAAGTTAGAAAAGGGAATTGGTCCAGGATTTTCCCTACACTCAGCACAGGAAGTGGGCAAGAAGCAATAGGCAAGTTCCTTTACTGTGTGAACTATCTCTCATTATCTGTGTGAATAGGGTGCTTTGTGCATCCCATGCCACTTTCCCTCTGTGCTAAAAAGTGATGCCATGTGTAAGACCTGGAAATCCTAGGCAAGAGTGGAGAGTTTCTAGTCTCTAGTCTTTGACTTTTAAAGTATGAGCCAAGGGGTGATTCCCATTTATACTTATACTGAGCAACAGTTTGACTTTAGAGGAAATATTCTAAAAGACCACAAGATGGAAATATTACCACGTAAACTATGTGACCATCTAAGTGAGTGCATGTTATATGACATATTTGTCCTTTTTTTAGTGTGTGTCTTTCTCAGCGTTTAGTTTTCTGTGTGAGCCTGTTAGTCTCTTTGTAGATGTATATTATCTCCATGTTTGTCTTTCTATTAGCTTTTATACTTTCTCTTCCCCTTTACTTATTTTTTCTTTCTTCTCACATTCCTCCCCAAATAAAAATATAATTTAGAAGCATATCATAGTGAATTATAATCTCAAATTTCATATTTTTTTAATGGAACTATTAGTTCTTTCTTTTTTTTTTTTTTTTTTTGAGGGCAGTGTCACTGGCCCTCACATGTGGGATCCGAACCGGGGCCGCTGGCTTCCGAAGCCAGCGCTTAACCACCGCGCCACTCAGCCGGCCCTAGTTCTTTCTTTTAAAATTCTAAAAGAATGAGTTTTCTCTCTGGAGGAAATACCTCAATTATGCAACTTGTATTGCTTTTTTGTGTGTCAGTGATTATTGTTTAAAGATTCCCTATTATTGCTCTTAAAAGTGAAATGGTTTCCACCTCTACCTTCCCTACTATGCAAGGTATTATGCCAAAAATTAGATGATCAAATGCAAACCTTGCAAGTAAACATGGCAAAAGAAACATTGAAAATGTCTAATCAGATGACTTAGTGAAATTTTTGACTCAAAAAATTCAACAGTCATGATTTTATTTATGCATGTGCTATGAGAATGAAACACTACAGTACTATGCAGGATAGGATTTGAAGTAAGAAGGAAAATAAAAGATGTCATTCGATATGGGCCTTAAAGGCTGGGTGGGATTTGTGGGAAAGGGTCTGTTCCTTGGAGGAAATGTCGAATGCAAAGGCAAACACACCCAGCAGCCTAGTTGAGTCACAAAACATGTTGAGCAAAATAAGCCAGACTGAAAAAGAAGAGTTCATATTGTATGATTCCATTTATATGATAGTCTATCTCTAATGATAGAAAGAAAATTCTAGGGCTGCAAGTGGGGTGGCAGTGACTGGGAAGAGACATCAGGGAACCTTTTGGGGTGATGGTAGCAGCGGTTACACTGGCATATACATTTGCCAAAACTTAGAACTGTACTCTTAAAATAGGTGTACTTTATCCTATGTAAACTATGGCTCAATTAAGGTGATTAAACATAGAAAACAATGGGAAATCCCCAGGGTGGGAAAGTACAGGCCTTTCATGGAGATCTGGATGTCATTCGGTTTTAACCACTTTTCCGGTCATGGCCTCTTGTGTAGTCACAAGCATTAGACAGGTCTCCACCATCCCATTTTTAAAACATGTCCCTCTCCTTAACCTCAATTTTACACTAGTTAACCTGTTGGAACTAGAGATAGACAACTTAATAGATAGACTGTCTAATCTGACTCTTACAGCCAAGTAGGCAGTATAGAGTGTAATGACTGAGAGTTTGGACTCTGGAATCAGACTAACTGGGTTTAAATCCCAGTTGCTACCTAATAGCTTTATGACCTTGGTGAGTCATTTCATGTTTCTGTGCCTCACTTTCCTCATCTAAAACATGGAGATGATGAAACATAAATTTATTAGGATAACATAAGTTAATATGTATAAGGTGCTTAGGATACTGTCTATACATACTGTGTTCAGTAAATAATTAGTCTTGAGTATTGTTCTTTTGTAGGTGAGGAAAGTAAGACCCAGAGAGACCAAGTGATTTACCCAAAGTCATACACCTAGCCAATAAGAAAGGCAACATCTGACCCAGGCGGTCTGTTCCCTGATGAGGCCAAGTAACTGTTAAAAGAATCATGTACCCAGTGCTCCCTCTAGGCACATGCTTCCTAGCTCCTGGGGGCTGCCAGGTCAGCTGATGACTTCATAGTGAACACACTGGTTCGTAATCTTAAACCCTGGGTGTTCATCAGAGGAATCCAATTATCCTGAAACTCTGGTTCATACACAGACACAAAAAGAAAGTACAGTGTGCAAATTAATGAAAGTGGACACAGCTGACTGACCAAGTTAGAGTATCTGAACATCTATTTGCCCATTTTGAACACTATTATATCTCCTATCCCTAAAAAAGTGTCTGCTTGGACCATATTGGTTGCTCAATAAATACTAGTCGGATGAACAAATAGCTAAAGGAAGAGGATGAGACAAAAGTAAATACTGAGAGAAGGCAGGGTTAGGTGGATGACAGTAGGACAGGACATGGATACAGGAATAGGTAAGGCAGAAGGTGAGTGTCTCAGAGAAGCTGGCAGAAAATTTTCATACAATACAACCACAATAATTCTGACTTCATAAATTTGGGCTGAAATATGCCCCTTCATTCTCAATGAAGTAAATGATTGGGGGGAAACACCATTTTGATAAGGAGTTTAAGAGTATAAACAGGATTACTGAAAAATAAAGATCCAGAAACCACTAAATTTTACATTCCTATTTTTTTTTTAATTGGCATAGGCTTCCTCAGAATCTTTATCAGGAACAGTGTATTCGCCTAATGAATATGCCTAAAAGAAGAAAAGACTATTTTTTAAAATCTATTTTGGCTCTTTATTATTGAAACAAAAAAGAAAAGAAAGAAAGGCTGGTCCTTCATTCAATTAGCCTGAAATTAATTTATTATAGCTGATTGAATAAATCTGGGTTCTCTCTGTGTTAAGAGACTGTCAATCTTTCATTTCTGCTATTGGTTGCTTCCTTCATCTTCTGGCATACTCCTGCGTCATTCTTACATAGAATAGCTGTTTTTCAGACTTACCCTTCTTTTCAAGTAACTCTCAGCTCTTACCACAACATTATTAAGCTATGGCAATTCCAACTTCCCTTCTCCTTAATCAAGTGCTGGAAATTTTATAATCAATTTTTTCCTTGTTTTGAATCTTTACTGAGAATTAAATGTATGCCCATCACTGAAAAACATGACATGCAAAATACAATATTTAGCTGCAGCTTTCTTAAAAGACCACAAAAGAAATATTTCCCCAGAAAAATGCAAGACTCCCCTTTTGCCGTTATGAAGAGGAAGTTAACATTTTATCCTATGAAAACTATAATTATTCTGATATGTCTACCCTACCACTTTTTTTTTTTCAGCAGCTCAGCTTGGGGTGGACATCAAACTGCTGTTGCTCAGAGCTCAGCTCGCACTCTTGAGTGAGCTCTTAACCAACTGAGCCACTCGGCCAACCCATCACCATACCACTCTTAAGTAAAATCTTTTAGGACATTTTAGAACAAATTCTAAGATGTCCCTGTTTGCTTGTTTGCCTGTTGCTTTACTTATTTTCATCTGGAAGGTTTATTTTTCTTTTTAAAGCACAACACAATAGATTACAGTTATACTTCAAAGGGAGAAATTGTTGGCCCCTTAACACATAGTATAGTTTCAAGTATTTTGCTTTCCTATATATAGGTTTAAGCTCCAACCAATTATATGAAAGCCTTAATTTTTATGGTTCTCAGTGGTAAGTTCTTCAAAAGATAAATCACTATATCTGAAAGTTCTTTTGTTTGCCTATTTGTTTTTGTTTGAGTGTAGAACTTAGATCTTTATATTTTTAGTCTGAATTAGACTATTTCTGCTCAGTTGCACTTGTTAGAACCTCCATACAATGTAGTACAGCCATAGTGAGAACAGACATTCTGTCTTGTTCCTGATCTTAGGAGGAAAATCTTTCACCACTAAATATGATGTCACTGTAGTTTTTTATAGATGCCCTTTATAGGGTTGAGGAAGTTTCCTTTTATTCCTAGATTGCTGAGCATTTTTATCTGGAATGGATGCTGAATGTTATCAAATGCTTTTTCCATATCTATTGAGATGATTATGTGGTTTCTCTTTTATAGTGTGTTAATGTAGTCAAATATTAAACTAACCTTACATTCCTGGAATAAATTCTACTTCGTTACAGTGTATTTTCATTTTTGTAAATAGCTGCATTTGATTTGAGGTGTAGTGGAAGTGAGCTTCCCTATACTCACAAGCTGGACCATGTCTCTCTCTCGACTCTTCAGTGATCCCTGGCACCAGACAGGTGTAGCATGAAAGATCAGCTGCCAAGTGCCCACTGCCTCCTCTGCAGAAAGCAGAACCAGGAGCCTAATAATGCTGCAGTAGAGCATAGCCATTAGGAGCGCAAGTTTTGCACCACTTGCCAGCTGTGGACTCGGGAAAAGATACTTCCATTTTCTGTGCCTCAGTTTCCCCACCAATAAAATGGGAAAATAGTACTGTTTGTTGTGACAATTAGATTATATGATAAATGTAAAGTATTTAGCATTGTTCCTCAAAGGAAGTAAAGTGTCTAGTAAAGTTTAGTAATTACTATTGTTACTTTTTTTGTACACCAGCTTTGTAACCCATAAAACCCTATAAAAATAAGGGATTGGCTATGACTATTACAACAGTTGGTGGCCAGGACTCTACCCACACCCTCATTTCTTTCTTTCTTCCACTCCCCTCTCTGTGATTTTTGGCAGCAAGACACTTCCACAGAAGCAATAGTATAGGCAAAGATGGTGCAGATTGTGAGAGCAGCTACAGCCCACTCCTTCCCCAAAGCCCTTCTCAGAAAATGTCAGGAATGGGCTCTGGCTTACAAACCCTGCCCCTCCTGGGGAACCATCTGCTGATGGCACACCTACAGAAGCCTTGAGTTGGCCTGTGGTGAGATGTATCCCTTTGCCTTTCCTCACTTCAAGAAAGTGTTTCCTACTGCAGATAAAATTTGAGTACCACGTAAAGCCCCTGGCTTACCGGGGCTGCTGCTAACACATACAAGTACCCTAGTGTAAATTCAAAAAAGGTGCCATTTCCCCAAGTCATGTTCCTTCCACTTTGTTAGAACAAGATGGTTTACTGTCTTTGCACAGTGCACAATCTACATAACCATATGTGGCAGCCCTGTGGCTTGTACTCAGAATATTCATCTCTGTTCCTCTTTAGGTCCTGAAGCACCTACGTCACCTAAACTTTACCAACAATATGGGAGAACAAGTGACTTTTGATGAATGTGGTGACCTGGTGGGGAATTATTCCATCATCAACTGGCACCTCTCCCCAGAGGACGGCTCCATCATGTTTAAGGAAGTTGGATATTACAACGTCTATGCCAAAAAAGGAGAAAGGCTCTTCATCAGTGAGGAGAAAATCCTGTGGAGTGGGTTCTCCAGGGAGGTACGTGTTATCCATCAGAACACCAGATGCCTCCACCACAGGCAGGAAACTATGCTGGGATTTGGGAGGGCCATGGCCTTCACCACCGGTCTTCCAGAATGATGACGAGTCCGCTTCCCTCAACTAACTCACTCTGCGTTGCTAGGGCTCCCTGTGAAATCCAGGAGTGTTTCGTGTACAGGGGAGAATTCTCTGAGCCCGATGCCTGATTATGTTGAAACCATTTTATTCTTTACAAACCTGACTCCCTGGCTAGTAGTAGTTTCCTTGACTGAAGCTTTCCACAACCAGAGCAAAATCTTAACAAAGATAAACATCACTCAAGGTAGGGCCTTGACAATTCACATAGAGATAGTTCCCTGTCATCCAAATAGGTCAGGGCTGACCTACAAATCAAAATGACAATTTATTTTTCTCTTATGGGAGACCTGTAACAAGTAGGAGGATGCTTGTGACCATGAACAGGACCCCTACCCCACCCCTGAGTATCACTGCATCTAGAAGCCTGATTGATAAGCCTGTCACCCAGGAATATGCACTTAAGGAAAAAGCACATCATGTGCCAAAAGGATGACAATTATATGGCAGTTGTGTCCCAGAATGCAATAGCCTGCTGAGGACCCAGATCCCTCTGGGAACAGACCCTTGACAGGGTAATCTCTTTATTCTCCGAAGAAGCCTGGATGAGATCCAGTGCATGACTGCATTTTCCTTTCTAGTATCACCTTTGAGCATCTTGGACCACTGTTTATAATGCAACCAAAGATTCAACTTCATCTTTTTATTCATTGTTCCTTAGGTTGGTGGGTTTCTGATCAGATGCTGCACTTTCATTGTTTCCCAAAATCTGGGACAATTACCCATGTGAAGGTCTCTTATAGGTGGTGAATCTTATCCACAGTGTGTGAGTCATCGATAGCTTCTACCTCAGAGGGTGGATTCTCAATTATAAATATCTTTGAGTAGCTTGTTACGACATTTTCCAAGCAGAGATTTAGGGGTTCTGGAAGCTATACTCCTCTGTCCATTAATTATACCCTTGTCTAAATTATCACAAGTTTCAACTGACTGAAATCTAAATTGATCAGCTGTGCTATCACTGATTCCCTGCTGTAGAATCATCCATATTACCTTTTACGTTCATTAATGTGCAAATGATTGTCTCTAATTGGTGTATGTCTCATCTCTCCTCCTGCCTGGAAACTATTTCCTGTACAGTTCTCCATAACCCTAATGTTCTTGACCAGCCTGTGCACACCATGGGCTTAAATGCTGATCAAGGAATAACACAGGGAATCCTCATGAATTCAGTCATTTATGTTCCTGAGATAATTGACAGAGTTATACATTAAATCCAATTTTTTCATAGACCTGTTACCTCAAACCTAGCACACATAGGGATGCAACAAATATTAGAGTCTAGTTCACTGTCTTTTTCCTGTGCTTTTTGTAGAAATAAACACAAATATGCCACCTATATTTAACTATAAATTACATATTAATAACTTCCCTATATAGCTCACAAAGTTGTTATGGAGATCAAGGATACTGTAAACTGAATTACAGTATATAAATGCAAACCATTATGAATATAGCATTATAATATCTTAATTAATGTCTCAATTTACTTTCTGATGAAACACTTTATAGCTAAATGGGCCTTCAAATCTGTATCCAACACCGCAATTTGAAGTTGATGACACTGAGGTTTAGGGAGAAAAAAGTGACTTCCAAAACCAGACAGATGGTCAATGTGACAGCTGAAATTAGGATCCAAGTGCTCTGACTCTGATTCCAGTGCTCCATCCTCTACACTATACTCTCCATAATTATTCCCATTTTTTTATTGCAACAAGTCAGAAGGAAAACAAACATTTTCATTGGGGGCTTGGAATTCAGATGGGCTTCCTTGGCCAGAATTGGATAGGTGTCTTTGATAAAACTAGAGATACTTGCAGACACTTGCTGGCTTTTTGAAAAGCAGATCCTTCTAGGGGCTGCCTCAGCCCACTCCTTTGATGGTAGGATTTCTCTGTAGCTGAGAGATAAAGAGGATGCAGTAAGAGGATTCAGAGATTGGCATTCTTCTAATCCTTGACTACTGTAAAGCAGGACTTGGTACAGTGAAAAGTGCAGACTTTGAAAGACTGACCTGGGTGTGGATCCCAGCAGCTAATGGGTATGACCTTGAACCTGTTCTTTAACCACTATGAAGAAGAGAAAAAGAGGCATGGCAGAGACTGCTAGGCCCAAATATTTGTTCTCCCCTTTGCCTTTAATAGAACTCAAGTTCAGCTGGACACATGACAGCCCAGAAATAAATATGTTGTCCAGCCTCCCTGTCAGCTAAGTGTGGCCATATGACTAAATCTTGGAAAATGGGATGCAAGTGGCAGTATTGTGAGATGAAGTCTGGGAATCTTCTTTTAAGAAAGTGTTCGCAAGTATCCTTTGCTCTCTTCTTTATCCCTTCCTCCATTTCGCTTCCTGGAAATCAGATGTTACCATCAAGGACTATGATGCCAAGACCAAGCACGGCAGACCAACAAGGTAGAAAGAGTCTAGGTCTCCAATACTGCAGAATGCTATATCAATTCTGACCACCTTCCAGACACGAATATGAAAGAGAAACTGATTTCAGTCTTATTTAAGCCATTGTTATTTTGAGGTGTTTTTTCTGTGTGTCTTGCTGTTGTTGTTGTTGTTGTTGTTGTTGTTGTTGTTGTTGTTGTTTTACCACTCACAGCCTAACAGAAGCTAAGAGGGAAAGCTACTAAACTCATTTTATGAGGCTAATACAATTTCGATACAAAAAACAAACAAGGATAGGATAAAAAAAAAAGACAATTATAGGCCAATCTTATTTATAAATACTAATGCTCAAATCCTAAATAAAATATCAGCACACCAAGACCAGCAATGAAAAAATATATAGCACATCGTGATCCAATAGAGCTTGCAATGAATTTACAGGAATGTGATGCTAGCCCAACATTACAAAGTTCATAAATGTAGCTTATCATCTTAACAGAATAAAAGAAAAATATTATGCAACAATGTCAATAGATGCAGAAAAAGCATTTGGTAATACCCAATGCCTTTGCAGATTAAAAACAAAAGCTCTATAAATCTAGGAATAGAAGGGAATCTCACCTTACCTTACCTTGATAAAAGATACAACAATCATTCTTCCATAGGAAAAATTTACAAGCATTCCTATTGTGGGTTTCGGAAATAGGGTCCGTATCTTTCATTAAATGATCAAATGGGTTGGTACTCAAGAAGGATTAGGAGAAAGTCTCTGAGGGTGCCTTGTTACCTCAGTTGAACATTCTAATGTGTACCGAATGTAACTATTTCCTTTCATTTCCATTCCTTTCCTTCCCATGATGCTTAGAGTCTTAGCAATCATCAGGTCCAATACTGCCATTTCTATTCTTCTTTCATTAGAAGATAATACCAATTATCTTCTGTTCAAGTTTTTAAAAACTCTTCATCAAGCCAGTTATTTCTTTTCTGCTAGAAGCAATGATAATTATGTTATTGCTTTCTATGTGTTTAACTTTATAAGATGTCTCCAATGTAAGCAGGTGGGTGGAGGGAGGGGAAGAGTCTTATTAAAGAGACATTTTGCAAATAGTATGAGCCCTACTATGTACCAAGCATTATTTAAGTCTTTGTAACTAGGGGAACAAAGCTGAGTAAGACTTGCTCCCTACCTTCAAGAAATACATACTTTTGTAAGATAGACTTTATTCTTATGGTATATTTATTATCTCTGATACACATAGAATGCAAGATAATAAATACCTAATACGTTTCTAGAGTAAGTATTCAGTTGCCTAGCACAATCAGAGATTTCGAGATAGATGCAGGGTTTCTGAAATAGTGAAGTAATGCTAAATTGAAGAAAACTGTCCAAAATTTCCATTTAAGGACCTGGAAATCAACCAAAAGCATACAACAAAAGGTGAAATGGTTTTAAGAAACACTAATGAAACTCAGGTAAAACCAGCAGCAGTCTGTGGCATTTTAGCCTGGGGCTGCTCTCTAATTATTTCTAATAATTTGGTTGTTGATTCTTTTGGGTTTTCTACATGGATAATCAACTCATCTGCAAATAATAACAGTTTTTAGTCCTTTCCAATATTCATGCTCTTATTGTTCTTGTCTTATTCCACTCACTAGCTAGGAACTCCAGTGCAATGTTTAATAATAGTGGTGATAATTGTTTTAGAGGAGATGTTTTTAATATGGTCTCATATGGAATGATGTTTACTCTAAGGATTTTTTTTTTTTAAGATTTTATTGGGGAATTGGGGGAGGGGACCAGCCAAGTTGTTTTTCTTCATTCAGTCTTCATTGTGGAGGGCGCCAGTCGCCATCTGGCTTCCCGTCGGCAGCTCATGGCCTCTAAGCTCAAGGTGCTGTGTTCAATCTTAGTTGTGGTTGGGTGTAGCCACCATCCCATGCAGGAGTCAAACCAACAGCCTTGTTGTTAAGAGTGCACACTCTACCCTCTGAGTCATCCAGGCAGCAGCTCAGCTCAAGGTGCTGAGTTCAATCTTTAGTTGCAGGTGGGCGTAACCCACCATTGAACAGGCAGTCTTGTTGTTACACCAGCTGAGCCACCTGTTGGCAGCTCAGCGACAGTTCAGCTAGGGCACAGCGTTCACTGGCCCATATGGGAATCAAACCAGCGGCCCCGTTGCTCAGAGCACTGCTCTAAGCCCACTCTTAACCAACTGAGCCATTCAGTCAGCCCCTCTAAGGATTTTTTTATGTTACCCTTTTCCAACTTAAAGATATTTCTTCCTACTCTTTTTCATTAAGTTTTTATCACTAGTTTTTGTTGAGTTCCATCAAATACTTTTTCTTCATCTATTAATGATCATATTTTTCTGTGTTAAATTATTACTACAGTGAATGACATAGGTTTTCTAACATTAAACTTTTTTTTTATGCATTCCTGGCATAAACCTAACATGATCATGGTGTACTTTCTTTTCTATGTCCTTTTGAGTTTGTTTATGGTTTTAGTATTTTTTTTTAACTGTAATGTGGTGCTGTTGACTTTTTTTCCCTTTCTTTTGTTTTTGAAGATTTTATTGGGGAATTGAGTGAGGGGAACAGCATTGGGGGACCGGGGAAGGGGAACAGACAAGTTGCTGTCCTTTTGTTCTTCAGTCTAATTGCAGAGGAGGTTGCTTCACTGGCCCATGTTGGTATCATCATTGCACTCTTCTTGGGCGAGGCAGATCGGTTGCTGGCCTCTGGACGGCCGCTCACAGCGGCTCTTGTCAGCTCATACCGGCTGCCAGCCACTCACTGTAGCCTATGGCAGCTCACTGCAGCAGGGGCTGCAGCTATGCCATCCAGGGGACTCACAGCAGCCCAGCTCCAGGTGGAGCTGTTGTTCATCTTAGCTGTAGAGGGCAGTGTCACTGGCCCTCATATGTGGGATCTGAACCAGGGCTGCTGGCATCCCAAGCCAGCTCTTAAACCAACGTGCCACTCCACCGGCTGTTTAGTATTTTTTTCATCTGTTTTCAAGTAGTAGAAAATAATTATACTCTCCCCAGATCGTTCCATATTCCTTACACATTGCATGCACCTCCAGGATTTCTGAATATTTTTGTTTCCAAAACCAGAGCTCGCTGCTCTTTCTCAGAAGACTGCCTGCAGGCTAATGGAACCTGCTTTGCCTGCAGGCTCAGAGGCAGAAGAGCCTAGGATTTCCATTTCCCTGAAATGACCCTTAACCAATGAATGGTGTGGAAGGATGGAAGCCCTAGCTCATTTTCCTCAAGCCAGAACAGCTCTGGCATAACATACCCCAGAGTTCTCCTGGGGTATCACGCAGAAACTGCCTTCTAAGGGACTTTGCTCAAGCTCACACCCATGCTTCTCCCACTCCTACATCCTACTTCCTCTATTCTCTTCCTGTTTCCATTGTGAGAACTTTCTCTATAAGTCACTTGGACACAAATCCCTAACTCAGGTCTGCTTCTAAAGTCAACTTAATAAGTGAAATGGACCTGTAGGTTTTTTTTTTCTTTTTCATATTGTTCTTTTCTGGGTTTAGAATCAGGACCTTACAAGAATGAGTTGGAGGGTGTTCCTTTTTTTTGTTTTTTTTCCTTTTTTTATTTGAATAAGACTAAATTGATCTGTTCCCTAAAAGTTTAGTATTACTTTTGAACTCAGGATGAACCCAGGATGATGGTCATCTCAGATATGAGTATGCAGTGGGAGCGGAGGTAAGAAGCAAAAGGAAGCATATAGTGAGATATGGATTATTGTCCCAGGCTTAGCTTTCATTTTGGGTGGTAGTCATTAAAAATGACTAACTAAAAGTGATTTAAACATACCAAGGGTTATGATTAATCAAATTCTGCACACCTCAAGTCCTATTATGGAAATAAATAAACTAAAATCCATGTTACCTAAAATTAATGCAGCTTTCTTTTGGTTAGGAATTCCTGATGTATCTTTCTGATCCACTTACTTTCAACCCTTCTATACGTGTCCTGCCTGCCTCACTAAGGATCTCACAAATCACCTTATAAAGCCTAAAATAAAATTATAAGAATTGCAATTCACCATAAAGTTCAAAGTCTCATTTTCAAACAAATGTTCCCTCACCATCACATCTACCCTTGTGACTGTTATCTCTGTGTGTAGGCTCATGTCCCTCTATCTTTTAGTTTATCTCAAACTTTTACTTCTGTAGAGAATGAACAGATGTCTCATTCTGGGAGCTGGAGAGAATGGAAGGGGAATTATTTAAGGAGGTTTTTGGTCATGGTATATACTGCCAACAATTAATCTTCCAAGTATCCCATAGATTGTGTGTGTGTGTGTGTGTGTGTGTGTGTGTGTGTGTGTGTGTGTGTATGTTCCCTTCCCTTGTCCATAGGCATCTCTCCCTTTCATAGATGATAGGAGCTAGGGCCTCTGGACCTTCCTCTGCCTGAAATGGGCCTGGTGTCTGCTGCAGTGGTCCTTGTGCCCAACTCCTCCCTCTTGCACAAGTCAAAATAGCTGTAAGACTTCCCACAGCTGCAGCCCCTCACTTTTGTGCTCTCCGTCCTCCAGGTGCCTTTCTCCAACTGCAGCCGAGACTGCCTGGCAGGAACCAGGAAAGGAATCATTGAGGGGGAGCCCACCTGCTGCTTTGAGTGTGTGGAGTGCCCCGATGGGGAGTACAGCGATGAGACAGGTAAAGGAACAGTGCCTTGTGGACACTGTGTAGGGCTTGGTCCACTTTGGGGTGCAGAGGTCAGCAAAATCCCTGGAAGGGCTAGGCTGAGATGGTGCTTAGCACAGTTTCTCATTTAACAAGGTATGTCTGAGCATCGGTGCTGGGCTAGGCACTAAGGGGGACAGAAAAGGAATGTTAGATGTCTTGCAATACTATAAGAGCTTACCAACACATGTTACACGTCTTTCTTTTACTTTGATACTGCTTTCTAATATTATTTTCCTTTTCTTATAGTTCAGTGGCCCCGAATGGACAAAGTTCTGTCTATTCCACACTCCAAAGTTAATAAGCATGGTAGATTGCCTGCTGGGTGCTTGGCACTGTACTTGCTATCTTACTCATATTTTCCCTGTACCTCAGTTTCTTCATCTCTAAAGTGAGAATTAAATAGTCTAATATTGGTAAAGCACATGGTAAGTTCTAGATAAATGTCTGTTGAATAAAAACCTTGATTGGCATATTGGAAGCACTCTATATATATTAACTATAATTATTATTATCTCATTTCATTCCCCGTCCCCCCAAAAATGGAGTTATTATTGCTTCCAGTTCATCGATGAGGAAACTGAGGCTCAAAGAGGTTAAGGAGTCTGACCAAAGTCAGACAGCTAGTAAATGGCAGGGTCAGGATTCCCATCCAGATCCCTGACTGCAAAGCCCATGTTCCTTTAACTGCATGTCGCCATGGACATAGCAGAGACTTAATAAACATTCATTGATTGAACGAGTCTGCAGCTTCCCTCACTGGAAAGCCATGGATGTGGAGCGAGTAAGGCCGAGGTCATTTGCATGGGATACTCTGCCTTGATCTAAGAGGAACTCTGCTCTGGCATGTCTACAAAGCCCATGCATATATCCAAAAGGAGTCAGGCCGAACTTGAATCACTCTGTGAAAGTTTAGTGCACTATGTCAGACCTCTGGGCAGTCACCTGTCCAGCAAAATTGATCATTCTTGACTACAACCATCAACAGGTAGTGTTAAAGGAAACATGTGCTCCCCTGCCCCCAATACCATGAAGAAAGGGAAAAAAACAGTAGAATCATCAAAGATACATGAAATTAAGTATATAATTAAACATAAGTCAGGGGTTAATATATTATTCGATAGTGTAAAAACCACAATTTTTTCATCAATAAAGAAAACGTAAAGCGACCACATCCAATAACCTGCGTACCCTCCTCACGACATCAACACTCACACATTATTTTAGTCTATGCCACATGGTCACTAACTCTTCACTGGGACATTTTATAGATGCAAGTGCCTGTGACAAGTGCCCAGAAGACTTCTGGTCCAATGAGAACCACACTTCCTGCGTCGCCAAGGAGATTGAGTTTCTGTCCTGGACAGAGCCCTTTGGGATTGCACTCACCCTCTTTGCTGTGCTGGGCATTTTCCTGACCGCCTTCGTGCTGGGAGTCTTCATCAAATTCCGCAACACACCCATCGTCAAGGCCACCAACCGAGAACTCTCCTACCTCCTCCTCTTCTCCCTGCTCTGCTGTTTCTCCAGCTCTTTGTTCTTCATCGGGGAGCCCCAGGACTGGACCTGCCGCCTGCGCCAGCCAGCCTTTGGCATCAGCTTCGTGCTCTGCATCTCCTGCATCCTGGTGAAAACCAACCGTGTCCTCTTGGTGTTTGAGGCCAAGATCCCCACCAGCTTCCACCGCAAGTGGTGGGGGCTCAACCTGCAGTTCCTGCTGGTCTTCCTCTGCACCTTCATGCAGATCGTCATCTGTGTCATCTGGCTCTACACGGCGCCCCCCTCGAGCTACCGCAACCACGAGCTGGAGGATGAGATCATCTTCATCACGTGCCACGAAGGCTCGCTCATGGCCCTGGGCTTCCTGATCGGCTACACCTGCCTGCTGGCTGCCATCTGCTTCTTCTTCGCCTTCAAGTCCCGAAAGCTACCGGAGAACTTCAACGAAGCCAAGTTCATCACCTTCAGCATGCTCATCTTCTTCATCGTCTGGATCTCCTTCATTCCAGCCTACGCAAGCACCTACGGCAAGTTTGTGTCTGCCGTGGAGGTGATCGCCATCCTGGCAGCCAGCTTTGGTTTGTTGGCCTGCATCTTCTTCAACAAGGTCTACATTATCCTCTTCAAGCCATCCCGTAACACCATCGAGGAGGTGCGTTGCAGCACCGCTGCTCACGCTTTCAAGGTGGCAGCCCGGGCCACGCTGCGCCGCAGCAATGTCTCCCGCAAGCGGTCCAACAGCCTGGGGGGCTCCACGGGCTCCACCCCGTCCTCCTCCATCAGCAGCAAGAGCAACAGCGAAGACCCCTTCCCACAGCCTGGGAGGCAGAAGCAGCAGCAGCCGCTGGCCCTGACCCAGCAAGAGCAGCAGCCGCCGCCCCAGCCGCCCTTGACCGTGCAGCAGCAGCAGCAATCACAGCAGCCGCCCAGATGCAAACAGAAGGTCATCTTCGGCAGTGGCACAGTCACCTTCTCGCTGAGCTTTGATGAGCCTCAGAAGAGTGCCACGGCTCACAGGAATGCCACTCACCAGAACTCCCTGGAAGCCCGCGATACCCTGACCAGACACCAGGCGTTACTCCCGCTGCAGTGCGGGGAGACAGACTCGGAACTGACCACCCAGGAGTCAGGCCTGCAAGGGCCTATGGGTGCGGACAGCCAGCCAGAGATGGAGGACCCTGAAGAAGTGTCCCCAGCACTTGTAGTGTCCAATTCACGGAGCTTCATCATCAGCGGTGGAGGCAGCACTGTCACAGAAAACATACTGCATTCATAAAATGGAAGAAGGCCAATCCAGGGAGGATCCAGAGAGGTTTCCTGGGATCACAGTTCTCTGACAGGGATGAGGAGCTGCTCCCGACTCCTTTTCTCTGAGGAAGGAGGAGTAATAGACATGCCAAATCCCTCGAACTCAGTTGCACTGTTTCAAATGGTAGTGAATTGACTAATGTTTCCTTTAAGATTAAAAAAAGAAGAGCCATGTACTTAGAAGAAGAAGAACAAGGAGAAGAAGAAGAAGAAGAAGAAGAAGAAGAAGAAGAAGAAGAAGAAGAAGAAGAAGAAGAAGAAGAACCACCACCACCATGTACTTCTGTGGTTGGATTGTCAGAGCATTGAGATCGCCATAGTCGGATTTGCTGTTCATGTCTTTTCCTCTGTCCTGTCTCAACCAACAGCTCAGAGATAGAACCAGGCTTTAAGCAACCCACCTACTCCCTCTTCTCTCTCTCTCTCTCTCTCTCTCTCTCTCTCTCTCTCTCTCTCTCTCTCTCTCTCTCTCTCTCTCTCGTATTGAAATGCCTGCCCTGAATGTTGCAGTCAGCCTGGCCCAGAGATAAAGTGTGCAGAGTGACAGGACATCAGCTTGGCCACCACTCGAGTTAAGAGTCTGAAAGACAGAATGTCACCAGTGCTGCCCAACACCTTGACAAAAGGAAGAACTTTGAATGTCCAAAACAGTAAGGTGAATATGTCCCCTCCTATTTATGATAACCATAAGATATTTGATCTCCCACTTGCTGCTGCTATCATATGACATCTAAAAGGTTAGCATCCCTCCTGTACTAATACCTCTGGTTTTGTCCAGAATGTGATAGTGATGTCATGTTTAGATTCCAGGATGACAAGAATCACCTCAAATTGTTGGGAAGGGCCGCATGACTCCCGTGAGCTGTATCTGTAATTAATATTGCTATATGTAGCTTTCTCCTTAAGAAAACACTTCTGTTGTAATAGTCCATGGATGATATAAATTGAAAAAAAATGTCACAGTCTGGTTTGTATAAGGCAGTATTATTGAGCTCCGTTGTCTTCACCCACCCCACCACCCCCACCCCATAAGCTAAGCCTTGTGTGAGCCTTTTCAGCAGCCCAGGGGTCCATAAATTCCGCCCCCATCCCTGCCTGAAGGATTCCTGATGTCAAATTTAAACCTGCCTTTGTGGAGAATAAGCTCCCAGTCATTGGTCCCCTACTAATTGCTGGGGTAAGAAAGTGTGGTTCCAAGAGAGCTCTCATGGGGTATTAGCCTGACACTCCACCCCCCAAATGCCACACCATATTCCCTCCATTAGTGGAAGTCTGCCCGTGGGTAGTTAAAGGGGCTGAATGACGTACTGCTGAGCATTCAGACTCTGGAGCCAGAGAGAGACCTGGGTTCAAGCCCTGAGTTGGTCACTTACAAATTGAGTGAACATAGACAGGGAACCTTAATCCTGCTAAGTCCCAAATTCTTTTTGTCTATAAAATGGGGGTAATAATCATTCTTTTTCTGCAGAGCTCTTATGTGGATTAAGTGAGATAATGTATGTAAAGTACTTTAGCATGGTGCCTAGCACATAGTAAGCACTCAATAAATATTAATTAATATTATTGCTGATATTGTAATTTTTTTCACTTATTTAAAATACAAAACAAAGCTTATTTATTTATCACTCAGATTTTAATGACAAGCCCACTGATCACAATAATTTTTTCCATAATAACCCAAGAACTCTGGGGCCCAGTTGAAGGGGTCAATTACATTGCTTATGGCAAAGAAGCCAAAAGATCAGTCAGTCTCCCAGGGAGCCCCATGCTCTGCCTCTGTAGTGTCAGCACCCAGATCTCCAATATCAAGGGAAGACTATCCCAGCGTGGAAGTAGCTGCTCAGATCACTCTAAATACTGCTCTTAAGCCAAGGCCAAATATAGCAATTATATCTGTGTGTAGCCTCAAACTTTATAGCTCCTGATAACTTCTTCCTCTGACCACTTTCTGCCAAAAGGCTGCCTTTCCATGATTTTTAAAGTCACCTGTTGATATGATCATTGTTAATTTGGATGAGCATGACTGTGAGACACATAGGCGGTCTCATACAGGAAGACCTAGCCTGCTGTTCCCAGTCTGGGCACACCTCTGAGCAAGGCACAGAGCTGAGGGAAGATTTCCATTTAACATTTTACTTGGTCTTAAAAAAAAGCTGCACATTTGATGGCTTGGTTTTTATGTGCCACAATAGCTACATAGATATAGCTATTAGCTATGCAAAATGTCACACACTCATCCTTCCTGAGAGGGACCTCACTGTGCAGCTCACCCACATAGCTGACCTGGTGGAGGGAACTCACCACGGAAAACACCCACCATTTACATTGAGCTTTGCTTCACCAAGTGCTTGCAAATAAAGCTGTTTCTCCCAATATTCTTGTCAGAAAGGGAAATTCGACATCATCGTCATCATTTATATGTAGCAAACAACTCTCAAGACACAATCAGGGATGTGAAATACAAATGTCTATTCTTTTTCTGAAACAACTTAGTTTCCATCTCAAATTCCCATTCAGCCTAGTGACAGAAACTTCATCTTAGTCAAATTGGAGTTTTTTCAGTAACTTCAGAGTTTTCTCAATCAGTTTAAATTTCTGGGGGTCAGTTCAGAGGTTTCTTTTTAGTGTACAGGGGGTGGGGTTCTTCAGACATCAGCAACTGCTATTGACATCACTGAGAACAATCCTATCTGGCCCCCAGTAATTGATACGCTTCCATGCTAGCATCCTCTGAGGCATCACATCCCCATTTGCTCCCCAGTCCTGGGATCCACAGTGATTTCCTTGGCTGCATCACGGTGTCCCAACCACTAGGTCTCTCCCACGTCTGCCAGCTCTCTCATGAGAGGACACTGAGGCCTGGAAACTTCCAGACAGCTCTCAGGCCCCTCCCTCCTGGTACCCTACACTGCCATGTCTGCCTCAGTGCTGCCTCCCATGATGGTATAGAGAATTCATGGAGGCTAACAAGCTTCCAAGTTACCAGAGAACACACAGAGCACATATCTCTAAACCTGTATAGGTATTTGTGGAAAGCTGAATAATGGTCCCTCAAAGATGCTCACGTCCTAGTCTCTAGAACCTATGACAATGTTACATTACATGGCAATGATGAATTAAGGCTGCAAATGGAATTGAGGTTGCTAATCAGCTGACCTTGAGACAGGAAGATTATTCTGCATTATCCAGGTGCCCAGTGTAATCACAAGGCTCCTTAAAAGTGGAAGAGGGCAGCAGAAGACCCAGTGTCAGTGATGTGATGTGAGAAAGACTCCACCATCCATTGCTGCCTTTGAATATGGAAGGGGACCATAAGCCAAGGAATGTAGGCAGCTTCTAGAAGCTGGAAAAGGCAAGAAAACCAATTCTCCCGAGAGCTTGCAGAAGGAACCAGCCCTGTTCACACCTTGACTTTAGCCCAGTGTGACCTTTTTTGGACTTCTGACCTCCAGAACTATAAGATAATAAATTCATATTGTAAACCACTAAGCTCATGGTAATCTGTTACAGCAGCAACAGGAAATTAACACAACATTTTGATTGCCGCCTCCTTCCCTGAGCATTACCAGCTCAGGGATAGGCCAGGGCCTTCCTCAGACATCCATCCCTGCTCTCACTCTAGGGCTATCCCCACCAGCTAGCTCCCTCTCTCTTCTCCGAGAAGAAAGTTCTGACCATATTCTGTTCCTCCAAATCTGTTTAAAAAAGTATAAACCTTGTGTTCTGAATCTTTATGGGTTTTGGTTTTAGATCATTAACAGCCATTTTCTCTCAATGATCTATAATATTATCTGTTAGTCACAGAAATCCGAAAAACAGTAGCTTCAACAAACTAGGGTTTTTCTCTTGTATAAAATAAGTCTCAAGTTTTTTTCTTTAGATTTCCTGGGAAGAGTCTATAGAGTCTTCTGGCAATAAGAAACTGTTTTCCTTTATTTTGAAAATAAAAATAAATTAATTACATAGTGATGAAGGATTTTCACTCAAAGGAAAAAGTTTCCTAGAATATTTTTAAAATTTACATTGGAAGTTTAGAGGTAACCATCAACATATAACATTGTCACCCTGAAAGTCCCTATGATCACTGAGATTTGCCTAAGTGCATTAGTTTCAATTTGGGCAAAATCAGGGCTACCCTGCCTGTCTCTAAAAGTTGTGTTTCAGGACAATGTTATTTCTGCTTTTGGCCTGGCTAAAGTTATGTAAGCTGTGGGCTAATTCTGCATGGAGCCAGAGTTTCATTCTGCTCAACTGTATTTGAACTCTTCAGTGCTAGAAGAACAACAGAACATCAATAAGAGGTGCTGGTTAATCACTGGAGGAGGTGGCCCGCATTGGTCTGAGCCTGGCTGGCCTTTTAGGAGTCTGCTGGATACAAAGGCATCCCCCAAAGGTGGGTGGAATTAAAGCAGGTGGAAGGAAGTTGTTGTAGTGAGATTACTGGTCTTCAGGAGACCCTGGATTTCCTGTCCTGGATCATGAAAGAATACTAGGGGTTGGATAAGAACTTTACTATTATGCAAGGAATGAGATAGACGTCAGGGATGCTACAGGCATGGGGTAGGACCAGTTGTGAGAACGAAGTTGTATTTCAAGGATAAGGAAAAATGTTTTAGCCCTGAGGGAAACTGCTCAGCCAGTGATATGAGAACTGGAGAACTACTAGAAGGGGGCCAAGCAGGGGCAGGAAACTGAGCAGAAACAGCTTGAAGATGCATTTGGGCTCTGAAGGGACAACTGTGACCCAGGCATCAAGTGGGGCTAAGGGGATCATCTCCTCTGCTGGAATGACCACCATATCCTTGCCCTCCCCTGGATCCTGAACAAGAATGGGGGGAGTTTGGAGTGCAGGTAGGAGTATCTGTTTATATTAAGAGCTGTATTGGGGTAAGCAGGGAGCAATGGAGATCCATTGTCAGCTGCCTCCCTCTGAAATTTGGACACTAGCTAACTGGATAACTAGCTAGAGCAAGAGGCTAGAACCAATAAGAGCAACTAACTCTAGGACTGTGTTCCCAGCACATGGAGAGCAAATGCTTGCAAGTATATTGAAAATAGATATGAGATCAAAGCCCAAGAAAACCTCAGGGTCAGTACAGAGTTTGATCCCCAACAAAAGCATCAGGAAGAATGTGGTTGTTCTCCTTCACATCAACCCAAAGACATTGTTATTGCTCAAAATCTCCCAATTTTCTTTAAGTGTTTTGTTTCTATCTGACCTCTGAAAGCATTCAAATTATAAACAGAGATTTCTGCTTAGTAGTAGACTAACCATTTCTGGTTCTTTAGAATTATCTGTATGTCCCAAATTTTGTACATTAAGCACTAAATTTTATCAGAAAATAAGAATTTAAAATAATAATCGTGTAATGAAGTTTTAAGATAAGCATATCATCTTAGATAAGAATTACCTTGTTATGTCAGTTGTCATTCCTATAAAGTTTTGCTAGAGCTATAATTGGTCCCAGAACTGTTATGGAACTATGCTTTATTTGTTTTATTTAATCATCAACAGGCTGGGTATATGAAATAGTGGAAAACCAGAAGTAGAATTCTAAGCAGTAAAACAGATAAGCTGTATGTTCTTGGATAAGGTATTCAATCTTTCTTTGTCTTAGTTTCTTATGTAAAGAAGATTTAATATTACCTGCCATAATTATCAGCTATGGTTATTTGCCAAATAAAATAATTGATGTAAAAGTGTCACCTTCAGGAGCATATGAAAACTATAGGAAATCATTAAAACCACAAGTACCTGAAATTTAGAGGGTTTCCTTTTAGATACTCAAGAATCAGCAAAGAGTTCAATGATTTCTTCTTTTAAGGCTCTTCGTTGGAGACAATAGAATCCACTCTAGTTAGTTTTAAGCAGAAAGGGGCTTGTTACAGGGTATTAGGATGCTTCTAAGCTTCTAATGATCCAAGCTTGAATCCTACACAATCAGGAACAATGCAGCCAGGAGAAAAATCTAATCTCTCCATGGGGTTTTTCTGGTAGAAACCTCACTACCTCGCCTGCCTTCCACTTAGCACCCATGACACAGGGAATGAGATTCAAGAACCTTTGTTGCAGCCTGAGGAACCAAAATCCTCTGCCATTGTGCTTGGTCCCATTTACATCAACTTTCCAAGTCTTTCATTGGCCATGTGCAGAACCCTACCTGCAAGGGAGTCTGGAAATATAGCTTTGCTGTCCAGTCTCTATAACGTAGGAGAACGTGCTAGAAGGAGGTCAAAGTAGGTAATGAGTGAGGTAATATAGAGTATCCATCACTTACAAACAAAGCATTTTTAAAATCAAACACAAAATGAAAAACACTGCTGAGAAAAAAATAAGCACAATATGATTTCCTTTCATCAACAGCTGTAGTAGATCAGAAAGATACTGTGCTTAAAACAGAGCCACAGCTGGCATTTTTCCATGAGAGAGAGCCTGCTGGCAGATAAAAGAAAGTAAGCAGGGACAAGCACTTCAGCAGATGGGACTGGAGGAGATGGGAGAATGGAAATCAGTATATTTGATTATAAGCCCATTAGTACTATTTGACTTTTTAAATGATATGCGTGTGTGTGTGTGTGTGTGTGTGTGTGTGTGTGTGCACACGCACGCCTGTTTAGTAGTCTGGAGAAAAATACATACTCATTTAATAGTGATTATGTCTGGGTGTTAGAAACATGAGTGATTTTTACTTCTTTTTAATATTTATTGGGTTTTTTTTCCTCTTAATTTCTTTCCATGAGCACGACGTATAGTAAATCAAAAAAAAATATGTTTCTTGGATTATCAAGTGTGATGATATTATGGTCATATTTTTTGTTTGTTTTTACTCTTTATTTACAAATAATTTCAACTTACAGAAAATTTGCAAAAATAAGTACAAAAACCCTTTTACCCCTTCTACCCAGATTCACTTATTGATAACATCTGCTACCCCATTTGCTTTGTCATATGCACAGTGGTCATTTAACAAAAAGTGATGTACACTGAAGTGTTTATGGGTGAAATCATATGAAGCTTGGGATTTGCTTTATAATACCACAAACTGGGGAGTAAATAAGTACCTATATAGAGAAAAAGATAAGCTAAGAAATAACAGTAAAAAGTTAATAGTACTGAGGCTACATCAGGGGTACATGAGGCTTCATTTTGCTAATCTACTTTTATAAGTTTTTAAAATTTTTCATAATAAAAAAATAATGTTGGGCAGGCCAAGTGGCTCATTGTTTAAGAGTTGGCTTGGGAGCGTGAGCTCTGAACAGCAGGGCCACAGGTTCGGATCCTACATGAAGGCCAGTGACGCTGTGCCCTCTACAACTAAGATGGCGAACAACAGCTCGACCTGAAGGTGGGCTGCCATGAGTGGCCAGCAAAGGCGTAGGCTGCAGTGGCTGCCGTGAGCCACTGTAAGGGGCCATTCAATGGCCAGCGACTGATCTGCCTCAGCCCAGAAGAGCACAATGATCACAATACCAACATGGGCCAGTGAAGTGATATCCTCCACAACTAGACAGAAGAACCAAAGGACAGCAACTTATCTGTTCCTCTTCCCCGATTCCCCAATGCTATTACCTTCCCCAATTCCCCAATAAAATCTTTGAAAAAAAAGAAAATGTTAAAAATCAGCCAAAACACAAAAAAGAATTCATCAGTTAAAAAAAAAAATCTCACAAAAGAATTTCTGTGATTTGACGGGCCCCATTCGTCACAGAAAGTTAGTCAGTCAAACCTCACACAAACAAAAAGAACCTAAAAGTCTGCCAAGCAGGAAAATTTTAATTAAAAAGCAAAAATTTTTAAATAAAACTAAGACCTTTACAACAGGTTCAAAAAGTAATTTTTTGAAGCATATCAGAAAGGCCTTCTTGAAGCATGAAGAGAGACAAGTCTCCTTAGATTTTCTGATATGATTAATTATGATCTTATCCTGACATGAACTAACTGTGGACTTGTTCAAGTTTCCTGGATTGTCCTCTGGCAAAAAGTTTAAGTCTTTAACAGACCCTTCTTAGCCTTTGCACCAGTAATTCCTCTTTTATGTACACACTCCCAAGGAAATAATCTAACTGGCAACAAAATTAATTAGCACCAGTATGTTCTGGCTAAATGTGTTCTGGGCCATGTGCTAAGAGGCCTGCACCCAGAGGAGCATTGACACACTGCTGAGATCCTGTGATGCAAACAGGAAAGAATCCAGGCACCCAACACCCAAGGGGTGGCTAAGGAAATTACGCCATAATCCTATGGTGGGAGAACTCGCCAACATCAGCTATGACAAGTGTGTGCATTATATCAAAACACATAATCAAGTTTAGAAGTAATGTGAAAGGGGCAAGCAGGACACAGAATAGTATGTCCACACAGAATAATATGAATGAAGTTTCATTGAAAAGGAAGAAGATGGAATACAGGGGAGAAAAATAGGGTTTTATTGTGTGTTTGCTTTTCATTTTAAAGTTACATAACTTTATTGAAATGAGGAAATAAGGAGAGAGGGAGGGAAAGAGAAGGAAACAGCCTTACCTGTGGTATTTTAGCTACGATTTAAGGACCAATAAAGCTAAGATTATAATGGACGGTTAGATTAGAAGAAATCACTTGTGAGCTCTAGAGCTAAATCCACCAGAACTTTTGATTGGATAGGCTATGGAGAGTGTCAATCCATTACCTCACACCCTGGCCAATATTCAGTGACTTTAGATAAGGTAGAAGGTAAAACATTCAAAGAACAATTTTTAAAATTATTTGTTAGACAGATGTGGTAAGTAAACTTTAAACCAAATATAAAACCAACAAAGTTTCTCAATCTCTCCTCTTTTCCAGTCTCTTGACCCTTGTCCCTTCCCCAGCATGTTAATTAAGGCAGTAGACATTTCTGTCCAGGACTTTCACAACTCTAACAATCATATTAAATAAGACTTGTGAGATACAATCCTAAGGTAACTTAATTTTTGTTTCCCATGGTCCATCTAAAATCGGCTCCCTGAGGTTAGTTGTCCTGCCTCTAAATAAAAAACTTGGGTATGATTTTTTTCTGGTAATTTTCAGGAGAGACAAGGTCCTAAACAGTAATTACAATCTCCGGTTTTATATCATAGTCAAACTCTGGAAAATGTGGTTTAATTTCGGCCTCCTCCCTTTCCCTCAGCTCAGGCCTCCTGCAGAGAGAGAAGCCAGTCAGTAGTCAGGGAAGGGAGTATGATGAGCTATTTCCCTATTGACTCCACGTGCACTATGACATTTCCTCCCCATACATATGGTCAACCCCTCCAAGGTTGGGGCACATGGAGGAAGAAAACCCCCATACTGACTGATACCCAGGAGGTGTTTATAGCTAACTCATGCGTTTGTTGGAGGCCTCTTTCTTTAATAGAGGCCCCTCTCCTGCAGGTTCCCTAATGCATGTGACGCACTCTCTTCACTCCTAAGTATCTGCAATACCTCTAGTTTCTCTATTTGTCCTACAAGTGGCCCTCTTGGTCAGGATCTAAGAGCACACAGAAGAATAAGCTCTAAATTCTTATTGCCCTGGGGTTTTTCTCCACTGAATAAAATAAATGATGCAATGCAGATAGGAAAAAATACTTTGTTTACTTCCCCTGACACAACCACTTTGGTGGGACATTCAACATAAACTTCCCAAGATGTTCTTGACCTCATAGACTTGTATAATCACTGTGATTTGCAATCCAAGACCATGACCTCAGGGTCACTTCCTTGATCTACTGCACAAGTTCCTCCCAAACTCCTTCCAAACCTTTCCCCAAGGTGGAGGTTGTGACTTTTCCCATTATAATATCATTAATTTAAAGAGAAGACTTCATAATCAGGGCACCCAAGTTTAGAGAGTTCAGACTTGAACTGAACCCTCCAATACATCTGGTTCAACTCCATTTTCTTAGCTCATCTCCCTGTTGTGTACTTAAGATTCTGTAGTTTCTTCCTTGTTATTTTTTCTGACTCCCCCAATGAGGCTCCTACATTCAGTAACTTAACAACATCTCACTTCTACTAACTAAAACCTCATAATTATCCTTTCCCAATAAACTAGAATTCTCTACCTGATCAATAATACTTAACAATTTTCATTTGCCACTTCAGAAAACTCCACCAACATTAGTGGGACAGTTTTTATTGCATTTAATAAGTCTGTTTTTTCTTAATTCTGAGAAAAATATTTATTTAGCCAGAAACAAAAATTGCTATTGCATTAGCAGTTATAAAAACTATCATAACAAAAGATTGGCACTCAGAGGGCCCTATGGGGGATGAATGAGCCCAAGACTGCTCCAGAACCTCACCGTTTAGTAAAGTGTTAAGTCTAACACAAGACTGGGTGTCATCAGCACAATCCACCTCAGATCTGATTTGAACAGGTAACCCAGGAGGAGGTGTGTGAACCCACCTACATTTTTGGACTCTTACTATATACCTTGAAGTGATGGAAGAAGACAACCAGAATGTTGGGTTGAAGTGAATTAAAAGATCAAAGCCATTTAGACTCTCTAAGTATAGTCACAGAAACCACCTAGCTTCCTTATCAAAATCAAACAAAAACTAGCAAATGAAACAATCTGACTTCAGATATGGCAGATACACAAATTGGCACTATCCTCCAGAACCAAATTGTAGATCCACCCAGTTATGAGACAGCAATTTTGTAATAAAATCTAATGCCTCTTTTATTCAACTCTCTTGAATAGAGTTTGACACAGGATCACTTTTTACTGAATTCCAGTGCAAAACAAACAATAAGGTTTCAGTGTATTAAAAGGACTCTCATGAGTGACTTACAAATCTTTGTCAGGTCACTTCCTGTCGTAGGCAGCAGAATAATGGCCCCAATGATGTCTACATCCTAATACCTGCAACCTGTGAATATGTTACGTTACCTAGCAAGGAGAAAATTGGTTGTATATGCAATGAAGATTGCTAATTAGCAGACCTTGAGATAGGAAGGGTATCCTGGATTACTCAGGTGGGCCCAATATAAGTACAGGAAAGTAAGGGTCAGAGTCCGGAGAGGTTCGAAGACTCTACACAGCTGGCTTTGAAGATGAAGGAAGGGATTGTAAACCAAGGGATGCAGGTGGCCTCTCCAAGATGGGAACAACAAGAAACAGAGTTTCCCGTAGGGTCTCCAGAATGGAATGCAGCCCTGCCGACACTTGAATTTAGCCCAGTGAGACCCATTTTGGATTCCTGACTTGTGTATGGTTTTAAGCCACTATATTTGGAATTACTTGTTACAGCAGCATTAGGAAACTATGACACCTACCCTTTTCTAGTATGTCAGTGGAGAGAGTGGGCTTTCCTGCTCTTACATTCTTTGGTTGCAAGTCTTCCTAGACCATGAAAGAATCAGTCAAACCAAAAAAATTGGTGGCTTCAAACCACTGCAACCCCTGAAAACTTTCACATGATAATAGTAATTGGATGTTCTAAAATTAATTTGAAGGCCGGCCGAGTGGCGCGGTGATTAAGCGCTGGCTTTGGACGCCAGCGGCCCCAGTTCTGGTCCCACATATGAGGGCCAGTGACACTGACCTCAAAACAAAAAATAAAAAATAAATAAATAATAAAATTAATTTGACAATGTGCTCTTAGAATTAAATGATACTGCAAGGAAAAGTCAGACAACTAGGGTCCTGGTCTCTTCAAAAAGTCAGTATCATTTTTTTAAAGGCCTTTCTAGATTATAAAAGCCTAAATAGCAACCAGAAGTAATGTGTGAAACTTGAATTTGAGGAAAATTTGGAAAATGTGAATATGGACTGTTATTAGACAAAATTAAGGTAGTATTGTTAATTTTCTTGAGGTAGTTACATAAGAGAATGTACTCATTTTTAGGGGATGCTGGATGAACTATTTAGGAGTAAATGGTCACAATATCTGTAAATTACTTTTATATGTTTCACCAAAATATATAGATCTATATTAAAATTATGGTAAAATATTAATAATTATTTAATCTGAGTGGTGGGACAGAGGTGTTTATTGCACTATTTTTTTTTTTTTTTAAAGATTTTATTGGGGATTTGGTGGAGGGGAACAGCGTTGGGGAATCGGGGAAGGGGAACAGACAAGTTGCTGTCTTCTTGTTCTTCAGTTTAGTTGCGGAGGATGTTGCTTCACTGTTGGTATCGTCATTGCGCTCTTCCTGGATGAGGCAGATCGGTCGCTGGCCTCTGGATGTCGCTCATCGCGGCTATTGGCAGCTCACGCTTGGCTGCCAGCCGCTCACGCTGGCTGCGGGCCACTTACTGTAGCCTATGGCAGCCCACTGCAGCAGGAGCTGCAGCCCACACCATCACCGGGGCTCGCACAGCCCAGCTCCAGGTGGAGCTGTTGTTAGCTGTAGAGGGCAGTGTCACTGGCCCTCATGTGGGATCCGAACCGGGGCCGCTGGCATCCCAAAACCAGCGCTTAACCAATGCGCCACTCGGCCGGCCCTGCACTATTTTTTTAATGTTCAGAAATTTTGTATTAAAAGTTAAGAATTTATTTTTTTAAAATGTCTATAAATGTTTGTTGACTTATTGCTCAAGAAACTGTACATTCTGGCTTTATATGCTCCCTGTGCATAGAACTTTCTAATATTATTTGTAGCAACTCAGATTTGTGACTAGGAAGTGACAAGATAAATACCATATGTAAAACAGTTTAAATGAGTTTCCAGTCAGAAAGCTGATGGGAAAAAAGTGATGTCATTGCATGAATCAGTGGAAAGTTACTGCCCTCTAATTGAAAAAACTAACCTGGTGGAATGGGGATTTTGGGTCTCAGCAGGTCAGAGATTTTCATTTCTTGATTTCCCAAGAGAAGGGATAAAAATGAAACTTTGAAAATTAAAAAATGGAAACTTATAGTCAAATAAAAGAAGACAGGCACAAAATGATTCCCTAAACCCCAACATCCTAGAGCCAGTAGCAGAAGGAAACTGCAAGAAAATTGTGTTACCCAGTTTCTTATTGACATATTACTACAAGAGACACCAGAGGAAATTAAGAAATAGCACTCTAGTCAGTCCAGAGATAAGAACAAAATTAGCTAGTGATACAATGGAAAATATTTTTGTATATTTGCCTATTAGACTTTTTAAAATATACATACGATTGGTCAATACTGATATCTATTTGTTAAATCAATAATTCATAATTTAAATTTTTATTGAAATACTCAATGTTGTTCATTTTTATTTGAAAATATATACAGCTAAAATCTATAACGCAATTTAATCAGAAAACTATAATTTGATCTAGTAGATGTCATAGCCAAGATATCTGCTACCACCTAGTGGAAAATACCTGAATTACAGGAAAAAACTGCCTGAGGTGAGCAAGTAAGAGAGAATTTAAAAATCAAAATTCCAGTTCTCCGAAAAACTAACAAAAATCAAACAAAACAATAAATTACAAAAGATAGATAACCATTCAAATATGGAAAATGTGTTTTAAAATTATAAGCAATAACTTTGTAGTTCACCTTGCAAATATTATACATTTGAAAAGTTAGATAAAATGGATAATTTCGACTAAAACACAGCCTATAGAACTCCAAAAGAGACAAAAAGCTTAAAGAGGGCTGGCTGAGTGGCGCATTGGTTAAGAGCTGGTTTGGGGATGCCAGCGGCCCGGTTCGGATCCCACATATGAGGGCCAGTGACACTGCCCTCTACAGCTAACAGTCCACCTGCAGCTGGGCTATGAACCCTGGCTGTGGTGTAGGCTGCAGCCCCTGCTGCAGTGGGCTGCCATAGGCTACAGTGAGTGGCTGGCAGCCAGCATGAGCTGCCAATAGCCTCGGTGAGCGACCATCCAGAAGCCTGTGACAGATCTGCCTCATCCGGGAAGAACGCAATGACGATACCAACATGGGCCAGTGAAGCAACGTCCTCTGCAGCTAGACTGAAGAACAAAAAGACAGCAACTTGTCTGTTCCCCTCCCCCAATTCCCCAATAAAATCTTTTTAAAAAAGCTTAAAGCGACCAATGTCCATATAAAAAATTTGAGAAAAAGTTATCAAAGAACTACCCACAAAAAGACACCAGGCTCATTTCCAAAGGGAAATTTTATCACATTTTCCAAGGCCAGATAGTCCCACCGCAACATAATTTATCCTAGAGAAGAGAAAAATGTCCAATTTCTTTTGATGAATTAAAACATGACAAAACTGGCACAAAGAAAATGACAGAACACTATTACTTATGTATACTAATGCAAAAATCCTCTAATAAAATATCGATGAACAGGGTCCAATGCCATGTTAAGAAAATAACACATCATGTCCAATGCATTTATTTCAGGAATACAAGGGTGGTTCATTATTATAAAATAAGCTACAATAATTCACCATATTAATAGATCTAAGTGGGAAAATCATATGATGATTATTTCCATAAAGGCTGAAGAAATATTTGACAAAAGTTAATACCTATTCCTGATGTAAAAAAGCACTCAAGAGTATAGAAAAGAATGGATATATCCTTAATTTAATAAAATATATACACTTCAGTCCTAAAGCCAGCATCTTAGAGATGACATAATAGTATAGCCACAAAATCTTAAAGAATCCATAGTAAAACTAATCAAGCAATAAAAGAACTCTAAAGTTAGCAGGATATAAAGCTAACATACAGAAATCAAAAGACTTTAGGTACACTAACAATAACCAGTTAGGAGATACAATAGAGGAAAAAGCCATATTTAAAATAACAAAATAAGATAAATTCTAAGGAGTTAATTTAACAAGAAATGTGCAAAATCAATATGAGGAAAACTTTAAAACACTCCTGAAATACCCAAAAATAGACTTAAACAAATGGAAAGACACTTCATGTTCTTAAATATAATCACTCAGTTTAAAAAGATATCTGCTCTTCCCAAGCTAATTTATAAATAAGATGCTTCATAAATATACTAATAAGCTTTTTTTCTGAAATTAAAAAGGTGATACTAAAGTCCATATTGAAAAAAAAATGTGTAAGAATAGCTTTTGTAAAAACTTGAAAAAGAAGAACTATAAGGAAAAAGTAACTATACCAAATATTAAAATATAAAACTTCTATAATTAAAGTTTGCTAGTGGCCCATGAATAGACAGATCTATGTAATAGAATATGAAGTCCAGAATTAAACCTACGTGTATATGGAAATTTAGAATGATAAATGTGGCATCTAAAAATCACTGGGATAAATATATGGTATGAAGACAACTAGATAAGCATTTTGAAAAGGATTATATTGGATCAATACCTCAAACTTTACATAAGAATAAACTCCAAATGGATCAGAAATTCTAAATGTGAATGAATAAAATATAAATACTAGGGAAAAAAAGTCAATGGTGAATTCCTTTTTAACCTGAATGAGAAGGAAAGTTTCTATGACTTGAAATTCAGATTCAGTAAAAGAAAATACTAATAAAGCTGACTACATAAAAATAAAAAACCATCACATCACAAACAAGAACACCAAAAATAAAGTCAAATAAATCACTAACTGAGGAGAAAGTATTTGTTAATACATATCCCAGACAATGGGCATTATCCTTAATATATAAATTATTTTAGAAATCATACAAAACAGACCAAAAACCCAATATAAAAATGGGAAGAAGCTATGAACACATAACTCACCATTAAGTGAGAAGGACAGGCTGTGAGGGCGAGAAGGCTCTTGACCTGACGAGTTGTAAACAGAGTTACCAAGACCACCAACTTCTTTTTTTAATAAAAGATAAATACCAGCAAGCTGCAAGAGATTTTAATATCAGGTTGTTTTAAAACACCCCAGAGGAGTACTTACTGAAAGCAACAGAATGAGTTAGAAAGCTGTGTGATACAGTCTAACAAGAAGATTAATTTTGTCAATGATTAATGACAATTGAAGGCTCGAGGATAGCACCAAATTGTATGTGAGATTTTACAGTTCTTTATATCTGTACTTAAAAATAACTAACTACTATGCTTAGCTTTAAAAAAAACAAAAATTTATTTTTATTTCTAACAATTGACTATACAGCATTGCAATCTCTTTAACCAATGATTCATTGTTAAGTGGTTGGAATGTAAGGTCCTCTCCAACCATAAGACCCTGTGACACTGTAATTCCCTAATAGCTCAGTTAGGCAAGTATAGTCAAGGTGCCGTAGACCACTTGGTGGCAATAGATCCTAATTGCTTATAAAGTTCTTAAAAGGTAAAGAACAGCCTGCTAATGGATTTGGAAACTCATTTATAAAGACATTTCAGGCAGGTCACAAGATGCTTTAGTTAGAAGAGTCAGCAAAATCCTGAATACCCTTTAAAAGGGTATTAGAGGCAAGGCAAAATATAAATATGACCTGTCTTTGTCAATAATAGCTGTGGATACACTCTAGAATATTCCATTAGGAAAAATCTTTGGAGCTAGGAAAAGTTTGAATTTTACAGCTTTCGCATGTTATGAAATATGCTTCTTCTTTTGATTTTTTCCTAATCATTTAAAAACATAAGAACCATTATTAGCTAGCAGGTCACAGAAAAAAAAAACAGGCAACTGGGCTGGATTTGGCCCATAGGGGCTGTGGTTGGCCGACCCCTAGGCTGGATGGTCTCTAGCTCCCTGTCAGCTCTGTGTCTCTGTGATTAAACTGCTATTGAGTTCCAACTTAGCCAGCATTAGGGTTATACTTCTTTTACATCTTCTGATACCTTATTTTACAGCCTAAAGTAGTTTTTTCAGTTTTATTTACTCGCATTCCCATTAGAAAGATGTCACATCACATGTTGCTCATATTATTTTTAGTAGTTATCTTTGGTCTTCCAAACAGATTTACAAATATGGGTTTTCAAACCTTACATGTCCTTCCTCTCTTCTCACCACAATGAGACGCTCAGACTTGGCTGAGAATCTGTTTGAGGATCACTGCCTTATAGGTGCTTATACGTGAAAATTCCCAGGTAGAAAAACCCCCAAAACCTCACTTCTCCTTTCTGCTGGAAAAGCACATCAGCTTTCCACGAACCCTGCTGGAAGTGAGGACAGCTAACTTAAACTTACTTGATGGAACAGTGAATTCCAAGTAACACCTCACCTTGACTTCCTTGAGGTCCTTTCTTTCTTCCACATGGTCAGAATCCAAAGTGTGAGAGGGGGGAAAAGGACCCCTGCATTTGTCCTTCTCTCCTGTTCACCTAAGACCACCAGACAAGATCTGATCAGCTTGATGACTGTATAACTGGTTAAAACAGCTACAAGAACAAAACATTGGGAATCTGCAATTATGGGCGGTTGTGTAAAATGTCTTTAAAATGTGGAGAAAAAGAGAAATAAGCTGCTTTTAGACCCATACCTGGCAACAAGCAGCTTTAAAACTTCTCCTGGAAGGACACAGGGATTATAAAATGGCCCACCTCCATAAATAATCTTTCTCTGTTAAGAAGCCTCATCAGAAAAGAGGAGGACCCTGGGGACATCAACACTGAGTGCTCATAATGAGCCAGCTCCCTTGCTGCATTTGGTCATATCATCTCTGGTGTGAGTCTGTCCACCATGTGAAGTCAGTGAAGACTATTAGCACCCATGGGGCACATGAAGAATGGGGGGCTTCCAGGTTTAACCCACTTATACCAGGTCACAGAAATACCACAGAGAAGCCAGAACTCTAATTTAGACCTCCAATTCAGAAAAGCAGTTATCCATTCATTCTATTTGTCTGTCTCTAGCCTGTCTGTCTGTCTGTCTGTCTATCCATCCATCCATCCATCTCGTCTCCACGTCTCTTCCCTGGAAAGCATTAGGTCACTTAATGTTTGAATAAAGTCCCCTGGAAGTTAGTTGGTCAATCAAGCCAGGTTAAAAGACTCTAAAGAGAAGTTGCCACTGGGAACTTACCAAATAATATAACTTATGTTCTCTGTTCAATCCTTATCACAAGTCCAGTTATGAGAAATGTTTTTGCAAAAGAGCTCATGCTCTAAAAGACAACAAGGACAGGGAGACCACCAGCTTAAGGGGGAAGGGAAAGCACATGAAAAGAGTAAAAATGTAAGTAAATATCTGAAATGCTATCTGGACACACTTGTATTTTTGGTATTTACATAGGTTCTTAGATGCATTGCCTGTACAATGTTGTATCTATCATTGTCATCCCATCAACTGAAATAAGTTGCAAATTTACTTTCTACTTCTAATCCCATTTTCCTCAACTGGAGTATTTCTCTCTACTGTGGCCCTATGTTTCTATAATACCAAGGATCCTGTGACTTAAAAGTATAAACTAAATTAATGCAACCCACAAAATCAGGGAATCTGGTCATCTTCATTAGGGAAATTGGAATAATAACATCTTTTAATCAATAAACATATGTGGACAGGAGTTTATATAGAATAAGTTTTATGCAGCATTATTTATATTAGCCAAAAGAAATGGAAACAACCTAAATGCTCAACAATAGAGAATTATTTAAACAGAGTAAGATAACATGATAAAATTCTATGCACTGTTAAATGTCAAGTTATAGAAGAATATTTGATAATATAGGGAAATATTCACAATAAAAATAATAAACTATGAGCTGTGCAATCACAATTTTATAAAGTACATACTTGAATAGAGCCTATAGTAAAAAGCTGGAAAGTTCCTCACCAAAATGTTAAAAGGGATCTCTGTGTGGTCGAACTATGGATTATTAATGATAATTGTTTTCCCCAAATTTTCAAATTTTTCTACAATGCTCACATGTTGTTTTCATAATCAGAGAAATAAAGTAATGTTATTTGAAAAACTAAAAGCATTTATTGAGCTTATGGTTTGTGCACCACGTATATGCTATATGTCAATAAAAAGGTTTTCAAAAGTGAATAAGCAGGGATCTTCATTAATGAGAATAAGAAAGAAAAGAAAGATCTCCTGGGATCATTTCAGTCCTAATCAGGCTTCCTTGCTCAACAAAGAAATCTTTTGTAATAATTAAATTTCTTGGCTGTCCTCTGCAAAACGTGCTTCTTTTTTTTCCCCCTTGATTTCTCAGATACTAATGTGCTTATTAATGAAAGTATTTTGTTGGGGCCCAGCCAAGTGGCTCAGTTGGTCAAGAATTGGCTTAGAGCGCGTGCTCTAAGCAAAGGGGCCACTTGTTCGATACCCATGTGGGCCAGTGAACTCTGCGCCCTGGTTGAGCTGTCACTGCGCTGCCAGAGGGTGGCAGGATGGCCTGTTCAATGGTGGGCTATACCCACCCACAACTAAAAAAAAAGATTGAACTCGGCACCTTGAGCTGAGCTGCCGCCCTGATGGTTCAGTGGATAGGGCGTGCTCTCTTAACAACAAGGCTGCCAGGTACAACTCCCACGTGAAATGGTGGCTACACCCACCTGCAACTAATATTGAACACAGCACCTTGAGCTTAGAGGCCAGTGAGCTGCAGATGGGAAGCCAGATGGCAAGCCAGATGGCGACTGGTGCCCTCCACAATGAAAATTGAAGAACAACCACTTGACTGTTCCCCTCCCCAAATTCTTCAATAAAATCTTTAAAAAAAATAAAAATATAAGTATTTTGTCAATCACACATACACTAATTGCCGATTCAAGGAGGAGATTGTCCTCCAATCAGACTGCCTCCACACAGTTGACAACAGAACCAGGAAGTTATCTGAACATGTCATACAGGTTATAAATGTCCTGGTTCAGAGGTGAAGTGAGTCATCAAGAGCCTGTGGAGTAAAAATCTGGTCTGACTACTTGTCTTGGACTTCATAACTTCTGACTCCACCCTCTGTCTCCAGGCTCCGCTCTGACTATTTGACAGCCCCACCTTCTCAAACAGGCTTGTAGACCAGATGAGGCAGGGCAATGGTACTCAGCAGGAAGGATGGCGCTTGACTGAGGCATGTCTAATGAAGAATTATGAAAGATTACCCACCTGTCATTGCTGAATCTGGGCCTGACTTCACCTATATCTACTTTATTTTTCTTTTTATACCTGACTCAGTTATCTTTAGTTCCATTTGGAGTTATGAAGTGGCATCAATCATTGATGCCATCCTTTGCTGTCTTCTATTTGGTTTTAGAATTGCTGTGTAACCAGAGTAGTAGAAGAGGGATGATTTCTATGCTTTGTGCTGAGAACCAAAACCTGGTTAATGTTCTTTTAATCAATCTGACACTGAATCTTCCGAAAAGCCTCAAAATTACATCTTGGGTCTCTAGGTCTAGCTGACTTCTGATTAACGTTAATTTAACTTCCAAGATTCAAACCATCTTCAATTTATTCACTCATTCATTCAGCTATTTATTGAATGCCTGGAATGTGTAAGACACTATGCTAGACACTGGGGATGAAATGGTGAACAGACATAGTTATCTCTGCCTGTGAAGCTTATGATTTACATAGGGGTACAGAGCAAAAAAAAAAAAGCAAAATAAGCAATCAACAAAAGGTAAAACAGGCAATTACAATACACTGTGTTACCACAGAGCTCTGAGAGAGAAATGGCAATTATATAGTGCTATAGGAGTACATAGCAGAGACATACAGATGGTGGTTCCCAAGGCTTAGGTCTTGAATGAATTTGTTAGTATTGCCATGACAAAGTGCTACAGACTGGGTGGCTTAAACAACAGAAATTTGTTTTCTCACAATTTTGGAGGCTAGAAGTTTGAGGCTTAATGTGTTTGCAGGATTGGTCTCTTCTGAGACCTCACTCCTTGACTTGTAGATGGGCGTCTTCCCCCTCTGTCTTCAATGGTCTTTCCTCTGTGTGTTTGTGTTCTAATTTCCTCTTCTTATAAGGACACCAGTTATATTGGATTAAGGCCCACCCTAATGACCTCATTCTAATTCAATTACTTCTTTATAGACCCTGTCATCCAACACACTCACATTCTGAGGTACTGGGAGTTAGGACTTCACCACATGAATTTTGGGAGGGGACACACTTCAGACCTTGACAAGCCTGAAGGATAAAGAGGAATCAGCCAGCCAAATGGAACGGTTTCCAGCATGAGCAAAGAGGCAAAGAGAAAGGCATCCGAAGAGAAGCTAGCAGGAACCAAATCAGAAAATGTTTCTGAGCCAAATTAAAGGGTGAGAACTATACCCTATGGACAATGGAACGTTATTGAAAGATTTCAATTAAGATTACAATATGATCAGATTTACTTTTAAAAGAAATGTTTGATTAGGGCCGGCCGAGTGGCTCAGTTGGTTAAGAGCTCGCTCAAGAGTGCGAGCTGAGCTCTGAGCAACGGCAGTTCGATGCCAGCCCGAGCTGAGTTGCCGTTGAGCTGCCAACAGGTGGCAGGATGGCTCAGCTAAAAAATAAAAATAAAAAATAAAAAAAATGTTTGATTGTTGTGTGAAGAATGAATTGAAGACAACAGTGATTGAAGGGGGAGTGAGCAGTGGGGGGCGGGGGGTGGGGGGCGGGCAATTGCTGTGATTCAGGGGAGAGGTTGTCATGGACTGAATGAGGGTGGTTTAGGCCAAACAGAGAGGAGTGGGTAGTCCAGTGTAACTGGCAAGAGCTAGTGATTCCTGGATGAGAGGGCTGAGATGGAGGGAGCAGTAGAGGATGACACCCATCTTTCTAACTTGGGAAATGGGAGGACCAAGCCATGGCATACTAAAGAAGAAGAACCAGAAAATGAAGGAGTCAGTCAGAAGCAGACCCCGCAACCAAGAGACCATTCAGCATTACCCACCCAACAATTCTACTAAGGACCACATTATAAATTAAAAAAGAAAAGAAGGAAGATGTACTTAGGTACCCCGCTGGTACGGTTATAATGATGAGACTTTTTATCTTACTTATGCAAATATTAAAAATTAATTCAAAAATTCAAATGCAGGGCCAGCTGAGTGGGGCGGTGGTTGAGAGCTGGCTTGGGATGCCAGCGGCCCGGGTTCAGATCCCACATGTGAGGGCCAGTGACACTGCCCACTTAAAAAAAAAAAATTCAAATGCATTGTTTTATCCTGTTTTACTTTCTTCATCTCTCTTTACACTCCTAGATCCTCCAAGATGCAGCTGAGGATGGTTGCTGGGATACCTGGAAATGAAAATGCAACTAGCTTCCACTTAAGGAACACTAACTATACATATGAAATTGACTGAGGGAAACACAGTTGATACATTTTCTATTTAATCCTCACAACCCTGTGAGGTATTTATTATTATTTACATTTTACAGTCAAGGAACTGATGCTCAGAAAGGCAAAGTTATTGCCCAGGGTTACAGAACTACACAGATTCTTGAACCCAGCAATCTCTGACTCCAATGCCTATTACATTAACCACTATACTATTCTATGTCCAGCGAAACTCCCTTTGAGAACCCATATGAGTTTAAGTTTATCCCATTAAAGGCTTCTAGCCCTTTACATACATTTGTACTGAAAAATAAGAAAATATCTTTAGTAAAAACACCCCACAAACTTGAGCTCCATTTTAGAATACAGTGTGAGTAATGTCCCTGGAATTGTGCAACCTAGCAGCCTCGTGATTGTACCGGCTTGGATCCAACTACCAGTATGGTAGTTGGACTGAAGTATGAGGCTGACAAATGCTTATATAGGCTGCCAAACACTTCATTTATAAGACCAGATTAGATAAGTAACTGGCCACACTGTCAAAACACCTGTACCAGCCCTTGGCCTGTAGTGCAGAGAATCAGAAGCCCAGCTGATTGTCAGAGGGTATAACCTTGAAATCCTGGCTGTCCGCCTATGAGAAATACTGTTTATGGAAGACGGCCTAAAGGAGATGCAATGAATTCATTGTTCTAGATACTTAAGATTGTATCTTTGAGTTACCCTAGCTCAAGGGATTTGCACACTGATAATTTTGCTACTCAGAATTGCTTTCTGACCTTCAGCCCTTCAGTATATAAGAAACAAAATTTCTAAGTCTTGTGGAATTTGTATTTCCTGTAGGGAAGTGTTGAAGACAGCCCTCACTGATGTATCTTCTCTTTCTAGGACCATGTCTATCAGGCCTTACTATCAGGAAATAGTTGTGCTTATCCTAAGTTAGTTTGTTCTTATTCTAAGTTAGTTTGTTCTTATTTTCTTGTCTCCATGAATTGTGTAACTGACTTTGTTTCTGTCTTTGCTTTGGCTTCAGGAACCTTAAAAGCCAAATTTGTAGCTTGCCTCTGGCAGCTAACCCTACCTTACAAAAGCCTTAAGGATATTAACCTCCCCTTGGTTTCAATTTTTTTTTCTCTTTTTACTCTAATGTTTCTTTTCTCCTCCATCCCCAATTTTCTCAGTTACATATGGTACAAGTTTATCTTGTCACTGTGTTTTAAGACCATAGGTATGCTGATTCAAATCCTTTTTAGAATATTTCAGGGTAGAAATAGATCATCAATTCCAGATAGAAAACTGAAGTTTGTGATTAGGGTTGTGGGAATTATATTTAAACCCAGATATATAAGAAATAATAACCAGAGTCAAGAGCTGGCCAAGTGGCACATTGGTTAAGAGCTGGCTTGGGATGCCAGCGGCCCCAGTTCGGACCCCACATATGAGGGCCAGTGACACTGCCCTCTACAGCTAACAACAGCTCCACCTGGAGCTGGGCTGTGCGAACCCCGGCGATGGTGTAGGCTGTAGACCCCGCTGCAGTGGGCTGCCATAGGCTACAGTGAGTGGCCGGCAGCCAGCATGAGCTGCCAATAGCCGCGGTGAGCGACCATCCAGAGGCCAGTGACCGATCTGCCTCATCCGGGAAGAGAGCAATGACGATACCAACATGGGCCAGTGAAGCAATGCCCTCCTCAACTAGACTGAAGAACAAACGGACAACAACTTGTCTGTTCCCCTTCCCCAATTCCCCAATGCTGTTCCCCTCCCCCAATTCCCCAATAAAATCTTTAAAAAATAAAAACAAAAAGATAACCAGAGTCAAATAAGGGTTTCATTTGTAGTTTTGAAACCTGCTTCAGTTTTCTACAGGTTTCTCAGTTCTGGCCCACTTCCTGCTCATCCTCAGTTGCTGCCCATGACAGAAATTGTCAAGGCTCTAGCTACCCACAGTTGGCACAGGGACCCTGCTTTTCTTACCAGTAAACTGTTTGTCTCTCTAGAGCCCAGTCATTTTCTGTATGAAAATATAGAAAATATTTTCCTGCTTATCTGGAAAATACATGCCCAGCTTATCTGGATGAAGAAAAGGAAAAAAGAAGGTTATCCTTACATTCTTGCATATATGGAACTGTGTTTTATCATTAGAGAGGCTCAAATAGGCAGGCAGACACCAAATGGTATTACAACCTGCTGACAAAGTAATTGACTGGACTTTTCCTTATTTTGGATAGCTAAGACCATTTAAACTAGTGGTTAAATCTAGTCCTAGTCCTGTGATTAACAAGTGCTGTGAACCCAAACTAATCCTTAGTTTCCTCAACTGCAAAATGAAGAGCTCGACCAAGACATGTTCAGCCAATCACCTTCAGAAGTCTAGGTGGGATAGTTGCCCCTTCTCCCAATAAGAAAGTGGCGAGACCTACGAATCTGCTGGATGGATGCTGTGTTTGATAATCTAGGAGATACTTATGGGCAGCAGCCAAGACAACCATCTCTGCCATGGAAGAGATTTCAATGAGATCATGGAGAAGATAAACAGAACATAAGGGTGATAACTGAGATAATAGGAATATATAGTGCAAACCAAGAACTAAGGGGAACCACAAAGGCTCTGGGTGGTGTGGTGTTTTTTTAAAGCACTACAGAATGTAATCAGCTGATGGAGAAGCGAAGGCATAGATAGCATCCCTCTCAAGGGGCATCACATGAGCAAGACCATGAGGCAAAAAGGAGACTGAGGACAAGCCGTGGGAGACACTGAGGACAAGCCGTGGGAGACACTGAGACGCACTGTAGAGGAGACGCACTGTGAGAGAGACGCACTGTGAGAGAGAAGTCTAGCTCAAGAAGAACCTTGAGCACTTGAGTGAGATTCTTAAGAATTTAGAATGAATTTGATTAATGATGGGAGCAGCAGTGGGAGAAACTTGCCCCAAGTTATGGAGCAACACTTTTTTAAGGTGTATGAGAAAGAGTTTGGGTTTCAGGAGAAACTAGAAGGGTGAGCCCCAGCTAGGAAGTGTTAGCAATAATCCAGCAAGGGGGTGATGAAAGCTTTGATAACGTGGTACCTGTAAAAAACAGCAAAGAAGGGTGAATTTCAGAGACCTTGTGTAATCACAACTGCCAGTGTATTTGAGTAATTCCTAGGAATATTACCCTTGGGTTTCTGTGCAATGAGCCTTTAAGTTAGAGGTTTCCAGCATCTCAGGAGTATTATGCCAAGACCTCATTTATTCAGTTTAATGTAAGGCTTGGGTTGCTAATGCTCTATTTCAGTCTTTAGAAGGCCCTGTATAACAACACAGTATTTCTTAATATCACTGGATGTAAAATCAGAGAATATGTAATATCTAACTCTGCCTTCCCTTCTTTCCCAGGATGGCTGGATCAGTGCTGGGGGCGGGGCGGGGGGGCGGAACACCAGAAAAGTTAAAATGAAAACATCACAGAAAGCAAAGGGACTCCACAGGTTATGGAGAAGTATTGATCAGTTTGATTGACAATGAGGTAGTGCTATGACAATCATCTGTCTCCTAGATTAAAGAGTTCCGTCTGCCCAGGCACAGAATCCTCAGCTAAGATTGGGGGCATGGCCATTGGGCTAAGACAAACACTTTTCAGGAATGGAACATTATATGCCCTCAGCTTGATATTTTATAACATGAATTAAGAATCAACTTGCATCTAACTTGATATAAAGAGCACGTGTTACCAAAATCTGCTCTAATTTTTTCCTTAGGCTGTTTTCATTTGTTTTCTCTTTGTAAAAATGGCTTTCATGTGGCAATGGACTGCTCTTCCAGATTTCCACCTTTTCACCTCCCTGCTGCATCTGTAAGCTTAGGACGTGAACGTTGTAAGTTGTTAGGCCTCTATATTTAATGCACACAAGAATCCCCTAGGGAGTTGTTTTGTTTTCTTTTGTTTTTTAATGCAGATTCTAAGCCTCACCCTAGAGACTGCAATTTAATAAATGTGGGATGGGGCTCAGGAATCTGCACTGAACAAGTGTCCCAGAGGATTCTAATGTAGATGGTTCACAGATCCTATACTGGGAAGCACTGCTAAGTTGAACCCAGCAACACAATTAATGTAGGCCAAAGCCAGACTCATAAATTAGCATTTATCTAGAAACCTTTGAACGTATAGCCTTGTTTATGTATGAGTCCATTTTTCCCAGGGTGTAAGCATGACAAAGTCATGCTGGGGGACGTCTAAGATCCCAGTGTGTGCGTCTAGCAGGAACAGAATTGTCTCCCCATGCAACATTGATTGCATAACATTACTCCACCCTGGCATTTATTATTAGTCATAAAAATTGACTGAGCCAACTTCAGTATCATCAGGTCACTTGATAAATATCCAGGGTGAGTAAACCCCCTACAATTCCCTTCCCTGTTCATAAAGCATTTCTGCATTGTTCTGAGAGACCCAAAAACCTCTGTGGTTGCTGAGATCACCTGTTCTTTTGCTTTATGGAGAAGGAGGAGGACATAATCACTGCTACACTCACTTTTGAAGTGAGAAAAACTGCAGGTTGCTGAAAGATTTATTCCTGAAGGATGTTTGACAACATTGTTGTTTCTATAACTCTCCAAACTATGCTTCTACCCTCACCCTTAGGGTCCTGGCACCCAGAGGGGTATCCTGGGGTAGGCATGACACCCAGATTTATTGGCTTCAGCTACTTTGACCCCACCTTCAGTCTCAGCACATCTGCATAACCCTCATTGAAGTTAGCCAAGTCGAGGACCAGAGAAACAGATATGGGTTAAACAGCCACCTCACATTCTAATCCCAGCTTTCTCTCCTTTTATTGCATCTCCATCCCTAACCCACTGTCAGGTACTAACCTCTAACTCATGGAGGCTCAGAACCCACCTTTTGGGGGTCTTTGGAGTCTCACTCTCTGCTCATTACCAGAAACCACATGCAATGGAAAGCCAAAGACTACTGTGGCCAGAATTATTTTATTCTTTGCATGCTGTGGCTAGCATTTTTGCTACCTTTGTAATAAAAAAAGTTTTTCTTGCAGTTTCAGGAATTTTCCATGACCAGGGGTGTCCAAGAAACCCCAAGTGGCTAGAATGCCATGAGCCCAATAAGAGATATAAATTCATATGTACATTCTACTTTTAAAAAAATAACTATCAGCTCATTAAGGATAATCATTAAATATCATACTCAAAGTGAAAAGCTGAAAGCATTGCTTCTAAGATCAAGAACAAGATAAGGGTGCCCATTCTTGTCACTTTTATTCAACATAGTACTGAAAGTGCTAGCTAGAAAAATTAGGCAAAAAAATAAAAGGCATCCAAAGGAAGAAGTAAAATTGTCTCTGTTTACAGATGATGTGATGTTATATAGAGAAAATCCTGAAGACCGCCAAAAAACCTGTTAGAACTAATAAACAAATTGAGTAAAGTTGCAGAAAACAAAATCACTATACAAATATCAGTTGTGCTTCTTCTATACACTAACAATGAAATGTAGAAAGAGAAATTAAGAAAACAATCCCATTCCAAAAAGAATAAAATACTTAGTAATAAATTAACCATGGAGGTAAAAAATCTGTACCTGAAAACAATAAGACATTGATGAAAGAAATTAAAGAAGGCACATATAAGTGGAAAAATATTCCATGCTCCTGGATTGGGTGAATATTGTTAAAATGCCCATACTACCCAAAGCAATCTACAGATTCACTGCAATCCCTATCAAAATTCCAACGGCATTTTTCACAGAAATAGAACAAAAAATCCTAAAAGTTGTGTGGAATCACAAAGAACCATGAATAGCCAAAACAATCTTGAGCAACAAGAACAAAGCTGGAGACATCACACTTCCTGGTTTCAAACTATATTACAAAGCTATAGTTATCAAAACAGTATGGCATTGGCATAAAGAAAGACATAGATCAATTGAACAGAATAGAGAGCCCAGAAACAAATCCAGGCATATATGGTCAATTAATTTTTAACAAATGAGCCAAGAATGAGGAAAGGACAGCCTCTTCAATAAATGGTGCTGGGAAAACTGGATATACACATGCAAAAGAATGAAACTGAATGCCTACCTTACACTTTACATACAAATCAATTCATCATGGATTAAAGATTTGACCGTAAAACCCAAAACCACAGTAAATGAAAAGGTGCTCAGCATCACCAATTATCAGGAAAATGAAAATCAAAACAACAATGAGATATCACCTCACACCTGTTAGATTAGCTATTATAAAAAAGACAAGAAATAACAAGTGTTGACAAGGATGTGGAAAAAAGAGAACCCTTGTGCAATATTGGTGGGAGTGTAAATTGGTGCAGCCACTATGGAAAACAGTATGGAGGTTCCTCAAAAACTTACAAATAGAACCACCATATGACCCAGCAATTCCACTTCTGGATATTTTTCCAAAGAAAATGAAATGACTATCTCAAAAAAATATCATTGCCCCCGACGTTTATTACAGCATTATTTATAATAGCCAAGGCATGGAAACAACCTAAATGTCCATCTACAGATGAATGAATTTTTTTTAATGTGACACATATATTAAAAATATGAGATAAATAGATAGATAGATAGATAGATAGATAGATAGATCGATATGAAAGCTATTCAGCCATTAAAAAATAAGGAAATCCTGCCATTTACAGCAACATTGCAAGTACATTGCAGGTACTTTGAGGGTAGTATGCTAAACGAAATAAGTCAGATGGAGAAAAACACTCTATGGTCTCACTTATACGTGGAATCTTAAAAGAAAAACAAAAAGGGCCGGCCGAGTGGCGCATTGGTTAAGAGCTGGTTTTGGGATGCCAGCGGCCCCGGTTCGGATCCCACATATGAGGGCCAGTGACACTGCCCTCTACAGCTAACAACAGCTCCACCTGGAGCTGGGCTGTGCGAGCGCCGGTGATGGTGTGGGCTGCAGCCCCTGCTGCAGTGGGCTGCCATAGGCTACAGTGAGTGGCCCGCAGCCAGCGTGAGCGGCTGGCAACCAGTGTGAGCTGCCAATAGCCGCAGTGAGCGACATCCAGAGGCCAGCGACCGATCTGCCTCATCCGGGAAGAGCGCAATGACGATACCAACAGTGAAGCAACATCCTCCGCAACTAAACTGAAGAACAAAAAGACAGCAACTTGTCTGTTCCCCTTCCCCGATTCCCCAACGCTATTCCCCTCCGCCAATTCCCCAATAAAATCTTTAAAAAAAAAAAAAACTCATAGAAACAAAGTACATTGGTCATTACCAGGGGAAAAGGTAGGGGGAAATGGGTGAAGCTGGTCAATGTGTACAAACTTCCAGTTATAGATGAATGAGTTCCGAGGATATAATGCTCAGCATGGTGATTATAGAAACAATACTGTATTGTATACTTGAAAGTTAAGAGAGTGTATTTTAAAAGTTCTCACCAAAAAACAAAAACAAAAGATATGAAGACAACCTAGGGTGTGTGTCCCTGAATGAATGAATGAATGAATGAATGAATGAATGAATGAATGAATAAAGAAGAGGTGGTACATATATACAATGGAATATTACTCACGACCACATAAAAAAAAGGAAATCTTGCCACCTGTGACAACATGGATGGACCCAGAAGGTATTGTGCTGAGTGTAGTAAGTCAGACAGTGAAAGACAAATGTCATATGATTTCACTTATAAGTGGAATCTACAGAACAAAACAAACAAACAAAACAGAAACAAACTCATAGATACAGAGGACATTTTCATGGTTGCCAGATGGGAAGGGGGTTGGGGGGAGGTGAAAAAGGGAAGAGATTAAGAAGTACAATTGGTTGTTACACAGTAGTCATGGGGATGTAGGGTATAGAATAAGGAGTATAGTCAATAATATTGTAACAACGATGCATGGTGTCAGATCAGAGTAATAGATGGGAAGGGGGTTGGGGGCAGGATGAAAAAGGTGAAGGGATTAAGAACTACAAACTGATAGTTACAAAGTAGACATGGGATGTGAAGTATAGGAAATATAATCAATAATATGGTAATAACTATGTATAGTGCCAGGTGGGTACTAGTCTGAGGGATCACTTCCTAAATTATGTAAATGTCTAACTACTATGCTATACACTTGAAACTAATATAAAATAATACTGAATGTCAACTCTAACTGAAAAATTTAAACATGGAGGAATTATATTGTGATAGTGTGGTACAGTGTCTGATGGTTGCTGGACTTATAGTAATCACTTCTTTAGCATAGGAAATAAAATCGATAATGTTATAATAACTCTGTATAGTGTTAGGTGGGTACTGTTGAATAACTATGATGTACACCTGAAACTAATATAATATTGTGTTAGCTATATTTTAATAAAAAATCTTTAAAAAAATGATAACTATGTGAGGTGATGGTTATGTTAACTAACTTTATTGTGGTAATCGTTTTGCAATATGTACGTATATAAAATTATCACATTGTACACCTTAAACTTACACAATATTGTATGTCAATAATATCTCAATAATGCTGAAAAAAAAAGACAAGAGATAGCAAATACTGACGAGAATGTAAAGCAAAGGAACCCCTATGCACTGTTGGTGGGAATACAAACTGCTAAAACCACTATGGAAAACAGTATAAAGGTTCCTCAAGAAATTAAAAATAGAGCTACCACATGATTAAGAAATCCCACTTCTGGGTATATATCCAAAGAAAACAAAGTCACTTGAAGAGACATCAATACTCCCATGTTTATTGCAGCATTGTTCACAACAACCAAGGTATGGAAACAACCTAAGTGTCCATAACAGATGAATGGATAAAGAATATATACACAGACAATGGAATATTATTCAGCCTTAAAAACGAAAGAAATTGTGCCATTTGTGGCAACATGGACAAAACTAAAGGGCATTATGCTAAATAAAATAAGCCAGACAGAGAAAAACAAATACTGCATGGGATCACTTATATGTGGAATGTAAAAAAAAAAAAAAAAAGTCAAACTCATAGAAACAGGGAGTCAAATGCTGGTTGCCAGAGGCTGAGGGTTGGGGAAGGGTAGTAAAAGGGTATAAATTTTCAGTTATACAATGAATAGGTCTGAGGATCTAATGAAAAACATGGTGACTACAGTTGATAATTCTGTATTGTTTACCAGAAATTCTCTAAGAGAATTGAACTAAAGTGTTTTTATCCCTGCCCCAAAGAAAGGTAAATATGTGAGATGATGAATGTGTTAATGTGCTAATTTAGTGGTGGAATCCTTTCACAATGTACACACATATCAAATTATCATAATGTGCACTTTAAATATCTTACAATTTTATTCTTTGCTTATATCTCAATAAAGCTGAAAAAAAATTAAAGAAGATTTAAGCAGATACTTACCAAGCACTAAATTGTATATTTAGAATTTATAATCAAGAGAAAATTTAAGAAAATATAAACACCTGGGGACAATTAGATACATTTTTGCTTTCAACTCTTCTCTAGAATGTTTGAATCCAACATTGATTTTCCCATGTTATAAAACTACCTCCTCCCTTGTGAGCAACTTCTGCCAACTTTAAACTGTTGGAATGTATAGAGGAGGGCCCCTGGAGACAGATGGAGACAGAAAAGACACTTGTGGTTTAACAAAGCCAGAACAAGAATCAAGGACACACCAGGTTTACCTATAAAAAGAGGAGGTGATCACCTAACTGATGTTATTAATAAACACTCTACTTCCCAAAATGTATTTGTACATCTCATGCATATTTCACAATTGTATTCCTTCATCTCGAAGAGCTTACTTCAGCCAAAATGTCAATATCTATGGAAAGCTTTTGTTAGTCTTTTATATCTTTTTGTGACAGATTTGCAGATTCTTTCCTAAGAGTGAATTTTAATAGATGAGATAGGGAAATTCAGTGAGTACAATACCTAAGGGGATCCAGGAAGGTGGGAATTGGAGAGCCTCACAGTTTTGGTGATGGCACTCCCTAAATCCACATGAGCGGGTTACAAGCCTGGCATTTAATGCCCTTACCAACAGAAGAACTGTAGACACAATAGGAATGTTGTTCTTAGGGACAAGGGAAGAACAAACTTAACAACCACATACCATTTCCTTCCATGCATTACTCTTTGGATCTAGATTTCCTTGGCAAGATACCTGAAATTTGCTGCTTTTTCCCCTTTCTCTGGGCTTATCAGGACCTGAAAGGAAAAAGATACTTAACCTTTTATAGTCAATTTATTTTCAATAATGGCATCAATTAAATTCAATGGTGAAAGAAAGGGTTTTTTCCCCCAGTAAGTACAATAGTATTAGAGCAACTAGCTATCTGTAAAGAAAATCAAAAAAAGAACTTGTCCTCCCTCCCTCACACCATACACACCATACAGAAATAAATCATACATTTAAATGTAAGAGCTAAGAACTTTAAGGTTATAAAATATGTCATAGGCAATAACTGTGAAAGAAAAATGGACTTCATCAAAATTAAAAACTACTGCTCATCAAAAAAACACTCATTGTGAAAGTAAACGGACAAGCTACAGACTGGGAGAAAATACAATGGATAAGTAGGTAGAAAGATAGATAGATAGATAGATAGATAGATAGATAGATAGATAGATAGATAATAGATAGATAGATAGATAGATAGATAGATAGATAGATAGATAGATGGATCTGACAAAGAACTCACATCAGAGTATATAAAGAACTTTCTCAATACAGAAAAAATGTGGAGGAAGGAGGGAGGGACAGGCAAAACTTAAATAGGCACTTCATGAAAGAAAATATTAAAATGATAGATAAGCATATGAAAAGGTGCCAATAATAATTACTCATCAGGAAAATGCAAATTAAAAACACAATGAAATAGATACACTGTATACCCACAAGAATGGCTAAAATTTAAAAGATCGACAAAACCAAGTGTTTCAGTGGATGGAGCAACGAGGCCTCTCATGAATGGTTTATGGAGTTTAAAATGGTACAACCACACTGGAAACCATTTGGCAGCTTCTAATACACCTTCCTTGTATCCCAGGATTTCCACTCCTAAGTATATACCCCAGAGAAATGACTTGTTCATAGCAGATATGTTCAAAATATCCAAAAACTAGAAACAAGCCAAATATCTATCAGCAAGAGACTGAATATACAAATGTGTCAATATTCATAGAATGGAATACTACACAGCAATAAAAAACTATTGATAAAAGTAACAACATGGATGAATCTTAAAAACATTATGCTGAACAAAAGAAGCCAAACACAAAAGAATATCTACAGTATGATTCCACTTATATCAAGTTTAAAAGCAGATGAAACTAGTGGTTGAGCAGATCGTAGCCACTGAGAAGGGACATGAGGGAACTTTCTGGGATGATGGAAATATTCTGTAGCTTATTATATGGGTGTCTAGGCACATATTGAGCTGTGCACTTAAATGTGTGTGTTTGCCACATAAATTATGCTTCATTTTTAAAAGGGGGGGGGGAATGCCCACTTGGAATCCTAAAACGTATGTAAACCAGATGAGAACTAGGAATTCCCAGCCAAAGAGAGCTAGATAGGATTACTGCAAACTCCAGGTTGGAGACCAGAAACCCATGCCTCTCCAAGAGTTTCACTGAACCCTAAGGGCTCACCTGCCTGATTCCTTTCTGTTTACTGTTTTCCTCCATCACAATCCTGGCGTCAAGCAGGGCACTCCCCTTTAAAAAAAAAAAAATCCACTCATGCCAAGCATTTTGCAAGTTTAGTCAACTTCCTGCAGGTTTGAAGTCACAGAATGAGGTTTCACCATGGAGCACAGGCAGGCCCACCTGTCATGTTGCTAGGTAATTTCCTCCCTCTGAAAGCAGAGCAAAAACTATTTTTCTCAAGCCATGAAGCCAACCAGAACCCAGGCCACAGGGTCTCAGCTTCCTCCCTAAGGGGGCTTGACAAAGAAATTCTTTTGTTGTTGTTGTTGTTGTTGTTGTTGTTGTTGTTGTTGTTGTTCTTTTATTTTTTTTGAGGGCAGTGTCACCAGCCCCCACATGTGGGACCCGAACCACAGCTGCTGGCCTCCCAAGCCAGCGATCAACAACCGCGCCACTCAGCCGGCCCCAAAGAAATTCTTTTGGAAAAATAGAGCACTCCTTCTAAAAGGAATTCTGGGAAATATAGAATTCCCTTCTATCTCCTTTGTGGGGTAGCCAAGCCACACTGGTTGAAGCAAAAAGCAGAGGCAAAGCATCTAAGCAGAGCTAACTGCTATTTCCTCTTCTCCCATTTCCTCTTACCCTTCACCTCCAGGCCCTGACAGAGCTCTGAAAAACCTTTGGAGTCCCTTGAGGGCAATTTGAAAAAACCACTGCACTAAGCTTTTGGGGAAGAAAAAACTGTGACAAAAATGGAGTTTTAGAAAGAGGCCATCAGCCATGTGTATAACGAGTTGGAGTAGAGAGTAGCTAGAGCAGAGATTCTAGTTGCATGAGTGTTGAAGACACTTGCTGCTTCCACACCAGCAATGGTCACAGGCAGCACCGACCAACTGCCTCAATAGCTCATGTGCATTGCTAATATACAAACATCCACTGGAAAGGGGCTTCTGGCCAGTGAGTTCCCCTTTCCTGCCACTAAGGCCTCCTCACCTTCCTCCCTGCTCTTCCTCTCATCATCACAGTCCCTTCTCCCGGCCTGGCTCTGCTTAGATATTAGTGGTTGACTGATGTGGGCTCCCTCCATTCCAGCATCTGCCAACCCCTCCCCAGAGGCTGGCTGTGCAGTTCCATGCAGGGCCCTTGTCAAGCCTAATGATGACAGGGAAAGCCTGCATTTTGTAGTCTTCTGAAAGGTATGAGAAACTTTATCATTTATATGCAAGCAACACCCACTGGTCGTTTTGTCTTACCAACTTAGAGTTTGAGTGGAAAATTAGAAGAGGGGAAACCTAAGAAAAAAATTGTTGGGGGAAAAGAAACTTTCTTATCCATTTCTATTACTACTAACAAATTTCAAAATCTAAAACTGTAAAACAAGAAAACAGAGGAAAAACCTTTGTGACTTTGAGTTAGGCAAAGATTTCTTAGATAAGACACCAGTAGTATAAACAATGAAAAAAAAATGAATTGATCAACTGAACTTTATCAAAATTAAAAATGTCTGCCCTTCCAATGGCATTGTTAAGAAAATGAAAAGACTAGTTATAGACTGAGATAAAATATTTGAAAATCATACATCTGGTAAAAGACTTATATCCAGAATATACAAAGAACTCTCAATATTCACTAGTAAGAAAACAAATAACCTCTCTCCTTAGAAAAAATGGGCAAAAATATTTTAATAGCCTTGTCACTAAAGAAGATACATGGATGGGAAAGAAGCACATAATAAGGGAAATGCAAATTAAACCACATGGAGATACCACTACACACTTATTAGTAGTATTAAAATTAAAAAGATTAACTATATTAAGTATTGATGAAGATGTAGAGAAACTGGAACCCTCACACACTGGTGGGAAGATTAAACCACTCTGAAAAAACAGTTTGCAAATTTCTTAAAAAGGTAAACATATACCTGTCCTAGGTTCCAGCCACTCTACTCGTAGGTATTCACCCAAGAGAAATAAAATCATACAAAGACTTGTTCAAGAATGTTTATAAGAGGGCCAGCCAAGTGGCGCGGTGGTTAAGAGCTGGCTTGGGATGCCAGCGGCCCTGGTTTGGATCCCACATATGAGGGCCAGTGACACTGCCCTCAAAAAAAAAAAAGAACGTTTATAACAGCTTTTTCTTTAATAGCTAAAAACTGGAAACAACCCAAATATCCATAAACAGGTGAAAAGATAAACCATGGTATATCCATTTGATAAAATACTACTCAACAATGGAAAGAAATGAACTATTGATACACACAACAACATTTCTGTACCACTGACTTGTAAGCAAACTTTGTCATCAGTTGAGAACAACCTGTTTCAGAATACATGGATCAGTCCCATGAGTAAGTTAAAGCAAGCAAAGCTCTGATCATCCTCCTACCTCAAAATTTCCCAGCAAGAGCCTATCTATGGGGGTGATAGAAACCACACTTACTGACCTGTAACTACCTGCTGTGCTCACCTTAGCAATCGTGTGTACATTGGATTATCCCACCAAGCTTATGGAGATGGCAGCAACTCAGAGCTCTGTCTCGGGAAGCTCTGCCCAACCTTCAATGCTGGTTGGCTGATAAAAGGGTTATTTGAGTCCAATGGGAGTCTCTCTAGGCCCAAAAATCACTCCAGGAGGACAATCACACTTCTGCCTTCACAGTGCACACACCAAACCAGACCTTTCTCTCAGCCCACATCCCAAGGTTACAGATCATTGTCCATCACCCACACGATAGGCCAGAGAGTACCATGGGAGATGAAGAGGTCTAGTCAAGAGAGCACAGAACGGGAATCTGTTGTCCTGGACTCCAACCCAGCTCTGTCACTGACTGGTAGGTGACCTTGAGCAGAACACTTTGTTCTCTTAGCTTCAGTATCCTCATGTATAAAAAGAAGGGCTTAGTTTGAATTAGTGGTTTATAAAAACAAAAAAACATTGAGAGGGTACAGAACTCCTAACTAATTTTTATGGAGAGCCATAGTTTATAAGACAAATAAGCGTTGCTCCAGTTAAAGCAGGGGTGAGGAGCCAGCACCTCACTTCTCTGCCTCTTGGCTCATTGCCATCTCTCCCAAGGGGGCCCTAAAACATCTACAATTTCCATTTTCCATGCTAAATAAAGCTATGTTGGATAGACCCACAATTCAATCCAGATGGAGAGCATGAGTGGATGCATTTATTCAATAAATATTTATTGAGCATTTACTGTGTGCTGCTGGACTTTCTGCTTGGCACCAGGATAACAACAAGAGAAAAGCCAGGACGCCTGCCCCCATGCAGTACTTACAGTCTAAAGAAGAGAAAGATAAGTAAGTAGGCAATTATGTATTCATTCCATAGGCATTGATTGAATGCCTACTATCTGCCAAGCATTGTACTAAGTAGGCTCTGAGCTCTGGGAATTCAGCAGTTATTCCAAGCAACAGAGTACAAAAGTACAAAAGTAACCAAAAAACGCACAGATTGTGAACAGTGCTACTAACAAAGATGACATAAGAGAGATTAGAGGGGTGGGCGGTGGAAGAAAAGGGCTCTGTGATAACATGATATTTCTGCTGAGATGTGACAGAAAGGACTCAGTGAAGAACCTGGAAAAGAGCATTCCTAGCTCAAGAACATCAAGTGCCCACAGGCTCTTGGGCTTTTTAGTAAGTAACAAGACAAAAATTTAAATTACTGATAACATGCTAAGGTGGCATCAATTCAAATTAAGCAAGACCTTCATCTACCCAGCACTGTTTTTGTTGTGTGCCCCAAAGATGACTAGTATGTTAATGTTCTCCAGGCTTCTCCCCTTCATCATTTTTACTGAGACAGTAATATCTAGTCTAGCATTTTCTATTTCATAAGACTTTTATGAAATACGATTGAAAGTTAAATTTCTATAACTAAGGCCACTGGAATAGGAAGGCTCATTATTTCTGATTTTCACATTGCATTCATAAAGCCTTGATTAAATTGCTTTGCTAAGATCTTCATTTGCCCCAGGATTTGCCTGGAAAAGAAGAGAGGTGGTTTTCTTTTCCCAGTTATATCTTTTTATTTTCAATATTAACAATTTGCTTAAACATGCTCTTCCTCCTGTATTCCCATATTCTAGTAATACAATTATTTTCCCTGTCGTCCAAACAAAACCTCCATCATCCACCTGACTCCTTTTATCTTGGCCTCCCCTAACCTACTAATACTATTTTTATTGTCATACCCTTCCATTCCTCTCCAGTCCATTTGACACAACATTGGATTGGGATTAACTTTTCATTGTTCCATTCTGATAACTTCTAATCAATTTTTCTGTCTCTAGCATCTTTCCCTCCAATTCAACCTACACATTGCTTCTAGTTTTATCTTCCTAAAGCACAAATTATTTCTGTACAGTTCAAAAATTTTAGTGACCTCTATTACCCAACAAGTAAATTATAAAATCTTTCACCTGCTTTTCATGACCCATTCATTTTCAATCAGCTTTACCTCCTACTTTTTCCTTACCATGAGGATAACCAGGAGGAGTAACTTTGTCCTCCCTTTGGACACATGCTTCAAGTGCGGACTTTACAACCTCCTTTAAGGCAATATGTTTTGGGTTTTGGGATTTTTTGGATTTTTCTTTTTAATTGGGGAATTGGGGGAGGGGAACAGCATTGGGGAATCAGGGAAGGGGAACAGACAAGTTGCTGTCTTTTTTGTTCTTTAGTTGTGGAGGACTTTGCTTCACTGGCCTATGTTGGTATTGTGATCATTGCGCTCTTTGCAGCTGAGACAGTCAGTCACTGGTCATTGGACGGCTGCTCCCGGTGGCTCCCGGCAGCTCACAGGGCTGCTGGGCGCTCCCGCTGGCTGCCAGCCACTCACGGTAGCTCATGGCAGCCCACTGCAGCAGGGGCTGCAGCCTACGCGGTCACTGGCGACTCACCATAGCCCAGCTCCAGGTGGAGCTGTAGAGGGCGCAGCTTCACTGGCCCTCATGTGGGATCCCAACCCGGGCCCTGCTGCTCAGAGCTGGCATTCCAAGCCAACTCTTAACGAACACACCACTCAGCCGGCCCCTAAGGCATTATGTTAATACAATGATAGTTAAGACTCTAATGAAAAATAGAGAAAGCAGTATAAAAGCAAGAGCAAGGGATATAAAGGAGGTGTTTAAAAGGTGGTGTGTTTTTATCCCAACTTTTTTGGAATGTAACATATATGGTAAAGTCCACTCATTTTTATGTGCACAATTTGATGAATTTTAGTAATTATATACTTAAATTTGTGGTAGTTGTGCAACTACTATCATATCTAGATATAGAACTGTTCCATATCCCTAAAACGTTTCCTTGTGTCCCTCTGCAGTTGATTTTTTCATCCACCCCCAGCCACAGGCAATCTCTGAGCTGTTTTTTAACACTTTTTGTCTCTTCTAGGGTTTCATATAAACGGAATATTGTAGTACATAGTCTTTCTTGTTTGACCTCTTTAACTCATGCCTTTTTACTTCAACTTGTTTTTGAGTCAAAGTTATGATGCTATTCAATGTATTACTACTTTGTTCTTTTTTATTGTTGCGTAGTACTCTATAGTATAATATGTAATTTTTTAATCTATCAGTTGATGGATGTTTGGATCATTTTCAGTTTTAAGCTATTATGAATTATATAGCTGTGAATATTTGTATGGACATGTTTTCACTTCTATTAGGTAAATGCCTAGGAGTGGAAATGATGGGGTGTATAGTAAGTGAGTGTATCCATACATTCATCCCAGTCATGGGTAGAAGCACAACCATAGGCCTGTGCCAAAGGCTGGAGATAAGCCCAAATTCTCAGTATCTTCGTGATTCCAGAGCCCTAAGTCAGCAGTAAAATAAGACCTAGTTTGAGGCTTGTGTACCTCATAGGGTCCAGTAGAGACACCTACCCCAAAAGGAAGCCTATAACACAGCCCCCCAAAAGGGAAATTTCCCATAGAAGATAATTCCTGTGGAAGATGAGCTCACAGACAAGAAATATAAAACATAATAATGTTGACTTGCATTAAAATAGTCTAAATAACTGATATCAAAAAACACCCCAATGGGGCCGGCTGAGTGGCATGGCGGTTAAGCGCTGGCTTGAGAAGCCAGCGGCCCGGGTTCAGGTCCCACATATGCGTGCCAGTGACAATGCCCTCAAAAAAAAAAAAAATACCCCAATGATAGTCAATAGAGGAGTCTTAGAGTTACTTAAAAATAGATGTGCTTTTAATTAATTGTGTGTTTAATTAATGAAATAATTAACACAGAGATATCAATTGTTATGCTGTTCTTTCCTGAACTTCTTGTACGTGACTCTTCCTGTCAGTCAGAGGCATCTATACTACCTTGAGAAGAACTAGAATGTTATAATAGGAATGCAAAGACAAAAACAATATTTGCTTTGTGGCAATTTTTACTTCTAAAAGAAGTGACTGAGCATCATGGCAGAATACTTGAGAGTAACAGGGCATAGACTTTAGAAAGAGAGCATAAGAAATGTTCCTTACCTTATCTGTGTCTGACCACCAGGGAGATTAGGTAAGGATCACCTGGACTCGTTTGTGAACAGAGAAATGGACTGGATATGATAAGACCTGACGGGGAATTCACAGGAAGATGTCCAGGATTATCTGTGGCCAGAGCTGAGCCAAGCCTCAAGACAAATTGTGACCTTTTCGGTGAGCATTATGTCATCTACATTTGTGATTCTTCTGAATTCATGGGTGGAGGCATTCCATGGACAGCCGTCTGTCCATGGGTGACAGCACCACCTAGATTATCCAACAAGACACCTGCCTATCTATAAGAATTTGTCAAGGGGGCCGGCTGAGTGGCGCACTGGTTAAGAGCTGGTTTGGGGATGCTAGCGGCCCCGGTTCGGATCCCACATATGAGGGCCAGTGACACTGCCCTTTACAGCTAACAATAGCTCCACCTGGAGCTGGGCTGTGCGAGCCCCGGCGACGGTGTAGGATGCAGCCCCTGCTGCAGTGGGCTGCCATAGGCTACAGTGAGTGGCCGGCAGCCAGCATGAGCTGCCAATAGCCGCGGTGAGCGACCATCCAGAGGCCGGCGACCGATCTGCCTCATCTGGGAAGAGCACAATGACTATACCAACATGGGCCAGTGAAGCAACGTCCTCCACTAGACTGAAGAACAAAAAGACAGCAACTTGTCTGTTCCCCTTCCCCGATTCCCCAGCGCTGTTCCTCTCCCCCAGTTCCCCAATTAAGAAAAAAAAAAATCTTAAAAAAAAATTAAAAATTAATTAATTAATTAATTTAAAAAAAATAAGAATTTGTCAAGCACCTGCCAAATATTACAAAGAATGGAGCACCTTGTTATGTAATAATATAGAACAATCTCCAAAATATATTGTTAGGGATAAAACAAAGTATATAATAGTTTATATAGTAGAGTGCCATTTGTGCCATTTATAAAAGAAAAGTATAGATGCATATGTATCTGTGTGTGTGTGTGTGTGTGTGTGTGTGTGTGTGTCTGTGTGTGTGGTTATTCATATATTCGTATATGTAAATAATGTCTCTGAAGGATATAAGAAGCTGGTGACAGTAGTTACCTCTGGACAGTAGAAGGGTGGTTGACGGGCCGGCCGAGTGGCTCAGTTGGTTAAGAGCTTGCTCAAGAGTGCAAGCTGAGCTCCTAGCAACAGCAGTTCAATGCCAGCCTGAGCTGAGTTGCCGTTGAGCTGCCAACAGGTGGCAGGATGGCTCAGCTAAAAAAAAAAAAAAAAAAAAAACACAAGCAGGATGGCTGAGGAATAGAGTAGGCAAAGAATTCCTTATGTTGTAAGCTCTTTTGTTCATTTTGAACATTTTTATTATGTTTTATTATGTGTTACATATTCCAAAAATTGGGTAAAATAACACAAACAAATATTCACACAAAACAGAAATTTTTCTTCTAGATAAGTGGCCTGCAGAAGCCCTCACATGTACAAAAGGGAGAAAAGTGCAATACTCTTTATAAAGGTGAAAAACTAGAAACAACAAAAGTTTTCATCAATAGGGGAAAAAGTATATAAAATATGGAATAGCATATAGCAGTCAGAATATCTGAGATAGATCTCTCAGAGAATAGCAGTTAAAGGAAATCAATTAGATTGATCTATTTGTGTATCAACACAGAATAACTTAAAAACATGTTAAGTAGAAAAAAGTATAATATAGAATATATGTTCAGCATATGATTTAGGTAGCTTTTTAAAAACAGACTAAGTAAAAGTATAAAAACAGGCTAGAAGGATGTGAAACTCACAATGTAGTTTCCCTCTGTGGAGGACAAAGTTGGGGGTGGGAGTAGGGGTGGGGGCCTTTCATATTTTATTTCTTAAAAGTAACTACAAAAAAAGGTAGAAAGCAAATTTGACAAACTGTTAAAAGCTTTAATTCTAGGTGATAGGAATATAAGTGTTTGTTGTTTTATTCTGAGTGTTTTCCTGTATTTTAAAGTTTAGAAATATAAACAAAACATACAAATACCCAGCACAGTTCTCCAGATAGATCCTTTTACTTTCTTTATAAAGTCAAGTAAATTCTAAACAATTGTCCTTGACGTGATTAATAAATACCCCTTTAAAAAAAATAAAATTTTGTCTGAGAGGTTTTAAAACATTGGGAAACTCTGGCTGTGGCTTTAGATTTCATACTTCAGAGGCAACAGGATGGAACCATTGTTCCAAAAAAATGCAGGGAAGTTTGATACTTGCTACAGTTTGACTCCTTGGCAGACCCATTTGTTCATCCCTAGCCCCTCATTCCTCCAAATTCCTGTTAGCTATTCTGTTGAGGAAGCAGGAAGACTTGCCTCCTGGCATACTCATTTTCCCTGTGCCCTTTTGCTCTTTGTGAACAAATAAAATATTCTATAGGCGGAGCTTGTGAGCAACACCCTCTTTAAAAGCCAGAGTCTCCACGCTAACCTGATCACTTCAGCTCCAGTGTCCCGCCCAGCGAAGGAGCAATTAGCCAAAATGATGCCAGGAGGTTTAACTGAAGCCAAACCTGCCACTCCAGAAATCCAGGAGATTGCTGATGAGGTGAGCTAATGCACCCCATGAAAAGGTTTGATCTAAAATCTTAGTTCCTGGGTTGGTCCTGTGTTAACTGTGTGGGCAAACATGGAAACCAGAACACTGGGAAATGTGTAATTTTGTTCAGGCTTTCTTACAGCTAAAAGTCTCTTTAGATGAAAGCTCTAATAACCCCAACTGTGAGAGTGATCTGGAACAAGTCACATCCCCACTCTGTGCTTTAGTTTCCCCATTGGTAAAAGAAAGATTTTTATTGGATCATCTCTAAAGCTTTTACAATGTATGATTTTAGGATTACTAATTCAGTGTCTGATGAAACTTCTAATTTCACCAAGTGAAGCCAACATGTCATTGAAGTCTGAGGTTAACAATTTGAGGAACTAGACTTCAAATGTACTGCAGGGAAATGTTTTTAAATGGGTTGAATGAAAAACAACATTGTAAAGCCACTCCCCTTACAACTTCCTACAAATTTGATTGAACAGACAATGTTTTAGTCTTTTAGTATGTAGAAGATCATTAAATTAGTGTAAAAGAGGAGTGGCATAATCTATGGCAAATACAAAATTGATTATGGTGAAAATAGAACTCTAATGTTTTTAGCAAGTTGATACATTTTTCTGTTGTTTAATTAGCTATCACCTATATAACAAAATGTATTATAATGCATATTTTTTGAAAAAATATACCTATAAATTACTATTTTAGGTTTATATCGTTCTCTATTTTCTTGTATCAATCCTTCTTGCTATTTCTTGCTGAAACTTCATTCTATGACACTGTTTGCAAACACTCAGCTTCTTGTGGAAGTGGAAAAGATGGGATCCTCTATGTTAGGGCACTAGAAAGCTCTCTAAGAGACCAGATGCCTGGAATTCTACCACTCATTCTTTGGGGCTAAATATTTCCCTTCCAAGAGCTCTTTTAAAAAATAAATACCTTGGAGTTTTTTTTTTGTTTTGTTTTGTTTTGTTTTTTGAGGGCAGTGTCACTGGCCCTCTTATGTGGGATCCGAACCAGGGCCACTGGCATCCCAAGCCATCTCCTAACCACCGTGCCCCTCGGGCTGGCCCTGGAGTTTTTTGTCTGTTTTTTGTGTTTTTGTCTTGGAGAAGATAACACTAAATTATTCATGCCTTCATTTGAATCCCTGTATAGGTTCAGTGTTCTTAAACTTGAATGTGCAGATGAATCACACTTGTTAAAATGCAGATTCTAACTCAGTAGGTCTGGGGTGGGCCTGATTTTCTGCTTTTCTAACCTGTTCTCAGGTGAGGCCCATGCTGCTTGTCCATGACCTCGCTTACCTTCAGGAACAGAGACATATGATATCCTAAGAGGACTGTGGAGGAGGGCTTTCTAAACTCAATGTGCTGCAAAAAATTTCTCAATTTCATTTGAGGAATGAAAATAACACCTCTTGCCCTATGGATCTCTGGGCTGTAAGGACTAAATGAGATAATTCGCATAGAAATGACTTGAAAAGAAGAAAGAAATATGTATAGGTGAGGCATCACAATTCCTTACTTCAAATTTTTGCCTGAAATCATCCTTGACCCTAAAAAATACCCCTGAAACTCTCCAGGGACCAGGGCTGTAAGAGGGATGGAGAATAACAAGGGTTTGACATATACAGAATGCAGAAATTTGTAATTGTTTTTAAAAAGCCTATCTTGGTGAGCAAGAATTTTTTTTTAAATAAGTTATCTAAAGGCTTTGTGTTTTTAACACCACCCATCTGTGAGCCACATCTTATATTATAAAATTAATTTGAAAATGTGTTTTTTGCTGCTTACCTCAGATTCCAACCTGAGAAATGAATATCAATGAATCTTTTCTTGAATATCCCTTAGGTGTCCAGCACTGTATTAAATGTTATAGAAGATGCATAAGACTCTAAGATGTGGTTCCTGCTCTCAAGGAGGCTACTGTCCATTTAGGGAAGTCAGATATCTGGAATATATAAAACAATCTCCAATTAAGTACTTTTGCATAATCATAGGGTTTGGAACAAGAAGGACATTAGGAATTGCTTATCAAACCTCTTTACTTTCACTTTCAGGTGAATAATTACTGTGTTCAACTTCTCCAATGTTAAACTCCTAGTTATCATTTATCTTCCCTCTCTCACAGGAGAGAGCCTTAGGGAACAATTCCCAGTTAAGTGTTTGAAGATAGAGGCATAGTCAATTTAGGAAGCACTTGATAGTTTAGGAACCACTTCTTTCACATCAATTATATCATCTATTCCTCCCCATCCCCCAAACAATCCCAAGGCAGATATTACTATAACCACTTTCAGGTGAGGAAATTTCATCAACACCTTCTCCAAGATTACAGAATTAGTTAGGTCCTCAGGCAGGGCCAGGCAAATGGGTATGTAAATGATAGGTAGTATGATTTGAGGGAGTCCCAGGAAAGACCACTACCTATCATTTACCTTACAGCTTTATTCCTTTGATTTTTTTTAATATATTTCTATTTTGAAAAATCTCCTGTTAAAATACAGGTATTCTTGGAGGAGCTGAAGTTTATCAGCTTTCCTTGTTCTTATCAGAGAGCTTCTTAGTGGAATGTCAGCTAAAGGAAGAACCCCATTAAGGAGGGAAGAGGGAGAGGTTATCACATAGAGAGGGAAAAGCATCAAATAAAAATTATAACTGCAGGTTCAAGGAATTTGACATCAAAATGAAAGAGGAATGTTGGATGAGGTCAGAAAGAGAAGAGGATCAAGCAAAGAGCTTGGGTTTGAAATGACTTGAACATTTTGAAGACAGAAGGAGTTTCCCCATTCTGAAAATAACAGACTGGATGATAATTGTGGAATCATGCACTAAGATATGCTAATGGTACTTGGGTCCAGAGTACACCTGGAAGAAACCTCCTCTTCCCAGATTCTCTATATTAGTTTAGTGTCTTTGCTATATCTCTCTTCTATCCTCTTTCCTATTTGGGGAGACCAGTTGTCATGAATCTATACATTCAGAAAACACTGATTATGTACACAGTACTATGTGAATTGCTATAGGGAGATAAGGGATATAAAGATAGCCCCTGCCTTCAGGGAAATTGACAAAATAGATTGGAGGTAAGAGGTACACACAAGGAAATAAAGAGCCATACATGACCCCATACATGAAAAGCCATAATATATATAATTAAGGACCAAATGAATGGCCCTACCAGCAAAAGCTTCTGTATCATTATTGCGGATCCATTGTCATATATCATATATAAAAAAGTCATTGGATGAGAATTCTGACTATGTACAGAAAAGAAATGTTATTGCAGGGCCAGCCGAGTGGCGTGGTGGTTAAGCACTGGCTTGGGAAGCCAGCGGCCCTGGTTCGGATCCCACATGTGAGGGCCAGTGACACTGCCCTCAAAAAAAAAAAAGTTATTGCAATAATTATTTTTAGAAGTAAGGGCTATTATTACATATGCACAGGTGCATACACACACACACACACACACACACACACACACACACACACACACACCTAAGTCAAACCTGATTACTGAATACCATTCCTGTCACACACAGAGATCATGCTCTTCGTCTGCTTGGACACCACGCAAACACCCCATCTGCATACCATTAAGGACACACCGCAGCGCTTAACATGGCAAGGCTCTCACTCACCCACAAATTTATATTCTACTCGTCAGTCACCTCTCCCACTGCCCCACACCCGGAGAGCCTGCCATTCAACCACACCAGTATCCTCCCATCTCCATCAGAACATACATAGGCCTATTCAATCAGTCACCCACCCTGGATTCATGATGGCTGTTCCATACACTCCTCCACCCCAGATTTCCATGACACCGTGGGCTTATGGCATAACAATCCTCAATTCGAGATCACCCCTACCGCTGCCACTTCCTCCTCAGCTTCTGCTCCAGGTTCAGAAAACTTTGCTCAAGGAAGATGCAAAACCACAGAAAGCTCACCCATTGTAAATCTAAGAATTCATGATAGCAAACAGGCACAACAGGACCCGGGGGCTGTCAGAACATCCTCTCATTCATATCCTGTTGGTCCTTTACTAGAAACCACACAGAACTAGAGCTGGACCCTCTCTCTCCTCAGTTCCCCAATTTCCATCCCCATGGCCCCTCCAGACAGTGTCTCTCCTCTCTTAGAAGATTGCAATCATCCTGTGTAAGAACACCAGATTCACTTATCCCCTGCTGATCTTATTCATCCTTCCAGTCTAACACTTTGTCCTCCTCTCTTAAACCAGCCTTCCTGTCTTATGCCAGGTACCATCACTTCTTGCATATGGGGTGCCTTGCCCCATACTTCTCCCTGCCTAAAAACATAGATGACAAATGCCCACAAGCCACCTCTCAGCAGCTCTACTATACTTTCATGTTGCTATCCATACTCTACTTCCTTATTCTGTAAAACTTCCCAAAATATGGCCTATGTTGCCATCATTACCTTTTTATCATTCTTTCCTAAATCACACATAGCCCAAATGTTTCTGCAGAATGATTACAGATAGGGGAAACACCTGAAATGCCTGGGTGTTGGCTGCAGCTTGGCTAAATCCTAAGAGCCCAGAGAACTAACAGCTCACCAAGAGTCAAGCTCTGCAGCAGTAAGAAATGCCTGAGCAGTTCTAAGGTAAATGTGTTTTACCTGGTGGCATCTTTCCCAGGGCTGGGGCACCCATCCTGGGGAAGGGGGGGGGGGCGGGAAGTCTTTCAGCACTAAGCTGCCTTCTGATTTAAGGTTTTGCTGACCACCCCTTTCCCCTCTCTCCATTTTCCTGCTCCTCAGCTTAATTCATAGCATCCAACATTAGAACAATACAAATCTGTTTTACTGGACAGGGAGAGCAAGACTACAGCTTATAAATACAGTGGGCCCTCCATATCCACAGGTTTCACATCCGTGAATTCAGCCAATTGCGGATAAAAAATATTCAGGGAAGGGCTGGCCGAGTGACTCAGTTGGTTAAGAGCTCGCTGAAGAGAGCGAGCTGAGCTCTGAGCAACAGCAGTTCGATGCCCAGCCCGAGCTGAGCTGCCGCTGAGCTGCCAACAGGTGGCAGGATGGCTCAGCTAAAATAAATAAATAAATAAATAAATAAATAAATAAATAAATAAATATTCAGGGGGGAAAAAAATCCCAGAAAGTTCCAAAATACAAAATTTGAATTTGCCATGCACCAAATCCTATGCCAAATCTACATGAATGAAGCATGTGTAGGCACGCCTGCTGTAGTTTATATGCCAATATAGGTTATATGCAAATACATACTCTGCCATTTTACATAAGATGTTGGTATCTGCAGGGGGTCCTGGAACCAATCACAATCCCCTGTGGATTCCAAGGGATGACTGCAGTGAACCTGAAATCAGGGCACACAGGTTCCAGTGCACTGACAGAAACAAACCAGGACATTTGAAATCAACTCATAGAAAATTCTGGACTGGTGCACTGCATAGATACAATGGGAAGGTTACAGATTTAGATCGATTTCTAGGACAGATAGAAATGAAAACTTCTGATATGTGGTAAAAACATGACCAAAAGACTGGAAACCAGAAGGAATACAGATAATTGCCACAGATAAATCAGACACTTAAGTTATCAGGCAAGGGATTTAAACCTTTAAATAACTATAATTAGTAGTTTTTCAGCCTTAAGCAGTCATGTTCTCCTCATAGCCTCAGGTTTCTCCTTTGTTAAATGAGGTTTAAATAGATAATTTGGGGTTTAGTGTGGAGATTAACCCTTTCCAACTCAGGTCCTGACTTGGCTGGCGCCCAGTGTTGGCTGAAAAGGTTAGGACAGAGGCAGCAAGAAGACAGTAACCCCTTTGCTTACTCAACTTCTTTCTCCCCACTTCTTTACTTTTCACCTTGGTCTCTCTGGCACCCTAACTCCTCATTTCTGTTTTTTCCTCACTATCTGTCTTCTTACTTTCCCCACTTAGAGCCTCATTTCCCATCTCAAGAAAGCAGTCAAATTCTTCCCATCTATTCTGAAGATTACAGGAGAATGGGTGGTGGTCCATGAAGTCTTTGCCCATCAATAGTGGTCTGAGAATGCCTAGCCTGCCAATATCTATGTCTCTGAAAAGAGTTCTGGCACCCAAACTGAGGCACCAATGGAAAAGGACTCAAAACATTTGCCCATTGATGGGAAGGACTGGATGGGTTCAGGAGACGCCTCGATGCACTGGAGGCCTGACTGAAGCTGTACGTGCACATAAAATACTTCAGTGAAGGGCAGGGAAGTAACTTCCCAATAAAGTATAGCAAACACATTTTATTTCCTTTTCCCTCTAAATGATAGAAGAAGTTTGGGGCAGTGGGAGGGCACAAACCAACAAATATAAAGACAACAGGAGACAGAGAAACATCACCTCAGAGATAACAAAACTTTGGAAGATGGAAAACAGACGAACACTGGAAAATGACTGAGCCATCTAGACAGCCTAAGCCACAGAGGGGAATGTCTGAGCCGGAAGCAAGGAGATTTTCACGGCAGAGCTCCAAAAAGTCTCAAGCACTAGCAACACCAGAAACTTATGAAGATGAGAGTGAGGCATGCAGCTAAAACCATGAGGACGGATGGGAGATCTGTATGAGGAACAGTCAAGGATCTGCCCTCAGATCCTTCTCTCTCACTATTTTCCACCCTGGAAGACAAGCTATAGACCTGTCCTCCCCCCGGGCAGAGACTGGAGCTTTACTCTTAGTAGAAATTGAATCAGAGAGACCATAGCAGACACTAGCATATCAGGCCCAGTTGAGGGCAGGAATGAAGGGCCTACACTGAAAACTGGTGGATTCAGTAAGTTTACATATTGAATTTGAGACTCCCTCCCTCCCTTCTCATCCTTGGTTCAGGAATGCTGGCATCTAAGCTTATATCCCTCTGTGGTAGACAGGATGATGGCCCTCAAAGATGTCCACATCCTAATCCCTGAATTCTATAAATATGTTACCCTACATGGCAAAGGGATTCGCAAACATGATTAAGGGTCTTGAGATATACGATCCTAGTTTTGCAATGTTGAATCTGAAATTACACGTATTTCAAAATAAAAATTTTTTAAAGTAGTAATTATTGCTCTCTTATTTTGATTAATCCAAGACATGTATAACTATTAGAGCTTCAGCAGTCAAAACATTACCATATTGCCATTTGACCATACTACCACACTGAGCTGATGTAAAAATTCAGCCTACAGCAACAAAATTTGACATTTTAGTTAGTTCATGAAATCTTATTAAAGATCAGTGTTTTCCTTTCTTTGATATATTGAAAATAACTCACAGATCTCATTATCATCTTTGAGGACTTTTAGGAACGTGAGGTTCCCAGATTTATAATCACATAAATGGAGTCCAATATAACCTTGATAATTTGTTTCTTCTTTTCTCTCCTTAAGGTTAAACCACAGCTTGAAGAACAAACAAATGAGACTTATGAAGAATTTACAGCTATAGAATACAAAACTCAAGTGGTCGCTGGAATAAATTACTATATTAAGGTTAGAGCTCAAAATCCACTTTGGCACTAAAAGACATTGTATTTCTCACTTTTGCGATGTTCCCTGTCACCTCTACCATATAATTTATTCTACTTGTCCTAAATCAAGATGCCTACTTAGTATACTTCCCAAGTGGTAGACCCCCACATTTAACAGATGGTAGTATATTTATATTATCTTTTTCCTGTTAATTTAGAAAACCCTCTTCTATTAATTCTTTGCTTTAATTTCCAGAAATTATATAGAGAAAGATTTCATAAAAGTTCAGATTATATTTAGCTTGTGGCTGTGGTCGCTTCATATGTGAAGTAGAAGCCTGAAATGCCCAGGCTGGACCAGATGCTAACTTGAAGCTTTGCGATTCTACATAGCTAAATTAAATGGATTTAAGGAATGACTTCAATCATTAGCTGGGAAAATAATTTAAACCACTTGTGTCCTTTAAATAAGCATTTTGATTAATCAAATTTAAATAATTTCTGCGGGGCGGCCAGTTAGCTCAGTTGGTTAGCTCACAGATCTCGTAACACCAAGGTTGCCAGTTCCATCCCCACGCCCTCCACAACTAGATTGAAACAACTACTTGAGGGCTGGCCTAGTGGCTCAGTTGGTTAAGAGCTCACTCAAGAGTGCGAGCTGAGCTCTGAGTAACAGCAGTTCGATGCCCAGCTCGAGCTGCTGCTAAGCTGCCAACAGGTGACCGGATGGCTCAGCTAAAAAAAAAAAAAGAAAGAAAGAAAGAAAGAAGGTCAGCCGAGTTGTACGGTGGTTAAGAGCTGGCTTGGGAAGCCAGCATCCCCGGTTCAGGTCCCACAACTACTTGACTTGGAGCTGACGGGTCCTGGAAAAACACACTGTTCCCCAATTTTTTTTTTTAAGAGGGCAGTGTCACTGACCCTCATGTGGGACCCGAACCGGGGCCGCTGGCACCCCAAACCAGCTCTTAACCACTGCACCACTCAGCCGGCCCATGTTCCCCAATTTAAAAGAAAAAAGAATAATAATTTTTGCAACTCAAATAAGTAGACTCAACTTGTGGCACTGTAGGTATAGTTTAAAGCACTGGAACATTAAAAATATCTTTTAAATTAATGTTATACCTATATCAAAAAATTAAATGATGTATCAATCCAGTTCTAATTGAAGAAAAAACTTGTGTAATTATTGAGAAGCAACCAATTCAGCAAGTCAACCACAGATAGCTGGGAGCCATTCTCATCTTTTTGTATTGAGAAAATGATAATTCTGATTTAATGAATAAAAACAACAGACATTCAAATGTATTGATTTAATCTTTACTAAATTATTTGACCAGGGCACAATCCATTTTATTTCTCTTTAACAAACAATTAACTACTTAAGATATAAATGTTTTTCAGCAAAGAAATAGTGGTGCTAGCCAGCTTGGCATGAGAAAATTACAATCCTGGGTTGTGTAAATGGATCAGCCTGGTTCTACCAAATTTGAGCTCCAAGAATTTCCTGGGCCCTGGGGTGATACACATGAATGAGAGCCTGCCTTGTGCTTAGAAAGTATGGCATTGTTTCCTCCTTTCTCAGTCTACTCTCTTCATAGCTGGAAAAGAATGTTTTCCAGTTAAAAAAAAAATGATTTTGTTCAAAGGTAAGAAACATTCCATCAAAATTGGGATCATTATTTTAATAATTTATGATTAATCTAAATGCATAACTGTCACATATTAATTAGCTCATGTATTTCTTTAAAAGCTCATTAGAAAACTATCTTGAAAACTTCTTCCCTTAAAAATCACCTGCCTGGTCTTAACCATATTCTCCTCTCTTCCCTTCCCTTCCCTTCCCTTTTTTTCCCTTCCTTTACCTCCCCCTCCTTCTTTCCCTCCCTGCTTCTCCTTCCTTCAGCTACCAAATTTCCTCTACTGGATCATAGCTGCTGACCCCAGTTCCCTCAGTACTTCCTGTCGTTCTGACTGTTAATTCCTTTCCTCTGAACCACTCTCTACATTTAAGGTCTTGCTCATGTTGTGACCTTCTCTGTTCTTTCTCAAGTACCTATGAAGAGGCAAGTGGTATAAAGGAAGGATTGCAGGCTTTGGTGTCAGACAGTCCTGGGTTTCAACCTTTGTTTGATTTGTTCTATTCATCCAATCCTGTGTGATCACAGATCTTCATTTTCTCTGAGCCTTCATTCCCTTATCTGCACAATGCAGATAGTAACCTACTTTGCAGGGTTTTGTGTGGATAAATGAACTAGAAATTTACAGAACACTTACAATGTGTCAGGCACTGTTGTAAGAGCTGGGTGTGTATTATTCATTTAATCTTAACAAATTTGTGACATAGTATGCTCATTTCCCTTGTGCTACTGATGAGACAATTGAGCCCAGGGAGGTGAAGTAACTAACAAAGGTCACACAACTATAAAAGCAGAGCCAGGATTTGAACCCAGGTAGTCTGATGCTTAACTATTGACTATGCTGCCTCTAATAATGTATGCAAATTCTGGTGCCCTGTTCCAAGCATAGAACAAATGTGTTTAAAAGGTTATACCATAGGATGAAAGGAACACATATGTTGGGAGTCTAGATTTGAATTTTTGCTCTGTCACTTAATAGCTGAGAGATTTACAGAAAAATTATTTAATCTCTCTTATCTGCTTCTGCATCTGTAAAATCGTCATTGTTCCACCTTTCTTCGGGCCCATGATAAGAAGTATAATCATGTATATAAAGTGCTCATCATAGTGCCTAACAAATGATAAATGGCATTTGTTGAAATTAGGTTCAACAGGGACATTAGAGCACAATAAAAATTATTCTAAGACAGAACTTTTATTGTCTCAACCCAGGACAATAGTGGAAATTCTTACCACGATTTTCCAGGTCCCAGATTCATGCCCAAACTTACCATTTCAATCTTTATACCAATGACTTCCCAGCAAGATCCCTTTCCTTTAGAAGGGCCACCTCCTGGGCCCTGCTCAGTCCTACCAGTGAGCATTTATAAAGAATGTTGTAATATAGATATGAGAACCACAAATCTCAAATTTTCCAGGGCAAGTCTGTGTTTCTTTTCCTTTCTTAAACCATTTAGCAAAAAAAGTTGTCCCAATTTCAGAGTCAGAATAACCAAAAAGGCTGTCACTTGTTTTCTTTTCCTGTGTATCTTTGAAATTGAAATGCAACTCTGGATTTTCTTTTGTGCCCAGATTATAGTAAAATATAAAGTAAAATAAACCTGGGACCTATGCCTCTTGCCATGCCTTTAGCCTGCCCCTTTCTCTCATAAAATAGGGTGGTAGATTTATGAAAACCAAGGGTCTAAGAGTGCTATGTTTTCCATTCCCGAAAAGCTTATTTCAGTGAAGTCTTCAGAGGTCTGTAGATCTTGCACTTGTCGTACATCCATATGAATGTATCTTCTTTTTCGTTTTTTTATCTTTCAGGTACAAGTCGGGGACAATCGTTATATTCACCTGAAAATATTCAAACCTCTTCCTCAACGAAGTCAGTCTTTGACACTTACTGGTTACCAGGCTGACAAAAGCAAGGACGATGAGCTAAAGGGCTTTTAGCAGCATGTTCCCAAAGTGGTCTGATTCCTTCCACTGGCTACCAATTAATGATCCCTGCTAATAAATGCAACTATCACTAAAGAAGCATTCCTTCTTAAATTTCTTCAAAGATTTGTCTATTATATTAAATAGTAATTACCTTTTCTTTCTCAAAATCAATGTCATTGCTTTAGAGTAGAAATTCCATACATATTGATGTCAATTGGAAATCTTGTAAAAAATAAGTCAGGCCTAATGCAGCTGGCTAAAGGATAATACCACCACCACGACCACCATCACCACCACCATCACGACCACCATCACCACCACCACCACCACCACCACGACCACCACCATGACCACCATCACCACCATCATCATCACCACCACCATAGGCAGCTACACCATGTGTCATCAGTGCCCTGTGGTTGCTGAGAATCCAACATTCCATCTCCACCCTTGTATTTTAAATTTAAATCAGGTATTTTATAAAATGTGTTTATATTGTGAAACAATCTCAAACTTACAGATAAGTTGCAAGGAAACTTTTTGCTGGATATTTGAGACTAAGTTACTTACAGTGATGCCCCATCACCAACAAATACTTTAGTCTGCCTTTCCTACAAATAAATATATTCTCCCGAGTAACTGAAATACAATCATCAAAATCAGGAAATTAACACTGATACATTTGCTAACATCTAATCCCCAAACAACATTCACATTTCCCTACTCATCCCAAAAGTGTCCTTTACTGCAAAAAGATCTAGTCCAAAACCATGTATTTCATTTAACTGCCATTTTTCTCTTTTCTAACACCTTTATTGTGATATAATAGACATAGCATACAATTTGCCCAATTAAAGTATACAATTCAATTTTTAGTATATTCAAAAATATATGCAATAATCACCACAGCCAATTTTAGAACACTTTCATCACCTCAAAAAGGAACTCCATACCTGTTAGCTATTATTCCCCATTCTCCTCCAGGCTCCCACCCCTAAGTAACCACTAATTTACTTCTGTCTCTATAGATTTGCCTATTCTGGCATTTCATATATATGGAAGTATATATTCTTTTGTAACTGGTTTCTTTCGCTTAGTATAATGTTTTCAAGGCTCATCCATATTGTAGCATGTACCAATATTTTATTCTGTTTCATAGGTATATTACATTTTGTTTATCCATTCATCAGTTGATGAATATTTGAGTTGCTTTCACCTTTTGACTATTATGAGCAATGCTGCTATAAACATTTATGTACAAGTTTTTGTGTATACATACGTTTCCATTTCTCTTGGGGATATACCTAAGAGTAAAATTGCTGGTTCATATCGTAATTCTCTATGTTTAATTGTTCAAGGAACCTACAGACTATTTTCTAAAGCAGCTGCACCATTTTACATTCCTACCAGCAGTGTATGAGGGTTTGGATTTCTTCACATCCTCATCAACATTTGTTATTACCTTTTGAGTCTAGTCATCCTAGTGGGTGTGGAATGTTAATGTGGTTTTGATTTGCATTTCCCTCATGACTCATTAGGTCAAGCATCATTATTATTCTCTTATTATCCACTTGTATATTTTCCTTTACCCATTTTTTAATTGGGCTATTTGTCTTTTTATTATTGAGTTGTAAGAGTTCTTTGCATATTCCTGATACAAGTCCTTTATTTGATACATGATTTGCAAATATTTTCTCCAATTTTGTGGTTGATTTTTCACTTCTTGACGATCTCCTTCAAAGAACAGAAGTTTTTAATTTTAATGTAATCCAAATTATCTCTTTTCTCTTTTGTTGCTTGTGCTTTTGGTGTCAGATCTAAGGATCCTTTGCCAAATCCAAGCTCATGATGATTTACTCCTATGTTTTCTTCTAAGAGTTGTGTAGGTTTAGCTTTTACATTTAAGTCTTTGGTCTCTTTTGAATTAATTTTTATAAATAGTATAAGGTAAGCATTCAACTTTATTCTTTTGCATATGGCTATCTAGTTGTTCCAGCACCATTTGTTGAAAAGATTATTCTTTCCCCCATTGAATGGTCTTGGTTCCCTGTTGAAATCACTTGATCATAGGCACATGAATTTATTTCTGGATTCTCACTTCTATTCTATTAATCTACATGTCTATCCTCATGCCAGTTCCACACTTTCTTGATTACTGTTGCTTTGTATTAACGTTTTCAAATCATCAAGTGTGAGTCTTCCAACTTTGTTCTTTTTGAAGAATGTTTTGATTCTTCTGGATCCATTGACATTCCATATGAATTTTATAATCAGCTTATAAATTTCTACCAAGAAGTCAGCTAGAATTCTGATAGGGATTCTGCAGATCAGTTTGGGGAAGAATGCTGTCCTAACAATATTAAACGTTTCAACCCATGAACATGAGATGTTTTCCCAATTATTTGTATCTTCTGTAGTTTCAACAGTTTTTAATAGTCTTCAGAGTATAAGTTTTGCAATTCTTTTTTACATTTATTCCTAAGTATTTTATTTTTATGGGTGCTATTATAAATGGAATTGCTTTCTTGATTTCATTTTGGCTTGTTAATTGCATGTGTATAGAATTACAATTGATTTTGTATATTAGTCTTACAGTCTTCAACCTTGCTGAACTTGTATACTGGTAGATTCATTAGGATTTTCAAATACTACAAGATCATGTCATCTGCAAAGAGAGATATTTTTATTTCTTTGTTTCCAAATACCCTTTATTTTTTTCTTGCCTAATTGAATTGGCTAGAACCCCCAGTACAAAGTTAAATAAAAGTGGTGAGAGCCAGCCGAGTGGCGTGGAGGTTAAGTGCTGGCCTGGGAAGCCAGCGCCCTGGTTCAGGTCCCAGATATGAGGGCCAGTGACACTGCCCTCAAAAAAAAAAAAAAAAAAGAAGTGGTGAGAGTGGATATCCTTGTTCCTGATCTAAGGAGGAAAGCATCCAGTCTTTCACCATTTAGTATTGTGTTAGCTATGGGGTTTTTGTAGATGCCCTTTATCAAGTTGAGGAAATTCTCTTCCAATTTCTTGAGTCTATTTTATCATGAAAAGGCATTGGATTTTTTCAAATGTTTTTTTTTTCTGCACCTATTGAGATGATCATATGATTTTGTTTTTTAGTCTATCAACACAATATATTACATTAATCATCAATTGACTTGGGGGTGTTAAACCAACATTACATTCCTAGAATGAGTCCCATGTGGTCTTGGTGTGTAATTCATTTTTATGTACTAGATTTGATTTGCTATTGTTTTGTTGAGGATTTTTGCATCCATATTTGTAGAGATGTTAGTCTATAGTTTTCGTGTGATGTTTTTGTCTGGTTTGGCTATCTAGGTAATACTGGTCTCATAGAATGAGTTGGAAAGTGTTCCTCCCTCTTCTATGTTTTGGAAGAGTTTGCATAGAATTGGTATTAATTCTTCTTTAAATGTTTGGCAGAATTCAGCAGTGAAGCCATATGGGCCTGAACTTTTCCTCAGGATATTTTTGATTACTAATTTGATCTCTTCACTTGCTATAGATTGACTGTTTCTTCTTGAGTTAGTTTTAGTAATGTGTCTTTCTAGGAATGTGTCTGCTTCATGTATATTATCTAATTTATTGCAATACAGTTGTTCATAATATTCCTTCCTTGGCCCTCTATGATGAATTTTGGACTGAATTGTTTAGGAAGGAGAAGGGAAGAAGTGGAAGAGAGGGGAAGAAGAAAGGAGGGAAAGGGGGAGGGGAAAAGAGAAGAGGAAACTTGTTGTATTTTTTAAGATTTTATTGGGGAATTGGGGGAGGGTAACAGCATTGGGGAATTGGGGAAGGGGAACAGACAAGTTGCTGTCCTTTTTTTCTTCAGTCTAGTTGTGGAGGACATTGCTTCATTGGCCCACCATTGAAGCTCTTGATAGTATCATCATTGCGCTCTTCCCGGGTGAGGCAATCACTTGCCAGCCATTGGACTGGACGGCCACTCACGGGCTCACAAAAGCTCACATCAGCTGCAAGCCAGCCCCACTGCAGCAGGGGCTGCAGCCTATGCTGTGGCTGGCAACTCACAGCAGCCCAGCTCCAGGTCGAGCTGTTGTTCACTATCTTAGCTGTAGAGGGTGCAGCGTCACTGGTCCATGTGGTATTCAAACCGGGGCCCTGCTGCTGAGAGCTGGCGTCCCAAGCCAACTCTTAACCAATGAGCCACTCGGCTGGCCCAAGAGGAAACTTGTTTTAAAGATGCCCTAAATAATGTCTCCCTCTGTGTTCTGCACTCTGCTCACCACCCTACTAGTGTCACTTGCCAATCCCTCTGTCTCCAAATAATAATAATAATAATACTATATGTTAAGTGCTTATCATATGCCACGTAGTATACTAAAGACTTTATACATATAACTCATTTAATTTCCATAACAACCTCATGCGGTAAATATTATTATCCTCTCTTTATTGAAATAGGACTGTAGAGAAGTTAAGATACTTGCCCAAGACCTCACAGCTAGTTAGTAAAATGAGGATATGATCCCAGACTGTTTGCCTCCAGGACTAATGTTCTTAATCCCTACACTCTACTAATAGTAGCTCAGAATTAATTTGCTTAATCTTCTGACCCCCCCGCCCCGCCCCAAGGAGATAAAATGGGAGCTTAAAATAGTGATTTTTTTTATAACCACTGCCAACTCTAAGTGGTTCATAATAAAGAAATTGTCCTTTCATTTGCCATTAGTACCTACCACATAGACATTTAGTTTGATAAGTAAACTAAAAATCTCCAAGGGCCGGCTAGTATTAGTGACACAGCTCTTGGATGATAGGAACTACCAGAGATGATCCCACTAGCCTAATAACAACAATTTTTTTCTGAGCAATGCAAACATGAACACAAATATCTATATCTTTTTACACATGGAAGCTGGACAAAAATATACAAAACGCCATAATCAGCTTGATTAGATTTATTTTTACTTCACCCTGGTTTTGGTATAGACAGTCTGAATACATCATACATTTAAGAATTAATCTAATAAAGGACATACAGGACTTTATTCAAAGACAATTAATAGCACTTCACTGTCGGAAACAAAAGACTTGAATAAATGGATAAAGACATCCTGCCACTAGTTAGGTAGACTTCATGTTAAAGAGAACACAATAATAAGTAGGAATAAATAGGGAAGAAGATCAAATAATATGTGCAGTAATCTCAATCGTGCCTGCATATTATAATCACTTAATTTATTTTTTTAAACTCCAGGTTAGTGTCTCAGTGCAGATGAATTAAATAAGAATCTCTGGGAAAGAGTCCAGATAATTCTAACATCAGTTGGGTTGAGTACTACTATGATTTAAAGGAAAAAGGAAAAAGACTTAATGGAAATACTTGCCCTAATGGAACTGAAAATAGGTTTCAAAGTTAAAAATTTATCACAAAATATTTCACTGAGAGTAGAAGAAAACAAAATAGATGGTGGGAACAGAAAAAACATCAGAACTGTAACCCAAATCTGTTTAAGCCAGGTAAAGTAAAAACCATGTGAAAATAGTTTTTATGTACTAAATGCTATTGAAAATTTACATTTTTGGGAGGAGGTAATCATTTGGACCCATATTTCATATATATATAGATAAATATATATATTACAAATTGGTTAAAAAGTGAAAAACTAGAATCGTTTAAAAATAATTTTCACCTAGAAGATGGTTTTTTTTTTTAAGGGAGTGGTTTATTTTAAAGGATAAGGACGTGGTATTTGAACAATTAGACTTATTCTCCAAGAATTGCTGGGATTCCCAGAGAAACATAAAGAAAATAGACCTACAACTGCATAAACCATTGATGGGAAGAATGTTCAGAAGTTGGTTGCCCATTTAGGGCTTATCCAAACAAAGGAGCAAGTTTCTCCCCAAAAGATCCGACTTCCCTTAGCAGTACCATTGCAACCGAAGAAAAAAATACATTTCTAAAGCATTTCCTCCACCAAATTTGAAACTGAATCTGTGAGGAAGAATTTGTACTCTGTTGTAAAATTTATTTTGTCTAATTCCAAAGAGAGAGACTGAATGTATTTTTGTTAGGCACTCAACCCCAGCTGTCTAACAGGCACTCCCAGAATTCTCTGCCACAGAGCGTGTGTTAAATGACTGGAATTGGGCCAAGTGAAGACTCAGAGGGCATAATTCTGCACAGAGTTGTGGGTAATGCCTATTCAGTTTCTTGGGAAACAGGTTTCTCCACTTACCGAGGAGAATCAATTGATCATTTTCTGCTTGGTTCTTATTTAGGAGAAGACCAAAGATTCTTCCTGGGCCCCCTGAGGCTTCCTTTGCTGGAACTTAAAGTTAGACATAGTGAAGGTATTTCAGGAAGCTATCCAAGACCTCCCTGGTGCTCTAAATGACAATATGAAAAAGTATTGGATGAGGAAAAAAATGTCCTAAATGTCAATGAATTAACATGGAGATACTGCTTGGCCATCCAACTTACTGGGAATGTTCTTAAAAAAAAAAAAAGATTTTATTGGGGAATTGGGGGAGGGGAACAGCGTTGGGCAATCGGGGAAGGGGAACAGACAAGTTGCTGTCCTTTTTTTCTTCAGTCTAGTTGTGGAGGACATTGTTTCACTGGCCCATGTTGGTATTGTGATCATTGCACTCTTCCTGGCTGAGGCAGTCAGTCGCTGGTCATTGAACAGCTGCTCACCCGGCTCTTGGCAGCTTACGCCGGCTGCCAGCCTCTCACGCTGGCTGCCAGCCACTCATGGCAGCCCACTGCAGCAGGGGCTGCAGTCTATGCAGTTGCCGGCAACTCACAGGAGGAGCCCAGCCCCAGGTGGAGCTGTTGTTCACCATCTTAGCTGCAGAGGGCGCAGCATCACTGGCCCTCATGTGGGATCCTGTGATGTCCAGCACAAGAGCGGTGAGACTCAAGAAGGGCGGCACAGAGTTAATAAAGACAGAGTCAAGAATAGATTACAAGCGGGGCCAAGGGACTGCAGCCATCATGGACTGAACACCCACTGGGGCCAACGCATAACTTTTATTAGTGATCTTTAAAAAAAAAGTCAAAATTGGGCCAGCTGAGTGGCACATTGGTTAAGAGCTGGTTTGGGGACGCCAGCAGCCCCGGTTCAGATCCCACATATGAGGACCAGTGACACTGCCCTCTACAGCTAACAACAGCTCCACCTGGAGCTGGGCTGTGCGAGCCCTGGCGACAGTGTAGGCTGCAGCCCCTGCTGCAGTGGGCTGCCATAGGCTACAGTGAGTGGCCGGCAGCCAGCGTGAACTGTCAATAGCCCTGGTGAGCGACCATCCAGAGGCCGGCGACCGATCTGCCTCATCCGTGAAGAGCGCAATGACGATACCAACATGGGCCAGTGAAGCAATGTTCTCCTCAACTAGACTGAAGAACAAAAGGACAGCAACTTGTCTGTTCCCCTTCCCCGGTTCCCCAACGCTGTTCCCCTCCCCCAATTCCCCAATAAAATCTTTTTTAAAAAAAGTAAACATTGTTTTTTCCATGGGCTGTGAGTTTCGTGCCTGCTGGCCGTTTTCCCCAATTTTCCCCATTGTGTTCCAACACAATTGTGCCTTCACACACACTCATCACCCCAGAGGATGGAGTTACAGTACCAAAACCAACCGATAAGGGAGATTGCCCTTATCATTCCATTGGGTCTCAGTATTCTGAGACACTCCCTTATGATGTCACTTTTGACACGGGGTTAGCGTGTGTGTTGGGGGTGGGGGTGGGGTGGGGGTGGCAAAAGGTTTGGCAGCTGTAAGGCAACAGGATTCAAACCGGGCCCTGCTGCTCAGAGCTGGCGTCCCAAGCCAACTCTTAACCAACACGTCATTTGCTCGGCCCCAGGCTCTTTTTGTTCAAGAAAGCTCAATTTATTTCGTGTAATGCAGGAATTTATCATGAAGATGCATGTGCTTAGGAATCTGGGGAATGCCAAACAACCAGGTTTCATGGGGAGGAGGGGCCCGTACAGAACCAGGTGTCACAACCAGAACTAGAATCCAAGGCCGCTCTAAGAACCTGAGGAGCCATGGCGGTGGGTTTTTACTCTAGGTCTTCATCCATAGTGGGTCTCAGCTATTCTCTAAGCAGCTGTCTGCATCTCTGTCTCTGTCCACTTTTCTGCCAGCTCCAACCAGCATTCTCTGTTCTGTATTACTTTTCTATGCCTCACGGTGTGCACCCTCACAGGTCCCGCTTTCTCAGAATATTGGACTGCCATAGTCCCTATTGTGTCTCATCACCACTCCTTCAAGCTTCACCTCCCACTGGTAACTACACCATTCTCTCAGTATTTCTCAGTTCAAAGCCTTGAAGAATTTGATTGTCCAGATCACTTTTTTGCTCCCAGAACATGTCACAGGACACTGGCCAACTTAAACTTCAGCAGTTTTGGGGTCAGTTGCCCAGCCCTGGTCCAATCAGCATAGTGTGAAATGGGCTACCAAGGGGTACGCGTTCAGTAGGAGCTCTGAGCCCGAGTCTCCTCTAGAAGGGGTTCTGGTGTGGTAGTTATCTGATCCATGTGACAAGTATATGGATGGATTGATGGGTGAATGGGCAGAGAGACAAGAATACTTCGTGCTTACAGAAGTAAGGCATGATTGATTATTAGTAAGAGATTATTGTGGGTTGAACAATTGAGCAAAGAAAGAACTGCATTTGCATGTTAAAACATTTGAATGAGATCTGACCCCAATCCTTAGGAACTAAATAATGGACAGGACTTGGTTGAACCAGCTATTGATGCCAAGTGTTCCTTCTTAAGGAAATGAGATTAATTTCTCCCAAATTCCTTCACATACTTCTGGCTGTTCCTTCATATAGGGCCTGGTCTTCTCAAGCCTTTCCCTGTTAGAATCTCCCAAGGTTGATCTCTCAAATCACATAAAGTACTTAGCATTGTGCCTAATTTGTAGTAAGAACAGAGTGTTATTAGTAGTAATATAATTTTCATTCATTGGACAAATATTTGAACAGTGTATCACCTATAGGCTGCATGTAACAGATTCCTAAATATAGAGACTTGATCAAATAGGTTAACCATTCTTGTTATATCCCTGCCCTCACTTAATAATAAATTTGGAGACACAGCCTGGGACTAGAATGGCAACCCACGATGCCATCTAGGATCCATTCTCCTCCTTCTTTCTTCCAACTAGGATCCAGCTATACTTACAATGTTTTTTGTTTGTTTTGTTTTTAATCTTCATGATTGTCGCTACACAAATAGTTAGTTAGTCCTCATCCTTGTCACTTCTAGCCACCCTAACCATACACCAGGTCAAAAGGAGAAGGGCAATGCCTTTATCAGCAAAATAATTTCCTCAGATAAGCCCCAGCAGTTTTCTGCTTCTATCTCATTAGCCAACTGACTCGCTGATCTCTTGGGCTGCCAAGGAAACTGAGCACACTGCCACTTTAGACAAAATCAGGATTCCATTGGTCAAGAGGGAAATGGATACAGGGAAGAGACCTAGCAGTGTGTCGGGCTTATCCATGCCAGCACTGAGAATTACGGTACCAGTCCTCAAAAGCTGGCCAGGGCGAGGTAAACCAGCAATGGAACAGTGTGATAAGGGCCACGATAGAGGTGTTTTTTCATGGGAGCATATGAGAGGGACACCTAATGTGTGTTTGAGAGGTCAGGAAAAGCTTGCTGAAGGAAGTGATAGCTAGGACATGACGCACATGGCCAGCGGGGAGAGAGCACGTGCAGTTCAGAGGTGAGACTGGGTCTCCTAAAAACAAGAATTCCTCATTGGTGGGGAATAGAGTGCACTGCAGAGAGCGGTGAGATTGGAGGTAAGCAAGAGACAGCATATGAAGGACTTTTTAAGGAAGTGAGGCAGTAAGAAGTCACTCAGGAATTTCAAGGAAAACGATTTTACTTCCTAGTTTTAAAAACTGGAGTAGAAAAATCATTTGATCTACAGCAAATCTGTTTACGTGCCAGTGGATTTGCTGTCCCTTTTGAAAGCACCAGATCCACAAATTCACCTAGGCCAACCCTCTCCCCCTTTTACAGGGGTGCCCCTCAGCTGGCTACTGCGTTTAGAAGCTGGGAGCTCTTTGCTTAAACATTTTAGGTTTCCTCCCCAACAGAATGCTGTGGGGTAAATTAGGCTTCCTCCGGAAATGCTGCCCCTATCATGAATAATCAGTTTTTGACTATATTCTTCAGGGTTCATGCTCAACTATGTAATTTTTTTTAATCAATCAAGGATTAATTATAAGTTTAAGTACACACAGGAATCAAGAGTAACCTAAGTAATCTCTAAGGTATTTGATTAGATCACGTGGCTCTCGGCAGAATATTCATTTTTTCCTTGACTTGAAAGGAGGCCACACATTTGACTCATCTCCCAGTTTACAAGCTATTCCTGAAGGGTCCGAAGTAGGTAGTGTGGCAAACAAGCAGAGACCACTGAGGTAGCACTGGCTACATTATGGCTCCATTTCCCACAGTGGTATCTTTGGAGCACAGCTTAAAAAAAAAAAAAAAAAAACTTATTAGAAAACTTCCCTTTTATTACTGAACTTATTTGGTATATTTCAGTCTGTACTTAAATCAGCTTTTCAATGACAAGGGCATTATAATATTCTCATCAACTGAAAACAGTCACTTGCAACCCACTCTCCACTCCACATTACTAATCTCCTCCCCTTTTTTTTGGCATGGAACCTTCACTTTTTAGCCCACCGCATCCTTTACTTTTTGACTCGTCTGTCTACCCTCACTACATGTAAATTCATTAACAGAGGGTATTTCTTCCTGTTTTGCTCAGTGATGTATTAGTAGTGCCTAGAACATGGAGGGCACTCAAATACTTGTTGAAATTTGCAAATGAATTATCATCAGTGTTTCTTCTATGGCTATCTTCTGTCCTGCCAAGCAAGGGCCAAACTCATCTCTGAACTTTGCACATTCTATTTCTTTTCTCTGTTTTTGGCTCACACCTACCTATCCTTCAAGAAAAAAAAAAAAAATCAACGAATTGTTAAGGAAGCAATTACATGCAAGTTTGTTTCAGCAGGCAAATCAACTTTCAAAAGCCATTCACCATTCCTCTTCATATTTGAGGCTTCAAATGATCTTCATCATAAAGTGAAACACTATTCATTTATACCGTCACTCTGCATTGCCATAATTGTACTTGTTTCATAAGGTTACATTGGAATGATTCAGGCATCCTAACATAATTGGATGAGCTAGGTAGTATTTTAGCAGACCTGAAATTCTGGAAAGGCTGTTAAAAATCCTTTTCAAGGATTCTGTTTCTGAATTCCCTCCTGAACATCAGGAGGATCTTTGTTGTCTTCCTTTTATTCTTGCACTTCACTCATCCATCCAACTATGAAACATCAACTTTCTGTCAGGCACCATTCATTAACAGGTAAATCCTATCCATTCATTAACAGGTAAATCCTATCAAAAACTTTTCACTGCTAGCCCTAGAAAATTTTTTCTGGTTGAGAAGACTAGATTATCATCTCGACAGGTTTTATCAGTATCCCCAACAACTAATATAGTATCTGACCTACAGGAAGTGCTCAAAAACTTTATTAAAAGAAGTGAGCACTTTTTACCTTTATTGCTCTCTTCCAAGTACATAATCTGATGAAGGTCAACATGCTGAACTCACAGGCCTACCCACGAGACAGTCGGTCAATCCAACTGTGCCAGAGCTAGGTGGCTTGTTTAAATCGTGGTGATAGGCAGAATCCTAAAATAGCTCCCCAAGATGTCCCACTCTAATCCCTCAGACTGTCAATATGAGCCATTACATCTGTGATGTTATATTACTGCAAATATTTGCAGATGTAATTAAGTTTACAATCAGCTGGCTTTGAGTTAATCAAAAGGAAGATTATTGTGATAGGCCTCAACTAATCAGAGAAACCCTTTAAAAGCAGTTTGTCTGGCTTATGGCAGAAATGGAAGTCATATTCCAAGAAGGAAAACGATTGAATGCACTGTTGCTTGCTTGAAGAGGGAGAAGGTCATGTGCCAAGAAATGTGAGTGGCTTCCAAGAGCCTATGACAGCTAGTAAGGAAATGGAGACGTCAATCCTACAGCACAAGGAACTGAATTCAGCCAACTGAATGAGACTGGAAGCAGATTCTTCCCCTAGCGACTCTGGTCAGGAGTCCAGCCTAGCTCACAACTTGATTTCAGCCTGTGAGACCCAAATCTAGCCCACCTGGACTTCTGAACTACAAAACTATAAGATAATAAACAGATATGATTTTAAGCTGCTAAACTGTGGTAATTTGTTAGGCAGCATTCAGAAACTATCAACCTGTACTAGAAAGGGATTTATTGCAATGACCAGATCTTGATATCACAGTTTTTTACTGACTCATTTGAAAGTTCTTCTCTGCCTTTCCCTTTTCTGCATTTGTCTTACTGCTTTCCTTTTCACTGTCCATGGAAATACTATCCAGGAAAAAATTCCACCCAAAATTAGTTGCTGTGTTTGAAAAAATAAGTTTAGAGACTACGTTTTCTTTGGACAGTATCCAGACTGTAACATTGCCCTTTTACTTAAGAGCAATAAACTCACAAAGATAAAGGGATAAAACCATTGGTGACGAAAAAAGGTTCATATTCATGCAAATAAATTTGTAAATATCAAAAAGGTACAATACAAATAAAATCAGATAGTAAAACTGTGTTCAAGTTCTCTTAAAAAGAACTTACTGTCTCAACTTGAAAAATGATCAAATAAATATATACACTGAGTCAGAAAATTATTTTAATAGTTACAAAACATCTTTTTTACAGAATCAGTATAAAATAGCAATTGATTTCTCCATAATTATCAGAATTCTTTATACGTAAGGTCTTGGCTAAGTGGGGCTGAAATCAACGAAAGGTCTTGGACTGTTGGCTCAGAAATCATCCTAGGAAGTCCGCCTTGTTGATGTCTGTCATGCTTAGCTCTTATGAGATGACCCGGTCCTCTTTTAAAAAAGTATCTTTTTATTCCTTCTTTGGAGGCTTGAAGTGAATTCGGCAGCGTTCATTAAACACCTGAAATATTTAAACAGAAATGAGTCATTGAGTTATCCTGTGTTAAGTCAGGCCTGGAACTAACTTAAATTTGGCATGGTTCAGGAGGACGTATGTTTTTGTCCCGGGTCAGCAGCTTTAGGAAACAGGGGAGTTTCCTCACCAGTTCAAACTGACTCCAGGTGTTAAGGGCACAAAAAGCCTCGCTATCCATTTATAAGGTAATTTTAATATTTTAACAACATTTAAATTATTCAAGAAAAAAAATCATCACAAGCTGGCTTATTTAGTAACTCACAGACATTTTAGTTCCATATTCTGGACATATTGTGGACAGTTAGACAAAAATATCTAAAATAAGTTTAAGACTAAGCTTTTCCCCGTCTTTCTTATAAAATTTATTTAGCTGTCTATTGTACGTTTTTAAATGAGTGCCAGATAGTTCTTCTAAGTAGGTATACTTGAAGGGAAACCAGTCTTTTGTTAAATTGTGTAAATTTATATAATGTTTTATTCTATTTATTTTGCCTCTTAAACCTCTAAACAAATTAAATATCATACATGTTAAAGAACGTACTATGACTGACAATATGGGACTGTAATAAAAATTTTGATACAGCCATTCAATGGCATAGAATGCATGCATAAAAAAGAAGAAGGAGCCGGCCGAGTGGCTCAGTTGGTTAACAGCTCGCTCAAGAGTGCAAGCTGAGCTCTGAGCAACAGTAGTTCGATGTCCAGCCTGAGCTGAGTTGCCGTTGAGCTGTCAACAGGGATGGCTCAGCTAAAAAAAAAAAAAAAAAAAAAAAAAGAAGGAAGGGCCGGCCGAATGGCTCAGTTGGTTAAGAGCTCGCTCAAGAGTGCGAGCTGAGCTCTGAGCAACAGCGGTTTGAGGCCAGCCCAAGCTGAGTTGCCGTTGAGCTGCCAACAGGTGGCAGGATGGCTCAGCTACAAAAAAAAAAAAAAAAAAAAAAAAAAAAAAACGGAGGAGGAAACTCTTTATGTTCTGATCTAAAAGATCTCCAAGTTCTATTAAGGGGAAAAAAACATCCATTTGTGACAAAGGGGAAGTGTGTGTGTGTGTGTGTGTGTGTGTGTGTGTATACGTACACAAAATTAGAAAAGGTGTAAATATCTAAAACCATATACCATCCTTTCAGAGGGAAAAGAAAGGAAGTAGCTGAAAGAGAGGAATGAGCGGTAGGATTTTTACTGTATATCCTTTAATATTAAAAAAGCTTTTAATCATGTGTCTAAAAATTTTAAGTGTCCAAATTATTTATTTTTATTTTTATTTTTTTAAGTGTCACAACTTTTATTGAATTCTTGTTTGAGATGTTTTTGTAAACTTATCAATCATTCTGTGACATTTTACTGTGTAACAAGGTTTAGGTATTTGTGAAGCATCATTTTGAAATTACCCCAAACTGGATTTTTTTTTTTTAATTATTATTATTAGTTACAGAGGTACAAAACAATGCAATAGTTATCCTTTTCACCCCTTACAAAGTGACTCCCTGCACCCCCAAATTATTTTTAAATATAAAAATCTAAAAGATTTCTTCTCAGAATTTACCCTTATACTTTTAATTAACTTAAGGAACAAATCTTTTTTAAAGTTTTTAAAAAAACCCCACATTGGCCGCTGTGGACTCTCATAAAAATAAAAGCAAAATCTACATAGGGAGCTTTTAAGGTACTGGTAATATTCAATTTCTTAAGGTGGTTGATAAATATATACACATTCATTTTATTAACATTCTTTAAATTCTACATGTTACATTGTCTTTGATATGTGTATCTCACAATTCAAAGAAAACATGTCGAAATTATATAGACTCTTTCCGGCCTTTTCATCTCACGTCAGTGCCCAGCCCTGACGTTCCCTGAAGTTCCTAATGGTCAGACCAGAGGGGGCTTCAGATTAGTGCCTTGACACACTGGTTGGAATGACATATACAACATGGCCGAGCTTCTCCAAACTCTTTTCTTAAAACTGTCTAGCCACTTTTGCGGGCCTATTGCACCACAGCTACATTTTCTCTTTAAACAAGTAGGGAACCTCACTTCCAATAGAGTGGATGGAGTATACTTTCTTTAATATCAAATCCAAAAATGCTTCACTCCTCTCACTACACTTTACATACATCAATCTCTGCACTGGATTTTTCTTTTTTTTTTTTCAAGGGCTGTGTCACTGGCCCTCACATGTGGAACTCGAACCGGGGCCGCTGATGTCCCAAGCCAGCTCTTAACAACCGTGCCACTCGGCCAGCCCTTTTCTATTTTTTTTAAAAAAAGTAAAGCAAGGATCAGTTTATTCAAGCAGAGGACTGCACTGGATTTTTCAAACCAGTAATTCATTGTACTCTTCCCCCATCCCATCGCAAGAGTAAATATTATCTCTCTGGAGAATTTAAATGGACAAATATTGCCAAAACCTTTCAAGTAGCAAACACCTTATCACGTTGGTGGAAAGGGCAGGGATAGGAAATCTTGACAAAGAAGATAGGATAAAGAAATGTGATAAACCAAAAAAAAAAAAAAAAAAAAAAAAAAATCAATTTGTATTTCGCAATTTATTCATGGCTCTGCAAGTTGGTACATTCTAGTTTTTGGTTCAGTAAAGCTCTCTCTCTGGGTTTAAGCCCATTCCATTGGTTATTTTCAAAAGATAAAACAGAATATTTAGTTAATTTGTTCAGATTTAATTGATTTTGCCCTCCATAAATCTTTGAAATTTTAGAGAGGGGTGTATAGATATACTTTTTCAGAAAACTAACATTAGAATTCTGTGATTTTTTTGTTACCTGTAAAGTCCTGGAGTCCTGGTCCCCCAATCTATTCCCAATCAGAACTACGCAGATGGTATGTAATAAGGAGCATGTAAATACACGAGCCATAAAAAGCCTATTATCAGATACCAATACCACGATGTATAAACAAGTTTCACAATCAGAGGCTAGAAAACAAGCAGCTGTGAAGGGTAGCGAATTATATGAAAATTTAACTGGGCTCAGAAAGGCTAATTTTGACAAAAACCTCAGTGAAGATTTTGAGTTAAAGAGTAGAAATTCTAAATATCAAATATGCCCATAATTAGGCAACATACAGAATGTCTCCAACTCTGTTACCATGAGAGGTCAAAGAATTCTACCATTACTGTAAAGCTAACATTTATAAGATGGCTCTATTTGGATGTTAACCATACCTGTCCCCTCTCAAAAAGTTAAACCCTCAGCTGCTTGTAAATGAAGGATTTCTATTCTTAAGAGCCCCAGTGCGCTCCTTCCTACCTCCCCACCCCCCCGCCCCAACTGTGCTTTTGCTAGTTCCATTTCCCTCCTGGTTCTCTCTGAAAATCAACATTATCTTGTACCTTCCAGCTCCTGTCGTTGACCACTTCTTCAACATTCAATTCTGACTGCATCCATTTCAACTGCAAGAAAGAAAAAACAAATGGAAGTTATAAAAATTTAAAGAACTAAAACCAAACTTTATGTTTTCCCAACAAAACCGGCTGTCGCTCCTGCATTCTTTGTTAATGGTATTACCTAGGCTAGATTTTGGAACCATCCTTGACACAGCCCATTCTCCCCATAACCCATCAATTGTTAAATCTTATAAAGCCCATGGTTCTCAAGCTTTGCTGCATATGATAATCACCTCAAGAGCTTTAAAAAACCTCAAATGCCCAGGTAGTTCACAGAAGAAATTTAAAAAGGGCCAATCAATATATTTTAAAAACGCATAACCTTACTCATGTATAAAGAAATACAAATTAAGCCATAAGACAAAATTTTTTTAAATGAAGAAGTCTGGTAAGTCTGATAAACTTAGTATTAGTGACAGTAGGGGAAAAGATACACTCATGCACATTTTTAGCAGGAGTATAAATTATTAGAACCTCTATCAAGGGCAATTTGTTAAGATTTATCAAAAAATGTAAATTCACATGTCCTTCAACTCAATAATTCCAGTTTTAGTTACTGATCCTACAATACAGATTTGCGAAGTTAGCACAGAGGAATAAAAAAGCAAAGAGGAAGCAACCTGGTTTGGATTAAGAAAAAAGAATCAGGAAAAACAAAGAGGAAGGAGAATATATAAGGCCCAAGTGATCTTGAAGGTCATGAGTTTTCTACATCTTGACCATAGAGCACCAGAGGTCTGAGGCTAAACATGCTGACGTTTTTCTGATGTTCTTTATAACTTCCAACCTACTCATAACACTAGCCAATTCCACTGCTCGGCCCAGAGGGCAGGGCCCACCATACTTCTAGTCTCGCCTCTGGTCAGAAAGACTCGAATGGAAAGAAACAAGCAGTTCCAGGAAGAGGGCTTGAAAACATTCAGAAAAATTAGGAGGAAAAACATAAACTACAGGCTGAGACAGCCAAGAGGTTAAAACCAGGATGGTTTCCTCAGGCCAAAGTCGAGACCCAGGCCAGATCTGGGGACAAAATGCCAGAGTGCCAGACAAGATCTGGGCTACCATGAGTCAAGGACTCAGGCCAAAGAGCCTGACCAACAGGAGTATATAGCTCAGGCAGGAGGTTTGAGAAACATGCATGTAACACTAGTAAGACATGAACTTGGAAGTGATCCAATGGCTCCTTGTAAACACCCACCCTAGACTCAGAACTAATGTCAGGGGGTATGTAGGCCAGTACATAGGACTAAAACTGTGGAACAAGGGGAAGGATTGCATTTCTGACGACTGGTGCTGTTGCTGAGTAGCAACAGGCCCGAAGAAGCCCACCTGCTTACACCACAGCAACCTCAGGTTCAGATTTTAATCAGCTAGATAGACCAGAAATCATTAAAGCCTCACTGCTCCGTCAAAGCCTGGACTGACTGCCAGGGAAGTAACAACTGCAAACAGTATGCCACCAAAACAGTCTTTATAATTGCTCTCAAATATTTAAAGGGATGTCACGTCGAAATGGGTTTAGACCTATCCTCTCAAACTCCTGGGGGAACATTAAAGAGCAGTAATTACATGTTACAGGGAGGCAGGCTTTCATAGTATATAAGAAAATCATTGAACAATTACAACTGTCCAAAAAGAGAATGTGCTGTCATAGAAGATGGAGAATCCCTCGCCCCCTTAAGTAGTCAGTGGTCAAAAAAAAAGGTGTGGAAACCACTGGTTGGGAGATATTGTGAAGATTAATGTAACAAATACAGAGTCCCAGAGACTGGAAAAGGAAAGGAACTGCTACGTATCAGCCAACATGCTACCTCGTACATACATTATATCATTTATTATTCACCAAAAACAAATAAATAAGTTATTAAGTATCAACTCCATTTTACAAACTGGAAATCAGAAGTTTCAGAGCAATTAATATACAAGATTACAAAGCCAAGAGGTGGTAGATGGGATTTACTTCCTTAGAGCTATCTGCCTTTATAATTTCATGTTTTTTTTCCATTCTTGAAGACTGAACATACTACAGCCAACTTCTAATACAATTTCAATGCCACCAACATAATGCTGCCCTTGAGATGGCTGATTTGGGAGCTCTGAGCCTTTCAAAGGTCACTAATAGGTGACAGTTGTATAGCTCCAGCGTGGAAAGTGCTGAGTTAAGGATTCAGGTAAAGCACTGGGGGCTTTTAGACTAACGTCTCTGTATATCAACTAAAACATGCTCATGAAAGTTATTATCAGAATTACACTATCAGTCAAAACCTAATATAAAAACACTTGACTGAATTCACAGTCAAAAGGGATGGATTAAAGTCCCATTTCTAGCACTTACTAGCTTGTGACTTTGGGAGGGTCAGTATCTCTGAGACTCAGTTCCCTCATACAGAAAGTAAAGAGGTAGAGGTGGAACATCTCTTAAGAAATGTCTCTTTCTAATTCCATAATCTTCATAACAAACTCGAAAATAGAACACAATTCAAGTTTCCTTATTTGCTTAAGAACTATTCATGGTCACGCTCTAATCCGAAACATATCAGGCAAGGAAGCGACCTTTCCTAACTCACTGGCTGGCTTTTAAAAATCCTTTCCTGGCGATTCTCTCTAGGCCCATAAGGCAGAAGCCAGGACGGAGCGGGGAGCAAACTGTGTGACACAATCCCTCTCAAACACTCAGTGGTTTCTGAACTTTGTTCTCCATTAATGGTCACTTTATTCTTTGTTTGACCTAATTTGCACATAGGATTTTTCAGTTTCTGATTTATCATCCCTGCTGTGCAGTTTCATTTGTCAATACTTTCAAGAGTCTATTAAAATCCAAAATTCAAAAATAACTAGATTTTAACTAGTATTATGTAAGTTTTCAACAGGTCTTTATAAGCACTGAGGGTCAAGTGAGATGACCTTTAGAGGCTAAGTTCACTGTCTGAGGACCCCACCACTGCCTGGTGAGTGAGCAGGTGTGGAACATGGGGCTGACGCAGTCTTCAGGGTCAGAGGAGCGAAGACAGCGGATGAAGCCTGTATCCAGGGAGACACACGGCATAGTGGGATGACCGAGAAAGTGCACATTCAGCCATGTGCATCTACAAGAACAAAGGCTTGAGAGAGATGACAAGGTTCCTTTTTCGAAGAGTGACTACATCTACTAAACAAAGGGCAAACTTCACAACTGTTCAGTACAAAAAACATGATTCCATCTCACACTGGATTTTCCGTCACCTGACATGCAGGGATCAGTAAGTCACGTACTATGCCATCTTAAAATACAGACATAATTTTGATAGTTGTACAGTGGTCATTTAAGAAGCCCCTGTACTTGGGAAACAACAAGCAAAAAGGGGTACAATGTGTCCAACATGCTCTCAAAATGGTTCAGGAAAAAAAAAAGTGGATGTATATGAAAGGAGGAGGGGTGAGGCAGGGAAAGAGGGAGGGAGAAGGGGGGCAAAGAGAATGAATTGTAAAGCAGGTGGGGCAAAATGTAAACAATAGGTGAATATAGGTAAAAGGGTACATGGTAGTTCCTTGTTTTATTCTTGTAACCTTTCTGTAAATTTGAAATTATATCAAAATAAAATGTTACCCCTTAAGTGCCCATGCCCCCAAAAAGACAGCAATGCATTCCATATAATAAAACATGGTATATATACATTTCAACTATTTTCTTGACATGTCACATTTAAGGGTTATAAAGAAACATTATAGCTGCCTTTGGAAAAGAAGGCTTCCTCTGACATACCATTCAGTGGACATGCTGCTTTCTTAAAAGCGAAAACTGTTGGGAGATGAAGTGGAAACAAAGGAGTGTCCAAAAAGAGCCAAAGACCCACAGCAGCTTCTCCACAGGAGGTTATAATAAGGTTTATTAAATTGTACATGTTTTTATGGCTGAAGAGGGTAATATCCTGAAGTTAATTATCCGTATTATATTTCAGCAATTTCTATAGGTAAAACCAAAGGTAAATATGTTCAAAATGTAAATATATTTTTTAAATGTTTCTTCTCAAGTCAAACCTCAAAACATATAGATGGGATTTCCCTAGATTTTCTGATATGGTATTGGTCTGTATTAATCCTTTTATCTTGAACAGCAGAATATATAAAGGAATGGAAATCAAATGTGATTACAAGCTTCTTCTAGCTAAAGCTGCTACAATGCATATGGTCATGAAATGCACATTAATTTACCAGTTTGCCATTGGATATTTCCAAATGTAAAAAACATAAAAGTCCACTAAAAATGAGGTTTTAATCTTCTGGTCATTTTTCTTTTTTAAAGTAATAACCATCTTACTCTAAGTTTTTCATCTTAAGAACTGCCTTTATTTTGAAGGCTAAGTTTGGAAAGACTTTGTCTCAGAAATGTAAATCTTATTCAACTTACCTTTGTCTGTTCTTTTCTAAGTTGCTTTAATAATGTTAAATCGTCCAAATTCTTTTCTCTCTCTTCTCGGAGGTGTTTTACTAATGATGAAGTCTGAGCTATACAATTTTTTATGACTCTATCCCTACTGGCATGAGCCTCCATCAACTAAAAGAACAAAGGAATAGAAAGAGAGAGAAAAAAAAAAAAATCACACCAATGTATCACATTTTAGTGTTTTTTTTAAATCCTTATTTTTAGATTATGGAAATGTAATACTTCCTAAAACAATTTTGAAAAATAAATCTGCAGAAGAGAAGATTGTGTTCATCAGCTAAATCACCTAAAAACAGATCAAAGGAAACACCTCTGCTGTGGGACGTATAAGGTCGGTGTTGTCTTCAGGGCTTCCGGCTCCTCTTCCTGCTTATGCTGCACGGGGCTCCTCATCTCAGTCTCCTTTTCCCTGCATCTCCTTCTGTCCTCATTATTCCATCCATGTGCTCCTCATCTACCCTACACCCACCCTCACACACCGCGGCCACTTTCTCTTGCTATTCTTTTTTTGTCCTTTCATGTTTTCTTCATGTTGTCACCAAGTGCAGAAATTATAAAGTGATGTAGAAAAACTCTTAAAGAAAAACAAAGAATGTTGCATTTACCTCTGTAAGAGAGCTCTTTTCAAGATTTTAAAGTTTAAGTATTAATGAGAAAAAATTCTGTATTCAGATTATTGGCTCCATCAATTGTGTTGACTGAATGTAAGAATATCTGACGGCAATTCCTTCCTAACCTTCATCTTACTGTAACAAATGCAACACAATTCACATTTATTTTCTCCCTTGATTCATGAAGTATGATGGTCATGTTTTGAACACACTCCTATGATCACAGCCAAATCTGGATGACCCTTTAAAAACCTGGGGGACAGGAAAAGCAAAATACTAAATATGTAATCTTCATTTTAATTAATGATACATAAATAACAGTGGTTCACCTCCAATTAAAACTTAAGTGTTAACTTGTTCCAGGTAATTGTTATATCACTCCTTCTTCTTTCTGAAGAGAATAATAACCTAACTAACGCTATGGTAGTAATAGTTACAATAGGGATAAACTAACCACTATATATATATATATATATATATATATATATATATATATATAATGGGACTAATTTAATCATTTTATAAGTATAAGATATTTGAAATATATCTCTTAAATGATCCTAATGGGACTCTGTGGTTGGGAACTACTAGTCTAATTACACCAGGAGGGAACAAGCCTTTGCATTTCAAGAGTGTAGTACTAAAAGTGTAATTACAAATTGTACCCATGTGAAGACATCAACCCCACCTATACTAAATATCTCTAATATGCTAATTTTTCTCATTGTAACATTTAGGATTCATGAGGACAACCTCAAGAGCCATATTTCATTGGCTAATATGCTGCTTCTTTACTTGTTTACTCCTTCAGGCATAATTACAGGAAATTAAAGGAGCCATTGAAGGTAGGGAACCACACTTCCCAAAACAGAATTAGAAGAACCATCTGCAGTTAGGAAGCTCTCACCCTGTTGGTGTATAAGACTGGCTAAAGGTTTCAGTTTCCTCTTTTGTAAAAGTATGGATTATGAGAAAATAACTGCTAATATCCTTTCCACCTCTAAAATTCAGGGGCAACATGACTTAATACACTGCTTATATATCAGATGGTATTTAATCACTTTGATATTTTGTCTAACCCCCCAGTAACTGGAAACAGCATTAGCACCAACTAAAAGTCTATCAAAATATTCTCATTTTTCTATCTGTATTTTAAAATCAAATTCAAATTTTGTATATTTTTCTTTCAGTCTCTCACCACAAAGTTTTCTCCCTTGGTTGGGCTTTCCTTCACTCTTCCCCTCTTTAACTTCGCCCCTTTTCTGTGGCTATACTTTTAGCTGCAGATCACCCTCCTACCCTCACCTGCTTACTTCTCCTTCAGATTAGCCCCACTGGGAACCCACTCAATGTAAACGGAAATTACTGAAATCATCTTTGACTCTGTGTTATCAGTTATTTCAGTCTGGGGAACATCCTTCAATAAAATTCAAAATTAAGAGCCATATGCAAGAGGAACATGACTGGCCTTCAGTGCATGTATGTCAAAGAAATGAGGACGCTTGATAACTAGCAATAGGTTATGCGACATGAGCCTGCCAGAGAAAAACATAGCACTAAACCAGGCTTAGCTCATTAGTAATTTGGACACTTGAGCATTTGGTCACATGAGAACTGTTTCTGACATGTGAAGTCTTTATCAAAAGAACTGAGGTAGGGGCAGCAGAGTGGCGCCTTGGTTAGGAATTGGCTTGGGATGCCAGCTCTGGACAACAGGGCCCCAGTTTGGATCCCATATGAAAGGCCAGTGATGCTGCGCCCTCTACAGCTAAAATGGTGAACAACAGCTCGGCCTGGAGCTGGGCTGACGTGAGCTGCCATCCAATGCTTGGTGACCGATCTGCCTCAGCTTCTGCCTCAGCCGGGAAGAGAGCAATGATGATACCAACATGGGCCTGTGGAGCAACATCCTCCACAACTAGACTGAAGAACAAAAGGACAGCAACTTGTCTGTTCCCCTCCCCCAATTCCCCAATAAAATCTTAAAAAAACAAAAATGAGGTAAAATTTATTAAGAAACTCGTTAAGGTACAAACCAAGGTATTTGGTTAGAGGAGAAAAATCTGGAATAAGCATATCATAACCATACTTCCTTTGATTTGGAACAAGCAATTTTGAAACAAAGACAATGGGGTGAGGCAGAAGAATGATTTGAAACTAGTTGAAAGGGCTATCTATATATCTAGAACTTTCTAGTTTTATTTTATCAGAATTTTAAGAACTTCTTTTAATCTAAAATTTTCACATATCTCTTAATCATTATTTTAAAACAATGCCAACAATTTTCCTAATTATAGTTGTTTTAGTGTTTTTCCTTTCTAGAACAAAGGTTGATTCTAAATAAACTAAAAATTAAATTCTAATTTCCTAAACATCATTTGTTTGTTTTAGAACCCCGACAATGACCCTTGGTTTAACTATCATTAAAATCAAACCAAAATTATTAGGTTTTTGCTATAGCACTGTGTTTTGAATCTTCTTCCTGAACTTCCGACAAAACAAAAAATTTCAGAGTTTGAAGAGAATATGCTCTAATAAGGGGATCTCACTAAAACTATTTTATCTTTACTAAGAGTATATTTTTAAGATTTGGAATTTCTAAAATGAGTGCTTCACTAACAACTTTGCTGATTATCTTCTATAAAGAAGCATTATCATTAGAGTGTAAATATTCCTTCATCAGTTATAGCTGGAAGGGTCAGGACTGAAGTAAGTCAGGGAGGGTGACTGCAAGCAGCTTAGATATTTCATAGAGCTCCACTTCTTAACTGAGATAATATTTAATGGAACTCAGTGGTACTTACTAGCACATGCACTCTGATGCAGATCTGACTCCGGCACAAAACTAGTTGATAAATAATCTCTTGCATGATGTTCACGTTGCTGGATCCCTCTGGGATACCAACAGACAGAGGAAAACCCTAACATGTACATAATAATATCGAAAACAGAAAGGTTCCAAATTTAGTGTGCAAGGTTATCCTGGTTCAACAAAGGGATAAGAAATAATAATAGCAGTAACTAATAATAGAAGCAGCAAGCATTTAAATGTAAAACATTTAGTGCAGTTAAGCACTTTGTATTAACTCATTTAATCCTCTTAACAACCCTATGAAGGTATAATACCCTACGAGTTATTAAGACATTATTTTACAAATAAGGAAGCTGAGGAAAAAGGTTATGTAACATGTTCAAGGTCACCCATCTAGGAAGTAGCAGAAGTGGATTTGATCTGGAATCCATCTTAATCACTACAATGTAAACCTCTGAATTAATAAAAAGATTGAAAACAACTGAACAGATTATAGAGATTATATGGCTAGTGAGGATCACTAAACTGATCATAAATTTTTAGTTCTTTAGACAGCGCTACCCAAAGAAACTAAGAGAACTGTCAAATAACCTCATAATAAATTAGAACATGGACCCATGTTCCACTTCCAATAGTGGATTCTACTCATGAAAGCCCACAACACAGCAATTTTCTCAAGCCCCAAGAATTGCCTAACCACTCAGGAAAATAACATACTTTCATATAAAAGCAGAACAAAACTATCAGCAGTTAATGCTTTAAATTTTATTGATATGAATAAGCTTATCCAAAAATGATATTTTTTAAAATTCAGAAATAGACTTTAGGTTTTAAATACCTTCGTTTTAAGACAATGAATCCAAATAGTAATCTCACAGTACAGCTTAAAATAGCAAATGCTATCTGAATTTTAGCTTCCAAGTTAATGAACAGATATAAGTAAACTATGAAAAATACTTAGCTACATCATTATTTCCTTCTGCTTTGGGAAATTAAAAAGAGAAATAAAGAGAATCTTTAAGAATCAATGAAAATATATATACTTGAGAAACCAAAGCCTCAGGAAAGGACAATTTGTTTGTTACTTTCCTTCTCTCCGAAACACCAAACACTTCTATTCCCCTTCCTGATGAATGAGGGAAGAAAGAAGACATAGAAGGCATGAAGGGTTTTAATTCCTCTCACATCAGCTGTCTGGCTTCTTAGGACTGATTCATTCAAAGCCCTTGTTCTTGCTCCACTGTTTTCCTTGACTGTTTCGCTCTCTCCTTCATTCCTTTGTTCATAAGGTTTCCTTAAGTTAAAGGCTGTCCATGAGGGGGCCAAAAATGCCCATTCTTTACAACCATTTCTTCACAGGCTTGTGCATAAAATCACACATTTCTTTAGTTTGTAGAAACCAGATCAAAACTTATACACTCTCAGATATGGGCAAGAAAAAATATGAAGATGCCATTCTTTTATCCAGTTTAATTATACATATATCAACTGAGTTATTTTGTCTGCAGATAAAGGAATAAAGGAAGCACAAAAGAAAGACTCAAAAGATACACTTACAGACTCATAAAGTTGTTTACAGGTTTGGCTGGCATCAATTTTCCCTGCAAAGGAAGCTGTTGGAACCGTAGTGTTTAATTCATGTACTATTCTGTCATCAATCGTCCTCATCACCTTGAGTAATTCCTATATATATTTAAAATAAAAGAATAATAATCTGAATGAAAAATTAAGTGATAAAAAACAAAAAACAAAGCTCTTGGATATCTTACAACTCTGTAAGTTAGGAATAGGGAAACCATGCCAAATGTATAGTACAACCAAAGGAAAATCTTTATTACAAGAGTTATGTAACAGTAACAATGGGCACCAGTTCTGTTTCCTTGGTTCAAATGTGATCATCTTTTTTTTGTAATTTTATGTAACTATATGTATATATTTCATGTGTATACACAGACAGCTTTCTCTCTTGGATCAAATGTGATCATCTTAATGGTCAACTACGTTGAATGTTACTAAGAAGTTAAAGACATGGACAGAAATTTACTTTTATACTTGGCAGGATGGAAATCATGGGTGACCTGGACAAGAGTCATTTAAGTTCAGTGTTTAATGGACTGAAAAGTTAGTGTGGCTTAATTATAGATAACAGACAAAACATGGTGTAAAATAAGACCCCAAAATTATAGGTTGCATTATAGGATTTTAGTCTTTTTCCTGGGAGCCATGGAGAACCAATGAAATGTTTAAGTACAGTGGGGCTAGATGATCAGATTTGTGTCCAGAAATGATTGCTTAGGTTAAAGATAAAGTATTAAAGTGTGGAAAATGGATAGTAAAGAACAAGAGTAGATGCAGTTTTGAGTTTGATCAGTAACTACATAGTCCAATTCCCCTCCAATAAAACAATTTGGACAAACTGTTAAGTACCTTATATAGTAATGGAATTCATCTGCCTTTACTAGGTGATGAATCAATTTCAGTATTACCAATGGAACCTATAAATGTGGATTACCAAATATATCAATTCTTCTCTGTGTGCTAGAGTATTATCAATAAATGATCCAGTGCTTGCCTTTCATATGGTAGACACCAGTAGCCACATGAGGTTATTTTAATTAAATTTAAATTTAAAAATTTAGCTCCTCAGTTGCACTAGCCACATTTCAAGTGGTCAAGAGCCAGTGGCTACCCTATTGGACAGCACAAATTTCCACCATCATGGAAAGTTCTATTGGACAGTGCTGAATTCAAGAAAATATGAGTCTCTAAACTAATAATTTGCTTGGTCAGGGATTGTCAAGAACTATAAGCTATTCTTAAATGTCACAGAAAAGGCACTAGAAAAGCTAAAGATAAGGGAAAATGGGGGTAAGATGCAGGAAGGACTTTCTTTCAAAATTGGAAAGGGAGAAGGAAAAGAACTATAAACCCCCTCACTAGGTACACATTTGTTTACAATGGGAAAAGTGCCAGGGCTCTTAAGGCAACTCCAAGAGGTCTAGAAAAGAGCCTGGCGGGCCTCACAGACTGAGAGCATTTGGAAGGTTAATGCAGGCACAAAAGAGCTGATGTTAAATCAGGTGCCTCGTTCATAAAGAATTACTGACTACCTGATCCCTAGCCCCAAAGGCATAACCTCTCTCTCACAAATTCACCAAGAAAATACACAGAAGATGTCCCTGAGCAGATCATACACAATAAATGGCAACACTAGTCTACAGAGATAATACAGAAATACACACACTTCAGTAGCTCGCTGAAGGCTTTGTGTAGGACCTGGAATCCTAATCATCTTCTAAATGTCACGGCACAGCAAGAGAACTCTGCAAATTTTGTCATGCTTCCAGTTTCTCCGATCTTTCATCTTCCTCAATTCAAGAAGAGATTCTGATTTATCATGAATCTCTCATTTTAGGCTGAGCCTTTAAAATTATTTAGGTACTTATCTTGGAATTGTACTTTGTCTTACCTGTAATTGTGGGGTGAAAATCTCATCTTCTTGGAAGTCAATTTCAGTACTGAAGCAGTGCCCACATTTAGTAGTAGGAAGGAGTAGAGAAAACTTTTTATTGCCCCTACAATTATAGTATACTCTATTCCTAAGGCTAATCATCAGGTAAATTCCTTTTTATTATTTTGGGCAGTTTTTAGGGTATATGAGGGGTGGTGGTGAAGGAAGGCTGGGAAAAGGTCTATTACAGGACAGTAAAATACAAAAGTACTCCAAAAACTAATCTGGAATTAATCTTTCTTCTCTTCACTCTCTGCCCAGTAGATCCCATGATGCTCTTTTTAGACAGACCTGGTTCCTCAAACCCCACTTTTATAGCAGTGCCCACAAGCCAAAGACACAGATTTGCCTGCAACTGCCATCTTCTGACAACCAGTACCCTCAGGCACAAGGACAGAGAGCAGTTGGGTATCTTCCAAAACCATCTCTGATGCTAGAAAATAGTTTATTTAATCTGTACCTAATTACCATATACCTCAAAATCTACTGTGTATAAATGAATAAATATTCCTAACAGAAATAACAAGACAAGCATTCTGGGAAGGAATACTTAGTTGATTTTGTTCAGGTGATATATAAAATGGATCTTAGGGGGAGGAAGAAGGGATTTCAGGGTAGCCATGAGTGATTAAAAAAAAAGAAAAAAGCATAGAAGTAACAAAGAGCATAATGTATTCATAATGTATAATGTCTACGTAGCTGGACAGCAGAGATCAAATGTACGTTGGAGGAGGCAGAGGGTTGGGGGGAGAGAAACATGCATGAATAAGGGCAATGGTAAGAGATGTAATTAGAGGGAGGCACTTTGGAATTGTATGTCATGTTAAGTAGTTTAGACCTAGTCATAAAATTAGATGCATGGTTCAGATCGTAAAATTTAGAAGATTAATAGTATAAAGCCAGAATATTATGGAGATTAGACTAATGGGGCAGGGGGAGATAGTAGAAAAAGGAATGACTGAAAATAAGACCTATCACAAAGCTAGTTGCAAAAATGACAGAGCCCGAACAAAGATGGTGCGTGGTACAAGTGATGAATCTTCCCTCAAGCGCCTATTTGACCATCTCATCCCCTCTGCTCAGAAATGACTCCCTTGGGCCGGCCGAGTGGCACGGTGGTTAAGAGCTGGCTTGGATGCCAGCGGCCCGGATTCGGACCTCACATATGAGGGCCAGTGACAGTGCCCTCTTAAAGAAAAAAGGCCCCCTAACCTCACACACTTGGTATCCAAGCCTTTCACAACCTGGTTCCAATCTTTTATGGAATCTCAATGTACCCCTGAGCAAACCCTGAATTCCAGCAATACTGATTAACTATTTCCACCAAATACGTAAAATTTTCTGCCTTATATATACTGTTTTTTTTCCTACTTAAAATACCCTTGATCCTGTCCACCTAAGGCCCAACTCAATTACCATCTCTTGATTAAGTTCTCTGAACTGTTACACTATTTTATTCATGTTCTCAATACTTTCTACATGTTTTACGTCTCTACTTACATTAAGTTCCTTGTTTGATATCCAGTCCCCTGGGTCTTCCCAAGTGCCTGGAACCTAGCAGTATCCATATAGACTGAATTTTGTCCTCCCAAAATGCCTATCTGACTGTATTTGGAGATACGGCCTCAAGGGAGATAATTAAAGTTAAATGAGGTCAGATAGGCAGGGTCCTAATCCCACCAGACTGGTGTCCTTGTAAGAGGAAGAGACACCAGAGAGCTCTCTCCTACATGCACAAAGGGGCCATGTGAGGACACAGTGAAAAGGCAGCAATCTGTAAATCAGGAAGAGGCTCACCAGAAAGCAACCCTGACAGGGTCTTGATCTTGGACTTCTAGCTTCCAGAACTGTGAAAAATTTAATTTCTATTGTTTGAGCCACCCATTCTATGGTATTTGCTATAGCAGCCCTAGCAGACTAATACAATATCCAATAAATTATTGCTGAAATGTTAAAATGTTCAATTTTAAACATTGTCTGGATTTTGGAAATAGGATATTTTCCAGACATGCTAAGTCTGACTTTTATCATAGAAAAATAAGAATTATAAAAATTTAAAACACTTGAAAAACTATTAAATTTTAAAACATGCACCAACATGGAAAAAAATCAGAATACTAGTTGCCAGAGGGGAGGAAGGATGAGGCAGGGACTGACTGGAAAGGGGTATTAGAAACTTTCAGAGATAATGATATTATTCTCTATGTTGATGGAGGTTTGCACGACAGCAGTATGTTAATGTCAAAACTCATTAAAACGTACACTTAAGATTTGCATATTTCACTAACGCAAATTTTATAGAAAGACAAATATTTGAATCTAGTTAATGATATGCATGGTAAAGACATGTTTAGGAGTGAAGTATATTGATGTTCGCAACTTACTTTGACATGCATCAAAAAAAAATTAAAACGTGGATTGATGGATAGACATGGATATGTGATAAGAGTAAATAGAGCAAATCACTGATTATAGAATCTAGATGGTGGGTACATGAGTGTTCATCGTACAATCCTTTCAACTTTTCTGTAGCGTTTGAATATTTTCATAATACAATTCTGCAATACACCTGATCTTTATAATAAAAAAAATGATGTGCCAAAGGCAGCTCTGGAAAACTAGATCTTCTGACTTTTAATCCAGGATACTCTCCATTATAAACCAAGCATTTGCAAAAGTCCTAGAGAAAGTATCTAAAAACTTTCCTCAGGTTTCACTAATGGTATTTATATTATGATTTTTACTGTGTGAACGGAATGGTTCTATAAAACAGTTTAGCTTTTGCCTCATTTATCTGACCTTCCAAAAGAAAAATCAAAGTATTCTTACATGATTAGCTCAAGGTTCCAAAGCTGTTAATGACAACAATACTCGAACCCAGAAAATCTAACTCTAACTCTCTTTACGATAAACCTTAAAGCTATCATTGCTCAAATATCTGGGTTTATTAACTCAAGTTAAATCATAGTACTAATGTGACAAGACCAAGGCCACGAAGGGGCCAGTAAACCTTAAATATTCCATATACTTTAGAATTCAACAGTCTTTTTTATCCTATTTAAGATTTTTACAAGTATTTGTATTTGTTGGGCACCTTGATCACATCTGAAGTCAGCTGCTGTGCTGAGCTAGTCTGAGAAGTAGCTTACGTGATAAAGAGGGTGCAAGTAATGATCCCACATAATCTCTTTGGCCAAATGATGTTTGTCAAAGGATTTAGTGTTGAGGTTATCTTCAAGAATACCTTTACGAAGGTATTCAAGGATATAAGCACAAAGCTTACTATAGATAGATCAATGACATGTGAAATGATTTTTCAACGTCTTTAGTTAAAAATATATTTGTTAGGTCATGATTTTTTAATTCACCTGTATCTAGACTGCAGCAGCCCATTTATGCCTACAATGGAACAGATAACTTTCTAAGCAACTTGGCCAAAATCCAGACCCTGTTCTTTAATTCATGGGTTAATATTTAACCCTAGACTTCTGGTGTTTAAATATATAAAAAAAATACAGACTTTTTCTTAAATGTTACATTTTTTTCTAATGGTTACTAAGGCAATAGCATCGGAATTGGTACTAGACTTAATCGCACCTCCACAACTCCAAACGCTCTGCTCCATCAAAATAGTAAAACTTGTACCAGGTTGTTTTGTTTTATCAAGTATCCCTCACTTTAATCTCTCCACAAAAGCTCAATTTAAAATAGGAGGGAGGGGCCAGCTGAGTGGCGCGGTGGTTAGGTGCTGGCTTGGATAGCTAGCGGCCCCGGTTCGGGTCCCACGTATGACGGCCAGTGACACTGCCCTCAAAAAAAAAAAATTAAAATAGGGGAATGGTAAAGGCTAGGAACTGGGTTCGGGGGATGGCTAAACGACTGTTACAATCCCTACCAACCGGGCTGAGTTCGCCTGTACTACAGCGCTGCCCCCCGTTGTTTCCTCTGCGGTTACTCCAGGCCTGAGCCCCACGGAGCGGCTTGGCTCCTTAGGGCCAATCCCGCGCCCCCCATGACCTCCAATGGCTCGTAAAAGGAGCCCCGCATTGCTCGTTTCTTCTACCATGGGTCTGCACTCCCTCCCAGGCCAGAGGACGGCACAGGGTGCAGGGACCAAAGGAAGCACACGCTGCCCCAGGAGGAAAACCCCATCACCTGGAACTCGGCGAACTCCTCACAGTTCACACCGCCACTGGGCGCCGCCATATTGGACAAGCGCGAGGCCCCTGTCGCAAGCCAATCACGGCGGAGCAAAGGTGTCCGCAGCGCCGCCTGACAAAAGATATGTCTAGGGAAGTATCCGGGGGGAAAAAGCGGAGCCCTCGACTTGTGTTTTCCGCGGTCCTCATTCACTTGGAAACTTGTTTCCCTGTGTCCCTTTTTTTTCCACTTCTCTCCTTTAACATGTCCTCCTGGAACCCACTCCTATGCATGGATCAAAGAATGTCAGAATTTGAATGGATCGTGTTACCCTAATCCCACCTTGTTATAAAAAGGGAAACAATTTCCTGGTCGCACCAACCAGGTCTTTCGAGGAGGAAACCTAAAGTGGAAGTGGTTTCCCTTAACCCTTCCATTCCATTTTCCGCCTCCTGTCCCTGGAACACAGGGAGGGACCTTTGTTCGTTAAGATTTGGGGACCACTAAGAAATATCAAGAAAATACATTTCTGGCAGTGTGAGTGGATAAGTGTTTAATAAAGTGTTTAGGTGTGGAAATAATGTGTAGTCTTATAAAACTAGATAAATAGAAAAAAAGGAAACATACATGCCAATTTCTCAGCCTAAGAGACTCCCAAAGCCAACAGGGATGGGTACCACTAGGCCCCAGTTAGGTATTTCTGATAAAGGAATGTATTCATTGACAACACTGGAAGAACAGTGTATTGAAACATTGATTTATTTATATCTAAGCAGTGTGATTTCGGGAGTCTAGCTAGGCAGTCTGATTTCGGGAATCTACAGTTCGTAAAACTTATAATGACCATATTACTTTTCTTCTACTTTAAACGGGCACTTTCTTAGTTGCAAAGAATAATATTTCAGAGGCCCATTTATAACCACACGCCAAAAACAGCATTTCTAAGGACGCATCCAGAAGGCTGCACCCGGAGAGGCCCAGCGAGGACACAGAGCCTGCACAATCTGCGCGGAACGCACGTCCCACACGCCCCGTGCATTACACAGGCCCCGCCCACACTCTCAGTGCGTCACGCACGACCCGCTCGCTCCGCCCTCACGTCTCACGCCCCGCCCGCCAGCGCCAGTCCTGTCCTTCCCATTGCAGCACTGGGTGACATTGAGTGTACCCACGCCACCGCCGCCCCCAAGGCACTGTGCTGGTCGGCGGAGTAGGCAGCCATGGGAAGCCTCCGCGGCCTGCGTCTGGCGGCGGGTGAGACGCGGGCTGTGGCGGTGGGGTGAGGAGGGCGGGAAGCCAGCTCGGTCACTAGGGTTGGAGGAATCTTGCAGCCTCCCCAGGCCCTGGTAGTTGCTTGGCATCACCCACTTCCTCCAAGTTGCTTGGAATCGTACCCGCATGGTAGCAATCATGGGAGCGAGCAAAGGCTGAGCGAGCAACTTCTAAGCAAACACTGGGGGCTCTGCCGGAGGGACCCTCGCACCTGGCACTTAATCCACCCAACTCCCAGCAACTTTATGACCCCTTGCTCTCCCATTCCTCCCCCCCCTCCCATCACTAGCCTCCTCGGAGCTCAGTTCTTAATGTACTTGCCATCCATCCATAGAACTACCCCGACCTCATTGCCGGATTGATTCAACTTTCCACCCTGACCTCCCGCTCCGTTACTCCATTTGAGTCTTGAGTCTCCCCTCACCCTATCTCAACATTTTTAAAGAAAAACCTATAGTCTGGAGTTTCTACCCATTTAGTGTCTGATGAGACAAGGGAGCTAAGGTCTCACAGAATAATAGTAATTGTTTTCTTAAAATGGGGGATATATTTCTTTTAAATAATTCTACAATTAAGTGCTTCGAATTTCTTGGAGGAAAGTTACGCAAATACAGGATCTGCGGTTTGTTTTCCTAATTGACATTTGTATAATGGGTTGAAGTCAGAACTTAATTTGCCTTCTTGGGGAACCAGCAGAGCCTTTGTTTAGTAGGAGCAAAAAAAAAATCAGCGTTTGCCTCTTGGCTCTTTACTAGGCACCAAGGCAGATCACTCTTTTGGTCACCTCTATGAGTTTTGATAAGGCATAATGATTGTTCTTTTATTCCTTGCTATCAGATTACTAAAAAGTTGTTTAATTCAAATTTTAAAGGAAGAATCGCCCCAAACTTGGCTATGGAAATTATGTAAGTGTACATTATAAATGAAGTAATGTAAAAAAAAGTTATCCTTTACAAACATGGCTTATTTTGCATTCCAGTGGAGAGTGGACTGGAAAACAGGTCTTAAAACTAGAGAATGTTATTTACTTCCTTTAAAACAAATACCCTCTCCACTAAAAGAGATGGATTTCACTGATTTGTTCAGCTTTGTTGAACTAATTCACCAAAAATCTTTTGTATACCTTAGTCCCCCCAATCGGTGCTTTTGCTTCCCTTGGTTTCAGTTACCTATGGTCAACCGTGATCTGAAAATATCAAATGGAAAATTTCATAAATAATAATTTTAACTTTGGGGCTGCTCTGAGTAGTATGATGAAATCTTACACTTTCCCATTCCAGTTCACCCAGGATGTGAACCATCCCTTTGTCCACCGTTTCATCGCTGTATACACTACTAGCTTGTTCAAGTTGCCCTTATTTTACTTAATGGCCTGAAAGCGCAAGAGTAGTGATGATGGCAATTCGAATATGCCAAAGAGAAGCTGTGACATATATGTGTGCATAGCATAGGGTTCTGTACTATCCATTGTTTCAGGCATCCACTGGGGGGTCTTGGAATGTACCCCCTGTGGAACAGGTGGGACTACTGTACATCCTGTTAAGTGTTATAAAGCTTTTCAGCAAGGTAAGTGAAAGAATCACTACTCTGTAAAAAAAACTAAAATAGACTGAGTGAAAGGGACTTGGACTACATAGCAACTGAGTGTTTATAAAGCAGTTCATCTTCTTGCCTTGAGAATGTATTTATGCATTATAAAGATTCCAAAGTCTCTCTGCAGACTTTTGATATTTAAAAACTTTACTGTCGGGCACTTACTCAAAATTCCTTAAGTAATTTAAGAACAATTTAACTCCAGATAGATCTACTAAAAATGTTATATGAGCAACTCTTTCCAAATGATCTTCTCTGAATGTTTTGTGAGCAAGTCCAAACAATCTGGTCTTTCACCTACTTTTGCCTATTTTATAGCTAAATACATTCACATATATTATTTTACTTGACTGATTTCTCTCAGAAGCCCTCTTAGGTAAATCTTATCATCCATTCTCCGTTTTACAAATAAAGAAACATAGGTCAGAGGATTAAATGACTTGCATAATGTAAATAAGAGTCAGGAAATGAGCCTGCCTTCTCATTCTGGAACTTGTGCTCTTTGCTTTGTTCAAGCTGTTTATTCACAATAAGTGTGTATATGTGTTTGTCATGGCTAATTGGATCTCTCTGATGTGAAATGAAAGAGTCATGAAATGCAGATTTGCTTATGAGAGGGAAGCACACATTTATTTGCAATTGGGTTTTCAAGTAAGAATGACTGACTTAAAGCAGGCTTAACCAGATGTTGTAGGTATAGTCAGTCAGTCCTCCTAGCCACAGATTCAACCAACCACAAATTCAACCAACTATGGATGGCAAATACTCAGAAAAATGTTTCCTTGTTGCTGATGTGTACTCTGTAGTTAGGCCTATGGTGGCTTGGGTATGTACTGAATATGTACCCTTTTTCCTTGTCATTATTCCCTAAATAATACAGTATAATAGCTATTTATATAGCATTTTCATTATATTAGATATAAGTATTTTATAGGCAATTTATAAAGCATTTGGGAAGATGTGGGTAGGTTATATGCAAATAGTGCTATTTTATATAAGGGACTTGAACATCCTTGGATTTTGGTTTCCAAGGGGTCCTGGAAGCAAAGCCCCTCATATATCAAGGGACGACTGTATACCTCACTTATCCAGATTATTATTTGGAATAAGATACTGAAGGTGAGTGAAATTTCAAATAGCCAAAGCTTAATCTTAAATGATGGACCTTTATTTATTTAAAGATTTTTTTTTATTGGGGAATTGCGGGAGAGGAACAGATAAGTTGCTGTCCTTTTGTTCTTCAGTCTAGTTGTGGAGGACTTTGCTTCACTGGCCCATGTTGGTATCATCATTGCGCTCTTCCTGGGTGAGGCAGATCCATCACCAGCCTCCGGCAGCTCACTCTGGCTGCCAGCTGCTCACGCTGGCTGCCCACCACTTACTGTAGCCTATAGCAGCCCACTGCAGCAGGGGCTGCAGTGTACACCGTCACCGGGACTCAAGGTAGCCCAGCTCCAGGTGGAGCTGTTCTTCACCATCTTAGCTGTAGAGGGCAGTGTCACTGGCCCTCATATGTGGTATCTGAACCAGGGCTGCTGGAGTCCCAAGCCTGCTCTTAACCAACACGCCACTCAGCCGGCCTGCAAATGGATTTTTTTGAGCTTGAATTTGAGCCAGAATTGAATTTGGGCTTTTATGAGCTTGAATTTGTTTTTTGTTTTTTAGATATAGGTCAGGGTTAACTTGCAATTCTTGGACTCCTTCACAGATGACAGGTCCTGTGAACCTCTGAAATTATAATAATATATATTATATATAGATAATATTATATGTATAATATATAATTATATTCAAACTTTTATGATTATATACCTGTTTTAGGGAAAGAGGGTCCATAGCCTATATCCGTTACTCAGCGCAGTCTGTACGCTAAATTAAAGATGATTTGGAACTAAATGGTTACTAGCCCACATTTGTGTGGGTTTCAGAAGGGTAAAGACCGAATCTGTTTTGTTTTTACTGAACCCTCAGCACTTATCAATGTCCAGCTCACAGGAGACAGGCAATCGATATTGTTTGGAAGAGAGACACTAGGAAATACCTTGCAACATGCTGCAGATATAAAGTTTTCTTACCTCTTTTCTGAAAGTAGAATAAAATAGATATAACCTTCAGGACATTGTATCTTTCTGCAGAATAATTATTAGGTCAAAGGAGTGGAATGGCTTTATGTTTCTTCACACCTTCAGAAAAGTTTTACTGTTCTGAACTCCTTTGACTTATCAGCAGATTTTATTTAAAGTTAATTCATGATTATTTTTATACCAATGTAATGGACCATGGGCAGCCTCGTTGTCAGGTTAATCCACATCACAGAGCATTAGAGTCAAGAAATACCTTAAAAGTCCTGTAGTCCAGTCCCCTAATTTTAAAGATGAAGAAACTTAAGGACCAAGAAGGCAACTGACTAGCCAAGAGTCACATGAATACAACGGTAGACCATAACCAGTATCTCCTGGTTCCCATTCTGATTTTATTTCCACTACATTCATTGTTCTTTTTGTTTGTTCTTGCTAACCAACCCTGAATGAGCACATACCCATTTTTACTGCTCCAGATTTTGGCTTTGCTTATTTCTCCCTCCAGGTCTTGCTAACAGGTTTTTATTGAGCACACACTTTGTGCCCTGTTATATTATGGAAGCTCTAAAATGAGTGGACTGCCGCTCCTACTACAGCTCGAGTTTATTGCAACGAACAAACATATCTATATAGTACACCTGGAGAGCTTATACATGACAATATATATTAAGTTCTAGATTACAGAACAGATTTTGAGTTCTGCTTGTGGTGTCCTGGAGCTAGTTCCCAGTGGTTTGTGCACATCCCGTCCCAGTTTTACAAAATGTTGTTACATTAGTAGCTTGAAATCTGCCTTGGAGAAAGTTATTGGCAAACACTGTAAATCAGGGCTTTTCCCCGCCAATCCCCCTCCCAACAGCCAGCATACCACTAGCTTTAAAAATTCAGAGAAAGGAAAAGTAGTGTAGGTTATGATTATCTACGAAAGGCTCCATTGAAACAAGGGATGGGAGAGTTACATGAGCAAAGGTAGGGGTAGGAATGAGTGGAGAAGATGTAAGGGCAGAAAGGGCAGTAAGGAGAAAAGATTACCTTGGATTTCAGTCATAAGATACTAGGAGATAAGGTGTGGCCTTTTGAGGATTTTAAACTAGATGAATTTGGACAAAAAGGAAACCTTTAAACAAGTCATTAAAGAAACATTTTTGGAAAATTATAATGGCCAGTGCATACAACACGAATAGCTGCTACCTGTGAAGTTGCTACAGTAATCTATGTGTGAGGTGATGATGTAAATGACAAAAGGAATATATCAGGGAAGTGTTTTCAAGAAATTGTTAGTATGAGTTGGAGGCATAGAGTAATTTAAGGAAGAACTTAAAGACTGACATTTTTGAGCATGGAAGACTGAAGGAGTGTTGCCCCATTGTCAAAAATAAGAGAGTTAGGAAGGGATACTGGTTTGGCCGACAGGATGGTACATTATTGAGTGGTAGGTGGCATTGAGTTATAGGGTTAGGATGGGACCTCTCAGTCAAAGACCTGAGGACAAGGAGAGGTAAAGTTAGGAAAATATATGGGAGCCATCAGTGTGGAGCTGATTATTAAAACAGAATGCAGAAGTCCTCCCTGAGAGGAGTGCAGAATAGAGGCAAAGACTGAACCTTGAAGGCCTGACATAGTGTAAGTAAGTAATAAGAAGTGGCAAAGAGGCCGAAGGTAGATCATAGAGGTCAGAAAGAGAATGTGGTAGAATGTCAGGAGGGACTGAGTCCTTGTAGAAAGATAAGATCAGTAGCGTCAAATGGCCACAAAGATGGGAAGAGTGGAGTCAGATGAGCTAATGATGAGAATCTAAAAAATATATTCATATGACTAGAAAGAGATCACTAATGTTAGAACAATATTAGTAAAATGAATAGGGGAGGAAACATTGTAGTAAAATGTGTGGGTGGTGAGGCAAGGTCAAGGTAGTAGATACATACCACCTATTCAGCCATTTGAGCTATGAAAGGATGGACATTAGTTTTATTTATAGGACCTATAGAGAACAAGTGAGTGTTTTGTCCAAGATAGTGGACTCTCAGTGCCACTGTGGTGTGATGAAATAGGAATTCTCATCAACTACTGATAGAATTGTAAATCGATTTAGCCTGTCTAGAAAGCAATTTGTTATATATATTAAGAATCTTAAAAGGGTTCATATCTTTTAACCCTGATGCCCTTTAGCCCTCTACTACCAGGATTCTATATAAGAAAATATTCAGAAATGCCGTCAGAAATTTATGTAGAAAACTGTTCACTAAAACATTATTTGTAATGCTGAAAAATGGGAGACAAATATAGCCATAGGGAATGATAGAATTCAAGTTATATCTGTTCGTTGGATGTTATACAACTAGCAAAAGTATTTTTTAATTAATACATAGGAAAAGTTTTTGTGAAATAAGCAAGATACAGTATTATGTGATTATGAAAAATGTGTATGTTGTATATAATCACAGGAAAAAGTCTAGAAGAAATACACCAAGTTGTTATTCCTAGGGAGTGTGATTATGGGTGCTTTCATTTTTCTTCATACTTTTTTTAGCTTCCATGTTACCTGTAATGAGCAAGTGTTACTTTTATGATTTCAAGTTTTGCTAGTTTGTTTGTTTGTTTTTTCAGAGCTGGGAGGCAACCATTTGGCAGGAAAAGGGTGGTGTAAAGGAAGGATCTGAGAGAGGGTTGTGAGATAAGTTTGGTACAACCTACCTTAGTAAGAGGGATCACAGATAGAAGGGTTTATTTACTCTTTCAGAGTGAAGAAAGGACTGGTGTTCTTCCTAGCCTGCAGGGAAGGATGAGAAAACAGATGGAGAGATAGGGAATCTGTTTCTGTCACAGAGCTGATTTAGGTCAACAGTGAGTTTCAAATAGCCCCTGTTGGGAGTGGGCTGGAATGTTAATGGGAAGAAAATCATTCACCAAAGAGTGGCCCCATCTCACTGAAATCTGGCCACCAGATACATAGAATTGCAAGACTTTTTTCCATAGCTTCCTCCCAACCTAAAAACTGGCCAGGTTCCAAAGATTTATTTATAAATCTGTTTTTTCAACTCGAAAAGATTTTTCCCATAGAACCAATGTTACAAATGGTGATTAGGGTTCTAGCCAACCCACAAAACTCATTATGTGAGTCTGTCTTGCCAATTTGTCCTCCCTAGTATTTTTCACATCCGTTAAGTTCTCTTCATTAGGGCTATTTTCTTTACACACCCCACTTGATATTCGTTTGTTTGTTTGTTTGTTTTTTAAGGGCAGTGTAACTGGCCCTCATGTGGGACCGAACCGGGGCCGCTGGCTTCCCAGGCCAGCGCTTAACCACCGCGCCACTTGGCCGGCCCTACACACTCCACTTGAGTACAGTGTTGTGATACTGTCTAAAAGGAGATTCCATAATCATGTCTTCCCATTCCTGCTCCCTTTTCCCTACTTGTCCCTCACCCCGGTCCTATCTTGCATTCTGCACTCAGATTTATCTTCCAGAAACACCATTGTTTTCCTGCTCAAAACCGCTCTGCCTGTTTCCCAAATCCTTTTTGGAGCATGGCCAACAAAAGGACTCTCACTGTGGGGGATCATGGATAGCCACAATACCAGAGCCAGAAGGAGCTAGGCCATTGTCATCACTTAAACTCTGAGCCGTAGAACAGCAGCATGGGCCTCTCTACAAGGCAGAGGTAAGAGTTAGGCTTGTGAGTGCTGGCTGGCACGCAGACCCAGAAGTCTGCGTCACATACAGGAGCGGGGCAACTCACGTTTGAAGCCAGAAAAAAAATCCATCCCTTGTCAGAACAGTTGCAGACAGGAGATAACCAGCCCATTCAGGTCTGATCATTGGAAAAGCTCAGAGCAAGATAATATTTCAGGTTTGCTCATTTGCTTTGTTGTGGTCAGCCTTTTGGGCAGTCCAGCTTTGCATCTAATGTGGAAACTAAATATTTCTGCATTCTAAATGAGCTTTGGTTGGGAAGAAGCTCCAGCTTCTCTTAAGCAACATAATTATCCTAATTTAATCATTCTTTCTACTAGGTCTATTGAGCAGCTACAAACATTAGATGTACAATCCATAGTAATTATACAGTATTGATGAAATAGTGTATGTATATGAACCTTGCTATCGTCAGGATAGGCATACGTTTAGCTTTTTTTTTCTGAGACTTAAAGTGGACCCTGATTCACAAAACAAACTTTCAAAGTTCCTTCCTATGACTTACCCATTCCTCACACAGCAAAACATCTTAGGTCTCAATATCCTTTTTCAATTCTAAAAGGATTAAATAGGCATTTGTGGACTAGCATGAGAACCGTGCGAGTATTTAGATTAGTAAATCTTTCCATGGGACATGGAAAAGAGCGAACATGACTGCCCCAGAAACAAGCTTCTCCCAGCAGCCTTCTGGGACTCTAGGAAGAGAGAATGAGGGGAGTGGGCAAACAGCCTCACACCCATGTATTGGATCAGCTCTGTGAGGTCTGGTCATTCATTGTGAAACAATCAGTCGGTGGCTGTGTTTACCCGTGATGGGCGGCCAGCTGCTTTGTAGGAGGCAGTAACACAAGCCTTTTCCACAGGAGATAGGAGGTAAGACGACTGTAGAACACTTCTCACTGCATGTTACCAAGGACTGAGTGGTGTTTTAGAGACCACGTGCTCTGTAAAATCTGAAAGCTGACATACTCCACAGGTATTCCAAGCTGTGGGTGTAAAGAGTTACACATTATTGATATTCGGAAGTTAGAAGTAAAGCAGAGCTTCTGTTCAATAAATTAACTGTTGAAATGAGGGATTTTGAGCCCAACCAGAGACAGGGTAAGCTGCATTGGTGCTCCCTGGTCGTGTATACAGCATATGTTAAACAGGGACTCTGTGCTGAAGAGCAGTGATCCTCAAACATGCCAGCACATGAGAATCATTTAGGGACTCTTAAAAAACATTAATGCCAGAGTCCTCTTCCCAGAAATTGGGATTTCATTGGTCTGGGATGGCCCTGTGCACTTTTCTTATTTTTTGTAAGGTACTATGGTGATTCCAATATGCAAAGTTGGAAATCCACTTTCCCAGAGCAGTGCCTCTCAAACTTCAGTATGCATAAGCATCACATGTAGGGCTTGTAAAAACATTTTTCTAAGCCCCACTTCAAAAGATTCTGAAGGTTTGGGCCTGAGTCTGAGAATCTGTATGTCAGTGACACTCCCAGCTGAGGCTGTGTAGCACTATCCTAGACTTAAGAGATGTAGTGTTGGTTGCCATGTGTCTGGCGCACATAAATCCTCAGCAACAATTAGATGAATAAGGGGGGGTGTCATTTTGATTCTCAAGATTTAATATCATATGGATATCTCATTAAAAGTGCAGATTTAGGGCCGGCCGAGTGGCGCGGCGGTTAAGCGCTGGCTTGGGAAGCCAGCGGCCCCGGTTCGGTCCCACATATGAGGGCCAGTGACACTGCCCTCAACAAAAACAAAAACAAAACAAATAAAAAGCTCCCGGATAATGTCAACCACACTTAAGAATAGCAAGGTGTGACAAGGTAGATACTCATATGTAGGATTTTCTCAGCCCAATTCCACCAAGGTACACTAGTCAAATCACCTTCACTTGCACATCTCTGATCGACCGTGAATTGGGCACATTTCCAACCACACCCCATTCCTCTCTTTCTCCCCCATTCCAAAAGCATATTGGAATGCAAGTGAGTGACATTTTTATAGCAATCACATCAAATTCTCTCTAATTTTTAAATGTTAAATATCATGTAAATAGGGGTTGGCTGAATGGCGTGTTGGTTAGGAGCTGGCTTGGGATGCCAGCTCTAAGCAGTGGGGCCCCAGTTCGGATCCCACATATGAGGGCCAGTGACACTGCCCTTTACAGCTAAGATGGTGAATAGCATCTCCACCTGGAGCTGGGCTGCTAAGAGTCACTGGCGATGGTGTGGGCTGCAGCCTCCGCTGCGGTGGGCTGCCATGGGCTATAGTGAGTGGCCGGCAGCCAGTGTGAGCTGCCAAGAGCCGCCGTACGTGGCCGTCCAGAGGCCGGCGACCAACCTGCCTCACCTGGGAAGAGCACAATGATAATACCAACATAGGCCAGTGAAGCGACGTCCTCCACAATTAGACTGAAGAACAAAAAGGACAGCAACTTATCTGTTCCCCTTTCCGGGTTCCCCAGCGCTGTTCCCCTCGCCCAATTCCCCAATAAAATCATATATATATATATATATATATATATATATATATATATATATATATATATATATATCAAGTAAATATAAAATATTCATAAAATATGTATAAGTAAAAACAATGATATAATTAATACCCAAGTACCCATGTTTTTAAAATACTGTTTTATTTTGGAATAATTTTAATTTACAGAAAAGTTGCAGCAAAGATAGTACAGAGTTCTGTATAGCCCTCACCCAGTTTCCACTAATGTTAAGATCTTATAAAACCACAATACACTTGTCAAACTAGAAATTCACATTACTACGTTACTATCAACTAAAGGACAGACTTTATTCGGTTCTCGCCAGTTATTCTTCTGCTGTCCACTTTCTGTTTCAGCATCCATTCCAGGACATCACGTTGCATGTAGTTGTCAGGTCTCCTTAGTCTCTTGCAGTCTGTTGCAGTTTCACATGCTTTGATTTTCATGATCTGGAGTTTTGAAGCGTACTGGTCAGATAGTTTGTAGAATGTCTCTCAATTTGGGTTTGTTTGATGCTTTCTGATGATGACACTGGGGTTGTCGGTTTGGGGAAGAATAAAGAGTAGCGTTCAAGTGCCCTTCTCATCACAACAGTTAGTTCATAATACCCACGTGATTTATGACTGGTGATTTTAACCCTGGCCAGTTTCTTCCTTGCAAAGGTACTATTTTTCTCTTTCCATACTCTTTTCTTTGGAAGCAAGTCACTAAGTCCAATCTACACTGAAAGGGAAAGGAGTCCAGGAGGGAAGAGTATCTCCATATATTTGGGATTTTTCTTTAAGGAAGATTAATCTCTTCTCCCCCATTTTTTTCATTCATCCAGTTATTGTGGTTGACATTACCTGGGAGCTTTTAAGAAATGCAGCCTCTCAGCTCCCACCACTCTCAGACCTACAAAATCTGAATGTGCACTTTTAATGAGATACCCAAGTGATTCATAGGGACATTCAATTTAAGAGTCAAAGACACGCATAGGGCCGGCCAGAGTGGCGCGGTGGTTAAGTGCTGGCTTTGGAAGCCAGTGGCCCCGGTTCCGGTCCCACATACGAGGGCCAGTGACACTGCCCTCAAAAAAAAAAAAAAAGTACCAATTATAGAGGAAAAGATTGATTCATTCAACACTTGCTGAGTACTTTTCATGTTCCAGACACATGGAAACCCAACTTTTCCAAAAGTGGGTAAATTAAAAATTATATGGACTTGTATATTTTACACCTTAAGTTATAATCTATACTACCTTATTTATTGTGTGGCTCAAATTATTCCAGTTTAGACTCTTATCAGATCAGCTCCTGCGTTCCTTTACACACCCCCATCCTTCTGTTTGCTGAACACTTCCTTTATGGTGCTACAGGATATTGCCAATTTATCTTGCATTTTCTCTGCCCCAGCCTAAGACCAACCATTTTTCTCTAAGGAGCCCCAGTTCCATTTATTGGGTAATGGCATTTAGAAAGAGTGTGCCTGTTGCTACTGAAGTGTCGCTGATGCCAGGCCCACACAGTGGGTGGCTGGGAAATGCATGGATGTATCCTCAGCCCTGTGTATACACATAATTATGTCTATCTCTGTCCTTCTGTCTACCTTATATCATCTGCCTATATATTTACAAATATATGTATATTTATAAAGCTAAAAAACTTCATACTGAGTTCTCTGACTGATCCAGCACCACAGGGTTCATTCTAGCCTTCCGCCCTTGCTTTTGGAACTTCCTTCTCTGACAGTGAGAAACCTGGCTCTCATTATCTACTATTTATTTACTTATTTGTTCAACCTGTAAACTTGTAGTTTTAGAATCCTTAACCCATGTTCCTGTAAGAAACAAATTGGCCAGTTAGAGTACAGTGTTTATGTATGGTTCTTTTTGTCTTTAGTCTTACAGTTTCCAATCAAAACAACGTTTTCCAAAGTTACTTAAGTCAGATCCTTCTTTCCCCACCTTGAACATCATGAGGTTAGGCTATGTCCTATATTTCTAATACACTTAGATACATTTGTCACAGCCTCGTTCCGTCCTGGGATTCCCCCCAACATCCTGGTTGATATTTTAAAATTTGCATATACTAAAGCTGTAATGTACAGTTTTATGGATTTTAACTAATGCCATGATTTTATTTTTAAGCAAATCATTGGCAAACTTCATAGCTAGCAACATACTTGCAACACACCTGACAACTGATCTTGACACAGGTTAAAAAACTCTATATTAGATAATTTTCTAAAAGCCTCTTCTCCAGCATTCATTGAACCTTAATTTATCTTCCATTCCCAGAGACCAGTCATGTCCCAGGTCACATCACTGATGGTTATTTCCAGGAGGGTCTTGCAAGATTCTGAGGAAAAAAGGCATCCCCACCTTTCTGTACTATCCATCATGAGGTTGGAAAGGCTTTTTATGGAAAGGAGGGGACAACAGGACAGAAGCCAGTACTTGAACCAGCCTCATCCCAGCTGACCCATTACATCCCCCAGCTAGCAGCAATACCTCTAAGGCACTGGTTTTCAAATTGTGCCCCATACCAACAGTATCAGCATCACTTGGGAAATTGTTAGAACTGCAAATTCTCAGGCTCCACCCATACTTTCTGAACTAAAAACTCTGGAAATTATGTCCAGTAGTCTGTGTTACCAATCTTCTGGGTGATTCTGATACACAATTGAAATTTGAGAGCCTCCACTCTTAAGATTAACCAGCCTTTTGCAAGTCAGAGCCTTCGAGGCAGCTGTGAGGCTTCATCTTGACTTCCTGCTAAGGCCCTGGGGATGCAGAACTGTCAGCCAGGAACAGGCTGCAAGTACAGTCAGAGGGTTAAAGGGCTGTTTTTCTTTTGGTTTGTATGTTTGTTTTTAATTGGATCCACCAGAAGATGGAAAATTTCTGGCTTGGATGTCTAAGGCAAAATACACTATCTCTAAAACTTTTATGCTTTCATTTTTTTCTTTTATTTTTTTAATTATATATGCTTTCATTTTTTGTAATAAAATATTATAAAAACTGAGATCCCATTAAGTACTTCATTTTATTAGTGATGTCAGTTTTTAAAATTATTTTTTAACTTGGTCTATTATTTCTGTTATGTATAAGATTATATTTGTGTATGTTTTAATCAGCATTTATACTTTAGGGAGGTAAAAATTATTTGCATCCAGTTGAAGTGTAGTAAGAAAAAGTTGGGAGATATTTTCTCATCTAGGCAAACCTCTCATCCTTCAAGTCCCTATCCCCCACTTCCACCTCAGGTACCTCTGTGACCTGAAATCATACTCCTTCTTTTCCCATTATTCACTCTGTTCCATTCATTCTGGCCTCCTCTTTGTGGTCTCTAGAACCACGTTAGGGCTTTTGCACTTACCATTGTTTCTGTATGGAATAGATATCTGCATATAGATATGTGAAGCTAGCTCCCTCACTTGCTTCAAAAGTGCCATTCTCAAACAGGACTTCCCTGAGTACCTATCTGAAATTTTACATACACACTCCATTACAAGTACACAAATACTTCATGTCCCCATTGTTAATGTTTTCTGTCTGGCACTTGCTATCTAACTATATATGTATATATGCATACATACACTTTCTCTCCAGTAGAATGTAAGTTCTACTGGCATCTATTTTTATCTGTTTTTGTATATTGCCTAGAACAATGCCTGACACATGATAGGTACTCAGTTATTATTTGTTGAATGAATGTCTCCAAACATGCATTTATATGACTGATAGTAGGTGTACATGTTAGCATTTTTGCTGTATCATTGTTACCCAAACTGAGCTGAGAGGCAACTTCTGTTCTCAACTGTCTATGTTCTGTTCTATTCTCCTAAACTGCCTCTGTTCGAATTAAGAGGGATGGAGAAGGGCAGCTATGTAAGGAAATAATTATTGATTCTTTTTGTTTCCTGTTTAGAGAGCAGAGTCCATCCAGCTCACTGCCAGTTACCCTTGTTCCATTCTGTCTCGGTGTCTGCCAGAGGGGAATGGGACAGGATAGTGTGAGATGGAGCCCCGTAGGTCTCATTAAACTGGCAGTTCTCTGGGGAAGATGACCAAGTCCTGGGTGGATGGTGGTGATGGTGGTGATGGTGGCACACCAATGTGAATGTACTTAATGCCACAGAACTGTATCCTGAAAAATGTTAAAATGGTAAATTTTGTGTTATGTATATTTTAATACAATTTTTTAAAAAAACTGGTTCTCAAAGTGTAGTTCCAAACCAGAAGTAGCAACTTAACTGAGGAACTTGTTAGAAATACAAATCGAACCTCCACCCCAAAACTATTGATTCCAAAAAAGTGATTTGTGTTTTAACAAGCCATTCAGGTTGTTCTGAGGCACATTGAAGTTTCAGAATCACGGCATTAAATAATTTCGTTTTAACTAAGACCTGTTCAAACAAACAAACAAAAACCTATTGAAAAGTTTTATAGAATTTTCTCATGCCCTGGTAACTGCATAATTACCTTGGTCAGAAATTCTGACCTCTTTAGGGATAAAATTGAAAAGTGCTCTGGAAATATTTTGAAGATTAATGTTTTAAATAGTGTTTCAAAAAACAAACTTAAGATTTAGAGTGCCTGCTGTGTGTCAAGCATCTTGCCAAATGCTCTCATATTTGTTTTTTCTGTTTAACCCTCAAATCAGCCCTGGTGAAGTAAATATTACTACATTATCCACATTTAAAATAAGGAAACAAGCTGAACTCAATTATAATTTATCTTCTTTCCCAGGCAAAGCTTACTGGGATTACTGACCTAGAAAACTGCAATAAGTATGACCTCTTATTCAGGTAACCACACATCTTTATACACAAATAGAAGTTCCAACTTCTGGTATGTTAGAGTAAGGACCTCTGGAAATCTGCTCCCATGTAAAAAGTAATGAAAACATTGCCAAAAATTCTTAAAATCAACTTTTTCAGAATTCTAGAAACTAACCAGAGGTTTGTGATGATCTAAGTAGCATTTATCCAAGGAAAATGACTTAATCATGGTAAGAACAGCAAGGCTTGTGGAGTTTTAACTGATTGATATAGGCCTCATACTCAGACTATGTATCCCCTTCCCCCCCACCCCACCCCAGCGCTCATCAATACTATTTCTGACTGTCTCTGCTTGAATTCTGATTAATTTTTGCCTGGTTAAAATTTACATGCTGAGGCTGAAGGTGAATGTCACTAACGGAAACTTAAGTTCTTAAGAACGAATGTCTCTCCTAGCTTGTTTACTGACAAGGCTTGGAAACTTGACAAACCAGGTAATAATGAGTCGCCCTCCATAAGCATCTCTAAAATCATTTCCTCTTTGAAGGAACCAGAGCACCTTGAAGGAATGTCTCATTCTAAATCGGGCCCAGGAAGCATTCAAAATGAGTCTGGAACATATTGTCAGGAAGGGATCTCTCAATGATCGCTGAGCACATACTGAAAGGACTCATGAGCCAACTTGTAAGAGTTTCCAATGACTAAAGATGGGAACATTTGAGTTCCAAATGAAAAATAGCAGATAGACTAGAGCATGTCATGTGTCCAAATACAAGAATTCCTTATTATACTTTTAAACTAAAAGTCATCTGTGAAGATTGCTAGGAAACCAGTTCATTAATTTGAAAACTGGCAAATAAAGGAAAGAATCAAACATTTATTCCACATAACTTTTTACCTTAGGATAACCAAATAGTTAATGTGAGAAAGAATACTTCCATTTTGCAGCCTCTACTGAAACAATAGATCAGGTAACAATCAGCAATGTCTGCTAAGAACATTAGATGAAAGATGGATGGGGAACTTTGTAACGGATGAGTTAGACTAAAATCATTTGCTGATGAATCTTAATATCACAAAAAGAGAGACAAAACTGGTAGGCATACACTAGGAGGTACACAATACCACCTCTGACATATTGCTGAAATGATCGATACGATCAAACCTCAAAAATCTATTTACAAGAAATAGGGGAGTTAGAGGAATATGTTAACACTATGGAGATGCAATCAACAAAATCTAAACTGAGAGATACTCTATAGAACTGATGACCTAGTTTCTTCAATAAATTATAAGAAAAAAAAGGAAGGAGTCAGGTGGGGAGACCTACACAAGAAGCAGCAATCATATTCAATGTTTGGGGTTGGCCAAGTGGCGTGGTGGTTAAGAGCTGGCTTGGGAAGCCAGCGGCCCCGGTTCGGGTCCCACATATGAGGGCCAGTGACACTGACCTCAAAAAATAAATAAAAGAAACATATTCAATGTTTGCACCTGTTTAGAATAAACCAACTAATAAAGTTATGAACCCCCTTAGGAAACTGAATCATAATATTTGGTTATAATGTGCTGATAACAGAATTATTTTTTAGTAACAAAAACAGTATTCTAGATATGATTTTGAAAGTTATTATTTTGAGATGCACACTGAAGTATTTATGAATGAACTAATTTGTTTGGGATTTGCTTTAAAATAATCCAGTAAGGGGTAAGGAGTGGGTGGTGTTCGAATGAAAAAATTTTTATTGGCCATGTATTGGTAATTGTTGAAACAGGGTGATGAGTACGTGGAGATTTATACTACTACTCTCTATAGGTGCTTAGAATTTAGCTTTTTAAAATTAACTACGTATATTCTTATATATAATAGTTCTATACATTTTTATATATGTATACACATATAATTTTTAAATTACACATAATTAATTCATGACTCCATCCAAAGCTGATTTCTAGAAGGAACAAGGCTTTCTAGAACCCCTTGCTATTGCAGCTTCCTACCCAGAGTTTACCAGAATAGTATTGGCAACTTGGCATCTTGATTTATCATTTCTGGAAGGTTGCTAATCTTTATTTTAACCTAAACAGCTGGGTGCTATAATACATAATATTTCCACCAGAACCATTATTGGTATAAGACATGTAAGAGATACTTTCATAATCCTTACAGTTGATAAAAAGTTTATGTTGTAAATACCTGATTTCCTAATCAGCAACACATGTATATTTTAAAACAACACGAAGCATGGCACCCTAAATATAGTCTATGTTATCTTACATATAGAGTAGTATATTCATTTTTTAAATAAGTTAATTTTTATAGATGAAATTTATACCTTACAGGCATTTCTCATCTTAAGACATCAGATTTTCTATCTCTGAAACATTTTTCTCTCTTTTCTAGGAAATTGGTTTAGGTTCTGTGGAAGAGATGCCTCCTCATCTCTAAGGCTTACCAGAAACTCTGATTTGAAGAAAATAAATGGATTTTGCACCAAACCACAGGAAAATCCAAAAGCTCCATCCCGTAAGTTTTTGTTAGCTTTTCCACTTATGGACTAGGCAGCTCCCAAAGAGTGGGACAATTTGGAATCAAAAGAACCTAGAGGAGAAGTGGTCACGGGGGCTCCTGCATCATGCCCCATCATGCAGTTCAGGCTTCCCAAATTGTACAGACATTGACTTTCCCAAATTGTACTGACATTGACTGAGCTCACATGTAGCAATGATTTCTTCATTTTCCTTATTTGTCATTTTTATCTTCTTGCCTCAAAGATTGGACTGGAGGTTTTTGTAGGAGAACAGATGCACCAAAGTAAATAGTGGCCTAGAAATGATCTTTTAAGGAACTCCAAAGGTGAACCAAACCAAGAAATGATATTTTGGGTAAACAAAAACTAGAGCAAAGTTCTGGCATGGGCATTAACTTCAACCATGTTCAGTCCTCTCCCTAACTCAAACCCTTCTCACTGTCACCATTGTGGGAAGAAGGAACATAATTTGTAAACTGTAGGGTCCTAAGAACTATTTGCTATTAACTCTCCGTTGCAGTATACTAACTAGGGCCAAGCAGGTCTTGGTGAGTGGAAAGGAACTAGCCTCAAAGAATACATATTAACAGCTTTTGAAAAGTTTATATCTGGGCCGGCCGAGTGGCGCGGTGGTTGGGTGCTGGCTTGGGAGGCTAGCGTCCCCGGTTCGGGTCCCACATGTGAGGACCAGTGACACTGCCCTCAAAAAAAAAAAAAAAAGTTTATATCCTTCAACCTAGCATTTCACTTCTGGGCATCTATCCTAAAGAATAATCCCTCTATGTGGGAAAAACTTTTAGTGTAAAGATATTCCCATTTTTATATATAATAGGAAAATAAGAAATCTAAATGTCAAATAATCTGGGAATGATTAATTA